>CM026560.1:18814949-20014949 GCA_015143295.1 Tetracentron sinense | reverse complement strand
CCTATTCCGGATCGATCGGTTGCTACACGGTGACCACAAATGGAGATATATATATAAAATTTACTAACAGGAGTCGAACATCCGAATTGCCATGAGTACATCCAAAATAAAATATGAAAAGAAGGGGATAGGAAGGAGGAAAGATCAATCTTCGCCAACTTCAACAACTACGACAGCGTCATCGGGAACGATCGGAACGTTGTCAGCAGCAACAACGGTATCGGCGGAAGCAGTTTCAGCTGGAGCCTCGGGGAGAACGGGAGATGGTCCAATAGGTAACGGGGGTTGCCCCCCTCCTTGTACCTTGAGCTCTTCACCGAGCGGGAACTCCATGCCCACAGCCTCAGAACGAGTGGCCTCGTCCTTCGATTGCTGGGGAGACTCTACCAGTCGTCCCGATTCTCGGAGCTCGTTCATCAGCTCTCTCTCCGTCTCGACCCGATCTTCGGCTATCAGCCGTTCCATCTCTGTCTGGAAGTGGGCTCGAAGAGACTCCGTTAAAGCCTCCTTGGCGGCTTCAACCTCCTTGTCCCTCATGGCTGCGGCCTCCTCAAGCTGTTTGGCCAACGCTGCCTTCTCGGCCTCAGTCGCCTCTAGCCGTTGACGGAGAGTGTTCACGATCTCGTCCATCTCGCTGATCCGAAGGACGGATCTCTCGGCCTGTTCCACCGCCGCCTTCTCTCCCTCCACCGCCTTACGGGCTTCGTCCCGAGCTTTGTCCCGTTGTTTTACGGCCGTGGCAATCGTGCCTTTAGCAGCCCGCAGGTCAGCTCTAACGGACATCAACTCGTGGTTCAGCCGTTTCACGTCCTCGACCCCCCTCTTCTCCAGGTCGATGATTTTGTCCCTCAGCGCATTGGCATTACGCCTGTTTTCGGTGGTGAGATGCTATCAAAAAAAAAAAAAAAAAACGTATTGTGGCAACAGCTCGACTCGCGGCACTGAACATCCCCATCCAGTGCATGTCTCTCGTTGCGGCTATATCCGCTGGGAGTCTCATCGCCAACATCATCGATGTGGCAACGGAGTCGTGCTCCATCGCCGAATGTACGGCGGTAGGACGAGCATATCCTCGGGGGAAGACGGGATTCCATAGCTCGGCGGGGCCCCCCATGGTAATCATCTCTCGAGGAGGGGCAGGAAATGGAGGAACAGAAGATGGGGAAGCGGAAGACGAAGCCACGTTTGCGGCAAGTGAGGAAGTAGAGGCCGGGACAACCACAGGGGCAGTAAAGTTGGGAGGAGCAACAGCAGCCGTATCTGCCACAGTAGACGGAGCAGCTACGATAGCCACGGGAGGGCCGGTGCTAACAATTGGAGGCTCCTCCGCGGGGATACCACTCCCCTCACCGAATGTTGCAGCTTGAGTAGGAAACACCCCGGCGGACTCCCGTTCTTGAACCCTCTGGTCGTGCTCCGCCCCTCGCCGAGCTTTTTTTGCCTTCAGGGCTTTGAGAGCTTCTTCCCTCTCTCTTTTCTCCGTCTTCTTATCCGCCGCGAAGAGACGGGAGGGACGAGAAGGGCGGGGAGGACGAGTCAGCATCGGAGCCTGTGAGGATCGCTGTGATAAGGGAAGTTGGTCAGCCATGTCTTCCTCTATCTCCTCGTCAAGGAAAGCTATCGGCCCGAGCGGTCTCTGAGGTGGTGGATGAGCTGGTCGGGATGGATTTCTAGGTAAGGTCCCTGCCTCTACAGCGGACCCTGTCTCTTGAGCAGAGGACGGCATCCAGGTGACGTAATCGTCTCCTTTATCGATGCGAACTTTCCGAAGCGCGTACTCTTCTTCCGCGGAAAGTTCAGAGAAACGTGGCTTAGAAATCTCTGCAGAAAGAGCGAAACGTTATTAGCCATGTAACAGGAATACGTTTTCAGAACAGACAACGGAGAACGATTCAAAAGTAACAGACCTGAAGTAAATTCGTGGGGAACAGGACGGACAGTCTCTGCCCTCCAAGCTCCGGAGACCACGAAAGGCATCTCCTTCCAGTCCCGTTCCACATCAGGGAGGTGTGTGATGATATCGGGGATCCTGGGTTTTTGACTCCATGTGAAGTACGTTTTCTTTCCCTCCTCATCAGCCCCCCCGACATTTCACGACATGGCGGAAGTGGAAGACGTGCCTGGCCTCTACGTTGTACCCGTCTCTGTTGAACTTGTCCATCAGAGACATGTATTTGTAGAACTTCGGGTGCATTTGCCCCGGGGTAATTTGAAGGACGGACAGGACGGAGTCCGCAATGGGAGATAAGGGAAATCGAAGTCCAGCCTCGAACTGGGCGAGGTAGACGATAGTGCAGGAAGAACGGTGGTTTGGAAGAACGTCTTCTTCCTTAAAATGAATGTGGACATGAGGGGGAATTTGGTAAAGGGCTCTGTAATGGTCAAGAGCGAATTTGAAAACTGTTTTGGTATTGGGTTTGGAAACGCTGGTAATAACATCGTGAGGGGCACTGCCTGAACAACTGGCTTCATCGGCACTATCTATTCTAACAACTTCGGCAGACATGGTGGCAAACAAGTATAGCAAAAAAATATAGGAAAACGACCACAGAACAAAAGAAGAGGTGGATGGAAGAGAGTAAACTGAACACAAAAGAAAAGAGGAGAATCTTACCAAAAACTGTATATCTAGGAAGCAAGGAGCACAGCAAGAGAAGAGAGAAGAGCAGAGCAGCAGACCGTTGGTGAGAAGAATTTCCGGCAGAGTAGCAGAACGTAAGAATTCAAGTGAAGAAGATGAAGTACCAGGCCTTCAGTATTTATAGACCAATCCATAACTCGAAGGACGATAATGACCTCGATCTATACCGTACGCGTATCCACGCATGCAGACAACGTGAAGGGCAGGATGGTCTTCTGACCGAGTTAAGTAACCGTCGGGTAAAACGAAGCGTCCGAAAGATAATGATGACAGCCTGCCAAACATTTATGAGGTATGACGTTTCGGCACGGGCAATACAGCTGGCACGACGCTACGTCTTCGCGTGCAGAATACGTGACCTATCGCCATTCTGAGGTTAGCAGTATCTTCTCCTCCATCGTTTCGCTATATTTATGACACTCTGAACCACGTTCAAAGTATCATAAAGGGGCAATTTGTAATGGGTAAATTTCGTAAAACCCCAAGTATGGAAGTAACGAGCTTGTCCTCGGTGTGGTGTTATCGTTTGAGCTCATTTCCGTTGTCTCTTCGACAACGGGCTCGTTGTTATATGGACGACGAGAACGTTGTCCACCGAACAACGACCCCGTTATCTCATAGACAACGATCACGTCTTCATTCTGACAACGTACCCGTTGTCTTATTGTCAACGACCCCGTACCCCAACACGTAATGAGATCCGGTGCTATTGCCCAGTCGCCTAGGACTGATCTTACCTCTACGATGGTAGGTGGGAAACACTGTCTTGGCATTAAATATAGCATTAAATGCCATTTAATGCTAGTCACCTCGGACGAGTTCCTACTCTATGCCTGCTCTCTTTTATATGCAGATACGCGTGCAGTACGAATGACCGGGAGATCTATCTAAAATGATTATTGAAGTACACATCAGAGATTTGAGGTGTGCATGGTCATCCATGGGTGCCTATGGCCATGGCGGGAGGGGCCTATAAGAACCTGTGAAAAACAGTGTGAAGGGACGAATTTTTTTAAGAGCTAAGACCCTCAAACTCTCTGCATTTTTTTTACTGTTCATCATTTTCTCCACATACTGACTTTGGCATCGGAGTACAGGTCGGAGTGCACACCCTCCTCGTCGCCTTGATCAACTGGCGGGGTCTTACTATTGTCTTTCAGCCTCACAACCGCAACTTGAGTTAACTTCTAATACGTGTAATCATCGGTAAAAATTCCCTCACAGTGCCCACAGATAGTTTTCTATTTCATTGATGGATCGCTAATTACTCCGCTATCGCTGTTTCCCTATTGGCCTCATCCCAGCCAGCCCGGTCCATTGACACCCTCAACTAGGCGAAAATTATTGATCTTGAGACAGGACAGGGCTGGGCCCTAGCTCAGCATTGGTCGGACCAAGCCAAACCCAATCCATTGGGCCTTAATCTAACTCAAACCCCCCGGCGACATGGATAAGCTATAGCTATCTACTTCGGTTTAGTTGTGCGAGGCTCAGACACGTGGCCTATGCCCTATTGGTCATCGTTGGAGTGTGAGAATATTCGAGAAACATAACAGACTAATCCAGCTGGCAAAAGCATTGAAAACGAGTCCTCATCCGCCACGTGTCCCTCTAAGAGATAGTTAGACGCTATTGTTTTTATCAGAGATTCGGTGCGGCTATGCTGTACCTAATGTCTCTGTCCGCGCTAAAGACCAGATTCTGCATCCCCATTGCATCACTAAAGGTACCGCGCACTTTATGCGCGTGACCAACATATCCACTTCCAACTCCAAAAGGGGACCTCAAATGTCTTAAGGTCAAATTACCACTAACTCATTTCTGATCATCATGAGTGAGACCGTTGTGATCATGACATATGGCACAAAAATAAATAGATTCCAATGATCCTGTTAACCAACTTTCAATCTGTGAGGAATGAATATTCAAAAGATGGGAAAGAAATGAAGAGCAGAAGCATTAAGATCATCTCTTTCTTGAGTATCTCTCAATCTATTTGCATGTCCAAGAACTTCAGAAACAACAAAGTGAAGAACACTATCCAAACTCCAAAAGAACAATCCCAGCAAGGGACTGTAAAATAGAAAAGAAAACGTAAAACAACAAACCTTACAGGAAGAATCCATTGGGCACAAAAGCAAAGGAGCATAAGGAATGAACAAACCCAACTTCTCTATGTTCTTCTAGTACTAGTCTCACCTCCCATCTGCCAACGTGACTGAATCGGCAAATTCAGACGGTCGAGCAGTGTAGTCAAGGTGTCTAGGTGTAGAGACCCAAAATTTAGTTTATCAACTTTCGTGCCATTGATATGAATTTCTTGAAATATGTGCCCGATTTTAAATGCATACGTTCCTAAAAGATGAATTAAAAATGATACCTTAACATAACCTCAACTTGAAGAAGCCATAGTTTTATCGCCGCAAATCGGAATCGAGTGATTCTTGAATTTTTGGAAAGGTATTAGAATCCTCTTCAAGGTTCATGTTTACCATTTTTTCTAGATTATTAGTCGGAGTTAGGTTAAAAGTTAGATTTCTGAAACCGGGTCTGCTGCAAATCTGGGTTGTCGCAACCCATTGCAAACCAGTCAGCTTTAAGGGCACTGTGGTCCATGAATAAAGAAAAATTAGAAATTTTGCAAAACATGAAAGTTGTTCCTATTCGAATGACGGTTCAAACGCAAGTTGAATCGTTTAATTTCAATAACCGAGTCAAAAATTATGGCCAAAATATTGAAAAAGAGTTTCGAAAAAAAAAAAAAAGGGAGGGCGACCAATTGCCCACCATCGACGATCGATCGCCCAGAATGGGATTTTTCCTAGAAAATATGATTTTTGACCATTTTTTTTACCTTCCTTAGGATTCCCAACATTATAAATACCCCTTATACTTGTGGGTTAAAGGTTTCTAAGGCCTTTTAAACCTAAAAGAGAGTGAGAGAAAGGAGTTTTGGAGAGATCCAAGAGGAGAGATCAAATGTATTGCAAGGAAAAATGATAAAAAGGCTTAGATCCATCCCATTTGCAAGCATTTAATCGTAGGGAAGCGATCGTGAGTGGTAAATATAACTTCATTCCTATCAATATAGAGATTTTTGATATAAACATTGTAAAAGAGATAGATCTAAACAAGAACAAACAAGATTAAGCGTGATTTGGATGTTTTAATCCTTTATAAAAAGCATACATGATGTTAGAGAGTGTTTTGAATCATGAATCTCTTAAAAAAAAAAATACATATGATGATTTGAGAATGTTTTAGATCATGATTTTCTTGTGGAAAATATACATGATGTTTAGAAAGTAATTTAAATGATGACTTTCTTATATAATATATATATATATATATATATATATATAATGCTTAAAAAGTGTTCTAAATTATGATTTTTCTTGTGAAATATATGATGATGTTAAAGATATTATTATAATTTTTATTATTCATATTCAAGAAGGGGAGGGTGAATGAATTCATGATTATATATGACAGAGAATGGAGGAATGAATGATGGTTGGATTTGATGGAATGATTATGAGTTTGTCTTGAAATTATGATATGTTATAAATTAGGGTTTTATGAGATTAATTTGATTAATTATATATATTGAGAGACATGATAAATAAAATTGTCTCTCATTGTATTCTCGAAAACTTGATAGACTTATATTTTATGTTGATCAATTATGTGAAATTCTGCATATTTAAATTGATGCATGATTCGTATTCATCATTATTTCACTTACACTTATTCACGAAATTAAACATGTACGAGCACAAGAATAAACAAGATAATAAGTATTATACAAGTATAGAAGAACACGAACATGACTGCATGATTGAGTTTTGCACTGATCCAGTACCCATAGGCCTATGATCAAGGCAAGACTAGCCGTATACACTGGCGAATGTGTAGACAAGCCATATACACCGGATAATGTGTAGACAAGCCGTATGCACTGGATAATGTGTATGTTGTGTGGTACCTCGAAAAATAGGGTATATGTTAATCTCTACCTAATATATGAGGTATAATTATTTTAAGTTATTGTATAGTGTATGCTGTTTGATTTATTCACGAAAAAAAAGTAAATAAAACAAGGATGCTAGTGCCTGGTTTCATGACAAGTTTTCAAGGGTACTAGTTATTTGGTTTCAAGAAAGATCTCAAAGAAAAGTAAGAAAAACAAGAAAAAATAAGACAAGAAAGATAAGTCAAATCAAGAAAGAAAAAATCAAGTAATAAGACAAACAAGATAAGTACAAGTGAGCACATGTAAGAATTGAAATTGAATTATGCTTCCGCACTCTAAATTATTTATATGATTACTTGTCATGTTAAATTCCAAATTACGTTTTGTATTAAATATTGTTATATTGTTAGATTGGAATTTATATATACGCGGGATAACTTGTTACTCAACCAATGACTGTTGTTGTTGGCAGGTTCGAGATTTAATAATTGTACGCAGGAGCCCTGAATTGAAGAGGAGTACGTAAGGAAGATCTTACAGGTGATCATTCCAAAGAGGAACATGATTTCGATTTTCGTTTATTAGAAATTGTTTAAATTCTAGAGGGATTGTAATTAATTTATTATATTTTAGTTTTTAAATTGAGATATTTAGATTTGATAAGTTTAATTAAAGAGTTAAGAGTCACGAGGATGATTCAAATTGTGTAGGTTCAGTTTAGTTGTAGTCTTAATTGATGTTCAGTTGATGTATTAAATGTTATTCAATTGAAGAAATTTTTCGGTTCAGATTTTTGTATGCCTTTAAAGCTCATTAAATGGATTAAGTCAAATAAGTCACGTGCCAAAGTTCTCAATTCTCCTAGGGAGGATTTTGGGGCGTGACACTAGGTGATGCCTAGATGATTAAGCCTGATTAAGCGAGGTGACACCCAGGCAATGCCTAGGCGATAAAAATAATTAAATAATATATATATATATATATATATGCACATAACAATTCAAACCTCCTATGGTTGAAAATAATCTAGGCAAATTAAAATTTAATATTGTAATGCTTGAATGTAAGTCTTTTCTGCTAAATTATTAGTTGACTTTTTGACCCTACAGATGAAAATATTTTCAAGGACTAAAATATGAGACTTTTAGATTTTTGTAATATTGTGTTATAGTAGAATTTATGAAATTTTAAATTTTGAGAAATATTTTAGCTTTTGCAATTTGAAATTTTGACAAATGCACTAAAAAGCGGATTTTGTTCTTGAACTGAAAAGTTGACTTTTTATTTTTTATGAATATAGATCTAAGATAATTTTTATTAAATTCAAATAGGGGTATAATCTTATTAGCATATAAATATCTTAAGTAAATAAAAATAAAGTGTAAAACAATTTACTTAAATGATATTTATATGTAATTAAGTTGTAAGACTGTAAAGCAAATTAACTGTTAAAGGGTCCAGGTGACTACCGTCTGCCTAGAGAGGTACCTAGGTGGTGACAGTCCAATACCGCCTAGGCATCACCTAGACGATGCCTTGACTACACTGCGGTCGAGTGGGTATGCTAGTCTGTATATTATCTACACGGCCTCAGATTATCTCTAGTAAAGCCAGAAAGCCATTGTCTCATGCAACCATAGAATAGGGGACAAGTGGTGGAGAAGTCAAAATCATGGGCCCCATGATTTTGACTTCTCTACACACTACATGACACATGGTGATAAGGTGGTGAGATAAATGAGGAGAGATATCAAGTGGGGAGAAGTCAAAATCAAAGGGAGAAAATGTTTTGACTTCTCCCCTTTTTAACATCACATGTCCCCTATTATATGGTTGCCCGAGAGGGCTTTCTGGCTTCGCCGGAGACAATCCAAGGCCTATCCACACTGGCCAGGAACGATGAAGTGTCGGTCATACGGCTGCTGCCCTCAGATGCCTCCAATTTCTTCAGTGCCTGTGATAGAGTCATGTCGAGGTCAATTCCTCCATATATCTCCTCAGAGTCCGGGTCTGGGTCGGCCGGTTTCCAGAGCTCCACAAGAGATGAAAGCACATTGACTGCATGACCCATGTCGGGTCTCTGATAGGACTTCCTTGCACAGCAATGGCCTGCAAGCTTGGCAACGGTGCTGATGCTGGCAAACATCTCCTCAGTAAGGTTGATTGTGGGGTCTATGGCCTTTCGAAATGTGTCCTTGTTAATGTGCATCCTCCGGAACCATCTCACAAGGTGCATGCTCTCCTCGGGCTGGGTTTCATCGAGGGCTTTTCTTCCTGTGATCACCTCCATCAGAGTCACACCGAAACTGAAGACGTCGACTTTGGTACTCACCCGCCCTGTCACTGTGTAATTACATTGTCAAAATCATCACTTCTATGTTAGTAGTAATGTTTTGTGCAAACTCAGAAAGAACATTATGAGAAAAAAATATAAACTCAATTAAATTATATGCCAAACAGCTTGAAAAGAAAAAAATAATAATTAAAGTAGGATATTTAAAGGGTTCAAGCTACAAAATTGTTAGATTTGGGCTCTCCCATGAGGAGAATATATTGCGCCATGGTAAAGCAAATCAATGACCAGATACAATGCCAATAAACAAGATAGGAACTAACACTAATGATGCGAATAAGAAACATGGTTGTGACTTGTGAATTTATGATACATAAGAGTTCATGGATCCTAAAGCAAGAGATCCATTTGGGGAGTCTAAATTGTACGGTCAAGATGGTGAATGATCTATCTCATAACCCATTTCATACCATCAATTCTTGGTGCTCTTCTAGTCTATCTTTATGTGTCAAGGTGGTTCAAGATGTTGGTACAGAGATGACCACAAAGCAAATTAAATTTCTCCATCCAACACTACTGCTTAGAATGAAAAAAAGTTTCACTTCTGCTATGTTTCAGAACTGTGAAAATGCCTAAGTATAATAAAGCAAGGGTGGTTTTATGCGAACACCAACAATTGATGACTGCACCCCGAAGTTAAATCTTACATCTTTTATACTAAATTAGACGATAATACCCTTATCTTTACCGATTTAGTATTTTCTTATTATCATCATCTTCGAGCTGCATCCAGTCCCAATATGAGAATCTGAAATAAAATCCAGAATCCCCTTCCAACAGTTTTTGCCAGAAACAAATCCAGAGATATTTCCAGAGAAATCATCGAAGCCGACATCCGGAAACTTTAAAGGAACAGAAAACTCGTGTGTAATTCAAGGAAACAGAGCTATTTCTAAGAACTCTTGCATGGAATCGATTTCTGAAGCGAAATATCAAAATGTTGAGTCAATCTTCACTGTATTCTATTCAAAGTCAAATGCGGAACAACAACCAAAGTACTTGGAATACGATTTCTGATCTTGCTTGCTCAGAACATCTCTTGTATGAAGACGATTCAGATTACTCATCCAGCCACGAATGGCTCTATGAACTCGAATCTGAACTTTTCCCTAAAGATTGAGAAGTAAAGTTCTCAAACTATACACTGTCGTTTCTCTTCGAATTTCTGAGCAATAATATATGAAGATCTGATGCAACGATGTTGGAGACGGAGAAAAGAGGTGAGGACGAGGACAAGGTTAGTATGGTCTAATTTGGTGTGTAAATTTGTTTTTTTTTAATTTTGGGGTGTGATCATAAGAAATTGGGGTGTGTGTAGCACCACCCTAATGTAATCTCAGAAGAAATGGAAAATCAGAACTGTGTCATTATGTTACTGCACCCACTTCCCTGTGTAGGCCTAGGTTTATAGTGTTTGAATGATGTTTGCCTGTTGCTTACAGTACCAAAAATTGAAATCCACAAATACTGTTCTCTCTACTTGTCCTTTTGGGTTCTTCAAGAATCAAGCATCACAAAGGTATAATTTTTCAAAGCATACAAGAAGAACATAATTGTTCTAATTTTCTCTAAACTAGAATTATAAAAAAAAAAGTTCAAAGAGTAGAGTTACCTGCATATTCTGGTGCCAGATACCCAAAAGTTCCGGCTAGTCTTGTTTCGATCGATCCTTTCCCATCTGGAGCAAGACGAACAAGACCGAAATCCGCAACCTTAGCCCTCATATCATCTCCAAGAAGAATGTTTGAGGGTTTGAGGTCCCTGTGGATAAAGCTTTGATGGGCCAAACCATGGAGATACTCCACACCTCTAGCCACATCCAGAGCAATGGTCAATCTTCTCGTCCATTCGAGGGGGCTACGCCCTTCTTCCTTCCAGTTGAAAAGATGCATACTGAGTGTTCCCTGAGACATGTATTCATATACGAGAAGCCTCTCATTCCCATCCAAACAGTACCCAAGAAGAGCGACCAGATGCCGGTGCCGGACCTTAGTCAATACAGCAATCTCAGACTTGAACTCTGCCAATCCCTTTTCGGTGATCACCCCGGACTCCATTCTCTTCACTGCAATCTTAGTTCCATCATGTAATTCCCCTTTGTAAACCGTCCCAAACCCTCCTCGTCCCAATATATTCTCTTCGCTAAAATTGTTTGTGACGTTCCTTAGAACTTGAATGGAAATTACCATATTTCCAGCTTCAACCATTTGGATATCACTAGGTCTGCTGCTTGTGTGACTGTAGGTTTTGCTTGCTGTCCCACCATTAACTCTTGAGCCTGCAACTGTAATCTTTAGTGTCTCTCGATCGGAGCCTGAATGGTGAGGATGGATCACCATTGTATTTGGGCTCTGCACTCTGCCGAATCTCTGTTGTTTTCTCTTGTACAGACACAAACCTAACAACCCAACTAAGAAAATCACAGAGACACCACCAATTACAGAACCCACAATTACTCCAACTGAAATCGAAGATTTTTTGCCATTGCCTTCATTTTTAGTACCCGAACCAGGCGGCGAACCAGGCGGCGAACCAGGTGGAGAACCAGGTGGTGTTCCTGGAGGTGAACCGCTCTTGTCCTTCTCAATATCCGTGTTCCCCAATTTATTTACATTCACACCAGTTCTAAAAATCGGGACTTCCCCCGAAAGATGATTATTTGAGATGTCAAGTTCTTTAAGATCAGGTAAAGTTGTAAGTTCTTTCGGAACCGAACCACTAAGATTATTGTTTGCAAGAACTAGTTTTTGCAGTGATTTCAATGAGGAAAAGTGGGGAGAGATCTTACCCGAAAGACCCATATTCTGAAAATTAACAACAGTAATGCTCCCATTGTTGCAAGTGATCCCAAACCAAGGAAGACAAGGATCATTCCCAATCCAATTCTCCGCAAACTTTGTTGGGTAACCCACGGATTCCGCAATCAAGAGCAACGTGTTCACGCGAGGATCACATACACCAGGAGTTGGCAAACAGAAGCTATTCGTACCAGATATATCCACTGAAGCTGAATTTTTGAAATTGGGCATAGGCCCTTGAAGCAAATTATTCGTCAAATTCACGATATTCAAAGATGGGGCATTTATCAAAGACGCAGGAACAGGACCCGTGAAGCTGTTATCCCTCAGACTCAAGCTCTTCAAATCTTTCAATCCAGAAAAATCCGGCAACGGCCCGGAAAACGCATTCGAATGCAACCACACATCTTTCAAATTCGTCATGTTCTGTAAAACCCCAATACTCCCATTAAGTTTACTAATGCTCTTCTGCCCATTCAACCACAGTGACTGCAGAGTCGTCAACCCGGCAAAACCAGCCGGTAAACCACCTTCGAGGTTGTTGAAAGCCAAATGCAAGCTAGTGAACCTCGGAAAAGTGTCTCCCAAAAAGAAAGCAGGAATCTTACCGGTAATATTCGCCGAATTCGCCGAGAAATTCTGAAGCGATGTAGCGTTTTGGAGACTATCCGGGATCTCCCAAGCCGAAAAGGGGTTATTATCAATTTCAATAGCTTGAATCGTGGTCATCCCAGAAAAGAAATCGGCTGAAATTGAAGAAAACTGGTTGTCACTTAGAAGTAAAACCTGTAAGTTACCAAGCCCAGTTAAGCTCGGAAGAGGACCAGAGATTTTGTTCCCTTGCAGCTCTAATCTCTCCAACGACGTGAGATTTCCAAGACTCGACGGAAGAGAACCCGCAAGACTCTGCCTTCCAATCTGAATCCGAGTAACCCTGCTATCACGGCACTGAACTTGGAACCACTTACAGGGATCTGGGTCAGACCATTCGAGACCCTTTGGAAAAACCAGACTCTTCTTCAAATCCAACATTGCTGAAGCATCAACAGTAACCGTCTGAGACTCTACAGAGAGAAAGATTGAAAGAAACCCAGCCAGAAAAAGAGCTAAAACCCTGAATCCAAGATGGGTTTTAATAACCATCTTGAGAATCTAAGAAACAAGAGAAACAGAAAATAGCTAAAGTGTGGCTTTTCCAGAGATTTTTGTGAGGTTTTATGGATGCATTGTTCTAAAGAAGAAATGTTAGTGGGGCCACAACTTTTAAAGGGAGCCTTTGGATGCCGGGATGTTCTCCAGCTGGCAGCGCGCGTGGTGCGCTTTTTCTTCGCATTTGAAGGGCTCGTATTTTGTCTGTATTTAATGTGCCGAATCCGACACCATCACTTCGCCTGATGGGATGGGATGGGATGGGATGGGATGCGATTGCTGACGTTTCAGTGTTTTTTTATATTGACGATCTTACCTCCGGGTGATCCAAACGTGTGGGGTTCGATGTGGTGATTTTTCCTTATCTCGGTCTAGATATGCAAGGGTAGGAGTTGGCACATTGATTATTTTTGTTCGATATTCTAAATCTTTTCTCCTTCTTCGTGCTTCATCTATTGTCTAAACCTTTGTTTAGCATCATCCTTGCCGTTCAGCCTGGTAAGTCTCTCTATACACTCTGATCTTTCTGTTATGTCGGGGGCCTCTAGCTCTTCCATAGAGAGCAACGGAGATTCTACGTCTTCGAGTGATAACAAGAAGAGGGTATTCCTTGTTAGGGTTAGGACTTAGGAGGAAGTTTCAAATTCTGGAGAGAGTTGTTAAATGTATGATAAGGTGAACATGGAACAAAGACATCACCTCTCTCCAAGTCTTTCTTTTTGTTGAAAAAATTCTCTCTAGAAAGTCATGTTAACGTATACAGTGCACATTAACCAATGACAAGTGTTATCCCCATTAACACTTAAATCAAGTTTCCAATCACAGCACACTAAGTCAAGTTTTTTTCAAAAGAGTCACGTGGGTGTAACATGTTGTGTTTGCTATCCTATAAGAGGGAGATGACTTAACACGTACGTTTTGCTACCACCTTGGGGTCTTCTAACATATTTGATAAGAAGCCAAATCATCTCCAGTGATAACTGGATTAGCCAAATCATCTCCGGTGATAACCGGATTTGGCAAATCCGGTTATCGCCCCTAGAGGTCACCACGTGTCTCCTTTGACACCCCTTAAATGTGGGTAAGGTTCACTTACCCTTAAGGTTCACCCACTCATTTTTGGTTTTTTTTTTAAAATATTAATTTTTTAAAATTAAAAAACTGTTTTTAATATTAAAAAAACTCTAAAAACAGAATTTGATAATCTTTTAAAATACCTTTCGGATAGTAAGGGGTTGACTCTTAACGTCACAAGACAGAGAGACTATTCCTAAATGCCTGATATCAAACGACATTCCCAAAAAGTCCCTCTTTTTTTTTTTGGTGAGAGAGAAAAAGCCCTGGTTTAAATGCTGGTTTTTTTTTTTTTTTTTTAAAATATAAAATTCTGAAAAAAAAGTGATTTAAAACTTTTTATAGGACCTATTATTGAGAGCTAGACCTTTAGATTGAAATCCAATGGCACCGTATCCACATATGCTTTAAATATGGCACCATATCGGTTTAAATGATGTACCCCATTTTATGCTTGACACCACTAGATTGAAAATCCAACGGTTGAACTCTTGATAGTAGATGCTATCAAAAGTTTTCAATCACTTTCCCATTTGAAAATATTAAACTTGAGGAATGCTAGCCTTATTCTTAGTCAACCTATACTCTTACCCCCTATTAATCACCTGTCTATTTTTTTGTGGGATTATATTTTAATCTTTGTAAAATAGATAGATGATTGGTGGACGGTGAAAGTAGGGGTTGACCCAAAGTAAGGCCAGCACTTCTCATTAAACTTTTAAGACTCTTATTTAGAGAACGGATTTGATGATCTGTGACGGCCAGACCAAAATCATCCGGTCTATAAGTGGGCATTTGACATGTGGCGATAAAAAGGTAGAAGTCATTTAATTTTTTCCTTTTTTCTTTTAATTTCTTTCCATTTGATATCTTCTTCTCTTTTTATCATCACAATGTCTCACAATGTCAGACGCACGACTTTTTTTTTTTTTTTTTGTTGGAAAATAGCATTTAATTGAAAACATTGGAAAAGTCTTTACAAGTAAGAATTCTTCTGCAAGAGTGTGAATTGAGAACCTAAGCCTCCAAAACATTTGACTCCCCAGAGAACCGGCCATAAGCAGCCAACTTATGGGCAAAACTATTTGCCCGCCTAGGAACATAATTGAATCTGAGATGCGTACCTTTAGGAGCCAAGGCTTTGATGTCTGCTATGATAGCCATAGTATCCCAGTGCGGAAGATCCTGGTTATGCTTTAAGTAGTGGACTAGCACTAACGCATCGCTTTCAATCAGTGTGTGGTTCCATCCATATCGAATTGCAAGCTCAACTGCACTTTTAATGACTGTAGCTTCTGCAATCACAGCATTTCCATTCTTACCACCTTGAGTCACGCCACTTAGGATTGTCCCTCTTGAGTTTCTGGTAATTGCCCCGATGCCCATGGAACCATCAGATAAGTTAGTTGATCCATCGCAGTTGATTTTAACCCATAGTCCATCGGGAGGGATCCATATGACGAACCTATAAATATGAGGTGTTCATCTCCTTGTGCTGTAACGCCATTCGTGAAGGCTTTCCGGATGATTTTAGTATGGCCATCGCGAGATTAAATCCGATCCCTACTTTTTATGAGGGCAACGCATAACGCGGGCCCCATGTACGGTTGGATAGAGACAAGCAAACGGCAGGAGCAGGACATGGCCTTGGGGCCTTTGGGGGGGGGGGGGGGGGGGGGCATCTCTCTGCATGTGACTACGTGTGCATGCCGAATGCATACGCCATTCCATATATACATAGACATGTTCACCGTGAGGTCGTTAAAATGTTACCAAGAGTGTGCTTGCACCAAACAAAGGTTGGTCACAACTCCCATATTTGTGGGGAACATCTAGTGGAAGGTACATGACCAAAAATTTTAGGGGTACCCTAATTACGGGTGGTGATGATTGGATGGTTCAGCTGGTGAACTTATCCTAATTGTAAAGAGATTAACCTATCAGGATGTGATGGGATTTGGTTGATAGTTTCAACATGTGGCGATAAAAAAGGGAAAAAATATCAAAGGGAGAGAAGTCAAAAATCTGGGGAGAAAATGAAATTACTTCTCTCCTTTTTATTGTCACATGTCGGATGTTGTACACAAGCAAGATGGTTTTTGGTCTTACTCTAGCAAGACCAAATCCCTATAAAGAGCCATGCTCATGCTACTAAAGAAGACTCACATGAAGGCTGCCTTAGCTGTTGTTTCCATATGGGTAAATTACCTGGAATCGTTATCCAATACAAATTGCAGTCTTTGAAGAACTCGAACAAAATAACAACTTTTATTCCAGAAATTTCTGTACTTGAAAAACTGTTAGAACATTGGTAGTTCGTGTGAAGTGAGGCGTGGATCACGTCGCTTTCTTTAAGACATTTCGCCCCCCCCCGTAAATGCACTGGGTTGACAGACACGATGCCTCCAGGATACAACAGCTCCACACAAATCTAACCCTGATTATAGGCGTGCATAACCTATAGTCGCACACCTTATTCTGTTTCTTACCCAGCAATCTCTCAAAAGAAAAATTCTCAAACATAAGAAAATATTATAGTTGAGAAAACCCCTTTCTAATCTTTTTTCTTACAAAAAGATGAGATATTATATATGATATATATAGAAAACTAAATAGGTTTTTGGAATTCTAAAACTGTCACATTAGTGACTAATAATTATGATAATAAACTTTTAAAACGTTTCCTACCATTAAAGCCTTTAATGACTATAGTAAAATTAATATTTAATTCTTTTATTTAATTAATTTTGAATCAATCACCAAAGGTACAACAATCTCCCCACTTGATTCAAAAATAATAAAACCACGAAGAAAAAATAAAGTTGCTGGGTAAAATTAGATTTAATGCATAAGCAAAATGTGTCACATAAATTTGAACATTTGCATAGTTTAAAGTAAAATTCTCACCAGATACTCAGTTACCATAGATCATAGATCTTGGTATTCAAAACTGAGCTCTTTTAGTGATGAGTCTTTATACCTTAAACACATTAACTCTTATAGAGTCTACAGGTGTCTAAGCCACTTTTCGGCATTGTGCTTTTATCCTGGTTTAATAAGTGCTCTAGAGAAATAGCCAATTTCTCATAGGAAGCGGCTCCACTTTCACACTTATATAGGTGAGTCTATCAATGATGCCTATGTGACTCCACATCTCACTCAATAGAGCTATAGATCTCATTAAGAGGAAATTCTCAACCTCTAATCGTCACATACTTTATGCACTATTCACACCATAGGAAGAGACTTGGAGAGTAATAATATTATTACTATTATTCTCCTATTATAGTGTTTCACCTCAAACCACTCAGTAACTTGTTCTTTCCATTAAACCTGTTCTTGGGATCTCCAGTCTCCAGGTTGAGTTACCATTACCGATGATTTATTTATCAATTGGCTTAAGTCTCATTCCCCTCGATGTATTCTTCCCTTACTAGGCTTTCAGTAAAGGGATTTGCCATATTTTCTAGCCATCTGATTTTATTTTCAGATATAACTCCATCTCATAGGAGTTCTCAAATATAATCCATCTCTTATGAATTCTCTTAGATATAATTCCATTTTATAGGAATTCTCTTAATTATAATTCCATCTCGTAGGAATTCTCTCGAATATAATTTTGAAAATTTTTCTCAAATATAATTCGAGACTTACCATTATATTAAGTGTTATTAGCTCTACTTATTGCAATATCACAATCACGTTCAATTTTAACTGCAATGATAATTTTATTCCAAAGGAATATCAAACAAAAAATTCTGACGCCACTCAATTTCTTCTTCTGCTAAGCTAGAGCTATTAGTGTCGATTTCATAGTAGAAATAGACCAAATTGTTTCTTACAATATCAAGAAACATCACCACTATCAATAATAAATATAAATATATAACCACTTGTTATTTTATATTCATTAGAAATATAATTTCAATTAGCATTACTATACCTTTCAATTGAAGAAGGGTATCTCCCATAATAAAAATCAGAATTTATGATTTTCTTTAAATATTTAAATATTTAATCACTTTGCTAATTGCATCCCAATGCTCTTTACTGGGATTACTAGTGTATCTACTTAATTTCTCGACTGCATATGAGTACAGTTCATTGCATATATCAAGCTTCCAATTACACTAGCATATTCATTTTACTTTATATTATCTCCTTCATTAGGTGATAGATAAACACTAGGATCATTTAGAGTATAAATATTACTACAATTGTAATGATTGTATTTTAATAATAATTATAATGCAATGATATTGAGATAAACTTATCTCATCATCCATTATAATTATTTTAATTCCAATAATTAAATTTGTCTCTCCAATATGCTTCATGTCAAATTAGGATGACACGAATTCTTTTGTCTCATTTATGATTTTTTGATTTATTCCAAAAATCAGTAAATTATCTACATATAGACAAATGATTTATGATCAATCCATATAAATTTATTCATGTAAATCACCATTTAAGAATGTTGTTTTAACATCTATTTGGTGAATTATTAAATTATATATGGATGTTATAAAAAAATAATACTCAAATAGATGCAATTCTTGATACAGGTGAATATGTATCAAAAAATCTATTCATTCTCTTTGCTTAAATCCCTATGCTACTAATTTAGCCATATATTTTTTTTTTTTTATAGATATATCAACCTTAAGTTTCTTTTTAAATATCAACTTAAAATCTATAATTCTAATTCCAGAAGGAAGAACAAGTAATGTCAAAATGTGATCAGACATTATTGAAACCATTTTATTTTCCACGACTTCTCTCCAAAAGAAGACTCATGTGGCCCAAATGCCTCCTTTAAAGAAAAATGATCATTCTTTACCATATAGGGATAAAAGCCAAACCCAAAATTTTTACAATTTCTAACTCTTTTACACTTTCAGTATTCAATTTCAGTCTCATCTGAATTAATTAATTCAAGAGTTTTAGAACTAAACTCATTAGTTTCATTAAGATTTTAGTTTATTAAACCCCCACTATTAGAAAGAAATGTTTTTTCACTTGTAACATTATTTTCAATGTCTTAAGAATCTATATGCTTTATTGTTAATAAAGCAGAACCAATAAAATCACATCTTTTAGATTTATGTCCTAATTTAATTATTTTAGGATCATTAAATCTAATCATTTCAAAACATCTCATGTTTAGAAATAATTTAAATTTTGGTTCTCTATATTTCCATATTTCATATTCTGTCTTATACTATCTCATTCAATTGGAGATAAATATACACTAGTATTAAAATACTAGTTTTATTTAGACCTTGACTTTTTTACTTTAACTTAACCCCCACTATTTTTTTTCATTAAAATGAAAAGAATTTTCAAAAATCCTTTCTTAATTCTAACTCCCATTATTTTTTGGATTAAAAAAAATGATTTATTTATTTAAAAAAATCAGTTTTTTCTTAATTCTAATTTCACTTTATAGATCAAGATCTAAATTCTATATATTTTATTATTTATAGTAAAACAATAAAGGTATATCTCCTCTTTACATATCCTAATTTTTGTTATTTTAAGATTATTTAGTCTTACCATAGCTAAATAATCACATATCTTAAAATAATTTAAATTAGGATTTCATCTCTCTCATTTTCATATATTCAGTTAATTTTTCTCTTACTTGTGTCCAACCATTTATAATTATTGCAATTTTATCAAGTCATATAATCATATATGACAATAAAATACAGCATGCAATTTCACAAGTAAATTAACTGATAATAAAAAATGAGTTTAAGAAATTTGACCGTTCATTTGGAGTTTTACCGTAGTGCAACTCCTGATTTTCTGAACTGTAACTCGTCCATTACTATATTTTTCATATTTCCAGGAGCACGCCGACTCAAACGGATCATAGTCCGTCCGTACACACCCAAGTTGGCAAAATCTTCTTTGCTTTGAGTTGTCTTAACTCAATGGCTCGGATCGGGTCAACTTGGCTTGGTTGGTTTCGGTTTTTACTTGAGGTGCCAAAGCATTAACTGGGCTTGGATATGACTCGTTTATGAATAAAGCCTTATGAATTAATGCTTTTACATCATGCTAGTACACTTTGTAAATGTACAAGCTTAACTTAAATCACAAGAATAATTCTTACACAGTTATAAGTTTCTTTAAAATGTGTCTCTCTCAAAATTGTTGAAAGACCCTAAAAAAATTGCAATTTTTTTCACTTAATTTGCCCTCAAGTCTTACGTTTCAAGAGAGGGGAAACGTATTCCGCTCAAATGTCCAAAAGGACAAATAATTAAATAAATATGATTTAAAGCATGGTACACCTTTTTATCTCCTCATTTTTATACACTTTCTATAAGAGAGCAAATATTCTAAATCTAAAATGTCTGCATCTACGTTTCCAATACTAAAGTTATTAACTGACGACCTCTAGAGCCTACTGTTATACAGCTTCATGAAGAATACCATATCAACAGACGTTCTCTCTTTATCAGATTCCTCCTCTCTAAGAATTTTATTTATTATTATTTTAAAAAAATTCTTATGGCATATCTAATACCAAGATACCTCATGTAAAGTAATACACCATTTAGAGATTCTATTATTTCTCAAGCCTACATTTGCTGCTCATTACCGAGTGGATTCAATCCATAATAAGATAAGAAACATCTTCACGGGATAAATAATAATAATAATAATAATAATAATATTAATATTAATATTATTATTATTATTATTATTATTATTATTATTTTTTATATACAAAAATCCTACTCATGCGGCACTAAGAATTCCTCTCTTTTCTTATCCTAACATAGTTCGAGAGGTTGTGCACCTATCTCAAGAATATTAACAGATGCAAGCATACACAATACATCACAGTTATAATATTATTGCAAGTTTATAGCAATTGCAGATTTTTTTTTTTAGCGAAATGTCTTAAAATTGTTGTTCCCATAGGGGTAAATTACCTAGAATCGTTATCCAATACAAATTGCAGTCTTTGAAGAACTCGAACAAAATAGCAACTTTTATTCCAGAAATTACTGCACTTGAAAAACTGTTAGAACATTGGTAGTTCGTGTGAAGTGAGGTGCGGATCACGTCGCTTTCTTTAAGACATTTCGCGCTCCTCACAAATGCACTGGGTTGACAGACACGATGCCTCCAGGATACAACAGCTCCACACAAATCTAACCCTGACTATAGGCGTGTATAACCTATAGTCGCACACCTTACTCTGTTTCTTACCCAGCAATCTCTCAAAAGAAAAATTCTCAAACATAAGAAAATATTATAGTTGAGAAAACCCCTTTCTAATCTTTTTTCTTACAAAAAGATGAGATATTACATATGATATATATAGAAAACTAAATAGGTTTTTGGAATTCTAAAACTGTCACATTAGTGACTAATAATTATGATAATAAACTTTTAAAACGTTTCCTATCATTAAAGCCTTTAATGACTATAGTAAAATTAATATTTAATTCTTTTATTTTATTAATCACCAAAGGTACAACATTAGCCATACAAAACCAGCTCAATCACAAGAGAAAATCAAGGAGGCAATAATGAGTGAGGAGGAAATCAAGGATACAATTAGGCTGAAGATTTCAGCCCATTCAATTGTCCAATAATTATGCAATCCCTTTCACACTTTCTCTCTTATGTTTCCCAACTTTAGAAGGACTCTTGTAATTCTCGGAAAGCTTTCCTTCTTGGTTTTATGACCGATTGTAACAATTCTATAAAAGAGAATGTGAACGTGAGACTCTCTAGGTTGAGAGGGTGAAAAATACTAAATCTCTTTAATCCCATCCCGATCACGAGTTCTAGTTGAAGAGATAATGGAAGCAACCCAAAATGTTTTTGGGATAATATTTTGAAAAATATAAAAAAGTTTTGGTTAGCTAAAATACTCTTCTTTTGCATTTGTAGTTTTCAAACTATTTGTCATAAGACATATTTTGAGTTGTTCCGACTCCTTCAACATCTTCTGTTCATAATTAATATATATTAACAAATGGGTTGAAAATTGTCAATCCATTCTCAACCTAATTAATAGACACGAACTTATACTTATCTAAGTTTTTTTTTTTTTTATTAACATGTACCGTAAACATACATTATATTCAACACACACTCAAAACACACGCCCTCTCAAAAAAAGAGGAATGTGGGGGCTTTAAGGGCTCAAAATCTTAGAGGTACCCCCACTGATGTGGGACAAATTTATTAAAATTTTTTGGGTTAAAATAGTAAAAACACATACACTATACTCTAGAAGAGAACCAATCTCACATCGATTAAATAGAGAAATAGTTGTGACCTTATATATATGTACGGCCTCTTCACTTATTGCCAATTGGTTTTGAGTTGGACGTTTTCACATAGTATCATAGCCCAAAAAGCCCAACGGCCAATTTATGCTCAGACTCACGAGGACAGATTCAAATATAAAGGCTGCATGATTGACGACCCATAAAGAGGCGCACGTGACATACCTAAGAATTAGGACTGCACGTGAGGAGACGTGTAAGAGAACCAATCCTACATCGACTAAATAGAGAAATAGTTATGACCTTATATACATGTAAGACCTCGCCACTTATTGTCAATTGGTTTTGAGTAGGACGCTTTCACATACTCAACACACACACATATACCTATTTATGTAATGAGTCTATTTCCCATTATTATTATCAGACATTCTAAACCATATTAGAAAAGTGAGGAATGCTAGCCCACTCATAGAAATCAAAATTTTTTGAAACTCTTACGATTGAAATACCGTGTTGTTCCTATAATTGATTACCTTAATTTACAATTATTTAAAATAATAATAACTTTTTTTTGTGTAGATATTAAAATTATTGCTTCAATTAATTGTACAAATAATCTATAAAAGCAAGACAATGCGTGTCAGTTTCTCACCCGGAGTTTAGAGTCTACGGTGGGGCTAGCATGTCTCTTATCTTATATATTACCCTACTAGCGAATGCCCCGGGCGATGCACGGGCTTGCATAATAGAAGAAAATAGGAAAAAAAATAAGCAAAGACTCGTGTTGTGCACAAATCAAAGAAAAAAGAAAATGTTAAAATAAAAATGAAAATAAGTTTAATTACTAATTGATATTAGCGAGATAATGCCAAAATAATAAAACTGACAAAAATAATTTGAATTTGATATTGTATTTTTAAATTGATAAGCAGTAAAAGTGGTTAGAACATATATAATTGTAATTTATCATAAATTTCAAAATTGTCTTGTAGAGTCTTAATGTTTTATGCAAATTTATCAATCCAATAATAATAATAATGTTCAAGTTTTGATGTGGTGTGGATGTTGACGCCCACCATGAGTGCTAACCCTGCTAACCCCCTAAACCTTAACCTAGGTAGATAAATGATTAGGACCAAGCAAAAATAAAATAAAATTTAATAATAATAATAATTTATTATTATAAACAATGAAGGTATCCAATTCTAATAAATTTTCATACTAATAGAAAGGAATTATTATAAACAATATGAAGGTATCGAATTCTATAATATCTAAAGAAGTTACAAAGTACCTCAAGAACCAGAATCGAATGAGAAACTCAATCGTACTATTTGATACCTTGTTCATGAAGTCTTTGTCATCTATAAAGCGAAGAAACCGATCTATGCAAATCCTCGTCTTTTTATAAATCCACTTTTCCTAAAGGAGATCTAGGGATGAAGTAGACATATTGGGTAAGAATCAGTAAGGGATGACTATAGAATATGTGAGTCAATTGAATGAAATAATGTAGAGAGTAGAGACCGTAGAGAAATGACTTTGGTAACAATTGGAATGAGAAGAGAGAAACGGGAGACAACTGTTGAGAAGGGGGAATTAAAGAGAGAGGTAGACGTGATGGTTGGACTGCGAAGAACAAAGGCGTGATGGTTGGGGGAAAACTGAACACGCCTTTTGAAGGGTGCCACATCAGCACCCTTATGAAGGCTAGGATCACTGGATCAGAGATTGGATGGCAAAGATGGAGTGCCTACAAAGTGAGAACTCTTGGGAAGTGTCATTGTGGTGGCAGCAAAATGAAAATAGAAATCTAAGAGGGGTGTCATGTAAGATTTCTTGTAGTTAGCACCCTTATTTCTTTATTATATAGTATAGATACTATGCCTGCCACCGTTTTCTGCCGTGGCATCTTTCACTACAATTTTTTCTTCTCCTTTCAATTAAGAAGCCACGTAGGATTGATATCGGTCTTCCATTTCTCAAAGCCTGTCTTCCATCTCCCGAAGCGTCACTCCAATAGTAACACCCACGTATGATTTCATCACTTTTCCCGAACCATCATGTGTATTCCCGAACGGTTTGTCCCCACCGAAGAGTCGTCACTGTGAACGAAGTGTTCCAACTCGTTTCATCTTCTCCAACTTCCTTTTACCTGTCTACCCATTTTCCATCCGGTGCCATATGCCTCCATCTCTCTCTCTCTCTCTCTCTCTATTTTCAGAAACTTGAATAGATCTGGTATGGGATGCTGCCCCATCCTTCCTTTTGTTTGTCTACCCCTCTCCATCCGGCCTAAACACAGTGTCGTAAGTGCCCTATGCCCCTCATATCTCTCTCTCTAAAAGGAAATCGTATTACTGTAGATTCAAAGAAGTTGTAATCCTTTAATAGATTTACAATAGAAAACTATAATGTATGGTGTCCTTTTTAATACCTTTGTTTCTTATCGGGTGTACTTTCTTTTCTGTACAGAAAAATTTTCCTTCAAAAGCAGAGTCCTTGATTGGTTTTTCTTTTGCTCGAGCGAGAGGAAATATTCTAATCGGTCAAGGATAAATTATCCTACTGAAATTGGATTTTGGAACACCACTGGAAAGGATAGACCTCTACTTTATGATTCACAAATTATGTTTTTTTTTTGGCAGGGAGATTTAAAATAGATGACATTAGAATAGACCTCTACTTTATTATCTTTTTTCTATTACTTTTTTTTTTCTAGAATGTATATGAAAATAGGGAGGGTTCAAGATGCTGATAGGTTGTTTGAACAAATGCCCACTAGAGACTTTGTTATGAGATTGTAATGGTTTTCAACGGATGCTGAAGTTGGGTTTCCATCAAAATATAGCTTTTCTTTTTCATGCACTTATTGCTTGCTGTGAATTGGATAGCATAGGTAGAGGGATGTGGATTCATTCCTTTGTAATTCCACATGTGGATCCATAGCTTTTGTTCATTCTAATGTATTCGACTGAATCTTAAATTATGTAGGTTTCAATGCATCTTAGATCATTTTTCTTTAATTCAACATCTTTGTTTTTCGGGTAAGTTTGGAGAGTTATGACTAATAATCGGTACTTTTGGAGAGTTATGGGTCTTAGTAATTGGTAACCAATCCTTGAAGGGTTATGACTCTTTGAAGAGTTTTGACTCTTGATTAATGGTAATCGATGTTTTTGTATTTCAACCAGGAGTTGAACGCCACTGTTTCACGTCTTCTCTCTCAACTGCTGCCTCTTCTGAGTCATCTGTTTATATCTTTGTATAGGTAATTGTTAATGTGAATTTAACTCATGTTATTCATTTTTGCTATTTTCTTTGTTTCCCGTGCATTGCACGGGGTTTTTGCTAGTACCCTTATATGAAAGAGAATATGCAGGGGCACTTGTAAAGGGTAAAATTCGTAAAACTAATTAACGTTGTGGAACGAGCTAGCTTTTGTTGTTTTGTGCACGAAAGTGATACGTGGACATGTGTTTAAGTCACGTGCTTAAAATAGAAGGATAAACATTGTCTGATGCATAGCGTTCACGTTGTATAAATTACGACGTATCCGTGGTCTTGCGAACAACGTTCTCGTTGTAGTTTTAACAACGTGTTCGTTGTCTTGTGCACAACGTAGACGTTGTATTCTCGACAACGTTTTCGGTGTTAATTGAACAACGAGTCCGTTGTAACTCAGATAAGGATGTGCAGGTCATATTTTAAGACATATACAACGTACCCGAGCTCGAGTCAACAACGAGACCGACTCGTAGGAGGGAGTAATCAGGAGGCGATCGATTATTCTGACAAGTGGGCCGAAAGCACTGCCTTGGCATTTAATGCAGGTCACTTCTGTGTGCTGTCAGATCCAACCGACTGAACTAATGGTAGGCTTTCACGTGTGATGTAACAGGTGGCAGATTTTACTAACATATTTGGTAATGAGTGCAGGGCACGTGGTATGGGCATTTGTGGTCATCTATGGCCATACCAAGGTTAACCTATAAATACCCCGAGAATTTCAGTGTTAAAGGGATCCAAGGACACATATATTTTTGAGTTCTATTGTGTGTCTTACTGTTCATCATCTTCTCCATTTACTTACTTTAT
Organism: Tetracentron sinense; assembly: GCA_015143295.1. Lineage (NCBI taxonomy): Eukaryota > Viridiplantae > Streptophyta > Magnoliopsida > Trochodendrales > Trochodendraceae > Tetracentron > Tetracentron sinense. Next base: position 19,988,596 of record CM026560.1, on the reverse strand, counting down.
CATCGGAGTGCAGGTCAGGGTATCACACCCTTCAACTCCTACCTTCTACCAGTAAACCAGAGTGTGAACAGTTGCAGCTGACACTTGTCTCTTCCGGCATTTTTCCCCCTTCAAAATTGGCACCGTCTGTGGGAAATTATAAACGAACCTCCCTTAGCTCTTTGAGATCATGACTGATCAAACTTCTGTACCCGGGCGTGAGAATCAAACCCCTCAGGCCACCCCTTTCACACCTTCTGTTGTGCAGACTTTCATTCCTGTGATCAGTCCATCGTCTGACCAGACAGAGAGGATCATGCCCCCCCATTGAGCCTTCTGTCTTTGATCGTATTTTGATGATGTCGCAAAGACAGCAGTCTGCTCTGGATCAGATCACCAGACACCAGCAGATGATGCAAGAAAGGCTTGATGCAATCGAGCATAGTAGGCTCGAAGTAGATGATGGGCCATCTCAGAGATCATCAGTGAGACGTCAGCTTGACTTCTCTTCTCCCCCATTAGCACCAGAGAACCGTGACACCAGGTTCGTGCTTCCTCCTGCTGAGAGGGAGGCAAGACAACCTCCAGTTCGTGCGGAGCAGAGAGTCCCTTCTGATCGTATTGATTTACGAGAAGAAGCAGGACAAGAAGATTCGAGAGGAGCTGCCGAAGGAGCGGTTGCGCAGAAGACTTGGATGACTTCCAAGGAGGTGGAGGCTATGATCAGTGCTCGTGTCAAGAGCATGAAAGGAGGAGTCCCAGATAACTTTGCTCAGTCAGCAAAGGACAGCGTCGAGAACTCTCCTTTCATAGATGTCATCAATCAGTCATACATTTCTTCCAAGTTTATGACTCCAATCTTCCCCATGTACACCGGGAAAACGGATCCGGAGGAGCACTTGTTTGACTTCAAGCATGCGATGGCTGTTCGCAATCCAGATGATAATCTGTATTGCAAAGCTTTCCCCAATAGCCTGGCAGGAGCAGCATCAAGATGGTTTCACAATCTGCCTCCTGGTTCAATCAACAACTTCTCCGAGCTCAGGTCGGCTTTTATTGATCAGTTCATTATCAATAAAAAGAAGAAAGCAGGTGTAGATACTCTCTTCTCTTTAAGAATGAAATTGGCAGCATCATTGAGAGACTTCATTTCGCGCTTCACTGACGAAGTCCATAGCATCGATAAGGTCGATGAAGGGAGTTGTATTGCTGCTTTTAAGAATGCTATCCCCAGGCATTCCGAGCTCTATAAATCCCTAGCTCTTGACTATCCTGTCAAGATGGACGAGATGATGGTTCGTGCAACCAAGTACGGAAGATATGAAGATGATGTTTCCGTTGTGCCGAAGCCAAGGACGAGAAGGGTGGATGTGATAGAGAAAGCACGCCGGTCGTCTAAGAGGAAGGAGAAGAGGCAGAGGTATGAGTCTTCATCATCAGAAGACTCATCACCTAGGAAGCAGAAGGAGAAAATAGTGTATGTGACTCAGCGGGATCAGTCGGTTCGGCGCCCGTATGAAGGTAATTATAATCAATCCCAGCAGCAGGGTAGGACGGAGAGACGTCCTAACCCGAACTTTCAGCAGCAAGCGAGGTAGCATTATCAACCTCACCAGGAACAGCCACAAGTACAGCAGGAGAGAGGTGTTCAGCCTAGTGAGAGGCGACCTTTTGTAGCTCGAACGGATCCCATCCATTTTACTGCTAGCCTAGCGACCATCATAAAGTCAATGGAGGGCCAAGCGTATTTCGAATGGCCTGCTAGAGCTGTACAAGATGTTACGTCGGGACCATGGGCACATGAGTATTGCCATTATCATAAATGTTGCGGTCATCTTACAAACCGATGTCGCATCTTGAGGGAGTATTTGGAGAGATTGGTCCAGGAAGGATACTTAAGGGAGTATCTCAGTTCCGATAACGGTAGCACGATGCACACCAGAGAACCGTTATCTCAACCCCGTACAGGAGAGCCTGCCAGTAATCTAAGTACCAGTGGAGGAAGACGAGGGGGAGCCCCTTTAGGCACTATCAACGTCATTTGCCGAGTGCGAGCACTAGAGGAGGACGTAGAGAGAGACTTCAGAGCAAAGACGAGGAAGATGTCTCACGAGGCTGAGGTTTGTCAGGTGCAGATGTCTGCAAGAAGCGTGGGGCAGGCGCTTACTTTCACTGATCATGATATGGAAACGGTAATCCGGCCTCATTATGATGTTCTTGTTCTCACCATGAGAATAAGAGATTTCGACATCAAAAGGGTGCTCGTGGATTCCGGAAGTGGGGCAGACATTTTGTATCTTCATGCTTTCACTCAGATGAAGTTGGATCCGTCCGTTCTCATCTCTGCTCAGACCCCGCTGTTTGGGTTTCATGGCAGTTCGATGAAACCATTAGGTGATGTCGTCTTACCCGTTATGGCTGGACCCGTTGTCCTACAAACCAGATTTTCCGTTCTGGATGCTCCATCGCCTTACAACGCAATCTTGGGTCGATGGTGGACCCACGAGATGAAGGCTGTTCCCTCCTCGTACTATCAGATGTTGAAATATCCGACGCAGGATAGACCCCAGGAGATCAGAGGGGATCAGTTGGCATCGCAGAAGTGTAATTTCCCTCCTTCCGTTGTGCCCAAATAGCAATTACAGGTCGACTCCGTTGTGGAAGAGAGCTCGGAGGCCACATTGTGCAGACCTTCCGTTGAGCCCACGAAGACAGTCAATTTGGGAACGGAAAAAGAGCCAAAGGTGTTGCAGATCGGGACAAGCTTGACAACGGAGGAAGAGGGCGAGCTGCTGAAATTCTTGAAGAGGAACCTTGATGTCTTTGTATGGTCGCACAAAGATATGACAGACATAAATCCGAGCATTATCTGCCATCACCTCAACGTTGATCCTGCTGTTCCTCCGGTGAAATAGAAACCTCGGAGACTTGCCCCAACCTATCATGATGCAGTGAATGAAGAGATAGACAAGCTGATCCAGTTTGGGTTCATCCAAGAAGTGCAGTATCTTGACTGGATAGCTAATGTAGTAGCTGTACCCAAGAAGAATGGGAAGGTGAGAGTTTGCATTGACTTCACTGGTGTCAATAGAGCATGTCCCAAGGACTTTTTCCCTATGCCAAGGATTGACAGGCTTATTAATGCCACTGCTGGCCATGAAATGTTATCATTTATGGATGGTTATTCGGGCTATAATCAAATCCTTCTGGCGGAAGAAGATCAAGAGAAGACCACTTTCATTACAGAGCGTGGCTTGTTCTGTTATCGTGTTATGCCTTTTGGTTTGAAGAATGCCGGTGCCACGTATCAACGTTTGATGAATCTCATGTTTGGGCCACTCCTCGGCAAATCGGTTGAAGTTTACATTGATGACATCGTTGTGAAGAGTCGACTTCGGAATACCCTTGTGATGGATCTTGTTGAGCCCTTCTCTATTCGGAGAACTTTCAATTTGAAGATAAACCCAGAGAAGTGTACTTTCGGAGTTACCTCTGGTAAATTCTTGGGATATCTTGTGAGCCAGCGGGTATTGAAGCTAATCCAGCTCAGATTCGAGCTCTGCTGGACATGCCGGAGCCCAAGTCGAAAAAGGAGATCCATAAGTTAACAGGGCGTATCGCTGCACTCAATCGGTTTATCTTAAAGTCATCTGATCGTTGTAAACCCCTCTTTGAGCTCCTGAGGAAGGATTCTATTTTTGCGTGGACGCCAGAATGTTCTCGAGCTTTCATTGCTTTGAAAGAGTATTTAGGCTCAGCCCCTATTCTCTCCGTCCCTGAGCCAGGTGAAGTCTTGTATCTTTATCTTTCTATCTCAGAGCAGGCCATTGGCTCCGTCCTGGTCAAGTGTTGTGGCGGCGTCGAGAAGCCTGTTTATTTCATCAGCAAAACTTTTCTCAATGCAGAATGTAATTACAGCAAGCTCGAGAAGGTATGTCTTGCTCTTGTCTCTTTCAATTTGAAGATAAACCCAGAGAAGTGTACTTTCGGAGTTACCTCTGGTAAATTCTTGGGATATCTTGTGAGCCAGCGGGTATTGAAGCTAATCCAGCTCAGATTCGAGCTCTGCTGGACATGCCGGAGCCCAAGTCGAAAAAGGAGATCCATAAGTTAACAGGGCGTATCGCTGCACTCAATCGGTTTATCTTAAAGTCATCTGATCGTTGTAAACCCCTCTTTGAGCTCCTGAGGAAGGATTCTATTTTTGCGTGGACGCCAGAATGTTCTCGAGCTTTCATTGCTTTGAAAGAGTATTTAGGCTCAGCCCCTATTCTCTCCGTCCCTGAGCCAGGTGAAGTCTTGTATCTTTATCTTTCTATCTCAGAGCAGGCCATTGGCTCCGTCCTGGTCAAGTGTTGTGGCGGCGTCGAGAAGCCTGTTTATTTCATCAGCAAAACTTTTCTCAATGCAGAATGTAATTACAGCAAGCTCGAGAAGGTATGTCTTGCTCTTGTCTTTTCTGCTGAAAAGCTTCGTCCTTACTTTCATGCTTATACTATCGTTGTCATCACAACGTATCCTTTGAAAGTCGTGTTGGGACGACTCGAGTTGGCGGGGAGAATGTCGAAGTGGGCTGTGGCTTTGAGTGAGTTCGACATCCAGTATAGAGCGAGAAGTTCAGAGAAGGGGCAAGCAATGGCAGGATTCCTTTCTAACTTCCCTGTGGAAGAAGCAGAGGAGGTGATTGCTGATCTTCGTGAGCTCCCTGATGAGGTTGACAACGAGGATATCATTGTAGATGAAGGTAAATCCTCAGAATGGGTTGATTGGCTGTTGTACATTGATGGATCTTCTAACTCGAGTGGTTCAGGACTCGGGGCTGTGCTCATTAGTCCGGAGAACATAAAAGTACAAAAGATGTCACGTCTTGGGTTTACTGCCTCCAACAACGAAGCTGAGTACGAAGCATTGCTGCTTGACTTGCAGAGTGCGCACGAGCTGCAAGTCTCTAGATTGAGAGTTTTTTGTGATTCACAGCATGTAGTGAATCAGGTGAATGGAGACTATGAATGCAAGGATGATCGAATGAAACAGTATACTGCACTCATTCGTTTACAGTGTGAAACATTCACCGTTGTGGAGATCAAGCATACCCGAAGAGATGAGAATAGGCATGCTGATGCTCTGGCTTATCTTGCTTCCATGATGCAGTCTGATGAACCCAAGGCCATTCTCATGGAATACAAGGAATATCCTTCGATAGCATTCCAGTCGCAACGGGAGGTATGTTTTGTTAATCCAGTACCAAGTTGGATGATAGGGTTGACGGCCTACTTGAAAGATGGAGTTCTTCCTATCATTGCAAAAGAGTCAAGACGTATCCAGTTCAAGGCACCTCGATATGTCCTGGTGCAGGGAGAGTTATATAAAAAGTCTTTCGGGGGACCTTTGTTGAAGTGTGTTTATCCTGTAGATGTGGAGAAGATTCTTGCTGAGCTTCATGAAGGGATTTGTGGCATACATTCAGGAGGAAGAACGATAGCTCATCGAGCTCTGGGGCAAGGATACTTCTGGCCTTACATGCAAGCTGATGCTCAAAAGTATGTGAAGAAGTGCAACCAGTGTCAACGATATGCTCGTTTAATTCATGCTCCAGCTCAAGAGCTTAACACTGTCTCCCAATCTTGGCCATTTGCACGATGGGGCCTTGATATTATGAGACCTTTCCCTAAAGCCCCAGGGAATCTAATCTTTCTCGTGGCAACTGACTACTTCTCTCGTTGGATTGAAGCCGTTTCCCTTGCTCGTATCAGAGAACAAGAAGTGAAAAAGTTCATATGGGAGCATATCGTCTGCAGGTTCGGCATCCCTCAGTCCATTATTACAGACAACAGGAAACAGTTCTCAGGATGTATCATTGCAGAATTTTGCAGCGAACTAAAAATTAAGCATATTTTCTCGTCTCCATATTATCCTCAGGGGAATGGATTGGCTGAAGCAACTAATAAAAATATATTGAATGCCTTGAAGAGAAGATTGGAAGACTCGAAGGGGAAGTGGACTACCGAGCTGCACAACGTGTTGTGGGGATATAGGACGACACCGAGGAGTCCTACAAACGAAACACTTTTCTCTTTGGCTTATGGTATGGAAGCTTTCATTCCTACTGATATTAGTTTGCCCATAATACGCTCTTTGCATGGCAAGAAGAAGAATGGAGAGAAAGACAAGAACGTTGAGCTCATGGCCATTCACCTCGACTTGTTAGACGAAAAGCGGGAAGATGCCAGCATTCAGATGAGGAGATACCAACAACAACTAAGGAAGGCATACAACCGAAAGGTACAGTGAAGGGTCCTTCAGGTCGGAGATCTCGTTCTCCGAACAGTATTCCAGAATACCAGGAAGATTAACAGTGGCAAGTTGGGCCTTAATTGGGAAGGACCCTATATCGTAGAACGATTGGGGAGTCCTGGAGTTTGCTACTTGAAAGATCTACAAGGTAATCTCATCCAAAAATCCTGGAATATTATGAACCTAAGGCAATTCTTTCAATAGAATCTGTGATGAATAAATGAGTTGTTACAATAAAGAGTTTTCCAGTGTTATTACGTGAGTATTTAAATTACACTGTTATGAAGTTTTGCGTCAATACGTTGTCTGGAACATCAGTGTAATATTGTGAATGTTTTGAAAATTCGAATAAAATTTCGCTTGAACAACATACTCACAATGAGACACTAGTGGCTTATCCTAAGGATGTCATCTGAGCAAATCCAGTGGCTTATCGTAATGACATCCTCTGAGCAAGCGTCTCTAAACTGAGTTACATTATGTTCATCTTATGAAATTTTATTTGTCAGATTACATTCACAGTGAACTACATAACGATGTATCTAGACATATTTCTCTTTTCCGTTGTGTTTATGATTTACAGTGTACACCACTGGACATCCCGTGTGTACCTTGACAGTGTACACTACCCGCATGTCCTCTTTGTGACACCCCCTTGTGTCCTGGGCATCCCAGGTGAGCGTCGACAGACCGCACTTTGTCGACACCTCGCATGCCCGACATCCCGCGTGTACCTTGACAGCGTACACCACACGCATGTCCCCTTCGTGACACCCCCGTGTGTCCTGGGCATCCCAGGTGAGCGTCGACATAACACACTTTGTCGACACCTTGCATGCCCGATATCCCGTGTGTACCTTGACAGGTACACCACCCGCATGTCCCTTTTGTGACACCCCCGTGTGTCCTGGGCATTCCAGGTGAGCGTCAGCATAACACACTTTGTCGACACCTCGCATGCCCGACATCCCGTGTGTATCTTGACAGTGTACACCACCCGCATGTCCCCTTTGTGACACCCCCCTGTGTCCTGGGCATCCCAGGTGAGCGTCGACATAATGCACTTTGTCGACACCTCGCATGCCCGACATCCCGTGTGTACCTTGACAGTGTACACCACCCGCATGTCCCCTTTGTGACACCCCCGTGTGTCCTGGGCATCCCAGGTGAGAGTCGACATAATGCACTTTGTCGACACCTCGCATGTCCGACATCCCGCGTGTACCTTGACAGTGTACACCACCCGCATGTCCCTTTTGTGACACCCCCGTGTGTCCTGGGCATTCCAGGTGAGCGTCGGCATAACACACTTTGTCGACACCTCGCATGCCCGACATCCCGCGTGTACCTTGACAGTGTACACCACCCGCATGTCCTCTTTATGACACCCCCGTGTGTCCTGGGAATCCCAGGTGAGCGTCGACATAATGCACTTTGTCAACACCTCGCATGCCCGACATCCCGCGTGTACCTTGACAGTGTACACCACTCGCATGTCCCCTCTGTGACACCCCCGTGTGTCCTGGGCATCACAGGTGAGCGTCGACATAACACGTTTTGTCGACATCTCGCATGCCCGACATCCCGCGTGTACCTTGACAGTGTACACCACCCGCATGTCCCCTTTGTGACACCTTCGTGTGTCTTGGGTATCACAGGTGAGCGTCGACATAACACGTTTTGTCGACACCTCGCATGCCCGACATCCAGCGTGTACCTTGACAGTGTACACCACCCGCATGTCCCCTTTGTAACACCTTCGTGTGTCCTGGGTATCCCAGGTGAGCGTCGACATAAGGCACTTTGTCGACACCTCGCATGCCCGACATCCCGTGTGTACCTTTACAGTGTACACCCCCCGCATGTCCCCTCTGTGACACCCGTGTGTTCTTAGCATCCTAGGTGAGCGTCGATATAACACACTTTGTCGACACCCGGAATGCCTAACATCCCCTGTGTTCTCGACACCCGGTGTGTCCTCCGATCGATCCGGCTAATATCCCCCGGGAAACGTTGTTTCGATCGATCCCTTTCGACGCTTCCGAGCGACATTTTCTTCCGGCCAGCGCCTTAGGGCCATGCCATCTCTACATTCATGTTCTTCCCCTGCTACTCGCTATTGTCTAGCAGTAGTATTCATCATTTCACCACACTCACAGCATGCATCGTTCCTAACATTCATCTCGGTGTAAAAATAGGATGTTTCCAGTCTTTGCCGTTCAATCGCCATCCTGGCACTCTCCGGCAAAGAGGGGCAGCTGTAAGCACCCAATTTTTACACCCTGCTCACCTAAACCTAGGTCTAGCCCAAGCCTAGCCCTAGCCCAAGCCCTAGGCAAAGTCCCATGGGCTCAAGGCCCCTTTTCAAGTCCCAAATGGATAAAACCTTGTTTGTGGGCCCAAGCATGGGCCCATTAAGCCAAATCTAAGGTAGGACCCACACTACCCCTTTTTAAAATTCAAATTTTTGTTTTAGATTAAAGTACTTTTTGCTTTCCCCACATGTGTGGGGGTTTAGCCCAAAAAGAAAATAAAACAAAAGTTTGAAATTCAAAAAATAATAATAATAAAAAAAGAAAAGAAAAAAAAGAAACCATGATTTTTTAGGGTAGTAGGGGGTGGGACCCACCCTAAACCAAATAAAAGATCACACAAAAAAAAAAAAAAAAATTTTTTTTTTTTTTCAAAATGACATTGTTCATCGTCCCTGTCAAAGGACGAGTGAACAGTGCTGGCTCTCCTGCTCTCCTCTGCCCTTCCAGCCTTTGTCCCCCACGCGTAGCCACATCACCCTCATCCTTATCCTCATCCCAATCCTTCTTCTTCTCCTTTAAAAGCTCCACCAAGCCACTGTTGCGAGGGAGTTTTTTTTGAAAAAAACAGTAGAGAGCCTCACACCTTTGACCAACCCCGCCTCTCCTTTGCCTTTCCCTCCACCTTAGGCATACCCTTAGACACTTCCCAAGCTTCACAACCTCCCCTAAACCATTACCAAAAGCCACTGTTACAAAGGAGTTTTTTGAAAAAAAAACACCTGTAGCTTTCCACTTCGGCCAGCCAAACCACCCCTTTGCTCCTCCACCCTTCACCTTACCCTTAGGTAACTCAATAAACAAAAAAACCTCTCGAGCCTAAACCCCCCAACCCACTGTTTCGTAAGTGTTTTTTCAAAAAAAATTCTTACAGTGTCTTCCCCATTCGGCCAGGCTACCTTCCACTCACCTAGCCCCTCCGCCATCGCCATAGCTCGGTCCTAGACCCCCGGGCACTCCCCTAGCAGCCACCTAGCCACCGCCGTCCACCGCCACGTCCACTGTCGAATTGTTTTTTAAAAAAATTTACAGTGAGGCCGCCCTCTTTGGCCAGCCGCTCCCACTCCACCCGGACTCCCTCCACCCCGTCTCAGTCCATCCTTGGACCTCCGAGGTTTGTCGCCTTCATCCACTAGGCCCTCCCAGCCTCATCGCCGCCGTCCGCAGCCACCACGCCCCAGGAAGCTCGCCACCGCGCAAGCCGGTCCGTGAGGGTATACACCCCCTTCCCCTTGCTTTAGCCTCTTGATTTAGCATTGTAAAGGACCCCTGGTCCCATTCCAGGGGTCCCCATTTTGTTTTTCTTTTTCTTTTTTTTAGTAGTTAGAAAAGAAAAAAAAGAAAAAAAATAGGCCGACCTTGAGGCGTGGCCACGGGCATAGCCCTCACCACCATGCACGACCACTCCCGGAGGTCTGGGGGGGTCCTCAATCAATGAGTGATCCCCCTAAACTCCCATTGCTCCACCCAATCAGCCACCCAAGCTTTTTTCCAAAAATATTTCAAACAAAAATCGTTTTCAGGACACTGCCTTTAACCACGGTTTTACCATGGTTAGACCCGGCCTTGGTGAAAACTAAGGCCATGGTTAGACTCACCACACTCCAGGCTATACCCTTGTACAATTTCAGCTCCTAATTCGCACTCTAACCATAGTTAAATCGACCCCAAAGTGGGGTCGACAGTGTACAAATCTGTGCGAGGAGACGACTTTGGGCCTCTATGGGGCCTACATCCGGCCTCCCCTTGGGCCCCACAAGGGCCCAAATTGTTGCCCATATAGCAAGCTTCACGAACATAGTCTTGGATCCCTCGGGGGTTGAGCCAATCAGCGGAAAAATCGCCGCAAAGTTTGAAAAAAAATCTGTTATGGTGGAAATCGTCATTTTATGTGATGTTTTTCGGGGCAACTTTGGGCCACTGTGGGATCCACATACGGCATTCCCTTGGGTCCCAGAAGGGCCCAAATGTTTCCCCACATATCAGGCTACCCACTGGTGGTCTCGGATTCCCGCGATTCCCCCGTTAACCATAGTTAAATTCATGTTAACTATGGTTAAACATTTGATGAAAATTTGAAGTTTTTTGCAATTTCGGGTATTTTTAGGGGCCCAGACCGGGTAGGAGGCCAGTCTAGGCCCTGCCACGGACCTTAGGCCCACTTTTGCTTCAGTCGGCCCCTTAACCATGGTTAAACTCACCCGTGGTTAACATTTAACCATGGTTAAGCGGCCCATGACCTAGCAAAAATTCTGGAAAAATCATCAAAAAATCATAAATATTACATGGAATCCAGAAATGTCTTCAATTGTATTTTTTTACTGTGGTTAAGACACTTAATTGGAGTCGACCTCATTTTTGACCCTTAACCACGGGTAAAAAAATCCTGACCCGGAAAAAATCTGGAAAAATGCTCAAAAAATCCAAAATATTAGGAGAAACCCAAAAATGGTCTCTTTTGACCATTTAACCATGGTTAAGACCCTTAATCATGGTGACCTCCCCTCCTTAACCGCGGTTAAGCACCTTTGACCACTGGGAAAAATCTGAGAAAATCCCAAAAAAATCAAAAAAATTCAAAAAGACCAAAAAATCTGATATTGAACTTTTTAACCATGGTTAGCACCCCTAACTAGGGTTAGTCACCTTTCTTAACCCCGGTTAGCAACCCTAACCCTCGGTTAAGACACTCTGGGCCTACCGGGCCTCACCCCTTGGCCTACCAAGCTTAATCTCGGCCTACCGGACCAAAGCCTAGCCTATCGGGCTCACCCTTGGCCTACCGGGCCCAATCTCGGCCTGCCGGGCCCAAACTAGCCTACCGGGCTTCACCTTCGACCTATCGGGCCCAATCCTAGTTTATCGGACTTACCTTAAGCCTATCGGGCCCAATACCAAGCACTTGACCAACCCGGTCAACCACCCCTAGCCTCCCGGCTAGACCCTAAGCCACCCTTAGTGCACACACACACACACCCCTAACATTGGCACGGGCTCATGTGCCAGAACTACGCTCGGTCTGATCTCACCCCTATGTGAGTACGTAGGCAGCCCAATCCGGGTTCGACCCTAGTCTAGGATTTTCTCCTTCTTAGATTAACATTTTCTTAAATACTTAAGGCATTCGATTAAAATTGAGATTAGTTTGGCTTAATCCTAGCAAGTAGGGAACCACTGCAAAGTGGAAGTGTCGGGGTGCCTAACCCATTCCCCGGACTTAACCGAACCTCTTACCCTAATCTCGGGCCGTAGACCAAGACCTTATCCAAATCCTGGGGACTTATCCCTTCCGAATGAATAGGTGGCGACTCTTAACTCAACCCGTGAGATGCAAACCAGGGTTTCCCCGAAACCCACGCTCACACATAGGTTGTGCGAGCTCCGTAAATTCCAGTTACATTACAAAGATTAAAGAAAGGTGCAAAGGAAAGAAAAAGAAATTGATCATTCATTTAGGGAAACCCATTGCTGGGTAAAGTACAGATAAACCCCATCACATGGGGAGAAAGAGAATGTATTACAAAAGTTTCAGTAAAAAGGAAAGAAGAAATCAAGTTTCGGCAGCAGCGGTAGTAGGAGCAGGAGGAGAGACGGCATCATCAGCATCAGTAGCTTCAGCAGGAGGATCTTCGGCAACAGGAGGAGCTTCAGGAGTAGCTGGCTCAAAGTATGGTTCGGCAGGAAGGGGTGCAAGACCTTCAAAGAGGTGTGGTTTCTCGACTCCTTCAACTTCGGTCTTGTTGTAGAGGTCGATGACATCCTTGCTCTAGAGCTCGGAGAAGGTGGTCACGTCCTCCTCGTTGTCCTCTTTCAGTCGACCTTGTTGTCAAAGCATGTTCATCACCTCCTTCTCGGTCTCTGCCCTGTCCTCTTCGAGAAGAGTATCCAGCTGAGACTGATAGTGTTGTTGCAGTCTCGTGGTCACCGCCTGCTCGATGGCCCTTTCAGCTTTTTTGGCTTCCTCGAGCTCCTCCATCAACGTCGCTCTCGCTGCCTCAGCTTCTTCTAGTTGCCTGCTCAGAGCCTGGGAGACGAGCTCTAACTCCCTGATTCAGAGAACGGCGTTCTCCACTTCTTGTTTGGCTTTCTTTTCTCCCTCCTTGGCTGCTCGAGCTTCGCCTTCTGCCTTCTCTTGCCCCTTGAAGGCGGCAATGAACTTCTCCTCCACCCACTCCACTTCAGCTCGGGCATGAGACAGGTCGAACTCAATCTTGAGGCGGTCCTCGGCCAGAGTTCTCTCCAGCGTCTCAGCCCTTCCTTGCCAGTAGTTGATGGAGTCTTTGAGATGATTGTAGTAGTAGGTACTACGATCACATAACTCGTGGAGGAGGACGTTCAGCTATAAGAAGAATGATCAGAAATATTAGTACACCACAACGAGAATTGAACAAGTAAATAGGGAAGATAGAACAGGAATCATACCGAGGCCATGGACTGGCAGACTGCATAAGACACCTGGGGCAAGGACATCTTGCCAGCATCAGCAATATCCTGGGGAAGCCTCATGGAATGGGTCAAGGCCCTAGCAACCTTCTCCGAGGTCTGCACCGAGTCGTTAACGGTGGGCCTCCTGAAACGCGTGAAGTCGGGTGACCAGTCTATGTTCTCTGAAGGTGGTGCTCCAATTGGCAGATGTGATGTGGTCATCTCTGTTGTGGCAACAGTGACCAGAGCGGAGCTTGAAGCTATTGGGGCAGCCACAGCTTGAGTAGCAGCCGGTATTGTGCTGCCTACTGGCGTTCCCGTTGCAGCTTTAGCTCTTTGGTGTGTTGCATGAGCAGAAGGAGAAGGAGTGGCAGCAGGCGCATTGTCCTTCTCATAATGCTTTTCTTCCTTTCTTTTCTTTCTGGCCTCGAACTCGGCCTGGGTAAGAATCTTCCGTTTCGGCTCGGAAGGTGCCGCTCCCGTTGTGGAGGGAACTGTCTTTGGAGGAGGTGGAAGAGGGGGCAACGCAGTTGCAGGACGAGCTGTCCTTGGGTTTCGGATCAGCGCAGGAGGGTTGGTGCTGGCCATTTCTTCTTCCGAACTCGGCTCAACTGCGGGTGAGGAGGAAGAGGTGCCTTGTTGCCTTTGTGAAGAGGGGTTCAAGCTACCGAAGAAACTCCAAGTATCAGGCGGTAGTGGTGTCCACCGGATGTACTCCCCACCTCGCACTCACTTGATGTTTGTAAGAAGACTTTCTTCTTCTGGCGTGAGTTTTTTGAACGGGTGTTTTTTCCCTTCAACTGCAAAGAGCAGAAACAAACTGTGTGAGACAACGGAAGTAAGTAGGACGCATAAAAGTAATAGATAACGGACGCTGGGATGGAAAGACAGAAGAATTAATGTACAACGGACAACGGTATTGTGTTACCTGGTTTATCTTGGAAAACATTGGGCACAGTGGAAGTCTCTGCCTTCCAGCCCCCAGAGACAACGAATGGAGTTACCTTCCACCCTCTTTCTCTGTCCAAGATGCCGGAAACGAGGTCTGGGTACAACGGCTTCTTGTTCTAGGAATAATAATTGTAAGGGCCATCGTCAGTACCTCGGCATCTGACGGCATGGCAGAAGTGAAAGAGGTGTCTAGCTTCTATAGGGTATCCGTCCTTGATGAATTTAATCATCATGGACATATATTTGTAGAAGCTGGGGTGCATTTGCCCCGGGGCAAGTTGTAGAGTGGAAAGGACTTCGTCCAGGACGGGATAAAGAGGAAATCGAAGGTCAGCCTCGAGTTGGGAGAGATAGACAACGATACAGGCTGATCGTTTGTCAATATGGGCGTCTTCCCTTTTGAAATGAAGGTTGACGTGAGAAGAAAACTCGAAACGCTCCCTAAATGGTTAAGGTATGCTAACTGTTGTTGGTGTAGGGCGGAAGACTTTTCTATGTAGGCACCATACGGTGCACTACCAGTGCAGCTAGCCTCATCTTCAGTTTGGCCTCTAACTTCATCTACCCTAATTGATTCTATAGGGGTCTCGGCAGCCATGGATTGAGGGGAACGGAACAAAGAACAGTGGGTAAGAAAAGGATGGGCAGACTGACGACAGAGAAGGAGAAAAAGAAGCAAAGAAGAGAGAGAAAAGAAGAATCAATAAAGACAGTAAGAAAAGGAATAAGAGCGTACCACAAAGAGAAAAACGAGAAAGCTGAAGAGAGCTTGAACTTTCGCTTGAGACGCAAATTAGGCAGAGTAACAGTACTTCAATGGCGAGATAAGTGAAACAAAGCAACCCAGAGAGATTTTTATAGATACCTCAGAGAAATGAAAAGACAAGAATACCCTCCATCAGAGCCGTACACCTGTGTCCAAGCCAGAAAGAGTGATGGCAGGATCGACGTTTTACGTGAAAAGAGTAACCGTAAGAGATATAAAGTGTTTTGAATTCCGAAACGGTAATGATGACAGCCTGTCTTGCATTAATGAGGCGTGACGGTTCGCACGCGTAAACCAGCTGGCTTGAGCGTTCTATCTTCTCAGCGTAAATCACGCAACGATTCAGATTCTGGAAGCAGAGTCAGGTATAGTCTGTCGCTCTTTTGTCCATTTATAACACTTCGAACTACGTTCTAAGCCTCATAAAGGGGCAAATTGTAAATGGTAAAATTCGTAAAACTAATTAACGTTGGGGAATGAGCTAGCTTTTGTTGTTTTGTGCATGAAAATGACACGTGGACATGTGTTTAAGTCACGTGCTTAAAATAGAAGGATAAACATTGTCTGATGCATAGCGTTCACGTTGTATAAATTACGACGTATCCGTGGTCTTGCGAACAACGTTCTCGTTGTAGTTTTAACAACGTGTTCGTTGTCTTGTGCACAACGTAGACGTTGTATTCTCGACAACGTTTTCAGTGTTAATTGAACAACGAGTCCGTTGTAACTCAGATAAGGATGTGCAGGTCATATTTTAAGACATATACAACATACCCGAGCTCGAGTCAACAACGAGACCGACTCGCAGGAGGGAGTAATCAGAAGACGATCGATTATTCTGACAAGTGAGCCGAAAGCACTGCCTTGGCATTTAATGCAGGTCACTTCTGTGTGCTGTCAGACCCAACCGACTGAACTAATGGTAGGCTTTCACGTGTGATGTAACAGGTGACAGATTTTACTGACATATTTGGTAATGAGTGCAGGGCACGTGGTATGGGCATCTGTGGTCATCTATGGCCATACCAAGGTTAACCTATAAATACCCCGAGAATTTTAGTGTTAAAGGGATCCAAGGACGCATATATTTTTGAGTGCTATTGTGTGTCTTACTGTTCATCATCTTCTCCATCTACTTACTTTATCATCGGAGTGCAGGTCAGGATATCACACCCTTCAACTCCTACCTTCCACAGTAAACCAGAGTGTGAACAGTTGCAGCTGACACTTATCTCTTCCGGCATTTTTCCCCTTCAGCACTAAAAGGGAAAGTGTTCATAGATCTTTTGCTTTGATTCCCAATATATCCGTCCCGAATACTATGTAGTTAAATGGATTACGGTTTTCTTCCCCACCGCCACTACTCCATTGCCGACCTGATTGCAGTTCCGTTCGAAGCGTATTCCAACGACACCTCATTGCAGTCTCATTTGAAGTGTATTCCTGCGACAAACAAACTCAAGTTAGGTAAAGCTTCTCTGTAGTTGTTAGTTGGAATTTCTTAAACGGGTGCCCTGTTTTTAGATGTTGTTTAATAGAGATATCTATATTGGATGGTATATTTTTTCACCTGTGCCA
Organism: Tetracentron sinense; assembly: GCA_015143295.1. NCBI lineage: Eukaryota > Viridiplantae > Streptophyta > Magnoliopsida > Trochodendrales > Trochodendraceae > Tetracentron > Tetracentron sinense. The sequence continues at coordinate 19,972,291 of CM026560.1, read as the reverse complement.
CCACGACAAACCCTATCTTCTTCTTGGAAGCAATTGGAGGTCGTTCATTATGTCCTACCATGAGCTTTGTCTTCGGATGATGATGAGAGTAAGATCTGGGTTTTGTGGTGGTAAGGAAGCGATTGAGGGTGTGGTTGTCGAAATGGATTATGCTAGATTTCGATTGGGATTGGAGGTTTTGGAGCTCAACGACTCTATCTGAGTTGGATTCGGAGAAAGCTTTGACGGGAATGAGAGAAGAACAGAGGATCATGAAGAGGAGGAGGAGAGGGTGAATGGAGGAGGGTCATACAGAGGACTGCCATTTTTTTTATATTTATTTCCCATTTTTCATGAACTAATATGGCGATGGGGTGGCTTTTCCAGCAAAGAAGGGGAAGAAATTTCCCTTTGGTTGTCGCTAACATGCGCTTTAGCATAATGCCCAAGCCTGTTGTCAAAGATTACAAAGGCCATAGAAGTTAGTTCTTTTGGGTCAATATTATATGAGAAATGCTAGCCCTAATCTTAGTCAAACTCTACTCTCAGTCTCCACCAATCACTTGAGTTTGACCGAGAGTAGGGAAAGCACGCCTCATATTATATTTAGTCATAACCCGAAAAGGGTTAGGATATCCTGAGTTTCAAAAAAAATAAAATAATTGTTCTTTTAGGTCAATATTCGAATCATTTTTCCCCAAACCTGGTGCCTGTAGCCTTGTATGGATCTTTTGGTGAGGCTCTTTGAAAATGCTTAATTAGATTTTCATGGTGTAGGAAATATATATTAAGGTGGCGTTTGGATAGACTTTCTAAAGTTGGGTCTGGAAAGTAAGTTGGACCCAACTTGGGTTCTTGTTCAATCACGATTGAACTTTCAATTGCATCCACATGTCAACACGTGTCCCTTTTAACTCCTATTAACTATAGTTAAGATTCAATGATCCTTAATTAGTTTTAAGCAATCCAAACTTGATTCTTAGAAAAAAAATATTAATCTTAAGAGTTAAATCTTCTTAACCAGAATTAAAAGAACAATTAAAAGGGCTTTGTGAGTGCAATGAACACACCTGCAACTTGTTCCAATGGTATGGTGTGCCTCTCAGTTATCCCTACCTATTGCTAAAGCCATAAACCAGTTTACTTGTGGTCTTTCTTCTTCTTTTGTTTGAGCCAGACAAAGCCAGTTTCCTTCACATACCCACATTCTTTAATGTCTTGAAAGGGTAGGAGACCATCAAGTATTTAATTTAAACAAGTTATTTGATATGAAGATGTGAAGAAAGTTTTGACCATGATGTAACTTAATTACCTAAAAAAGAAAAAAAACAGAGCTATTATATTAGAGTTGTAAGTTTTAACTACAAGCACGAGCTTTGGTTCAAGAGATAACCACAATTTCCAAAAACATGCATTGATAGGGGCATTTCAGGCTACCAAAAAAAAAAAGAGGGGCATATAAGAAATTACATAAATATAATTTCATGACAAAATACTCTTATTTAATATTTATAATTGTAAAATTACTCGTGTCAAGGCATGTTTTTGAGAGTTTCGCTTATCATTTGAATTGTGTTTGTTGTGAAATTTCATTATATTATTGTTTATTTTGTATTTTATATCTATAGATTTAATGGAGAGAAATAGGACATGCACGAGCCTTGCACGTGCAAGACCTAACTAGTTAAAATAGAAGGCATTAGAGCATTCCTAGCAGCCTAACCAAATTTCACTCACCAAAATAGCCAAAACCCACAAAAAGTGGTTTTGGTGAGCCACTTTTTTAAAACACTCCCAACAGCCTCACCATTTTAACAAAAAAAAAGATGAGAGAGACAATATTTTATCATTTGTGTGGGAAAATGAAAAGGAAGAGAGAGAAAAATATTATTTTATTGTTTGTGTGGGACCAAAAAAAAAAAGGGAGAGAGAGAAACCTTATTTTATTATTTGTGTGGGCCCAAGGGTGAGAAGATTTAACTTTGGTGAGTCTACAGTACTCACCAAACTTGGTGAGTACTGTAGACTCACCAAATGGATTTCTTCATTCTGTTGAGACTGCTGGGAGTCATTTTAACACATTTTTAGTCTTTTGGCTCACCAAAATAACCAAAAAGTTATTTTGGTGAGGCTGCTAGGAATGCTCTTACAAGGAAAAGCCTCAACAACTCTTTCCTACTTCTAGCTTTAGCCGACCACATGTCCAATCTCAATATTAAAGTACACACTTATTAACTTATTACGATACTTTAACAGAGAAATTGGACAGGTAATTGGCTCGGGCTAAGACCAGAAAAGGCATGAGAGTATGGCTAGCACTCCTCATTAGTCGTTAGTTATATAGCCTTTCTAAATGAGTAATGCTTAGTAGACGAGGCAGTAGTATTAACCTCAATTGTATATAATGCAATGAGGCGGGTGAGGAATCTACAACTCATTTATTCAGGCATTCAAAAAAAAAAAAAAACACAGAATATATTTGGCAGCTGGTCCAGCAGCAATGTGGCAGATCTGGATAACTAGGAACCACAAGGTGTTTCAAGGAAGCCCAGACCCATTCTCCAACTGTGGGGTTTCAAGGAAGCCGAGACCCATCCAACTGTGGAAAAAGCCGCTAGCTACTGGTAATCTTGGTCTGGCAGGTATCGATGGCAATTTGGCAAACCAGAAGATATGGCGATTGATTAGATGCACCTGGTGGTAGGGGCTGAGCTTTTTTAATATGGCATAGCTATGAGGCAAGATAACAACTTTTGAAAACATTTTTTTTTTAATTTTATGTTATTTAATTATTTAACATGACAGAGCCATAGGGCAAGAGGATAGCTGCCCCTATAAACAAGGAAAAATGATACCTATAGGATATGTATAAAAAGCACAAATGGGTTGGCCCCCGAACTTGGTCATCCAAAAAAAAAACTTAGGAGCGTAGTCGCCTCATCAATCTGCACAAATCTATTAGCCATTACTAATATTTTCAATCAATTATCGGTTGCCCTACAAGAAAATCCTTGCTCCGCCTTGCTTGGTGGACTAATACAAGGTAGCACAAGAAGAACGCTGGTGGCAAGAAGCTTCTACTGAAGATGTCTTAAAATTCTCGTTGGAGTGTGAGAATATTCGAGAAACATAATACACTAATCCAACTAGCAGAAGCATTGAAAACGAGTCCTCATCCGACATGTGTCCCTTTAAGAGAGGCCTCAAATTCTCTCTAGTAGATGCCAAAAATGTGCTCTCAGGCTACCACAATATTTGTGACAAGTGGTTGGAGAAGTCATTTCATGGCCCCCATGATTTTGACTTCTCCGGACATTAAGTGACATTTGGTGATAAGGTGATGATATAAAGGGGAAGAGATTTCAAATGGGGAGAAGTCAAAATCATGGGGAGAAAATGAAATGACTTCTCCCCTTTTTCCAGCCAAGTGTCGCACACATTGTGGTAACCCGAGAGCATCTTTCTGGCATCTACCGGAGAGAATCTGAGGCCTATTAGGAAAGTGTAGATTTGATTTTTGAATTCTGTATTCAAATTCTGTACAGCTATATCAACAAGCCAAATAGGAAACTATTGATTGGCAAGGATCAAGGGACCAATGGGCAAGGATCAAGGGATCCTATTGTAATTGTATTTTATATATTCTTTCTTCTCTACGGAATGGAATTACCAACTATTCCCACCAAATTTCTTATGGTATTAGAGCAATAGACACATTCCTGTCTTGCTGCTAATTGCTTCGGCATCAAGCATCCCATTTTGGATTAGCTACAATGTCTGAAACTCCCGACGCCAGAGCTCCTAATGCACCCACCAAGGAATCCGGCCACACTGAATCTAGCATGGAACTTGGCCAACCTTTATACCTACACCACTCGGACAATCCGGGAACTATCCTTGTTTCCCAGCCGCTTAATGGTGATAATTATGCAACATGGATTCGTGCCATTAGCATGGCACTTAGTGCTAAGAACAAGACCGGGTTCATCGACGGATCTATGCCGAAACCAAATGCTTCTTCGCCGAACTACTCATTGTGGGTTCGTTGCAACAATATGGTTTCATCACGGCTTCTCAATGCCATCAACCCTGATTTAGCACATAGTGTCCTCTACATTGATTCTGCATATGAGATATGGGCGGACCTCAAAGAGCGGTTCTCTCAAAGTAATGCTCCACGCATTTTTCATATCAAAAGATCAATTTCATCTCATATTCAAGGTCAGAATTCTATTGCTTCATATTTCAGTAACTTAAAAGGTTATTGGGATGAGCTTGCATCCTATATTTCACTACCAACGTGTAGTTGTGGGGCGCTCAAAAGCCTTTTGGAACTTGAACAACGAGAAAAAATTCTGCAATTTTTAATGGGTTTAAATGATACATGTTCGGCAATCCGAGGGCAGATTCTTCTCATGGACCCGTTGCCCTCCTTGAACAAAACATACTCTCTTGTTCTTCAAGAGGAAAGACAACGGGAAATCACCATGGGTGTCAACAATGTTGATGCCTCCGCTCTTCTCGCTAATGTTACCAGCACTGGAGGAAAACGACGAGAACGTCCTACTTGTGAACATTGTGGATGGGTTGGTCATTCCAAGACCAAGTGTTACAAATTGTACGGTTATCCACCAGGCCATCGGCTTCACAAGACTGGACGTCCTACTTCCAAGCAAAGTTCAAGTATGCCTCCAATTGAGTCTACTGCACCATCTTTTACGCCTGAGCAATAATATCGCTAGATCCTCTCTCTTCTCAATGACGGTAATCCCGTAGCAAATTTTGCAGGTATACTCACATGTTGTTCATCTTTATTTGAACCTAATTGTTGGATTATTGACACTGGTGCTAGTGATCACATGATCTCATCACCCAACATGTTGCATGAGTTTTCAACACCCAATAATTCTCCACCAATCAAACTTCCAACTGGCACCACAGTTCCAATCATTCACATTGGGTCGACACATATTAGTTCCACTATACATGTTAACAATGTTTTATGTGTGCCATCTTTTCAATTTAATCTTCTCTCAGTAAGTAAATTGAATCGCTCCCTTAATTGTTCAGTGACCTTCTTTCTTGACCTTTGCATTTTTTAGGACCTGGCAACGAAGATGACGATTGGACTGGGTAAATAAAGTGGAGGCCTTTATAAACTCTCCACCAACATGCCACATGCCCTGGCGGTCCCTCCTCCCATCCACTCAGATCTTTGGCATCAATGGCTCAAACACCTTTCATCTGCCTCCCTTCATCACCTATCTAAATCAGTCATCGATGTTTCTTTTGATAATAAAAGTAGTTCTATTTGTCAAATATGTCCTTTGGCATAGCAAACTCGTTTTCCGTTCATACGGAGTACTATTTCTTCGACCGAACCTTTTAATTTAATTCACTACGACATTTGGGGTGGTTATGCTACATCTTCTAATACTAATTCTCATTATTTTTTAACTATCGTTGATGATTATTCACGTTGTACTTGGATTTATCTCATGAAGTTCAAATCTGAAACTCAATCTTTATTGAAATCGTTTCTTGCTTTAGTTAAAAATCAATTTAATCGGCAAGTTAAATCCATAAGAAGTGAAAATGGTACCGAGTTTCTCTCTATGAGTTCTTTTTTGGAGAACATGGGATTCATCACCAACGTAGTTGTGTTTACACACCTCAACAAAATGGTGTTGTCGAAAGAAAGCATCGCCACATTCTTGAGGTGGCCCGAGCTTTGTGATTTCAAGCACACTTACCTGTCCGTTTTTAGGGGTGAGTGTGTTCTCACATCCACTTACCTCATAAACCACATGCCTACACCCCTCCTCTCTGGTCGCACACCATATGAGGTTCTTTTTAGTAAAAAACCATCATACTCTCATCTTCGAGTTTTTGGTTGTCTTTGCTTCGCCACCAACACTAGCCCGAGCCGTACTAAATTTGATCCCCGAGCACGAAAATACATTTTTGTGGGATACCCACAAAGGCAAAAGGCATATCGTTTGTATAACCTTACTACCAATCATATTTTTTCCAGTCGCAATGTAGTGTTTCATGAAACCATCTTTCCATTTTCTAATGAATCTTCCACTACATCATCCACACCCCTACCATTGCCCATACATCTTCCTGAAATCGAACCCGACAATATGGATCCACCTCTACCCGACATTGTGGTGACCGACCCAATCCCACCACCAGCCACTCGACGCCCTGAAAGGGATCGCTAACCCTCCCAGTGACTACGCGACTACCATTGCTCGATCGCCAAAGCTGATTACCCCTCCTCTTCGTCATCCTCCTTGCCGGGCTCCAATGAAAAAGGTACTCGTTATCCTTTATCTAATTTTCTTTCTTATAATCGTCTTTCCTCTCATCATCATGTTTTCATTGCTAAGATTTCAGCTACTTCCGAACCCACCACCTTTGCTCAAGCCATGTAGGATCCTCTTTGGCAAAATGCCGTGGATGCAGAAATTGAGGCACTTGAGCGCAATCATACTTGGACTGTCGCACCCCAAAATATCCCCTAGGAGTTAGGATACTTTGGCGACGTGACTTGTACTTAAACTAACCTGAAAAGAGTATACAAGGCATGCAAAATAGTGAACTAAAAATTTCTTTAATGACTTAACTATATTCCATGTGCAATTGATTACAATAATTGAATAGAATTTACAACATGTATATGAACTCCTTAACTTGAGTCCCAACTCAAATGAGACAAACATTCCCAAGCTTAAGAACCCAAAATACATGTCTCTCTCTCACTCATCCCAACCATTGGCCACATGCCAAGACTCCTAATAGTTGGGTGACAACCCGAGCGGTCTCCTGCTCTACATGAGCCGCCTCCATCCAAGGAACCCAGAGTCCATATATCACATAATGTACCTGCCGACATAAAAGTACGGCTGAGCATGGAATACTCAGCAAGTACAAGCTACTAGCTAACAATAATAATAACGATAAAATGACATACATAATACAGTTCATCATCACATTTCTAAAATCAGAGTGCGTAAGCAAGAACAAGTAACAACGAATGTAAACTCTTGAGTATCCTATAGTAAATCATGCCTTATGTTCATGCTTTAGCCCATCTTGTTTCAATTACCTTGTGAGTTCCTTATGCTTCTTATGTATCTTGTGGTTACCTTGCACATCTTATGAGATTATTCTTGTCTTGTGAGAATCATGCATGTCTGCTTGTTTACTTGCTTGAATGGGAACAGATGATAATGCCCATACCTGGTCTTAGTACATTATCACCCTTCCATATTTCTGTATTCTTGCTTGGAGAGAGATACTAGTACTCGTACCTGGTCTTAGTATATTAGTATCCTCTCATACTTGTTGGAAACAGATGTTAATGCATGTACCTGGTCTTGGTACATTAACACCCTTTCATGCTTGTCATATTACTTGGAGACAGATGCTAGTACCCATACTTGGTCTTAGTATATCAGCATCCTCTCGTACTTGTTTGGGAACAGATGTTAGTGCTCGTACCTGGTCTTAGTACACTAACATCCTTAAATGCTTCTTGATTCTTGCTTGTCATATTTTCTTGTGAGCCAGGTATGACATATCCTAGGGATATGCCCTACCCTTGACATTCATCTTTGTTTTCTTGTGAGCCAGGTATGACATTTCCTAGGGATAAGCCCTACCTTTGACATTCATGCTTGTTTAACGATTCACATTTCTTATTCTTAGTTTTTCTTTTCATATACTTATACATAAAAACTTGATTCATGCATGCGTGTGTCCCTTGGTGATATCATGTTGATATGAGAAAATAAAGCACAATATAGTATTTCAATTTCTAACATGATCATATGAGAATTTAGGCAACATGTAAAACATTTGATCAATTTGAGGCACATGATAGACATTGGAATTTCACAAAGCATATCATTATTTTTACTAAAATTTGGTGAAAAGCTCTTAGTTCATATCTCATGGTTTTAGTCAAACATTACATCGAACACCTTACATGCGATATCGTTTTTAACCCTTTTCATAAGTTTCCCTAACCTTAGATTCTCGACCCATTCGTGCGTTCTATCAAACATGTGGTATTCAACCTTTTTACCTTGATTTATCTTGTATTTTCTCATTTAAGCATTTCATCAAATACATGGGGTGTGTTCATTATGAGTAAAGTGTCATTCCATCATTTTCCAACACACCACACATTACAATACATGGCATCCAATCGCCTCTACATCCACCACCCATTCATACATCCCCAACTCACCCTTTATCTTGTTTAATTTAAGGATTTAATAAGGCAAAATCAAGAAAAGAGTTAACTAAAGAGATCTACAAACATGCTTTTAAAATAAACCTAGGTTATTACTAAAGTAGTTAGTAGGGTGTACTAACCTTGAGTTCAAGGCTTGATCTTGAAGAAAAACCTTGGATTAGAACCTCAAATGGTAGAGGAGGACCCTTGCTTAAAGGATGCTTAATTTGGGGAAGAAAACCCTTGAAAAATACCGTGGAGAACGTTGCCCTAGCTTGGAGAAGGGACTCCACACGTGCTTGAGGTTGGATTTGAGAAATCCAAGCTTTTGAGATGATCTTAGGTTTTCAAAACTCTTGATTTGCTTTAAGATGATGCCCTAGGGTTTAAAACCCCTTTCTGCTCTCTCCCTCTCTCTCACAATACTCTAAGTGTGATGAATGAGGACCCAAGGCTCGTGCAAGCCTTTATAGGGAAGGGTGAAACCCCCAAATGATGAAAAAGCCCTTCATGAAATTTCTGCAAAACACGATAGACCGATCGATCGGTCGCCTACGAAGTGACCGGGGGTTATGACCGAGCGATCGGTCGCCAACCAAGCGATCAGTGTTTTCGACTGGTCGATCGGTTGAAAACATCCTCTCTGGAAATTTTCCCCATACAAATTAGTGTAGCAGTCGATAGATACCGATCGATCAGTAGTGGACCAATCGGTCGCTACTTTGGATCGAGCGATCATCTGTAAATTTTGACACATTTTATTGTTTCGGCCATAACTTTTCACTCGTTCGTCCGATTTTGACGATTCAACTTTCGTTAGATTCGTCTTTCGAAAAGGAACATTTCTGGCATTTCAGAATCTTCAAATTCTTCTTTATTTATTAATTATACTATGTGGAAGACCAATTAGTTATGAGGACACTGTTCATTAGGCCCGAAAAGTTCCGGGGTGCTACATGGATAGTCACCACATTGCCAATACACACCAAACCCATTGGTTGTAAATGGGTTTATAAATTCAAGCATCGCTTTGATGGTAGTATTGAGCGCTACAAGGCTTGACTACCACGAAACATTTGCACCTGTTGCCAAACTTGTCACCGTTCGACGCTTTCTTGCTATTGCTTCAGTTCGACAATCACCTCTCCATCAGTTGGACGCCCACAATGCATTTCTTAATGGTGATCTAAATGAGGAGGTCTACATGACCTTACCTCCTAGCTACCCTCGACAGGGGGAGAAGCTTGTTTGTCGCTTGCAAAAATCTCTATATGGTCTTAAACAGGCCTCCCGCAATTGGTTCTCTAAGTTCTCTTCTGCTGTTTAAGCTGCTGGTTACACACAATCTAAAGCCGACTATTCGTTGTTCACTTGCTCCCATGGTGCTTCCTTCACGGCTGTTCTTGTATATGTCGGTGACATTATTGTGACAAGTAATCATCCTCCTGCCTCTAAGAGATAGACAGATGCAACAAACACCATTTGTTTTTATCAGAGATTCGTTGCAGCTACGCTGTACCTAATGTCTCTGTCCGCGCTAAAGACCAAATTCTGCATCTCCCATTGCCATTGCATCTATGTTTGGTTGCCGAGAAAATTGATGAAAACATGGAAAATAAAAGAAAATTTTGGATTTTTAATACAATTTTTAGTTATGTTTTGTCTAATTTTCTTTTCTTTTCCATGTTTTTACTTATTTTCTCGACAACCAAACATAGGGTAAAGGTACCACGCACTTATGCGCGTGACCAACATATCTCCTTCCAACTCCAAAGGGGACCTCAAATGGCTTGAGGTCAAATTACTACTAACCCATTTCTAATCATCATGAGTGAGAGTCTGTGAGACCGTTATCGATCTTGAGACAGGACAGGGCTGGGCCCTAGCTCAGCATTGGTCGGACCAAGCCCAACCCAATCCCTTGGGCCTTAATCTAACTCAAAGCCGTCCTCCCTATATAAAAGAGAGAGGAAAAGGACAACGAAAAATGGACAGAGAGACACAGAGCTGAGATACCTCCTATCCCTATGGAGACCCGTGACCCCCCATGTGTGGGGCGACAGCCACAACACAACACAACACACCCTCACATGCCCCCTTCTCCCATCCCTACCTCGACAAAGACGCTTCCTTCCCTCCCCATCTTTCAATTTCCATCACAATCTCCTTAACCTTGGCCCACGCGCATTTTAACACCACCCCCGACATGGATAAGCTATAGCTAGCTACTTTGGTTTAGTTGTGCGAGGCTCAGACACGTGGCCTATGCCCACTTGGTCTTCCTTGGAGTGTTACAATATTCGAGAAACAGGAACAGACTAATCCAGCTTGCAAAAGCATTAAAAACGAGTCCTCATCCGCCACGTGTCCCTCTAAGAGATAGACAGACGCAACAAACACCCCATTTCACATTTGTTTGTATCAAAGATTCGGTGCGTCTAAGCTGTACCTAACGTCTCTGTCCACGCTAAAGACCAGATTCTGCATCCCCCATTGCATCATTAAAGGTACATCGCACTTTATGCGCGTGACCAACACATCCCCATAAAACTCCCAAGGGGATCTCAAATGGCTTAAGGTCAAATTACTACTTAACTCATTTCTAATCATCATGAGTGAGACCGTTGTGATCGTGACGTATGACACAAAAATAAATGGATTTGAATGATCCTGTTAACCAACTTCCCATCTGTGAGATGGAAGATTCAAAAGATGGAAAAGAAATGCAGAGCAGAAGCATTAAGATCATCTCTTTCTTGAGTATCTCTCTATCTATTTGCATGTCCAAGAACATCATAAACAACAAAGTGAAGAAGACTATCCAAACTCCAAAAGAAAACAATCCCAGCAAGGGACTGTAAAATAGAAAAGAAAACTTAAAACAACAAACCTTACAGGAAGAATCCACAGTACACAAAAGCAAGTGATCAGGAGCATAAGGAATGAACAAACCCAACTTTTCTCTGTTCTTCTTCTCCTACTAGTCTCACCTCCCATCCGCCGACGTGAACGAATCGGCAAATCCGGACGGTCGAGTGGGTATGCTGGTCTGGGTATTGTCCACACTGGCTAAGAAAGATGAAGAGTCATCCATGCGGCTGCTGCCCTCGAACGCCTGCCATTTCTTCAGTGCCTGTGGTAGAGTCATGTCGAGGTCAATTCCATAGATGTCCTCAGAGTCTGGGTCAGCCGGTTTCCAGAGCTCCACAAGAGATGAAAGCACATTGACTGTGTGACCCATGTCGGGTCTCTGATAGGGCTCCCTTGCACAGCAATGGCCTGCAAGCTCCGCAACGGTGCTGATGCTGGCAAGTGTTTCCTCAGTAAGGTCAATTGTGGGGTCGATGGCCTTTCGAAATGTGTCCTTATTAATGTGCATCCTCCGGAACCAAGTCACAAGGTGCATGCTCTCCTCGGGCTGGGTTTCATCGAGGGCTTTTCTTCCTGTGATTACCTCCATCAGAATCACACCGAAACTGAAGACATCGACTTTGGTAGTTACCCGCCCTGTCACTGTGTAATCACATGGTCAAAAGCATCACTTCTATGTTAGTAGTAATGTTTGTGCAAAACCAAGAAGAACATTATGAGAAAAAAAAACATATGCTAGATTTAATTATATGCCAAATAGTATGAAAAAAAAGGGAGACATTGAAGAAGGAAATTCAAAGGTTCGACAGCGAAGTTGTTAGATTTGGGCTTTCCAATGAGGAAAAATATATCGCGTCATTGTAAAGCAAAGCAAGAACCAGAGACAATGCCATTCAACAAGATAAGAACTAACACTAATGATGCGAACAAGAAACATGGTTGTGAATTTATGATACATAAGAGTTCATGGATCCTAAAGCAAGAAATCCATTTGGGGAGCTGATCTTTTTGGGGAGTCTAAATTGTACAGTCAAGATTGTCAATGATCTATCTCATAACCCATTTCATACCATCAATTCTTGGTGCTCTTCTAGTCTATCTGTATGTGTCAAGGTGGTTCAAGATGTTGGTACAGAAATGACCACAAAGCAAATTAAATTTCTCCATCCAATACTACTGCTTAGAATGAAAAAATGTTTCACTTCTGCTATGTTTCAGAACTGTGAATGCCCAATTATAATAAAGAAATCTCAGAACAAATGGAATATCAGAACTATGTCATTATGTTACTGCACACTTTCCTGTTTCGGCCCCGGTTACTGTGTTTGAATGATGTTTGCTTGTTGCTTACAGCCAAAAATTGAAATCCACAAAGACTGTTCTCCCTACTTTATCCTTTTGGTTTCTTCAAGCATAACAAAATTATAAATTTTCAAAGCACACAAGAAGAGCATAATTGTGCTAAAATTCTCTAAACTAGAATTATAAAAAAAAAGTTAAAAGAAAAGAGTTACCTGCATATTCTGGCGCAAGATACCCAAAAGTTCCGGCTAGTCTTGTTTCGATCGATCCTTTCCCATCCGGAGCAAGACGAACAAGACCGAAATCCGCAACCTTAGCCCTCATATCATCTCCAAGAAGAATGTTTGAGGGTTTGAGGTCCCTGTGGATAAAGCTTTGATGGGCCAAACCATGGAGATACTCCACACCTCTAGCCACATCCAGAGCAATGGTCAATCTTCTCGTCCATTCGAGGGGGCTACGCCCTTCTTCCTGCCAGTTGAAAAGATGCATACTGAGTGTTCCCTGAGGCATGTATTCATATACAAGAAGCCTCTCATTCCCATCCAAACAGTACCCAAGAAGAGCAACCAAATGCCGGTGTCGGACCTTAGTCAATACAGCAATCTCAGACTTGAACTCTGCCAATCCCTTTTCAGTGATCACCCCGGACTCCATTCTCTTCACTGCAATCTTAGTTCCATCATGTAATTCCCCTTTGTAAACTGTCCCAAACCCTCCTCGTCCCAATATATTCTCTTCGCTAAAATTGTTTGTGACATTCCTTAGAACTTGAATGGAAATTACCATATTTCCAGCTTCTACCATTTGGATGTCACTGGGTCCACTGCTTGTGTGACTGTAGGTTTCGCTTGCTGTCCCACCATTAACGCTTGAGCCTGCAACTGTAATCTTTAGTGTCTCTCGATCGGACCCTGAATGGCGAGGATGGATCACCATTGTATTTGGGCTCTGCACTCTGCTGAATCGCTGTTGTTTTCTCTTGTACAGACAGAAACCTAACAACCCAACTAAGAAAATCACAGAGACACCACCAATTACAGAACCCACAATTACTCCAACTGAAATCGAAGATTTTTTGCCATTGCCTTCATTTTTAGTACCCGAACCAGGCGGCGAACCAGGTGGAGAACCAGGTGGTGTTCCTGGAGGTGAACCGCTCTTGTCCTTCTCAATATCCGTGTTCCCCAATTTATTTACATTCACACCAGTTCTAAAAATCGGGACTTCCCCCGAAAGATGATTATTTGAGATGTCAAGTTCTTTAAGATCAGGTAAAGTTGTAAGTTCTTTCGGAACCGAACCACTAAGATTATTGTTTGCAAGAACTAGTTTTTGCAGTGATTTCAATGAGGAAAAGTGGGGAGAGATCTTACCCGAAAGACCCATATTCTGAAAATTAACAACAGTAATGCTCCCATTGTTGCAAGTGATCCCAAACCAAGGAAGACAAGGATCATTCCCAATCCAATTCTCCGCAAACTTTGTTGGGTAACCCACGGATTCCGCAATCAAGAGCAACGTGTTCACGCGAGGATCACATACACCAGGAGTTGGCAAACAGAAGCTATTCGTACCAGATATATCCACTGAAACTGAATTTTTGAAATTGGGCATAGGCCCTTGAAGCAAATTATTCGTCAAATTCACGATATTCAAAGATGGGGCATTTATCAAAGACGCAGGAACAGGACCCGTGAAGCTGTTATCCCTCAGACTCAAGCTCTTCAAATCTTTCAATCCAGAAAAATCCGGCAACGGCCCGGAAAACGCATTCGAATGCAACCACACATCTTTCAAATTCGTCATGTTCTGTAAAACCCCAATACTCCCATTAAGTTTACTAATGCTCTTCTGCCCATTCAACCACAGTGACTGCAGAGTCGTCAACCCGGCAAAACCAGCCGGTAAACCACCTTCGAGGTTGTTGAAAGCCAAATGCAAGCTAGTGAAGCTCGGAAAAGTGTCTCCCAAAAAGAAAGCAGGAATCTTACCGGTAATATTCGCCGAATTCGCCGAGAAATTCTGAAGCGATGTAGCGTTTTGGAGACTATCCGGGATCTCCCAAGCCGAAAAGGGGTTATTATCAATTTCAACAGCTTGAATCGTGGTCATCCCAGAAAAGAAATCAGCTGGAATTGAAGAAAACTGGTTTTCACTTAGAAGTAGAACCTGTAAGTTACCAAGCCCAGTTAAGCTCGGAAGAGGACCAGAGATTTTGTTCCCTTGCAGCTCTAATCTCTCCAACGACGCGAGATTTCCAAGACTCGACGGAAGAGAACCCGCAAGACTCTGCCTTCCAATCTGAATCCGAGTAACCCTGCTATCACGGCACTGAACTTGGAACCACTTACAGGGATCTGGGTCAGACCATTCGAGACCCTTTGGAAAAACCAGACTCTTCTTCAAATCCAACATTGCTGAAGCATCAACAGTAACCGTCTGAGACTCTACAGAGAGAAAGATTGAAAGAAACCCAGCCAGAAAAAGAGCTAAAACCCTGAATCCAAGATGGGTTTTAATAACCATCTTGAGAATCTAAGAAACAAGAGAAACAGAAGATAGCTAAAATGGGGTTTTTTCCAGAGATTTTTCTAGGGTTTTATGGATGCATTGTTGTGGAGAAGATGAAGAGATGAAGAAGAAATGTTGCAGAGAGAACGGCGGAGATGGAGGAGGAAAGTGGGAAAAAAAGGGCAAGGTTTTCATTTCATTTCATTGAGGGGAGGGGGTAGCAATAGTTGGCGCATGTTAGTGGGGCCCACAACTTTTAAAGGGGCCTTTGGATGCTGTAAACATGACTGGCGGACGTCTCCAACTAGGTACTGTGTTGGAAAATTAAATACCAGGCAAGTGGTTCTTATTTACAATTATACCCCTACTTATTTTTTAAATATTTAGCTATTTTTAAAATATATATATATATATATTAAAAGCACACAAAATATTAATCGCAAATGCTTGAAGTTTGAATTATGATAACACCTGCGTGTCGTGCTGTTACAACTAGGGGTAGGTTTGTTTAATGAATCTTCTGCACTGTCTCGCACTTGGTAATTTGATTTGTACTCGTTTTGAATATCTTTGACACGTAGAAATTCATAGCCAAAAGGCTGGAGCTCAATCTGTTCAATGGCGGTTGAACTCACTCTCATAACCTACCTAATCCTGCTAAGATATTTTAACTCTTTAAAAAAAAAATTAATGCTAGATTGTTAAATTCCAAGAGTAATGCTTCCTCTACTTTCGGGTTATCTACTCTCCCATTATTTTTGTTAAATTTAAACATAAAAAAAAGAAAAAACGTAAAAGTGAAACGTAAAAGTCATAGGACGCATAAAAAAAATGTTATATTATTTTGTCCTCCTAGACAACTGAAAATGGTAGTATTGTTCAAATCTTAATTATAGTTAATAGGAATTCAAAAACGAAGAAGTGTTGAACTGTGGGTACATTTTAATAGAAAGAAGAGTTCTCATTCACGGTTGAATATAATCCCAATTGCAAAAAGTTTCATTCATGAAAAGCCTACTAGTTCAGGCCTGTGAACAATCCAAGGGAATTAGGAATTCGGAGATTGCCGTAGTTGTGAGATATTTTCATTTTTCTCTTAAGAACCTCCCTCGATACCATATTCAACACACTCCTAGGCAAGGGAATGCCTTCATTCACAAGTTAGCAAAAGTTAGCATGTTGTTTAGTCGACATCAAGACTTCCCTCTGCACAGCTTCTCTCCTAATGACTAGGAAAATTCTGTTAGTCAAGAGGGGCTCGAAGTCAAGACTTCCTTCTGCACAGCTTCTCTCCTAATGACTGTAGGAAAATTCTGTTAGTCAAGAGGGGCTCGAATGACTTCGAGCCCCCTTGTTGTAAATGTTGTCTTCCATAAAAATAAAAAATTAAAAACTTGTATCTACAACCCATCTATTGCGCCAATGGTGGGAGTCTCTCTCATTCGAGAGGTCTTGGGTTTCATTCCCACCAGGTGATAAGTAGCTAGAACTCCAACCCCCAATGCTAACCGCTAGGAGGGATAACAACAGGTTGGGTTAATCGGGTAACCCGCCCTGCTCCTATGGGGATGGGTATAGGGAGCTCTTAAACGTAATAGGGGTTGGGTTTGAGGATGAAATGTTAAACTCGAGTAGAGTTCAAATTAGGGATGGATTTAAACCGCTCCGACCCGCCCCGCTTAAGTCGTGCTCCAAAACCCCACCTTGGTCATAATGAGGTTTTGGGCCCGTGACTTTTCTTAAACCTGGTAAACTTCACAATATGCAAGGCAATACTAAAATAAGAGCCTAAAATTTCTTTTAACAATAATGATATATAGAAAACTAAACCATCAAAATGTAACTAGGTTCGGATCAACCATCGTGATCCCTACAAAACTTAGTCTAAAACAACATTATTTAGAGTATCACAAGTCTATTACAATTTTCTCTCAAAGTAGAACGAAATCAATACCTAATAATACGACTATCGATCAAAATCCCGGGCTCCCTCTTCGGGAGGCTCACCTTCTTCTAACTCCTCAATGTATATCTCTTCAACCCACGACTCTATCGTATGCTCCAGCTCTATACCTGCCAATAATAACATGTCAACTGAGTATTGAAAACACTCAACGTATATACAGTCCAACTAACATTATAATATCACTTGTACTTGATCATCATCATAATTCATGACATAGTTACATAATCAGAGTGTGAAAAACATGTGAGCATATCATTTGTAATCTGTGTTCATGATATGTTCCAAAAACGCATAATCATTGTATAATCTGTGTTCATGATATATTCCGACAACGCATAATCATTGTGTAATCCGTGTTCATGATATGTTCCGACAATGGATATCTTCATGTTAAGTAGCATGTTCCTGACTAATGCATGTTCTTGTGAGTCTCGTGAACTAGTAGACTTTACTTTTACCATACATGTGAGAATGTGCTTAAGTGTCGATGATTCGCATTCAAATAGGTCATAATCATTCGAATAGGTCATCTTTTAGATTTCAATTCTCCGCCAAGAAACTCCACCAAGGTTCATTACTTCGTGGTTAGAGAATTCCCGACCTGGAAGATTTCGTCTAAGTTTTGATTTAACCGAATATCGATCACTATACAAGATAAATAGGCCATAGTTTAACACAACGATCATCAATTTTTCATATCATGATTATAAAATTTTTACAATATGATTAAAAGTATCCAACACCCCAATTCAATTCTATTTCTCCATTCATTTCACCATTCATCCATAAAACACCATCTTGTTCCATAGCCCATTCTCAACATACATCATTCACAACCCATAGCTATGTTTCCAATAACTCCATAATAATATCCCATTCTCCATTCCACACATCATCAAGGTCGAACCACATTCCCAACACAATTATAATCAATCCTTGCATGATAAAACCCTAACCATAAGTAAAAATCTCATTCATGTTCCATGAACCACAATCTATCCATATTCATGAAGAAAACATCTAATAATCTTGATTCAATTATGCTTAATCATGTAAAACCCATAATAGAGTTATGTTAGAAAATATATCGACCTTAAGGATTGTTCCATTCGATCCAATTTGCTTGCAATAGGCTTTGGGAGTGATCCCTAAATCAAATCCTCATTCTTCAAGCTAGATCCTTCTTCTCCAAGCTAAATCCCTCTTGAAACCTTACGTTTTCCCCATTTTATTCTCCCAAATTAGGTTTAGAACCTTTTAGACTCTAAAACACTCGAATTAAAGTGACTATTTATAGCCTAGGGGTTTGAAACCCTAATTTCCGTAATTTATTTTTAAGAAACTGTGCGTGATATGCGATTGATCAGAGCTTTGCTGCGATCAATCACAGACTTTCAGATTGCTGCGATCGATTGCAGAATACAGTGCGATCGATTGCCTATACATGGTGGCCCAACCCATTTTTTCTAGTCTTGGTCGATTGATCGTAGGCCACCCTGCGATCGATCGCAAGGTTCCAATGAATCTGATGATTTCATGGCTTTGTCCAATCGATCGGTGGTGCTCTCTGATCGATCAGAGGTTCAGATTTTTTCCATGATTTTATTCATTTACACATTTAGAACACCATACCATTCAATTATCATTAAATACACATTAAAACATATATTTGACCATTCTTCCCCTTAGTAATCAAGATAATCACATGAAACTAGATCCGAGTCTCTACAACTTATATTATAAAATCACTATTTCACCCTTAATTTAATCTTAAAATTACTTTAATATATTACTTATAATATGAAATATAATACCGACCCGCCTTGTCTAATGCTTAACGGGACGGGGCAGGATGGGGACGGGATTAATAAGTATTTTGAAAATCAGAACCAACCCATACCGACCCAAGCTTGGGACGAGAATGAGGTAGGAGTTTTTTAATTAGGGGCGAGGTAAGGATGGGGGCGCCCAACCTAAACCCGACTCGTTGCCATCCCTAACCACGTACTAAGCCTATACTAACGTAGGTAAATAATATCTTTAAAAAAAAAGAAAAAAAAAAAAGAGTGTGTATTGAACATGAACTGTGAGTTTTTTTCATTTTTGTTTTAATAATTTTCTAAAATGTTAAAAGAATCATTTTTTGGTACAATAAATATTTAACACTTCCTCCTCACCTCACAAAGTCCTTGAGCTATGGTTAATAAATTTTAACTCATGAGGTTATTATTATGTTTTTTTTTATAAACGTGGGTATCCTCGGTCTTTGACTTAGACTACATCCCACAGGTTGTATGTACCAACACAGAGAATGGGAAAACTCAGTTACCTAATATGGTTTTGAGATCCAATATATATGGGGTGTGGATACACCTTGAATGGATAAACTACATAGAGATTTCAATGGATCCAAATACAAAAGGGACCTATAGATAATGACTATCTAGATAAGATACAGAGAGTCCAAATCAGAGAGGACTTTTAGATGTGTCTATCATTCTATCACGCCCCTGCAAACTCATGGTGGTGGAGAGATGAGTTTGTTCTTTATAAATTTAAATCATGTCATCGGAAGACCCTTGGTGAAAATATCAGTTGTTTGTTGAAACGTGGATAAAAATTGAACACAGACATCACCCATGATTTCCCTCTCCCGAATTAAATGGTAATTGATTTCGATGGGCTTACTATGAGCATGTAGGATGGGATTTGCCGCCATATAAGTTACACTTATATTATCATAGTAAATTGTAGAAGGACTGGATAAAAAAAATCCCAAGGTCACGGAGCAAGAATCTTAGCCATAGTATGTCGGTAGTGGTGGATGCTAAGGCTCTATATTATGCTTCGGCAGTAGATCTCGAAATGGTGGGTTGATTCTTGGCACTCCAGGAAATTAAATTTGACCCAAGGAAGACACAAATACCAGTTGTGGATCGTCTATCATCGAGATTTTCAGCCCAATCAGAATCGAAGTAGGCAGAAATAGTCATGGATGATGTAGGAAGAAATGTGAGGCCAACTCCCAAGGATCCTTTGATCTACCGAAGGAAGCGCTTGGCTGTAGCAAAGTGGATAAATGTGGAGACTCGAAACCACTAAACCCTTACGTTTACTGTGACCCAACCTAGGCTCGTATCACTTAAATGCATATGCAAGATTTCCTATATATGTGTCACACACACAAACATATTGTGCTTGATGCATATGTAAGCATGCCTATGTGAGCAGGATCACCTTAAGTGTCACTTGTCAAAATATCAGTATGATCGAATGTATTTAAGTCATTTGAATTGGCTCATGGCCACAAATCCAACAATCGAATAGCCCATGATCATTTAATTATAACAACATTTTGTCTAAGTGCCTTGCAAAGAAATAACGAACACTAATTTTATGTGTGAACCTTAACACCTGTTAAGTGACTAGTGAATGTTACCATATTCACTTAGTCTTGGTGAACACTATATACACTCTTGTACTTCTTATTTACCTATTTAATGAAAATTTTTTTTCTATAAAATTATTACAATTATATTTAATAAAACATTATTCAATACATAAGAATATAAAGGCTAATAAACATTACTAAGTTCACTAGTCTTAGTGACCAATAGTGTCATGCCCCGAAGCCCTTATACACAATATACCTTATATTTGTATAAGTCCCTGAAGCGTGAACCTGGGATAACCTATTAGCCTTAAGGTTAAAATCTAAATACCCTTAATAGTTTCGATGATAACACAATAATGGAATGACCATTATGGTGCTAATGTTTCCATTTAGTTTATGTCTTTCAGAGAAAAAGAGTATAACAAGCATCATTCAAGCTATGGAGAATTGAAAAGATCAAATATTCAAGTCAATCAACTCAAAAGCCAAGCCTTAGTCATTTCAAGAAAATAGTTCTAAGGACTCAAAGCCAAATCATGAAGAAAAGTCAAGACTGAAGCTCCACATGTTCTAATAGAAGACCAACTCTCAAAGAAGCCTTAGTGTTATTCTTAAGAGTATCTAGGACTATGTAAGAGTCCTCAAAAGCTTGGAACTTGATTGCTCAAATATACCTAGATAGACCTTAAGATACTTAGAATAGGTTGGACATCATTCTAAGGCCCTAAAAATGATTAAAATAATGATATTAAAAATGCCTAAGGACCAAGACATCATTCCAATCAATTTGGTCTCATTAAGATGAGTTTTCTGTAAAAATTCAGAGAACTCGTCGACGAGTTCAAGAGACTCGTCGACGAGTGGCCTAACAGTAGCTTAAGTTTGGGCACTGTCACTCCACTCGTCGACGAGTGCATGCGGGAACTGAACATAACGGCTAGTTTTCAAATGGCTATTTTCGCATTAAATGTTTCCACAACGGCTAGACTGAAAGCTCCACTATAAATTGAGTTCATTTATGAACAAACTACAAGAGATATAACAATTCATTGATTCATTGATTATCAATCCTCACTTTGCATTCAATACTCTGTTTTTCATTGAAAACATAGAATCCCAATCTCTGTTTTTTTGAGCTTTCAATTCCAATCATTTTGAGAGATTATTAACATTGATTTTTACTCTTATTTACCTCATCAAGGAGCATTCAATTTCGGATTTAATACCCAATACTCTCAGTGTTAAAAGCTAGTCAAGAATCAAGGATTCTTGCAACTGAAGAAGAGTTCTTCAGTGAAGCCAAGAGAGGTACTCTCTTGAAGAGGTTATTTCCTAAGCCTGAGAAAATGATTGTAAAAGGTGAAATCCTCACCAGAGAAGAAGGATTGTAAAGATTTACTCTTCACCCGTGAAGAAGAGTATGATTAGTGGAATCGTGTGGAAATCCTTAAAACGGGAAGCTTCAAGACGGAGACGTAGGTAAGTTGCCGAACCCCGAGATCAATCTTGTGTGTGGTATCTTTTATTACTCTCTCTCCTTATCTAATTTAGTTATTGCTTGTAGCATTTCTATTGATTATTTTAAATTCCGTAAAAATCAACTTAGAAATTTTTTAGTTTGCCATTGACCTTAATCACCCCCCCTAGGGTCCATTAGCTGGGCAACATAACCCCAATAGTGAATACATTTTATAAACATATAAAATCATTCTAGAGTATAAACATAAAGAGCATAACTAACAAGTTTAAGCAAGTATGAAGTGTATCTAAGTTCTCAACAAGTTCCTCTCTCTACAATCACTCACTCTCAAAAAGTGACAAACAAAATGTTCTTCAAAGTTCTTGGCTCCTTAAGTGCTCCTATAGAGCCTCAGGTATCTCCTAAAATAGTCAATATAGCATGGGTGAGCATAAAGCTAAGTAAATGAACACATGCAACCATAAGGCATTAATACATTTTACTCATCATGTGATTAATGACAATGCAAGTCAATTCATTTCTTCATTTGAATTACTTGGTTCAGATCCGGCGACCCTCGACAACACCTCTGAATAGTATCCTATTCCTCTATGGCAGCCCCCTTGGCATCACCTCACGACACGATTAAAGATCTCACATCTTGTTCTTACTTTTGGTGGCAATCTTTGCAGACTTCAAGGATACCGATGAAATCACACACCTGTTCTTACTTTTGGTGGCCCTCGGTAGACCTCAAGGAGTCAGATGGAATCATACGCTGTTCATCCCTGGCTACGTCACGTATAGTCTAATAGTTATAATGGTGTAGCAGAATTAAAGGTATTATATCTTCCCTGCTTTGGCATCCCATACCACACATAGCGGGACCGATTTAACTCAAGTTATTAACCAAGGTAAGCTTGTTATATCTTCCCACTATAACTCTATAGCATCCTATATTGTCATAGCAAGAGGGATCTAACGAAGCTGGGTAAGGTCTATGTAATTTATGCAATTCACTCAAGCATGCAAGACAATTGATTATCACAAGGAATAACTCAGACATAATACGATGACAAAATAATGAAGTTAAAGCATGAATTCAATTTAATAATTAAGAAGAAGTATAATTTAATAGGAGGGATCTAATATGCGAAATTTCTAAGCTCAAAGGAGCCCTAAACATGTAAGTCTCTAAGTTCTGGTTTGAAGGAACTAATATTAAAAAAAAAAACAACTCAGTCTGATAGATCGGAAGTAACTTCCGATCAATCGGTCAATACAGTCCGATCAATCGGAGGTTACTTCCGGTCGATCGGAAATCGATAGATTTCCCATCATTTGTCCTGAAGCCTTCCGATTGATCAATGGAACAGTTCCAATCGATCAATGATCACGAAACTGGAGTAAAACTCTAGATTTCTCACACCCAATCCCTCTAAATTATATTCCCTTCCTCCATACATCCACACACCCATTGCCAACATTAAAATATTCATAAAACATGAATTTAAGGATTTATGGTGTATGTACATAATTTCCATCCTAGAAATCTAGGGTTTCAAGAACAAGAAAGAACCCTAACTCTCACAATCCATTCTATTTCAACCTAGAACATAAATGAAAATTTATTATAACAACTACAACAATAAATACTACACTATAATTGATTTAAAGAACAAATGGGGTATCCACTTGCCTCAACCTAAAGTTTTAGAGTTTCTAGAAGATGGAAAAGCCCCAAAATGATTTGCTTCAAGCTCTTGATCTTCCTTTAGCAAGAACTCCGAATATTGAACCTTGAATCACCTTCTTCAAGCTTCAAGCTTCATGCTGCAAAACTCTAGCCTCTTCTCTTCTTCCTACTTCCCCAAAGCTCTCTCTCTAATCTAGCGTTTCTAATGAAATGAGAGATTAGGTTATCTCTATCCTTTTGTACTAAACTCTTTTTTATGAGTTTTTACTTAAATACCCTCATTAGTTATGTTTGGTTACAACTACATGATAAACATTAATATGTTATGCTCATTTTTAATTATTCCACCAAAGATTATTAATTTCTCTTAGCCAAACATCGCTACAAATAGTATTCACACGCACGCATGAGCGCACACAAATATATATATATATATATATATGCAAGTGCGATGCACCTGAGAGAGAGAAGGGAGAGAGTGAGCTCTAATGAAACTCACGTGATGTACGTGAAAAGTATGGTAGATAGAAAAAGAATAATATAATTGCAATTTTGCCAATTGTGATTATAATGGAGAGATGAAGAAGATATAAGTGTAATGAGCTTTGCTAAGTCCACTGTCCCTCTCATTCACCTTTTTCTTTTATGGATAAGAAAACATAAAAATAGTGAAAAGTTGATGAGAAGAAAAGTGGACCTAGCATTGCTCAAGTGTAATTTTATTTTTTTTGTTATAATTGTAGGGAAGATAAGTGTAAAGGTAATTTTGTCAATACTGATAAATTTAATTAACGTTCGAATAGAGAAGATAAATGTAAGGTAATTTTGTCAATAATGACAAAATTCAGGTTCTAAGTCCTAACTATATTATATAGCTAATAAGTAACATCAATTCACACGATGAGCTTGTCCAAATGGTAGGGTATCTCCCCCTTTAAGAGTAAGTTCTGGGATCTATTTTCGAGAGGTACCATCGGGAGGAGTGGAGCTAGGATTTTCTAGTAGTGGGCACCCATGATTGATTGAAAATAATAATAATTATTGATAGATTTTGTAGTGAAAGATTAGGCAAGTTTGAAATATTCTGAGTCTAGAGGGATGTAGGTTTAGGCGATATAGCCCCTTGGAAAAAAGTTAGACAACTAAGCTCTCGGATTGTTTTGTTCATACATTTTGTACACATCTTATGAGTATTGTTTATCATTGTTTATGGAGCAATTGTCCCTTTAACCCATGGTTATGACCAGTTAAATAATTAAATGAAATTGTTTAAAAGATATATTCTGCATTCAAAAATTTAGGAGACAGTCTCCCCCTTGCCTCATAGCTATGTCATATTAAATACCATAGTATTAAAAAATTTAGGAGATAAT
Organism: Tetracentron sinense; assembly: GCA_015143295.1. NCBI lineage: Eukaryota > Viridiplantae > Streptophyta > Magnoliopsida > Trochodendrales > Trochodendraceae > Tetracentron > Tetracentron sinense. Next base: position 19,947,489 of record CM026560.1, on the reverse strand, counting down.
TACCTTCTTGATGCATGATTAATACCAATTAAATATTAAAACAACTTAGTATACAAAATGCGAGACCGGATCTTGTCCAATTGCAATTGAACCCGAACATATCAATCACATAAACCCCTTTTAACTCTGGTTATGAACTGTTAATCCTTAGGGTTAATTTTTTTTTTTTAAGTAACAAAGATTGGATTGTTGAATCTTAAGGTTAGTGAATCTTAACCATAAATAATAAAAGTTAAAATAGGCACGTGTTGCTGTAGGTGGGACTGAACTCGAGGAGAGTTCAATCACAATTGAATATGATCTCAACTCAAATTTTTTTCTAAGTTTAGGGGTACCCTACCCATTCCCATAATTATACCCAAAAAAAAAAATTTAGGGTTTTCAGATGTCCAGTGGAGGCACGTGCCCCTACAGGCCCCACCTGGCTCCACCCTGGGGTGCAATTGTAATATCCACCCTCTCCCAAATTCCAGATGGTAGACCTTAACCTACAAACCTAGAATAGATAACAACAACTACTAACGAGGGTGTGGTCTAACCGCATGACATGTAAAAGGAAAACGTAATATCAATTCTCTAGTTTGCGACTCTCTGGGTATTTTTGGTAAATAATAATTGTGTGACGAGGAAGACGGGGCTTTGGCGGTGGCGTGTCGTGGCCATGCACATGCAATGCCTTGCTGTAACCAACCCAGCATTCCCATTTGGGAAACTTTTAGCTCAAGATATTTCCTTTTTCAAAAGGACTCTTTAATGAGGAGAATGCTAACCCCACTCTCCTCCTATTACTCTCTCTCCCTTTTTGCATGGTTCAAAGAATGTGAATACTAACCTCACTCTCTTCCTATTCATCTCTCCCTTTTCTATGTCAAGCAAAAGATTTAATGTGTTACATATGAAAGTAGGGCTAGTAAATCTTTATAAGAAAAAAGGTTGTTGAGTTGGGTGTGTGTTGTGAAAAATCAAGAGAGCTTTAGGTAGCCCATTAATCCCACATCGCTTAAGGTAGGGTCCTTCTCTTTAAGTACTCCCACCTCACCCCTCTTTTTGAGGTGTGTGTGGTTAAAGGCTTGAGTTGAGATTGGGGGTTGTGTGTGTGGTGTACAGTGTGTGTGAATTTGTATATATTTAATATTAGTATGCTATAAAAAAAAATGTTTTAAATTTCAAATTTCACCCACTAATGTTTTGGAACTTTAAGTATACACCCCCGTCTTTTTTTTTTTTTAAATGAGTTTTGTTTTTCAAAATACCCATATATTTTCTTACATATATGATTACCCTCGTGCAGGAGTGGAGCCAGGATTTTCTTGTAGTGGGGGAACAAAGTGATTAATTGAAAATGATAGTAAATGACGTTGATAGATTTGTGATTAGGTAAGAATGAAATATTTTTAGCCCCTGAATTTTTTTTTATGACTAGTTATTGTGTCATTTCATTTATACATTTTATACATATTTTATGGGTATTGTTTGTCCTTGATTATGGGATAACTTTCCCCTTACTCTATAGCCACGCCCTATTAAATTATTAAATAATATGATATAAAAGATATTTTACAAAAGTTAGGGACAATTGTCCCCTTGCCTCATGACTATAATATAATATATTTTTTAGGGGCAACGGTTTATTGTCCATGATTATGCCAAATTAAATAATTAATCAACTTAGTATAAAATATAATCCATTTTAAAGTTAAAAGAGTTAGGATCTAGTCAATTGGGATTAAACTAGGGAGAGTTCAAACACACCCACAGGTCAATACATGTCTCTTTTAATCCCGATTAACTATAATTAAAATTCACTAATATTTAGGGTCCAACAATCTAACCTTGGTTTTAGAAAACATATTACCTATCTCACTTCGATTCTCACCCCTTTATGAGTGAGTGTAATCTTAAGTTCTTGCAATTGGACATATTCGAACTCAAAGCTCGTGGGCAAGGGCCTCCTTTTTTAGAGGACGAATCACAACCAATTGTGAAGGATTGAACTCGGGGAGAGTTCAATTGCACTCATAGGCTAACACATGTCCCTTTTAACCCTTATTAATTATGATTAAGGTTTATTAACTTAGGGTTTCAACAATATAACCTCGATTTAAAAAAAATATTAACCCTAAAGGTTAAAAATTCTTAACCATAGTCAAATTATTATTTTTAATATCTTGTTTAAAGCCAAGGTTATATTGTTGAACCCCAAGGATTACTAAATTTTAACCATAGTTAATAAGGGTTAAAAGGGATACATGTTGGCTTGTGGGTGCGATTGAACTCTCCCTGATTTCAATCGCAATTGGACTTGCTCCCATTCCTATGGCTATATTTTAAAAATGGACTTTGCTACTGAGACCCCATTAGGGCCGAGACCACCGAGACCATGCTCTTAGAAGCTTTATCCTTAAAAATAGTTTTTACAAAATTTCCTGCCCTCGTGCTTTCTAACATTGGAATTCAGCCTCTTTTAGATAGTGTTTGAATACACTTCTAAATTGATTTTTAGTAACTTATGGCTCTTGAAGAATCAAATGTATGTTAAAATGTTGTTTGGTTTGGCATTTAAAAGAGTAACTTATCCACAAGTCAAAATTCATAAGTTGAAATGTTTAGCTATTAGGGAAAGCTGCCCCAACTAGCTTTTTGGGAAGTCTCAATTAAAAAAAAAATGATTTTTCTTAGAAGGTATTTGGAAGATGTCCTTCACTTCTCCGATAAATTTAACCAAATAAGCCTTTTGAGTCCTTCACTTCTCGGATAAATTTAACTAAATAAGCCCTTCATTTTCTAAAACTTTAGACGTACATCGTTACTTTGTAAAATAAATTCACTGTCACTCCTACCTTTACGTTTACTATTATAAAGAGAATACACTATTTAGACTCTGATTGAATTTTGTCATATTGGCAAAATTATCCTTACGCTTATATTCCTCTATTTTTTTCTACTATTAAAGAGAAGAGTCGGTCTATGGGTACTTCCAAATATACTCAATAATCATAACCTTCGATAACTAACCACTAAAGGCTAGGATTTAACTTGTCTTATTTTATCCTTTTAATGTCACATCATCTTTAATCCTAACCGTTTAATTGTGTTAAAAGGTTAGGATTCAGAAGTACCTTGGGAGTACCTATAGAGTAATTCTAAAGAGAATAGTTTTTTTTTTTGGGCTTTGGATATCATTTAACAACGGTTAGTGGTTAGCTTGGAGATTGGAGCACTTGCGACTCATCACTCGAAGAAATTAAATCCCGAGACCTCTCACTTGAGAGAGGCCACACCCTACCATTGGAGCAAGAGGCAGGGTGTTGGTTGTTAAAAACCGTTGATTGGATTTTATTGTTATTGACAGTATTACACTTTACATTTATCTTCTCCATCTCTACTATTTTACACTATTGACAAATCACTTTTAGAGAATAGAGTCTATAAAACATTGATTAATTTTGTCATTTAGTGATAAAATTATCCTTATATTCTCCTAAAATGAGAATGAAAAAATTACACTTACATTTATATCTTCTCTATCTCAACCATCATAATTAGAATATGACACTTAAAAAGGTGGACCGAACAAAATTGTCCTTACACTTATATTTTTACTATTATAATAAAAAATGTCAATTATAATAAGGATTCTCATGTTAAAAATTATCTTCTAACTTAAAATGTTTTTAATATAAATTTATTGGTAATTTTGTATTTTTACAAAATCCTCTTTCTATTCTACGTCTTTCTCGCATTTCATACTTTCTCACGTCTCTTTCTATGCGTGCATCATGTGGATCTCACTAGGGTCATTCTCCCAACTATTTTGCCCTTTTTCTTTTCACTCACGTGCATCACACGTGTGGCTCATTAGTATATAGGAATCAGAGTACACTCAAGTATACTTCTGAATCTTAATAACCGTTTAATTCAAATAATTAAAGATCAACATTATAATAAAAGGTGTGACCTGAGTTCATTTTTTTTAAAAGTGTGCTACTTCAACATCAACATTAATCTTAACCCTTAGCGGTTAGCTATAGCTGATTAGGATTTATGAGTATATGTGAGAAGAGAAATAGTTCTCTCCACGGGCGAGGATGGAATTATGGCTCCGCGCTCTCACAAAGCCACCCCTTATGAACTCGGGTTAAAGTTTTTTAGTCCTGTGATTAAATTTTTTAATTTATTTTTCTAAAAACCAGGGTAGATGTGTGAACCCGAAGGGTGACTGAATCTTAATCACAATTAAATTAAGTTAAAAGATAGACACGTGACAAGAAAAGAAGAGCCGCACCTCCTTACGTCACCAACTGAGGAGATAATTATTTTTCATTTGAGAATACCCATATTGACTTTATATATATATATATATATGAAAGGCCATGAAAGAAAGAATCTATTATGTTTTAAGGAGCTGATGCTCTTTATGCATCCTTATGCAATCTTTCTTAACATGGATACTCAAACTTTAGTTTAGAACCACTCAATCTGTTGAGAGTTCTTTTTAATCCATTTTCTACAAAATAATAAAGAGTTAAGAAAAAACCTCAAAAATCTATTATATCTTTTGGGATGAAAGTGCTATTCCCTTATAAAACGAAGCATGAGATAATAGTGATAGTGGCTCCATCACATGATTGATTTCATGTTCTTTAAAAGTCCTTAAATACATTCAGGGCCGCCCAAGTCATTTAGAGGCCTAAAGCAAAAATTCTAAATGGGGATTTTTTTATTTAAAATTTTTTATATTATTAAAAAAAATTAACTATAAATGGGCCTTTTTAATATTCTAAATGGACCTTTTATATTTTTTTAATATTCTAAATGGGGTCTTTTTAATATTTTTTTTTTTAATGGGGCCTAAAGCAAAGGCTTTGATGGCCTAATGGACAGGCCGGCCCTGAATACATTTTAGATGAAGCCATGAAATTTGAGTTATGAATATCCTCAAAAGAATATCTCTACTATTATAAAGTGAATAAATTCATTAAAATGTTGATTGAATTTTGTCATTATTGACAAAATTATCCTTACACTTATTTTTTCTATCTTCTCTACTATTACACTTATATCTTTTCAATCTCTACTATTATAATTATTATTAACAAAATTATCCTTAAACTTATATATTCTCTATTATTATAATAAAAATGATAAATTCACACTTACATATCTTCTCTTTACAATTATAATGAGCCTCTAACACTTAGGTGGCGTTTGTTAATACTAGTCTAAAAAGAAGTGTTTATTTGAAAATTATGCATACTTAGACTTTAATGTAGAAGTTTTTATCCCTAAAATCTCTAAAACGTAGATATGCAATTAACTTTTAACTTAACAATTTAAAGTTCAACAAAGTATAATTTTCAAATAAACACTTCTTTTTAGACTAGTGTTAACAACCGTCACCTTAAATTGAAAATTGTCATTATTGAGAAATTTGTCATTACACTTACCCCCTTCCTTCTCTCTCACGGCTTTACACGTGCGGCCTACTAGAATATTTTAAATAAAGTAATGTGAGTTATATATGTTGTTTTTAGAAAAATGGGTAATAGATTTATCTAACTTTCATTTATAATTGGGTGGACTTTGTTAGAATACGCATACCATAACAAAAACGAACCCGCTAAGTATTCTATAAAATACTACGAATGATGCATTAATCTAATGTGTCAAAGAGGTGTCTTTGGTGTATGAGTAAGAATTAGGTTTTCGTATAGTGGCGACCATTATCTTCTTCTTAAGGAAAAAACATAGAGTTGTTAAATGTATGACAAGGTGAACATGGAACAAAGACATCACCTCTCTCCGAGTCTTATCTTTTTGTTGGCAAAATTCTCTAGAAAGTCTTGTCAACGTATACAATGCATATTAACCACACAAGTGCTAGCCCCATTAACACTAATTTAGTGTCACTAAATCAAGTTTTTTCCAAAGACAGCCCAAGATAGTAACACTAAATCAAGTTTTTTCCAAAGACAGCCCAAGACAGTAAGTCAAGTTTTTCCAAAGGGGTAGGTGGGTGCAACACGTAGGGTTGCTATCCTATAAGAGGGAGATGGCTTGACAGGTGTTGCCACCACCTTGCCACCTTGCATCTTTGGAAGACTGCGACTGAGGCTAGTTTTTGATAATCAATTAAAAAATCTTTCTATAATAAGCGGTTGACTCTTAACGTCACAAAACAGACAGACTATTCCTAAATGTCAGATATTAAAGCGACATTCCCTAAAAGCCCTTATTTAAATGTTGTTTTTTTTTTTTTTTTTAAGAATTTAAAAATCTGAAAAGGAAAGTGTGGGGATTTTTCGGGGAATCCACGCATCAGTAGTTACTTCAAAGTCTGGTTTACTAGTAGAAGGAAGATAGCAAAACTCCAGTTGCTGATGAGGTAAGGAAGAGAAGGGTGTGCACCTCTAATGCACTCCGATGCCAAAGTCAGAATATGTAGAAGATTATGAACAGTAAGAAAACTGAAGCAATAAGAGTGAGCAATATGAAATTTCGTGATCCATCTACAAAGTCTCTGGGGGTATTTATAGGTTTAGCACTGTATGCGCATAGATGGCCATGAATAACCATGTCACTTGCTTTATACTTATTACTAAATATGTCAGACAGATCTTGAGTCTTACGTGTCACACGTGTGAACCTACTATTCGTAAAGTTAATCTGATGCCGAAAGGCAGCTTGAGGGAACTAGCATTAAATACTAAGACAGTGTTTTTCACCTAACAACAGGGTATAAGGATCGTCCCCTGATTATTTCGTCATATGAGTCGGTCTCGTTGTTTACTAAAGCTTGGGCCCGTTGTGTATGGGAACATGGATAGAATAACTGTTGTCAGAAGAGGACGGCTACGTTCGTCTTTTGAATAACGAATATGTTGTCATGAAGACAACAGGTCGTTGTTCTAAAGAGAACAGATTCGTTCTCTATTTGGATACATGTCTTCTATTTGTTGACATAACAACGAAAACTAGCTCGTTCTTCAATACTTAATCAATTTTACGAATTTTATCCATCATAGAAAGTGAATAAAAATTCTCTATAGTACCTACTATAGAGAGCTAGACCGGTGGATTGAAAATTCAATGGCTCCATATCCACACATGCTTTAAATGATGACCTTATTCATGCTTGCATCATTGGATTGAAAATCCAAGGGTCCAACTCTTGTTAGTAAGTCCTTTCAAGTGTTTTAAATGACTTCTCATCTGAAAATATTAAACTTGATGAACACTAGCCCTATTCTTAATCAATCTATACTCTCATCCTCTATCAACTACAGTTCTTTTTTCTTTTGGGAATAGAGTATTCAAAATAGGAAGATGATTGGTGGAGAGTGAGAGTAGGGCTGACCTAAGTAACCAAAGCGGGAGCGGGAGAGGAGCGAGAGCGCGAGAGTGTCAAATTTTAATTTAGGGCGGGAGCGGGAGAGGAGCGAGAGCGCGAGAGTGTCAAATTTTAATTTAGGATAGGATCGGGAGCGCCTTCGGAGTGCCGTTATATATATATATATATATATATATATAGATCTTGAAAATTACTTATAGATGCAAATATATCTTTTATATTTTCTAAACTATAAGAAAATTTTGATAAAATCATTTATTATTCAAATTTATAGTCACAACAATAAGATCACTATTGATATATTAAATGTATCATTCTAAATTCAATTACAAGCCACCAATAATTCATAAATCTTATATGAATCTTCTACCCTATGTAAAAAAATGAAAAAATTATATCCCACTTAACTTGAAAAATTGTTATAAAAATACAACTTTAAACAATGACAGCATTCTTTAGGTGAAAGCGAGATAAGAGCAAGGTTTACAAAAATTGAAATCGAGGTAACGAGGTGAGAGTGAGGTTTGAGAGCTGGTTAGGAGGTTTGGGTTAGTAAGGGGCTGACCGAGAGTTGGGCCGAGATTAGGGTAGCACTCTTCTTTAAACTTTTAAAACACTTCCTCTGTGAGGACGGCAACGCATAAGGCGGGCCCATGTACGGTTGGATAGAGACAAGCAAACGGCAGGACATGGCCTTGGGTCCCATCTCTATGCACGTGAGCATGCCTAATGCATACGCCATTCTATGTATACATAGACATGTTCACCGAGAGGTCGTTAAAATGCTACCGAGACTCTGCCTGCACCAAAGAAGGTTGGTCACAACTCCCATATTTGTGGGGGACCATTAAGTGCAAGGTACATTGCCAAAAATCTTAAGGGTACCCTAATTAGGGGTGGTGATGGATGGGATGTTTCAGCTGGAATTGGGTGAAAAATGCTGTTAATCCCAACTTATCCTATTTTTAAAGAGATAAACCATGATTAGGAGCTCTAGTAGGCAACCCAAAATGTTTTTGGCGGAGTATTTTGAAAATTATAAAAAGCTTTGGTTAACTGAAATTCTCTTCTTTTGTATTTGTAATTTTCAAACTATTCCTCTCATAAGACATATTATGGATTTTTTGATTATCTCTTCAATCATATTCATATGTTCAAAATTAATATCTTTTTTAAATGAGTTGAAAATTGTCAATCCATTCTCAACCTAGTTAATGATCCATCAACTTATACCTATCTATGTGATCATCAACTTATACCTATATATTGTAATCAGTCTATTTCTCATTATTATTCTTAGACATTCTAAACCGATTGCTAGCCCACTCCTAGAATTCAAAAAGTTACCAAACTCTTACTACCGAGTAGTGTGTTGTTACATGCTAGGAATAGCCCAGGGGTAGGTGTATCCCTTCCTTAGAAAGGAGGTTCCGGATTCCATTCCCGAAAGGGTGAGAGTGGGTTGCACTTTCCACTACCTTTAACTTAGGACAGATACAGACTTGCTAACCGGGGTTGCAGCCTAACCGTGTCTCAAACAAAAAAAAAGTAGCGTGTTGTTCCTAATTGATTATCTTTACAATTATTTAAATAATATATATTTTTTAATATTAAAATCGTTTCTTCTTTCAGTTGCGCAAACAATCTATAAAAGCGCAACAATCCATGTCAGTTTCAAAACAATTAATCGTTAATTATATAAGCCATCTAACATGAGTAATGCTTAGTAGAAGAGGCAGTAATATTGGCCTCAATTGTATATAATGCAATGACGGCGAGGAATCTTCAACTCGTCTATTCAGGCACTACCACCAAACAGAATATATTTGGCAGCTGGTCCAGAAACAATGTGGCAGATCTGGATAAGCAAGAACCACAAGGTGTTTCAAGGAAGCCAAGGCCCATCATCCAACTGTGGAAAAAGCCAATATCTAATGTTAAACAAGCTAGTGGTAATCTTGGTCTGGCAGGTATATATCGAAGGCAATTTGGCAAACCAGAAGATATGGCGATTGATTAGATGCACCTGGTGGCAGGGCCAAGGAGGGCAGTTGCCCCTGAATTTTTTGGGGAAAAAAAATTAATAGGGCATAGCCATGAGGTATGGGGGGCAGTTGCTCCTTTGAACTTTTGAAAAAATAATCTTTTATACTATTTTGTTAATTATTTAACCGAACAAAGATATGGCGCAAGGGGCAAGCTGCCCCTGTACTACTGAACTTTTGAAAAAAAATATTATTATCTAATTATTTAATAGGGCATAACTGTGGGGCAAGGGAACAACTGTAGTTGAACTTTTGAAAATAAATTTTATTTATTCTCTGTTATGTAATTATTTAACATGGCAGAACCATAGGGCAAAGGGATAGTTGCACTTGTAAACAAGGAAAAACTTTACCTGTAGGATATGTTGGGGGAAATAATCAATAGAAAACATAACCGGCAAAAAAGAATAAACAAAAAACACACACAAAGGGAACATAAGAGATATATGTGATTCGACAATAACCTGCCTACGTCCACAGGGTAAGATCTGATCACTTCTTTATTCACAAAAATCTTGAGGAATCAATACAAAAGTACTCAACTCACCTTCTCTTTGAAAACCTAAAGAAGAATCTCTATATATCTTCCCTTAAACATTTCCCAAGCCCTAATATGTTTTAACCATTTCTATAATCTCTCACTCCCAAATGCAAAAGCATTCCCTTGATTTTTCGATAGAACGATCGATTCATAACTCTAGACCCATAACTATGTATTTATAGGCCTAAATTCGGAATCCTAGATAATTAGAAAGTCTCCTATCGCAATAGGAGTTTCTCAAAACATAAAAGACTTAATTCTCACACTTTTTTATTTTTTTTTCTGAAAAACAGAGCACCGGTGATCGATCGCCACTAGAGGGCAATCAATCGCTCACCCGGCGATCGATCTCCCTTGGTGTGCGATTGATCGCCCACCCTGGAATTCCTTGAATTGACGTCAACTTCAATAGGATTGACGCCAACGAACTTGGTCATAGAAACCTCCTTACCTTGTGGACTGATACAAGGTAGCACAGGAAGAACGTTAGTGGCAAGAAGCTTCTACTGAAGATTTCTTAAAATTTTCTGAATAGTGAGTCAAATCTAATGTTCTTCCTTTAAAGAAATAGGACTGTAGTGGTGATTAGTGAGTGTTGACATTCAAGTAACCATAGAAAGCGTACAGAAAACCTCATGTTCATGCTCCGGCAACCAGTATTTGGCATCAAATTAGCATGATACTCTCCAACATTAACACATATTTTCTTTGCAGATGATAGTTTACTATTCCTTCGTATTGATATGGATGAGGCAGCCAATCTTCAAGATATTCTCTAATTATGTGGACATAAAATTGGCAAACTACTTGAAATTTTCCATAGCTTTCTGTTGGAATACTCCGTGGAGATTTTGGCGTATCTTGGCTAAGCAACTAAAAGCTTTAGACTCGGACACCCATTTGGGGCTGCCAATAGTTTTAGTTTTTGCATGTAATAAATAAATTGGTTGAGGAAGTGTTAAAGAAACCCAAATATTTTGTTCGTTTTTAACCATTTTTATGATCCGATTGCATGAAATTAAAGTTCACAAAAAAATTTTAGAAAAAAATGAGCGGAGCTCTACCCGAGCGGTGGCTTCCAAAACAGCATCCGCGGTTCAGATTTTTGACCACCCGAGCGGCCACTAACTCCGCCCAAGCGGCGGTCGCGCACAGAAATGCGTAAAAACTCTAATTCCCGACTTTTTAATGTTTTAGAGATCCAAACCTTATATATATTCATTATTTTGTGGGTCTTAGGATTAGAGAAACATTCTAAAAGTTTTAGAGATCTAAAAAAGGGAAAACCTAGTATTTTCAAAGGGGTTTCAATTGGAGGAGAAGAGAATGGTTTGAAGATCAAGATCAAAGGCTATTCGCAAGTGTGAGATCATAGGAAAACAATCAAGAAAGCTATATATGACTTCCTATCTATCAATAGCATGATCATTAATGCTAATAAGGAATACTGAGATAAGTTTTAAAGTAAGAACATGATTAAGCTTGATTATTGATCAATGTAAGAACTCCTCTTATGTAAGTTTCGTCATGATTATCAAGGTATGATGTGATATCAATTATAATTCATGTATGCATCATTTAATATAGAGGAATGAATTTAATTTTAGAGTATGTATGATTGAATATGGAGAAAATGATGTTTTCCGGGATTGATTCCATAATGTATGGTTTGATGCAAGGTTATGATGCATGTGCAATTAGAGTGTTGATGCTAATTGATTTTATGGGATAGAGTGTTGATGCTAATTGATTTTATGGGATTATATGTTCACATGAAAGTGATTTATAATGAATGATTATGATGCTATTATGTTTATGTTAAAGAATCATGAGACGGCATGCCTAAATTATGATTTCATGTTTACTTTACGAATATATGAATGATATGCCATGAATGTGATGTATGATGTTTAGTATTGCGTGTTGTGATACATTTTAGCGTAAATGCAGAAAAAACAGACAAAGCTGGGACCTCTTGAACTCAGGTTGGGACCAAGAGAGAAGAAAACTATGGTTGTTGAACACCAGTCATCTGAAAGAAATGGAGATCTCTAAGGTCTCATGTGGAAGGCCATGATATGAAGGATTGAATCGTAGTGGATTAGTCAACGACAAAGATGACATCATCATAATATAAGATGAGACTGGACCAGTTGTCCATGCCAATAAGCTAGAGTGGAAATTGAAAATGGAGTGGTAGTTGCAGGGAGGCCACTCATGGGGGGCAGCAGGAGGCGTTGAAGAGTGAAGAGTTGGCGGCATAGAGATGGCTTGTTCAGGAGCAACAATAGTGGTTTGAGCAGGCCATAAGGAGCAATGGAGAGGCTCAATCATTCCAGGAAGAGTGGTCACTGACAAATGGGCTGGTGAAAACGAAAACGTAGACTGACAATTTTTTTTAGTATAGGTAAAGGAACACTAAACACGCAAGATCAAACCTAAGTAACCGCCAAGGTGCCCTAAGAGTAAACCCACACACTCACTCCAAAAAGTCCACTTGCGACTGGGTGTTTTAAAATGGAAAACTCATCCTAATCATACTTTTTCTAATTAACTTAGATTATTCAGTTCCAAAAAAAGTCTAAAAAGAAATAAATGGATACGATGGAGAAAATAAAATGATTAGGAAAGATTTTTCATCACACAAAAAAAAAGATATATAGCACTTTCTCATGTATTCTTTGAATTGGATAGTAAAACCTTACCTTTCGGCTGCTTCTCATTTACTTTATATTAAGATTCATGGTTTATCTCTTTACAAGGAAACTACAATCTCCTAAAGATATACAACTGTTATCTACAATTGGGTATCATAATCCAAAAGGACACTAACCAAATATGTGTTTTCTTGGATTACTCTAACACCCCTCAATTTGATGTCGGGGAGACCATCGGTTTTCATTGTAACAAATTAACTTGAGTATCCCAAAGGCCTTAGTATAAATATTTGATCTCTTGTAGGGATAAATTAAATGCGAAGAGTTCCATTTGCAACTAGTACAAAATTATAGTCAATCTCAATGTGTTTGGTGCGGACATGCATCATGGATTGGGAAGAGGGTGATAAGATAATTCCTGGAAGTCCAAAACGAATCTATAAGAATTAGTAGTAGCAACAGTACTAAGTGCTCGATATTCAGATTCAGTGCTGGAGTGGGAAATAGTGGGTTGTTTCTTTGTACTCCACGAGATAAGATTCCACCCGAGATATATACAAAATCCGATAGTGGGGGAAACCAGCCCAATATTGCCAAAATTTAATTTGCACGATTCTCACTCGAGCCAACCTAATTCACGCTCGAGTGAGCCTTACATAAAGGTTGTGAATAGTAACTTTCAAAACCTTTATGTAGAGACTCGAATTTAATTCATCAGCATTCATGTCATGTATATGAATTCTTAGAAAAATGTGTCTGATTTTAATGCACATGTTCTTATGAAAATTAATGTGAAATGCCTAGATGTAGAAACTCAAATATTTCGTTCGTTATTAGCCATTTTTATGATGTAATTGCATGAAATTTAAGATACGAAAAAAGGGTGAGACTATGAGTTCCTCCTTATATAATAATAATAATTATTAACTTATTATTTTATTATATTAAAATTTCCAGGTCTATGGAGCCATCCTGTCGCATATAACAAGGTTAATATATTTATTTTCTAACTTCTAGGAGTCTAGGATTCTAACCTTGGGTTTTTAGTACTAACCCAAAAGTATTGGGGTTCTCTCTTACATTCATCCAACTTAACGGACTGTTTTAACCTTGAATGACTTAAATTTAAGACATCTCTATTTCACATGAAATTGTTCCCCTAAGTTTCCAACGCATCTTGAAACGTCCAATTCCAATAACCGAGTCAAAAGTTATGGGTCAAATACCGGAGCAGAATTCTGGATAAAAATAATCGGCGAGCGCTGATTAATTGGTCATGGAGTGCCGATCGAACGCCCGGTAGCTGATCGATCTGCCATGAAGTACCGATCGATCGTCCAAGCACTGAATTTTTTAGAAACGTGATTTTTTGACTTTTTTTTTTCACATCCTAGGGTTCTCAACCCTATAAATACCCCCTTTAACTTGCGAGTTAGGGTTTCCAAAGCCTCCTAAACCTAAAAGATAGAGAGAATAGAGAATTCTAAGAGTCTTTGTAAGATGATTCAATTGAAGAAGAAGGAAAACTTGGAGATCGAGATCCAAACTCATTCTCAAGCGAGGGATCGTAGGGAAAGAATCAAGAAGAATAGGAATATCATTCTCAACCTTGTCCTTTTATTTTTCTAGCTAATGATTGTTATAAGATTAAGTATTTTCAAGACATGGATATGTGTTTAAGTACTATGCAATTTCTAACCTAGCAGTACTTATAATATTTTACATGTAATCAAGATCTGAATATGTTGATACGTTATATGATTTGATCAGGCATGTGATGATGTTCTTACACGATTCGAAGAGAAATTCAATAATGAGATCTAGAATGGATTGTTATGATTTATGCTATGGAGTTCATGATTTTTATTCTAGAATAGAAGTATGATTTTTATATTTTGTGATTAAATAATAGGATGTGAATAACCTAAGTAGATGTGAATAACATAAGTAGGATGTAAATAACCCTGTTAATATTATGATTTATGCTTGAGACAAGAAGAATAGGAATAATCATAGAATTATGATGAGTTATTGATAATGCTAGAAATTAATAAGTTTTATTGATGCTATGATTTAACTTTACCAATTGTTAAACCTTATTTATATTGTGAATTATTCTTCTTGTATGAGCAATATTATGATGTGGTTTCCTCATGTTATTCATATGAGAGTATGCATGTATACTGATTGATTGAATTTTGGATGGGGGAATACTTAGTGGATTATATCAAGGCCCCAAATTCACTAACCTTAGTTATATAGGTGACTTTGGTGGGATTCAATGATTTGATATCGGAACCTAAGGGATAACCTAGATGAAGATTAATCATTACACAATCAAGCATAAGTCTCACAGTATGATGATTGATAAGTCCTCTTAAGTTCAGAAGTCATGAGTCTGCATAAACTAACAAGACTTGTAAAACCTTAGTTGCAAGGACCGGATATGTAAATATATGATTGTAAGGACATGGTATAACATGCATGGAAACATATGGTGATAAGAATGCCATAACAAGCATGGAAACATGTAGTGATAAGAGTGGTATAACAAACATGCAAACATGTGGTGATAAGAATGTGATAACAAGCATGGAAACATTTGATGATAAGATTGGTATAACAAAGGCTCTATGTCACTCACAAGAACCTAGAAAGAACTAACAAGCATCTCATAAGTCCACACATGTCAAGAGTCTGATTATATACTTTGCATGATAATATGTTTTCATGTTTTCCGTACATGAATTATAAGAGATGTTATTTATGTTAAAGTATGAGCATGTGGATATGTGATCGATGCTAATTGTTATGCTATTGTATAGTGTTAGCTAGACTTTGCATATACTGAACTTTCGTTTGCTCAGCCGTACTTTTTATGTTGGTAGTTTCAGGAGGGTTCAACATCTATGCTCCACCACCTTGGATAGAAGAGGAGTATACAGAAGAGCGGGAAAGTGATTTCCAGGAAGAGGAAGTCAATCTGGATTACTTTCCTTATTATTGATTCTAGATAATTAATTGTTTAATTCAGTTTATTTAAGGGATGTATGTAATAAGACAATTTCAGATTATATTGTTTAGATTTATTTTCAGTCATTGATCATGTTTAAGGATCGTAATTGGTAAGACAGGCAGAGTAATTGGAATTATTATTATTTTTTGAGGTTATATTATTAATGATTAAGGACAATTTTCAGGTTCAAAATTAGTATGCCTTGTATATTTTAAAGGACAAGGTTTGGATATGTAGTGTCATAGGACCAAAGTCTCATTATGACCAAGATGAGATTTTGGGGCAAGACACTTTATTAGAAAGAAAATCTCATCTCGTCCGAGCCAACCTTATCTCACTTCCAGTGAGTTGGCTACTGGAGTTTCTGTCTGTCAGGATTTTTCATTACTTGAGCCAACAAATCTCACTTCCAGCGAGTTAGCTACTATAATTTTTAGATTGATACGTTTCTCTCATTTCACTAGAGCGACCAAAACCTCGATTCTAGTGAGTTAGCTACTGTAATTTATAGACTAAGGTTTTCCAAGTGTCGCTTGAGCGACCAATTACTTCGCTCAAGCGAATTCCTCGGTAAATTACAGTTTAGCTATATTTCTAATTGAATTTTAATTCAAATGCCACGTTACTAATCATCTAAGGTTTAATATAGATTTTCTAATTCAATCACCTAAGCAGGGGCGGAACCACATGGGGCCTAGGGGGGCTGAAGCCCCGCCTAAAATTTTGGGGAAAAATATACTAATAGTAGTATTAATAGCCTTGAGAGGGGTGGAACCGAGGGGACGAGGGCTCTAACACCCCTAAACTTTTGGGGAAAAAATTATTCTTTACAAAACGGACACAAACAGACACGATGTGCCTACGAATTTGGCTCTCAAATAAATTTCGGGGTGCTATACCCCCTGAACTCCCATTGTTAGCCCTTCCTGCAAAAGATTCCTGGCTCCGCCCCTACACCTAAGGTATAGTCAATTCAATAATCTCGATAATTAATCAAAGAAAAGATGACTCTAAAAATTTTGAGTTAGAATTTAGAAGAGAAGGATATGTATTTCCTTTAATTTATATTTATAGTAATATCAAGAACTTGGGTTGCCCAAAATTATAACATGATAAAAAAGTAGGTTTTTTTTTTTAAAGAACAAAAACCTAGTAGATGAGACGAGTTTTGCAAGACCCTACGAGTTTATTAATATGGTATGCAGTAGTCATTTATATAGATTATCATCCCATTCTTGTATACTACATTCTTTTAGTCCATCTATATATTATCATTGCTCAAACAAAATAGTGGAAAATAAAAATAGCTTTTCTAAATCTTGTTTGATAATGATATATGAAAACTGTTGTAAAAATTTAGAGACTATTGAACATGACAATAACATTTTGTCAAGCACAAATTAACAAAAATCAGAAATAAGAAATAGAGAAAACTTATTAATCAGTGTAGCGTTTCGACTGAGGCACGATATTGAAATTGTTGTCCTTAAGACCGATTTCACCCTCCTTAGAATATCTCCCTTGATGTAAACAGGTTATGGCGACCGATCTCCAGGATTCAATAGTTGTGGTCTAATAGCGTGTACTCGCATATTAGACTCAATAATGAACTTCTAATATGATACCCAACTCAAGAAAACTCAACTCAAATATTAAAGATAAATGATGAAAAGACAACTCTTTTTCTCTACCAAAACTTTAAGAGAAAGGTCTTTTTTATAATAGATTTTCTCATGGTGATAATGAGTATTAGTAACTCATATTAACAACCCACTAAATGAAATAAGTTACACAAAATTAAAATTCATTTAAAATTCAAAACGGTTAAAAAAATTAAAGTTTTAAAAGACATTAAAATTTATATCACAAATTTAAAATAAATCCAACAAAAACAACTCAATAAAGTAGAAATAATTTAGTTGGAGCCTATGTATAGCCAGTTCAGATGCAAACATCAGTCAAGAACATATATGAGATCATCATGGACATTTAGAAGCACACTTGTATATATAAATTCTCATGGTTGTTCGCGTGGACGCAAACATAGCCATGGAATCAAGAAAAGTCTAGGTTCTCACTTGCGCTCGTAAAACTAGTTTATACTAGGTTATTATTACAATGACACAAAGCAGAATACGAAGCTTATAGTTCATCAACCAGGTATGATTGATTTTTACCCTTCCACAGAAGTAAGAACTTGAAAGTCTGGCTAAAGCATAAGGAAGATATTAAGCATATATGTGGAGGAGGTTTCCCTTATCTATCAGTAACTATTGTCACTGAAGTTGTTGATGAAATGGTGTTTATGTTGTCCTCCAATTCCCATTCTCACTAGGAATCCTCCATGATCTTCATGGTTCAACATGAGATAGGCCGTCTCTGGAACCGGTGTTACTAAGAGAGCTGCACTAAAAACCTTTCCCCAACCAAAATCTAGTGCTTGGAAGGGAAACTTCAGCCAGTCTGTAACAATCGTAAGCTCCCGCATTGAGGGGAAAAACTTATCTGAAGATTCAAGAGCTTTTGCATATAATTTCACATATTCATCTGTAATTGAATCTTTCGCTGCTTGGATTCTCCCGATTGTGTAGTGAAGAGGTTCTTCTAATAGATCTTTCACCAGGCAAGAAACTGAAGCGAGGACAAAGGCATTTCCAGTGAAATTCTTACCAAGAGGAGGTTGGAGTCTATTTCTTGAATCCACAGGGAATTGCAAACAAATATTTGTATTTGGATGTAGAACAAGAGCCTTCACTCTGGCCTGTAAAATTAGAATATTTGTCACCAGCATAATATAGTAACTGTAAGGGTTTAAATTACAAAAGTGATGAAGTATGCTTTCCACTTCTTTCATTAATGATAACCTTCCAAATATATATTCAATTTAACCTCACCATATCTCTAATTTCTAACTACTCATAAAAAAACACATGAAAACAAAATTATGCAATACTATAATGAGAAATGCTAGCCCTAATCTCAGTCAAACTCTACTCTTAGTCTCCACCAACCTCTTGTCCATTATTGATGAGAGAGAGTGCTTTGACCACCATAACTGATTTGAAAATGGATAAGTGATTGGTGGAGGCTGAGAGTAGAGTTTGACCGAGAGTAGGGAAAGCACGCCTCATACTATAATAGAATGTAATATATGCCATTACCTATTAGAGATATTATGTACTACCTTAATATCTCTAATATTACCATCATATTGCATACTTATCGAAATCTTATTCCCTTTGAATGTTTTATATGCTCTTACAGTGTTAAAAATATTTGCTCCGTCAAATGTTTACATTGTAAAGTCATTTATAATGCTCCATTACTTCTTCAAATTCCCTTGTATATGTACACCATTTATATTAAAAATTTCCCTCCTGTTTTAGATATCTACTGCAAATATATTATAAGCAATTTAATAAATAAATAAATATTACAAGCTCAGTTCTCATCTATATAATTTATTCATATTGTTGCACCTATTGATACAAATTTGCAGTTTGTCTCTCTTGCTAACCAAACGGATTTCGACAAATAACTTATAAAAAATTGCATCCTACTCCAAACACATTTACAATTGATTGGGAGATGACTCCAACCGCGAGTTTGTGAACTTCTAATTAGTTGATTTTCTGCCTCCAATCACTAGTTAGGTACTGAACTCTCGTCAAGATATATCCTAGAGGGAAAATGTCAACCAGTTATGTTACTGACTCCACCCTTGCCCATTTGATTATGAGTCAAGTTTTCATAGCATTCATGTGCAGTAGAAGTGCCTTGAACCATTAATATTTTAGTGTATAAGGGATTGAGTCTTAGCTGAACTTACCTTCCACACATGTGCACAAAGGACATCGAAGGTAGAACACTTTGAGAGCTTGCCTCTTTCAATTGCTAATCCCTTCCATGTCTCTACTACTTCCTTCTTCAGGCACAGGGTGATGAGTTCAAGCCCACCTTGGGATTCAAGTTCGCCGAATTTCGCTAGTGCAGTTTCCCAACATCTATCATCAGATGCCATGGCTTGCATGGGTATTCCGTAGAGATCTTGAATAGCTGCTATATGATCTTGTTCGTAAATGGAAGCAGTAGTGGGGCTTGAATCAGCAGAAAAGAGAGTATGCAAAAGAGCATCTCTTGAATGATTTGGAACACTAAGCTCAGATTCATCTCTCCCACTTGATAAATGAGCCCAAGATGCTAAGAAGTTGAACGCTCCAGCACCATCGAACAAAGCATGGCTACTTCCGAAACCAACAGAAAGCCCTCCACAAGCAAACCTTGTTATCTGTACACAGAGAATACTAATAATGAAATAATAGTGTTCCATAGAAGAAAAAATAAAACAACTTATGTTGGCTAGAAGAACAAATTATATAGAGAAAGAGAACCCTTGAATACACACACATACCTCTCTCTCCCCCCATCTCTTCTCTCTATCATTTTATATCTAAAAAGATTAAATCCATTTTTTTTTTCTCCCAGGGAAATGATAAGCTTGTTGAAAGCTAATGGTTGACAGAAAAGATGGGATGTAAAATTTTCTTTTCCTTTTTTTTTAAAGTCTTTTAAAATGGTGTAAATCCACAACCTCCCATGCAACAAATCCTGGTAATAATGTTATTGGTGGGTAATCTTGGTAATGATGATGTCTGTGAAATTAAATAATAGGTTATAGCTACTTTCCTTTTTTTTTTCTCTATCTAGTATAACTTGATTGGTGATCTTGAGTTAAGGTGAAACCAAGCAAGACAAGAAAAACTGAACTATATTTTCAGGTTGTTCATGATTAGCAGGTGGTAAAACAGAACCTAAGCAACTAAAAAACCCAATAGCAGAAAACCAATGCAGTAAAGAAAAGAAAAGTGTAAAATTAGGGTTTCTTCTTTCATGAACAAAACTAAACCTGGACAACCACAAGTGGGTTTTCTGATATATCTGCCGCTGCCGGAATTTGAGGAACCAGGTTTTCATAGCATGCTTTGTATTCATGCAGCCTACCAAGCTCTTCAAACTTGGAATCTGTGACTGCAGTTATCATGGTGACACCTTCATCGTTGCAGTCAATCTCTAGCTTTCCTGTCCCTTCATCGATTCTAAACCTCCCTGCAGCTGGGAACCATGGAACCAGTACCTTCTCCAGAGACCTTTTGGCTCTCTCAACGTGGTAATCTTCCTCAGAAGATGTTTCATCAGTTAAAGGAGCTTTATAGAAGAAGACAGTGTAGAGAATTGCAGGAGATATCCTGTCCAGACCAGAGAGTTCAATAGTTTGTCTTTTGGACTGTTCACATGGTTTCAGAGTTATAGAGTCTTTCAAGAACACCTTTAGCTCCATGGCTTAGAAAGATAATGATTGAGAATTTGGTGGGTTCTGCAGAATTTATGAAAGCTGTCTCACAATCATACAAGTTGAGCAAAACCCTAAATTTATATAACCTCAAAACTAATCAAGCAAATGGGACATTGTGTCAACTCAACAAAAAGAAACCCTAATTTTATAGACACAGGTGCAGAAAAGTTAGGCCAATGTTAGTGTATGTTTTTGTGGAAAGATGAGTAGTTAGATATGTTAATTAGACACCATACTCCGGAAAAAAATAAAAAAGACATTAACAACATCTTCCATGCTTATAGTAACAATTATCGTGAGAGTATTGTGAATTATCGTGAGAGAATCATGAATTATCGCGAGAGAAAATCATAATCATGCGATAAAACACTTTCATCATAATATGGTATATGATTAGGCAGGCTAGTTGGGGATTAGATTTTGTTGTTTTGGTAGAGATTGTACAATTCAAACCGTATATAAACGGTCGCTTTTGATCCATTTGTAATGGGTGTCGGCAATCTTGTCCGATGATTGGAGAGCCAAATGGAGGTGGGATTACTGAGATTCTGAATGTTGGGTGGTTTTTAATAAATATGTTTATCATCTTCCATTAAGTTCTCTACTTTTGAATCAGCATACACAGTGTCCCAAAGTAACCCTAATTACTGTACCCTTTACATCTAGTAGATGAGAGAGAGAGAGAGAGAGAGAGAGGTTTGACAAGATACTTCTTTAATGCTTATAGTTGAATCACTAAGCCAAAATCCTCACAAAACTCCAGAACCTGATACCAAACCCCTTATTATTTCTCAACTTATTTGGGGTATAATGCATCCTCCAGTTGGGCCTCCATGGCCCCTCAAATGTAAAGCTTTGGTATAGAGACAAGAGCTCTAAATATATGAAGGGTTGTTGCCTCCCCATGGCTGACAAGCTCAGCAGAAAACTGGCATCTGGTCTTAATCTATTTCCATGTTTCTGCCTTGTTTCTGCTTTAGCAAAGCAAAGAGTATCATACAGAGTTGTGTACATTTTCTCTTTTGTTTTATGGTAATGGTGGTGGGTTCTCTTCTCCTTTGCCAAAAGCTTAAGAGGATCAAAAGAATATAGGGCATTCTCCACCTCCATTATTCTTTACTAAATTTATCATTTCTTTACGAAGTTTAGTGAAGCTTTCAAGTAATAGAAAACATAAAGTGCTATGAAAACTGAAGACAGTATAGCAGATTTAGTGTAGTAGGAACCCATTGATTAATTTTGCATGCAAGATTGATTTGACTGTCAAAATAATAAGATAGTACCCCTCCCCCCACCATGTTTTATGTCTTCATTATCATTGAGTTACAAATTTACAAGGTAATGGGCGTTCTTCTTAACCCAAAAACTCGACTTGGCTCGGAAAAAAAAATGCAAATATATAACATAAAAAAATAGTAATAATAATAATCACACATATCTATGGATGAACCTAATAAACCTAACAGTCCTAATTATCACTTTTAATGGGTAGGTTGTAAATTCACTGCAGGTTAATGGGATCAGATGGTTTGGGAATAAATTGCATAAATACGGCACAAATATGAAAGCTAAATGAAATAAAATGCTTTACTAAAAACTTTGGGAAATATTAATGGCCAAAAAAAATCACTTCTTACTAAGATGTAATTACCTTCCTATTTACATCAGCAATTGACATTTCTTGATCTTCAAATAGATCATTTAATTGGAGCGTCTGCTATTGTTTATTTTTCATTAAAATTTGGAGGTTATAATTGAAAATAATCCCAAGTTATTTTTACAGTCTCTGACTTAGTATTGATAGCCATGGGCATTCTGAAAGTTTTCATCATATAAATTACATGAGATTCCTCTTTCTTATTCTTAAGCAAATATTCATGGAAATGGGTTATGAATTTTTAACCTGAATCTGTACGGTTCCGAGTTATCGGAGCACCTTGAGTTGCTCTATGCTCTACTCTGCCAAAGAGATATCATTCCTCTATGCTGTTTCTTCCTTTGTATTACTTATTCTTATTGATTGGCTGCATTGCTAGTCCTCTTATTCAGTCTTACCCAATGACGTCTTCTCCTAATTCATTGTTCACGCAATAGACACCTTATTTTGCATGACCAATGATCTCATAGGCCCAAAAGGCCCATTAGCTCCAAGTACTGAAAGATTGACTCAATGTACGATCCAAACTCCAAGATATCCAAGGTCAAAACTAGCCCAATCAAAAGTCTAAACCAGCCTAAGGCCCAGGGAAGGGACTTTATCTGCTTCAAAAGCCATCCTCGCCATTTTAAACTACGAGAAGCCTGTAAAAGCTCATCACCCTTTTAAAGGGGGAAATCCCATTCCAAGAACAATTTTCATTTTTCAGCTTTCGAAATGGAAAAATAACATTAAACCCTAATTTCAAACTCTGGTTCATGCGGCAACAACTCAATGCCACATTCAAGATGGAAAAAACTCATTTTTGGCTTTTTAAAGGACGAAAAACTCAATCTTTTAATATTTTTTATTCCCCTAAGCCAATCACTTTGTGCCACCTCAATTACAATTTTGGGGGAACCTTTAGTACGTCCCACATCGACCAAGCCTTGATATCTAGAGATTAGAAAAACTCTAGGCCTTAAGAACTTTGTTGAGACTTTGACTTTGTGATCTTAGAACTCTTACATTTGGAAGACTTTGGATTTTTGCATTCTCAAAACCCTAGCCTTAGCCTTAGCCTTAGCCAACTTTTGAGGGCACTTACCTCAAAGGAGTTCAGATCAATCAAATATTCATTCTAGGTGCTTGGAGCGCAGAGATCTTTGGAGAGTATTTGAATAAGGTTTGCTACGTTTACTTTGGTTCTCAATCTACCCATCTAGGTTTCTTCTTTTACTTTCCAACGGTGGTTCCCTTCAAGCGGTCATGAAGAAGTAAAAACCCAGACGAAGCAAAGTGTGGGGAGAAGAAGTCTTTGATTTCTTCCTTTTCATTTATTGTCTTTTTTATTTATTTATTTTAATTTGATCTTTCCCTTTTCCATTTATAAGCAAAGTCTCTCTCAAATTGGTCGAGGGGAGAGTTGGCCTTCGCCGATTTAAAGAAAGGGGGCTTACTGCTCAAGTAGCGAGAATCATCCCAAATCGGTTGAGGAGGGTTGTATTCAAATCTCGAAGTAAATTTTAAAAAAAGTTAAATAGAGAGAGAATTGCTTCGATTTGGTCGAGGAGAGGCATTCCGATCTCGTAAATAGAGAAAAGAATTAATTGAGTTATAAAAAGATTTAGAATAATGGAAAGAAACTAAAATGCAATCGTCATTTAACGTTCAGTCGAGGATAGACATTCCGATCTTGAAAGAAAAAAATTAATTTTATTGATCCTTTTTAGATTGAATTATAAAAGATTTAGAATAATGGAGAGAAACTAAAAGGTTACCATCATTTGACAGATGAGTTGGGATGCTTAATAGCTTCCCCGACTCATAAGAGAATCCCCAAATCAGACTTTCGGTTCTCAGACCAAGAGGTTATTGTTGGGAGACCAATCACACCCCTACCTTTTTTTATTGTTGGTGACTCTAGGTAGCTCTTCTTCTCACTAGGACGAAAGCGCTAGTGTGGGGTTGAGATCACTAGTCGGCTATCACACACATTCGGGCATACACACACACACCCAAACATGTGGGCATTCATGTGTGCCTTCTCTAGCTATAAGTAGTTGCCTTCCAGACATATTGGTTTAGATGCCACCAAAATATTTGCTTCAGTAATCGAGAGCTACTACAGGTTTTCTGTTTTAGATATAAGAGAATATCCAGACCTAACTCAAGGTGAAGCGATTTCTTACTGTGTTCTTTACCCTCTACACTATTGATTAATTTTTTTACTGGCATTACAATGAGATTCCCTCATACTCTGGTATTTTGATTAATATGTCCTTTACATTCAGGGGCGGAGCCAGGATTTTCTTGTAGAGGAGGAGGGACTAACCCTCTTGGCTCTACCTCTGTTTACATTAGGCGCCAACAGAGTGAAACACTCAAGAGATGATTTAATTAATCTTGAGAAACATGCTTAAATCGAACGAGATAAGCATGAAAATGGGCAAGATAGATGGGGCATTGTGGAATTTGGACATTTTATGATGCTTATAAATTTGTTTATGAATGTAACTATATGTAATGCCCACAATAATCTTGTTTTTGTTAATCTAAACATATTTATGTTGTTTCTTTTCTTCATATTTGATTCTGAATGACAATTACAAACGTGTTCTCTACACATAATGGATTATAAGAATCAAAACTTATGAGAATTAACTGTTTCCAGAATGAGAAAATCACTAAAATTGATGCCAAACGGCCCAAGTTCCCAAAACTTGCTAAATGGCCAGAATGGAGAGCGGGGACCAGATCTGGAACACCAAATTTAGATATATCCTAAAGTCTAGGCGTCTATGTAAATATTTAATGGGGCACCACATCATGGATGATGATGATGTTTAACTCATTTGCATACAATTTCGGGGAACACTGTTATTTGTATTTGATTGTGTTATTCATTCAATGAGTTGGTTCAGAGGGTGCTGACTGCTGACGTGAAAAGGTGAAGTGGAACGACATAAGATCACAATAGAACTTTTTAGGGTACAAGTGTACAAGTGATCTCAAACAACTTAAAATTAGGGTTTCAACAGTATTGTTCGGTTGTCTTTAGGACGAAGCCGAAAATGGCTAGCTGACTATGGAGGTGAAGAGGGAAGAGTGATAATCAGAAATCATGCTACACCAAATCATTGCTACTTTCTCAAAGATTTTGATCTATATTGTATTTATGTATAGATTTTCTAGAACTTTAATCTTTTTTGAAATTCAAATTTTGTAACCTCTCTCTATATATACATACATAGAGTATGATTTCAGTATTGTGCACTGACCACTCTTTATCAAAAACCTTTTATGGTATCAAAACAAGTCTAGAAAAGAATCCTCCATTTTTCTTGTTCTTTTTTCTTTTCAAATGGCTACCACTGCTGCAACCAGCAACTCTTCGACCATTCCTACCATCTCCATTCCATCTATTCTAAACCTCATTTCAGTCAAGCTAACTGCTACCAATTATTTGTTATGGAAAACCCAATTTTTTTTCCTCTCTTCGGCAGCCAAAAACTTCTCGGATATGTTGATGGAACTCTTACACCTCTTTTCAAATTCCTTCCTCATGCCAAAGATGAACTTGTTGCCTTCAATCCTCTCTTTGAACAATGGCACCAGATAGATCAGCTATTACTAAGTTGGATTAATGCCACCCTATTTGAAGAGGTTCTTTGTGATGTTTCGGGTCTTACCACTTCAAATGCCATATGGAGTGCTAATGCAAACATCTATGCACAACGCTCCAAAGCCTTGAATACCAACTTAAACATCATATACAAATGTGCAAAAAAAGCATATCGTCTATCACCGAGTACCTCCGCAAATTTAAAAATTCGTGTGACACTCCCATTTTAGATGAGGACAAGGTGTTTTGGGTTCCAAATGGTTTAGGCCATGATTATGAGTCTTTTGTCACTTCTATTCTAGCAAAACCTCTCATCCCTTCCTATGATCGAGGTTTTGATTATGCTTTTATGGCACAAGGAAATAGATACAATATTAAGAACTCTCGAGGTGGAAAAAATTATAAAGGACAGTAGCATCATTTTCGTGCTCCTACTCAACCGGATATATTTGGACCATATCCTCTCTTCAATGTCAAGTAAATGGAAGAAAGGGTATACTGCCTTTTAATGTTGGCACCTTTTTGATCAGTCATTCACCCCTCGCCATCAAGATTCTCTCACTCCTTCTCAAGCGCTTGCTACTCTCACTATTTCAGATCATCCAGATCCTCAATGGTACCCACATATCAGTGCTTCTTCTCATATGCAAATTGACCTAAGTAATTTTCTTCATCTCAAACCTTATGCAGTCAATAAGGTTCTTGTTGGTAATGGCTCCCTTCTTCCCATTTCTCATATTGGCACTTTATCTCTTCCAACTCCCTTTGGAAATCTTATACTTCCAAACTCTTTACTGGTTCCTGGCCTTCAAAAGAATCTCATATCAGTTAGACAATTAACTAAACAACCTAAATGTGATATTCTATTATCATCGTTTGACTTTGTGAAAATACTGGGAAGGGGCACAGATACCATGATTTATATGCTTTTGAGTCGAATAAAACAGCACTCACTGCCACTATGTCTCTTTCTCCACGATTGTCTTCATCCAAAGCTCCTTCTTATGTGTGGCATCAACGTCTCGGACATCATCAGAGTCTATTGTTCGTCATCTTTATAAGAAAAATATAATTGATGTCACTTCATTCAATAACGAGTTTTCTATTTGTGTTGGTTGTCAATTAGGCAAAAGTTGTCGTCTTCCTTTTCTTTGACATGATTATTCTACCTTAAAACTAGTAAATAAAATTCATTCTAATTTATGGGGACCCTCTCCCATACAATCTACTACTAGGTTTCGATATTATGTCATATTCATTGATGACCACACTCGGTATACATGGTTTTACCCCCTCCAAAACAAAATTTGATGTATTTTCTAAATTTTTCTACTTTTCTAGAAAATGGTTCAACGACAATTTGATAGTAAAATCAAAAAAATTTACAGTGATGCAGGGGCGAATTTTTGTCCAAGGCATTTCTTTCCCATCTTGATAATTGTGATATTGTTCCCCAAGTGCCATGCCCTCATATGCCACAACAAAATGACATTTCTGAAAGAAAACAGCGGCATATAAGTGAAACTGGTCTTACGCTCCTTTTTCATAGTAAAGCGTCATCTTCTTTATGGGTCAAATCATTCATGATTGTAACATTCTTGATCAATCGCATGTCGTCTGATGTCTTACATGGAGAGTGTCCTTATTCTTTACTTTTTGGAAAGGTTCCAGATTACTCCATTCTTCGCACCTTTGGATGTTTTTGATTTTCTTACCTCAAGGACTATTCTGCAAATAAATTTACACCCAAAACAAAATCATGTATTTTCCTTGGGTACACATCAAGATTCTCTCACTCCAATGCCTTGATCCATATTGTGGACATGTGTATATCTCTAGAAATGTCATCTTTGATGAAAATGTCTTCCATTTGCTTCTTCATCAAGTTCTCTCATTAACAAGCAAGTTTCTGGTGATTTAATATCATGGGAATCCACATCTACCTCCCAGTCATCCCCTTCTTCCTCACATATTTAAATTCCTATTTTGCATCCTCCAAATCCTACGGTTATGGATTCATCTATTAGTATCTGAAAATCTCTCCAATCCTCATGTAACGTGCAATCTTCTTCAATTCAAATTCCCTACTTTCAACTCAGATTCCTAATCCGGACTAATCTCCTTCAATTTCCATTCCAATTGCAACATCCCATTTAGTAGATTCTTCCCAAATCTTTACTAAATATCCAACTCCTCTAACTTTACCCATATCTCTTGATACATATTTGGAAACCCATTAAACAATATTTCAAGAGGAGATTTGTGTTTATCTCTTCCACCCTTACCAGCGAATACAATTCCTCAGGAATGCCTTTAATGTCCATCCTATGCAAACAAGGTCCAGAACCCAAAATTTTCATGAAGCTCGTCCAGCTCTTCTTTCTATCACCCATCCTTTTCTTCCTAGAAACATACTCTCTCTTTCACCTAGCCATCAATGCTTGGTTGCAGCACTTGATCTCATAGATGAGCCAAAGACCATTATGATGGCACCATTGAACAACATAAGGCTCGTCTCATCACCAAAGGATACACTCAACAAGAGGGTATAGATTTTGACGAAACCTTTAGTCTAGTTGTGAAATCTACTACCATTCGGACCATCCATTTCTGCATGGGTACTTGAAAGAGGAAGTATTCATGGAGCAACCACTCGGATTCCTGAATCATGATTTCCCAAATCATGTGTGCTCTCTTCAAAGGGCCCTATACGGCCTCAAATAAGCTCCTCGGGCATGGTTTGATAGGTTTCAGTCATTCTTTATTTCCTTAAATTTTCTTGCAAGCACTGCAGACAATTCCTTATTCATTCTTCATGTCGACAATCATGTGTTATTCTTACTTTTGTATGCTGATGATAATATATTTGATTAGCTATGATGAGACTCTTCATAATTCTTATACTCGTCATTTGGGAACTAAGTTCGCAATGAAGGACCTCGGCCCTCTGTGTTTTTTCGAAGTTCTATAGGTCTCTTCCTATCACAAAGCTAGTATGCTCGTGATCTTCATACTCGCCAACAAATGACAGATTGTAAGCCGGTACCTACACCCATTGTTGCAAGATAAAAGCTCATATCTAATTGTTCCCCTCTAGAGAATCCTACTGAGTATCAAAGTATAGTTGGTGCTCTCCAGTACCTTACCTTCACGCGCCCAGATCTCACTTACGCAGTGAATATGTTTACCAATATATGCATTGTTGTACCTTTGGTGATTGATTCAAAATTAATTAAATAAAAGAATTAAATATTAATTTATTTAATTTTACTATAGCCATTAAAGGCTTTAATGGTAGGAAACGTTTTAAAAGTTTATTATCATAATTATTAGTCACTAATGTAACAGTTTTAGAATTCCAAAAACCTATTTAGTTTTCTATATATATCATATGTAATATCCCCTCTTTTTGTTTTAAAAAAATATTAGAAAAGGGTTTTCTCAACTATAATATTTTCTTATGTTTGAGAATTTTTCTTTTGAGAGATTGTTAGATAAGAAACAGAGTAAGGTGTGCGACTATAAGTTATGCACGCCTATAGTCAGGGTTAGATTTGTGTGGAGCTGTTGTATCCTGGAGGCATCGTGTCTGTCAACCCAGTGCATTTGTGGGGGGCGCGAAATGTCTTAAAGAAAGCGACGTGATCCGCGCCTCACTTCACACGAACTACCAATGTTCTAACAATTTTTCAAGTGCAGGAATTTCTGAAATAAAAGTTGTTATTTTGTTCGAGTTCTTCAAAGACTGTAATTTGTGTTGGATAGCGATTCCAGGTAATTTATCCCTATGGGAACAACAATTTTAAGACATTTCGTTTCAAAAATCCTGTAATTGCTATAACCCAATAAAGAGTTGATGAGGAAATAATGGTGTTTCCGGAGAGAGAGTGGTCGTGTTGATCATCGGTGGTGGGGGAAGGAAACACGCACTCTGCTATGCAGCAATCACCCTTATGTGATGCCGATCATCGGATGGACAGTCCAACATTTCTGTATTCAGGGAATTGAAATGCTTTGCTGGTTTATTGTATGGTATAATCTGGGTCTTCTTTACTTTGGTGAAGGCTAAACAACCTACACTTCTGTATTGTGTACCATTGGATACATGGATGTTCGATACTTATGGAATGGGAAGTCAAACCTCTGTTGGAATTTGACGAATCTAAGATTTCTACCACATCTGTCTGAGAATCAGAACGGCATGGGAGGTGATGTGATTTGCCAAGGCCGCAGATCTTCTTATATTGAAGAGTAATACTTAGAAATACAAGAGAGATCAAAGTTCAGAAAAGGAGGACCTTCCAGTGGCGAAGGAGAAGTCTTCAATGGCTGTTATGCTTTTTCTTTAAAAAACCATAAGCATGAAGGATGGGTTCTCTACGGTGTTGAGCATATACACACTACCATAGTGTATTATTGCTTATTTCTTTGTCTTATTAGCTTTAAGCTTTAAGAGGGGGACGTTATAAAAGATGGTGGAAGATAATTTTATGATTTGTCTTAGTGTGTTGGGCACACACTTAGGTAATATGGTGTGAAGGGCATTATTTCGGTGTCTTAACTCTCATGTACGTTCTTTGGGCTTTGCTTTATATGCTATCTTGTGAAACAAGTCAAGCCAAGTGGAGCCGAACAAGTCAAGGAGCCGTATGCAAGCCGACCCAAATCACCAATAGTGTATTGGTTCCGATCCGTTTGAGTCGGCGTGCTCTTGGAGTTGTGGAGAACACAATAGCACAAAAGTTGCAGTTCAGAAAATCAAGAGTTGCACACACATTGGTAACACTCCAATGAATGGTCAGATTTTTTGAAACTTTTTTTTTATATTTTTAGTTGATTAATTACTTGTGAAATTGCATGCTTTATTTTATTGTCATATATGATCATATGACTTAATAAATTGCAATAGTTATAAATGGTTTGACACAAGTAAGGGAATAAATTAAATGAATATATGAAAATTGGAGATGTGAAATCCTTATTTAAAAAATTTTAAGATGTGTGATTGTTTAGTTATTGTGAAAACTAAATAATCTTAAAATAACAAAAATTAGGATATGTCATATGGAGATATACTTTTATTGTTTTAGTATAAATAATGAGGTGTATAGAATTTAGATCTTGATCTATAAAGTGAGTTAGAATTAAGAAAAGATTTTTGAAAATTCTTTTCATTTTAAGTCTAAAAATAGTGGGGGTAAAAAATTCAAGGTCTAAATAAAACTAGTATTTTAATACTACTAGTGTACACTTTTCTTCAAATGAAGAAGATAGTGTAAAGAAGAATATGAAGTTTGGAAAAGTAGAAAGCCAAATTTAAATTATTTCTAAACATGAGATATTTAGCAATGGTCAGATTTAATTATCCTAAAATAATTAAATTAGGACCTAAATCTATGAGCTATGCTTTTATTGGTTATGCGATTAACAGTAAAGCATATAGATTCTTAGGCATTGAAAATAATGTTATATTTGAATCAAGTGAAGCTAATCTTTTTATTTTTAATTCTGAAAATAGTGGGGGTTTAAAACTAATGATTTTAGTTCTAAAACTCTTGTATTGATTAAATCAGATGAGACTGAAATTGAAAGAGTAAAAGAACTAATTTTTTTTAAAAATTTTGGATCTGGCTTTTATCCCTATATGATAGAGAATAGTTGTATTTCTTTAAAAGATGTATTTGAGTCACATGAGTCTTCTTTTGGAGAGAAGCCGTGGAAAATAAAATGGTTTCAATAATGTCTAATCATAATTGGACATTACTTGTTCATCCTCCTAAAATTAGAACTATAGATTGTAAGTGGGAATTTAAAAAGAATTTTAAGGCTGATTAATCTATAGAAAAATATAAGGCTAAATTAGTAGCCAAGGGATTTAAGTAAAGAGAATGAATAGATTATTTTGATGCATATTTACCTGTATCAAGAATTACATCTATTCGAGTATTTTTTTTCTATAACATCCATATATAATTTAATAATTCACCAAATAGATGTTAAAACAACATTCTAATTAAATGGTGATTTAGATGGAAAAAATAATTTATATGGATTGATAATAACTCATGGATATAGTACAAATGAAAGTAATATGTATATATTACAAATATAATGGTGATTGTAGAGTAATCATTTGTCTATATGTAGATGATTTACTGATTTTTGGAACAAATCAAAAAAATCATAAATGAGACAAAAGAATTTGTGACATCCCAATTTGACAAGAAGGATATTGAAGAGATAAATTATTATCAAAATACAATTATTACGATTATAGTAATATTTGTACTCCAATTGATCCTAGTATTTATCTATCACCTAATGAAGGAGATAGTATAAACTAAAATGAATATGCTAGTGTAATTGGAAGTTTGATATATGCTATGAATTGTACTCATATGCAGTCGGAAAATTAAGTAGATACACTAGTAATCCCAATAGGGAGCATTGGGATGCAATTAGCAAAGTAATTAAATATTTAAATATATTTAAAGAAAATCATAAATTCTGATTTTTATTATAGAAGATGCCCTTCTTAAATTGAAAGGTATAGTAACGCTAATTGGAATTATATTTCTAATGAATATAAAATAACAAGTGGTTATATATTCATTATTGGTAGTGGTGATGTTTCTTAATAATGTAAGAAACAATTGGGTCTATTTTTACTATGAAATCGACAAAAATTGCTCTAGCTTAGCAGGAGAAGAAGCTGAGTGGCTTCAAAACTTTTTGTTCGATATTCCTTTTGGAATAAAATTATCTCTGCAGTTAAAATTAATTGTGATTGTAATGTTATAAGTAGAGCTAATATCATTCAATATAATGGTAAGTCTCGAATTATATTTGAGAAGATTTCCAAAATTATATTCAAGAGAATTCCTATGAGATGGAATTATATTTGAAAACTCCTATGAGATGGAGTTATATCTGAAAATGAAATCAGATGGCCAGAAAATTTGGCAATTCCCTTTACTGAAGGCCTAGTAAGGGAAGAATACATCGAGGGGAATGAGACTTAAGCTAATTGAAAATAAACCAACTGTAATGGTAACCCAACCTGAAGACTGGAGATCCCAAGAACAGGTTTAATGGGAAGAACAAGTTACAGAGTGGTTTGAGGTGAAGCACTATAATAGGAGAATAATAGTAATAATATTATTACTTCCCAAGTCTTTTCCTATGATGTGAATAGTGCATAAAGTATGTGACGATTAGAGTTTGAGGGTTTCCTCTTAATGAGATCTATAGCTCTATTGAGTGGAATGTAGAGTCACATAGGCATCCTTGATAGACTCACCTATATAAGTGTGGAAGTGGGGCCGCTTCCTATGAGAAATTGGCTATTTTTCTAGAGCACTTATTAATCTGGGATAAAGCACATGGCCGAAAAGTGCTGGCTTAGACACCTGTAGACTCTGTAAGAGTTAATGTGTTTAAGGTATAAAGACTCATCACTAAAAGAGCTCAGTTTTGAATACCAAGATCTATGATCTATGGTAACTGAGTATCTGGTGAGAATTTTACTTTAAACTATGCAAAGGTTCAAATCTATGTGACACCTTTTGCTTATGCATTAAATCTAATTTTACCTAGCAACTTTATTTTTTCTTCGCGGTTTTATTATTTTTGAATCAAGTGGAGGATTGTTGTACCTTTGGTGATTGATTCAAAATTAATTAAATAAAAGAATTAAATATTAATTTATTTAATTTTACTATAGCCATTAAAGGCTTTAATGGTAGGAAACGTTTTAAAAGTTTATTATCATAATTATTAGTCACTAATGTGACAGTTTTAGAATTCCAAAAACCTATTTAGTTTTCTATATATATCATATGTAATATCCCCTCTTTTTGTTTTAAAAAAATATTAGAAAAGGGTTTTCTCAACTATAAGATTTTCTTATGTTTGAGAATTTTTCTTTTGAGAGATTGTTGGATAAGAAACAGAGTAAGGTGTGCGACTATAAGTTATGCACGCTTATAGTCAGGGTTAGATTTGTGTGGAGCTGTTGTATCCTGGAGGCATCGTGTCTGTCAACCCAGTGCATTTGTGGGGGGCGCGAAATGTCTTAAAGAAAGCGACGTGATCCGCGCCTCACTTCACACGAACTACCAATGTTTTAACAATTTTTCAAGTGCAGGAATTTCTGAAATAAAAGTTGTTATTTTGTTCGAGTTCTTCAAAGACTGTAATTTGTGTTGGATAGCGATTCCAGGTAATTTATCCCTATGGGAACAACATGCATTGCCCCCTCTAAATCATATGCAAGTTGTAAAATGGATTTTGCGCTACTTGAAGTCCACTATTGAACATGGAGTACTCTTTATCTCAGCTGATACTGAAATCAAACTTCATGGATACTCTGACACCGATTAGACGGGTTGTCCAGGCACTCGACAATCCATTTCTAGCTTTGCAATGTTTATTGGTACTAATTCCATTTCGTGGAGTGTAAAAAAGCAACCAACAGTGTCCCGCTCAAGTGCTGAAGCCGAAAACCGCTCTCTTGCTACTGTTGCCACTGAAATAACTTGGTTATCATATTTATTGAAAGATATTGGTGTTGCGTTATCCTCCAATCCAACTTTATATGGTGATAACAAGAGTGTGATCTGTATGGTTTCTAATCCTGTCTTTCATGCGCACACAAAACACAAAGGAACTTGACTATCATTTTGTACACTAGAAAGTAGTTGCTGGTTCTCTTTGTGTGTCATTTGTTCCTTCGGACCATCAATTGGCAAATATCTTTACAAAAAGTCTACCGCACTCGTTGTTTGAATTACTCAATTTCAAGCTTTGCATCACCTCTTCAACTGCGCTAAGCTTGTTTGGGAATAATAATGATAAATCATGCTACACCAAATCATTGCAATATTCTCAAAGATTACTTTCTACATAGAGATTGATATATTCTGTATTTATGTAAAGATTTTATGTAACTTTAATCCTTTTTTGAAATTCAAATCTTTTAACCTCTCTCTATATATACATACATAGAGTGTGATTTCAGTATTGTGCACTGAACACTCTTTCTCAAAAGCCTTTTAAAAAGAACATAAAGAGAATTAAAACTCCTAAAATATCCAATTTTGTCCTTTGAGGAAATTGGTTTCATTAGCACGATTTAGTGGTTAATGTTCGTTCTCTATGCCAATGGGGTGATGGGTGTTCTGCAGAAAATGTGATTTTGATAGCTGGCAATGTAAGAAATATTTACAAAAGATGGAGATATAAAAAACACACAAGCATGTCATATGATATAATTGGTTCACCTACAATATGGCTGCTTCGATCTATATGCAATAATCAAGAACTTTTAGTAGGCAAAGATTATACTGTACAAGGATTTTCACTTTCAAACATCGAGTCATTTCTATATGCGATCCATTGGGATTTACGTTGAGTCTGCTCTTCAGCTATTTTTTTCAAGAGCCACTACTCTTCTTTCCAAGAGCCACTTGCTATTTTTAAAACTACTTAGGCTCCCATCAAGAGCAAAACCCGCTCTCCATGAGAGTTCCTTATATATCCCAGCCATACAATAAGCCTACACCTAGGCTTATTTATAAGTTCTTAAACCTAAACTGAAATCCTAAACCAATTAGAATTTTACCAAATTCTTTAAAGATGACTCCGTAATCATGGAGTTTCACATGAAATAGAATTCTATGCAAATCTCAACAATCTCTGCATTGGCTTGAATAATATCAAACTGCCCAAGAATGCTCATCATCCACCTTCTCCACCACCCTATAGGGTATCCCACTTAATTGTGTCGCATGTAGATCAACTCTAAGCAAAGCTTAGGCATTTCACTTTATTTGTCTCCGTCTTCAACAATCTTTGTGTAAATCTCACTGAATCTGCATGTCTTAACCCTTAACTTTCCACGAGCCAGTTTGTTCACCTATTCAATCTTTTATCCCTTGAACCTGGCATTCAAAATTATCATAACAATCGCAAACCTGAATCTTCCTTTTATACATGATTGTGTGAAAACTCAATCGTATGGTTAATAGAAATAAGAGAAACATTGACAAAAATAAATATACAATTAATAAGAGAAGAAATAACACACAAACACTCAATAAAGGGCTACATCCACGAGAGAGAAATGATCAAGAACTTTTAATGTGTAGAGATTACATGGTACAAGGATGTCTACTCTCTGACAGAGAGTCCGTGCTCTAGAGAGTCATTAAGATTCACTCTCTGCCCAATATTCTCTTCAAGGGCGATCGTTATTCTTGCTGAGAGCCACCTGCTCTTTTTGATAAATATCTAACCTACTCTCTGAGAGTATTCCGCACTCCTTGAGAGCCCCTTAACTTCCATATCCTGGACAATACAATAAGCCTACACCCTAGACCCATTTATAGGGTCTAATTAGAATTTCTCCAAGCTTTAATCCAAAAAGATAACTCAATAATAATAGTTTTCAAACAAATAAAATTATAAATTCCAAAAATCCCCACATTGGCTTGAATTTTATCAAACCACCAAGAATGTTTTGAAATGGTTTGAGAAGAATGATGATCATTGTGTTATACTTATGTGCTTTCTTGAGGGTTTGTATATGAAGATTATAGTGGTGTACAATGAATGAAACACCCCATGATGGACAGGGGCGGACCTTGGGGGGCATCCTTATATATGTAGTATGAATAGTGGGCCCCTCAATTAAATTTTCTTTATTTTTAGTATACTTGCATTCCCCCCCCCCCCCCCAAAAAAAATTTTTTTGTCATATATATAGTGGACCCCCCAATGGAGTCCCCTTATGCGCTTGAGGTTGCCACATGTCCCTATTGACACCCCTTAACTATGGTTAAAATTCACCCAATCTCAAGGTTCACCTACTTATCCTTGATTTTTAGAAAAAAAATATTTAAATAATTTTAACCTTAGGAGTTAGTGAATTTTAAACTAGGGTTCGAAAAGAAATTTGATATTTTTTTTAAACCAAGGATAGGTGAGTGAATCTTAACCACAATTAAGGGGTATTAATAGGGACACGTGGCGACCTTAAAGGCATTACCGGGAAAAAAAATTCTCAAAATAAAAAAACTACCTCAAAAAAAAATTTCTCGGGGGCTACATCCCCGAACCGCCAAATTTCATACCTTCAAATCAAATTTTTTTTTATACATGTATTATGCCCCCCAAATGAAAAATTCCTAGCTCCGCCTCTGGCACAACATATTAGATGGAATATATTATATCCTTGAATATAGTATATAACTATATTTGTAGTTATGTGAGAATATGAGATCTCATATATTGGGGAGACCATAAGTTGTGCTTACCCTTTAGGGTGCTCCAATCCGCATGTAGATAAACTCTAACAAAGCTTAGACATCTTTGGATAGACCCACTTTTTTGTCTTCGCCTTCAACAATCTTATCTAAAACCCACTGAATCCGTATGTCTTGAAGTTTGCCATGCAACGAGCTAAATTGTTCATCGGATCAATCGTCTCTATCTCAAACCTTGGAGCTGTCACAAATTGTTGTGAAAATACAATCGATGATAATGTGAGAAACACAGATGAAAAAAATCTACATAAAAAAACACACATTATAGAACAACATTATTAAGGCTGTGTTCTTTTCCTTGAGTATTTGAGGTGGGTTTTTCAAAGTCTCGGGTTTTTAGAATGTATATACTATTCTTTTGACCAAAATCTTGGGACTTTAAACCCATGAAACTTTAAAAACCCACAAAAGTAGGTGTTTAAACACTCAAGAAAAGGCCCTGGACATACCAAAGCACATGCTCGCGAGTTTTCGTGAGTCTTTAATATCGACCCCCCCCCCAGAGATAAAAGCAACTCCTCGTTGCCCAAGCCATCACCCATTAAACTCATTTTGTTTGATACGGAAAAGTCTCCAAAGCTGGCTACTATACCGTCGTCGTCCACTAAGCTCTCTTTATCTCTTCCATATTTTTTTTTGGAACGTTTGGCAGGGCCGGCCCAAGCCATTTGGAGGCCTAAAACAAAAATTTTAAAAGGGGCTTTTTTAAAAAAAAAATATTATTTTTTAAAAAATTAACTATAATGGGGCCTTTTTAATATTCTAAATGGGCCTTTTATTTTTTTTAATATTCTAAATGAGGCCTTTTTAATATTATTTTCTTAATTTTTTTTAATAGGGCCGGCCCTGACGCTTAGCTTAATGGTCACCTTAGTTGTCCTCAAAGCTGGAACATGATCATGGATTTTTTCATCCAAATGACCATCCTACAAATGTCATGGTCACACTTTTTGGTATTGATGCAGAAAATGAGGATGACAATACCACTTCAGTAGAGAATTTCAACATTAAGGATTTGAGTGAAGAAGAAGACATTCCAAATTTATCGTCAGCCCCAACATCAAGAGCTTCATCATCCCGACAAAATAATGAGAAAAAGAAGAGGAAGAAGAGCCGTCGTGGGTCAATTACAAATATTATTCAAGTTTTAAATGAAAGCTTGAAACAAGCAATTGACATGGATAAGTTTGTAGAATTGATGAAGATTCTTGATTTTGATAATGAGCTAGTTATCGAAGCTGCTATGTATCTGTCATCGGATAAGAAGAAGGCCAATATGTTTTTCACAATGAATGAATGAAGACTACATGAAAACATGCATGGTTGTTAATGCGTCTTCAATCAAGTTTGCTTATAATTTCTTGGATTGGGTTTAAAAAACTTGTTTGTTTTCAAGCTTTTCTCTATTGATCTTTTTTTTTTTTTTTTTTTTACTGGAAACATTGAGGTTTTGTTGCTTTTTCTTTTATTATATCCATCACTTTCTTGCTATACTTAATTTGTATGCTTGGCAACATAACAATTGGTGGATGCAATTTTTAGCTGTGGTATTGATGAAATGGTAAGATAGGGGCTATGTATAGATGTTGTGTATGCAATGCAGGTTATATCCTAGTCAAGAGCCATGCTAGCCATACTCAACCAATATGTGTCCTTTCATTAGGGCTATCAAAAGACCGGGTAGGGGCAGGACCGGGGTCAACCCTAGCCCTACCCTTCCCTATAAGAGTAGGGCCCTAGCCCGGCCCTAGTCCTTCAAGGGCCGGGGTTGATTGGAGCACTAGCCCTACCCTCAAGGGCTAGGGCCGGCCGGGCTAAAGGGCTGGAAGAGAGTGGGATTTTGTTCAAGAAAATCATTCAAATAGGTGATACAATCATACAACATATTGAACTCGTGTAAAAATTTGTGATGAATTTCAAGAAAAATTGGTAAATAAAGAAATTTGGGTTGTGAATTTATGTATATACCCCCATATTAATATCATTAATGAGGGCTATATTATTAATTTTAGAACTTAAATTAAGTATTCTTAAAGAGGGGAGGGTTGGACAGGCAAGGGTCAGCCCTAGCCCGGTCCTATGGAAGAAGGGCTTCTATGGCCGGGCTTTGGTGGGTTTGGAAGGGCCGGGTACCCTTTCACTTGGGCTTTTTTGACAAGCCTACCTTTTATTGAGTCACAAATCAACACATGTCTTAATAGGTTTTTTTCTTCTTTTTTTTTTTTTTTTTACTGAGAGTTAGGCTAGCACACCTAATTTTTTATATTTGATTTGACAAAATATATTAAGAGTGGTTGCTAGTGAAGAGGCCATTAGCAACACTTGACCGCGCTATGTACTCACGTGCTTGCCAACCTACGTGTTGTATACACAAACCAAGGTCAAACGCTGGCAGTATCCTCACCAGCAATTGCCTGAAATTTTTTTTTGGTTGAAAGATAACTTTTTTTTTTGTGTTTTTTGTTCGAGATATTTGTTTAGGGCGCAACGCCAGTTAGGTGTTAGTATCTATTCAGTTAGTGGGCAAGTAGAGAGTATATACAAACTCCCACCCTCTCAGAAATGGAATCTGGTACCTCCCCCAAAGCAGGGGATACACTACCACTGGGACAAAGCCCTGGTTGAAAGATAACTTCATGGTAATGTTTTAAAACATTATTTATTTAATATAATTTTAAAAAGTAGTGAACAGCCAAAAGCAACGACATTAATGTCCTTTGTTACACAAATAGCAATTGTTAAAATTAGGGTTGTATTCGAGTCGGGCTGAGCCAAGCTTGGCTTGGCTCGGCTTGGCTTGAAAGGGATTTACTCTTGACTTGAGCTCGGCTCGACTCGGCTTGAAATCATGTTTGGACAATCGGCTCAAAGCTCGGCTGAAATAGCTTGGCTCAAGCTCCGCTTGATTTATTTAAAAAAATATATCTTTAAATAATAATAATAATATTTTATATTATTTATATATAATAATGAATATATAAAAAAAAATTTATATAATATTTAAGTCGAGCCAAACTCAACCAAATCGAGTCGAGCTGAGCCAAATCAAACATGCCTTGGCTCGAGCTCGGCTTGAACATATTTTAAGCTTGAAAACTCGGCTTGGCTTGGCTCAACTCAGCTCGATCAACCTAAAAATCAAGCTTGAGCTTGGCTTGATTGGGTCGAGCTGAGCAATCGAGCTAGCTCGGCTTGTATACACCCCTAGTTGAAACCATGTATTAAAAAATATGTATTAACTATAAAAGTAGTTTTTTTTTGCATCGGATATCATTTACCTGCATTATTACAGTTAAAGGTTAGTTTGGGGATTGGAGCTCTGCCAACTCATCACCGGGATATTGGATCCTCATACCTACTCAATAGAGAGGCCACGCCCCGGTATCTGTTTGTTTTTATAACCTGTCCATGTGCCGCCAGGTCGTTGGTTATCACACTTTCAAGCAGATTTTTGAAGAAAGAAAAAGAAAAATACCTTAGAGCATAGCGGATTAGTGGTTTCTTTTCTTTTATTATTAATACTACTTTAATAATATTGCTTATCAATTTTCTTCTCTTATAGAGTGGTATATGATCTAATACTTTGTAGGGAAATTGAAAGTATTTTAACTTTTTTTTTTTTTGCTAGATTGATAATATAAAAAAAAAATTTGTATGGGACCCATGTATAATACACCTCTTGGGAAAAACAGCTTAATTTAATGAATCCATAAAATTGAAAAATCTATTTTTTTCTGTTATTTTTTTTTTTTTATAAGGTTATTACCAATAGGGCTGCAATCAATCTGAGCTGGTTCGTTCAAAGTTCAAACCAAGCCTTTTTTTCATTTGACTTGGCTTGTTTAGGGTTTCGTTTGAGTTCCGCTCCGACTCAAAATATTATATATATATATATATATATTTTGGTGGATTCACACTCGAATAAATGGGTATACTGTACCAAATTCATTTAACTTTCTTTGGATTAACTTGGGGGAGTTTAAGACATAATAATTGAATTTGAGAAATGAAAATATACCAATTGAATATTTTGGTTTTTTATTAACTTTGTTGAAATGACAGTTCAGAAATGTTTCGAAAATTAATTAAAATATATTGGAAAGTTATTCAAGAGGGTAATATAAATACATAGATTATAGATTTTTTTTCAAAGACAATTGAAAAAACATCTAAATAAGTGTCTTAAGTCACCTGTAAGAATATTTTCACCAGTTAGCCGAAGAATGAAAGAAAAGTTACCTGAAGTCTGAAATCTTAACCTTCAGATAAACCGGGATAAGTGGCCTGAATGCTTAATCTCCTGGGAATTCAACTTTAACATTCTTTAACCCATTGGCACCCATAATTTTTTGAGAAATTATTTGCATATGAAAATTTAGGCCTCTCTACCAGGGTAACTTCTGTTACCAAATCACCAACTGTTGTGTGAAAGCGTGCAAATCAAGGTGAAACGAATCCAAAAATAATAAATCAAACAAACGAAACAGAGAAAAACAAACCAAACGAAGAAACGATTTACATGTTTCGGTAATATGCCTACGTCCACGGGGGGCAACGGTGATCGATCACTATATTCAACTGAAGAGTTTACAATGCTCTCACTTAGAAAACTCTCTTCCCAATACGCCCAAAAAAACCGCTCACTCTCTTACGAAATAAACCCTAAAAAATCTCTTATAATTAGAGTTACAACATAAAGACAATATAGGTAAAAATACCCAAAACGGGTCGGGCCAATATTCGGGTCAAAATTTCGGCCAGGGCTTTGCCTCCGGACCCCCACAACCCATTTATCAGGTCATCCGGGTCGCCAAATGGGTCATCATGAATCCGGGTTGAATTCATGACAACATCCAACACCAACAAAAACCTTGTTAAAGAGGACATTTAAACCAACCTAATATGATACAAGAAACTGTCAAAACCGGCCTCCTATTGGCATATATTTAAAACGCAGTCAGATTAACAGACCATTTAATTTGTTCCACCTATGCTGAACAACAACCTGGTAAAAACGAAAACGTATAAATCTTGTACGCTTTTCTCTGAAAAAATCATATTTTCTCATGTATAGATCATATAGTTATAATCATCTGGTTATGCCAAATTTGGGTAGATGCAATCTCATAGTGACACCCATCCATGGTTAGGAGCCTACTGGATGATGTCAGTTGCAGAGAGCAAAAGTTTCATACACCAAACAACAAAGAAAAACATAATGGCAACTGTAAAGGAAGTTTGATAAGCTAAAATGGTGAACAAGAGACGTGGACCAAAAACAGAATTATATATATACACCATGATATTGCTGCGTGGCTTCTCAAAAGAATGAGGAATAACAGAAGCATATATAACAATATCAAATATACACCTTTCCGTGAATAGCAGAGCAGAACTTGCAATTACCCCTTCCATTTTTTGGCCCCTCCCCTCCAGCTAGAGATCTATACATACAATAAGGGATGGATGGTTTTGTCATAGTAAACATATACTCGGACATTGGTCAAATTAAACTAAAGTCGGTTAGAGATAAGTACCTAAACCCGTATATAATGCCGGTGAAGAAACCTCCGTATCCCCGAAAACCAACTCTCAACATTATTGGACTTGAGAGAAAGAAACCATCAAAAGAATATGAAATTTTTCCCGAAGTTTTTGGGGCAAACAATTCTTGGCTGCCATGCCCCTTGAGACTGCTCAACTTGGATAGACCGATTCACTAGTATGGTTGGGTCATGCTAGGAGCCCGAGATAGACTTGGATTCAAAGAATTTGGCAACCGCCTGATAGAGATTCTCTTCCTCAAAGGGCTTTGAGACATAACCATCCATCCCCCATTTCAGGCACTCATCATATGTAGCATGAATAACGTCAGCCGTCATGGCTAATATCGGCATGTGACACTCCCCCTTGGCTGCAGATCCTTCGAAGGTGCATCCTCCATTCTTCATCTGCTCATTCACCTTACTCTCCATCAGCCGAATCAGACGGGTCGCCTCAAACCTGCAATAAGAAAGAAAAAAAGAGGTAAATCCTCTGCTTTCAGAAACAACCCTCCTCTCGCATCATGAAAGCATGTCTAGAAACTTCTGTTCACCATTCGAGATTAGAGAATAAAGCCGAACTGAAGTGTTTTAGGAAAGAAAAGCACATGGATAATATATTGTTTAATACCATTTTCAATAACTGATCTTGATTATTTTGGTCCCCAATTGTACATTTCTACCTATTTTGCATAGCAGTTTGTTTACATGGTGATATAAGGAGGCACCACAACCTGGATGACAATTCAATCCCTTTACACACCAACCAGTAGAGTACCTCCAGATGGAGCATAACCCAAAACTAAAACCACTGATGGTATCAACCATCCTGCCCATTGCATTCATTTGGATCATCGATAAAAAATATTAACAGTTAACAAAAAGTTCATCACTCAGGTTAGGATCACTCCATCTATTTGCTTTCTTACTTGTGAACCATAGAAGAGGTACCTGGATATCTAGGTGCTAATGCCAATTGGGTTGAATTAACTATTGTCACGATGGGGCCCCACTATTACTATTAAAAGATCACATATTAGTATTAGCTACCAAAGACAAAAGCTCAAAGAAAAATGAGTTTTCAGGTTAAACGTGAAATAAATTGATAGAATAGATCAATCCCCTTGGAGTGAGAAGGCATAAAGAACTCAGATAAACCAGCACAGCAGAAGCTAATCAATTGAGGATAATATACTTGATCTCAGTGTTTCAAATCATGGAAACTCGACTTGAAACCTTGCCGAGTCGAAAACTGAGTCTTGACACCTAAAACTCGAAAAATAATAGTTTTTAGTATCTGTTATATATATAGACAGTATAAATTAGAAATTAATGATAAGTATATACCTAAAATGGGATATTATATATATATATATATATATATATATATATATATAAATGAATAAAAATATCAAAATATTTATTACGAGTTGACATGAAAAAAGGTTGCCTTCTGAGTTTTATTACAAGTCGACTCGATCGAATTTCAAGTCAATTCATCGAGTTTAAAACCATGATTGATCTGCATGATAAATTAATGGAAACGAATAGCATTAGAACACAGTAGAAGTACACATACAGAATAAATCAAAGAGGACACCACCATTGAAGACTTGTCATCCCACATGGTGAGGGTTGGAAATTAAAAAAGGGGATTGGCACCTTAAAGGAGTCAAATACAAA
This sequence comes from Tetracentron sinense, assembly GCA_015143295.1. Taxonomy (NCBI): domain Eukaryota; kingdom Viridiplantae; phylum Streptophyta; class Magnoliopsida; order Trochodendrales; family Trochodendraceae; genus Tetracentron; species Tetracentron sinense. Next base: position 19,902,715 of record CM026560.1, on the reverse strand, counting down.
AACATGACACTATTGATCTGAGACTAAATCTACTAAACAAGTACACTTGTGAGTTGTGACTAGTCAGAAATTCAGAATAGCATCTCCAACAGGCACAATCAAACTCTTTTAAAATTTTCTGAGGTTTCCAAATTTGGAGTAATGGCTATTTCCAATTGGTGAGCCTTTGTGATGAGGAATCAAACCTTTGTTTCAAAGTGTGACTTAGCCATCACAAACAGAGATGGGTCGTTAACAGTTCAACAGAGATTCGTGAGTTCAGAACAGTCAGTTGCAAAATTACAAGGAATCGATACTTGACTTGGACCAATCCACCTCCTAGACTACACTAGTTAACTCCTTTTAAATAAGGTGGACAGGTCAATATATCAAAATTTTTCCATCAAATAACTTTTGATGTGCTGGATTCAAGTTTTACATGCTAAGCCAACAAAGCAACCCATTGTCCATATGAGTTAGACTGCTAATGAAGTTTCAAATGGAAAGCACTAAATCGTCATGTTTATCTGACATCTTAGGGATTCATATCATTGCTTTTATAACTTTTGTATCCTTAACCTATGTTGTGTGGACTCTTCTAAACAATTGATGTTCATGTGTTAGACTGTGTACGATCCCGATCAATTCGAATTCTGGTTGGACACTTGTGGGTCGGAACCTAAGGCACAGTTCTCCACACATCTAATGTGAGGCAAATCTAAGGTATTGTTGTCCATACTAATACAAGGGGTGATACTAGAGAGGCACCGGTATTACATTTCTCACTTCTCGTTTCCCAAGAATATTTTGAGCCACGCTTTCCGCTTATGCTTTCGCTTTGCTTCTCAATCTAGTAACTATGGTTGAATTTGTTAATATTTTGGAATAATTCACAAAATATCGAATAATTATCTAAATTGTTTGCAAGAAATTGGGATAATCTTAAGTACAAAAGTGTCGACTATCAAAACTTCGACATTTGGGCAGCAAACTTGGGGATTCCGAATTGTACTTTTTAAGATTTTGATTTTCTCCCCACATTTTCAAAGAGATGTGAGTGGATTGGTTGAAAATAAAGCCAAACGAGGTGAACATCGACACCAGGACTCCATGAAAATTTTTTGAGATAAATTGCTTTTAAAAAAGCTTAATTTTAGCATGGGGAAGTTTCTTCAGCATTGATGCGCACTTCCAAATGTCAGACTCCTAGGGCTAGAATTATGGCCTTATGGGTACGATCTGGGATATGCACACCTGCTTGGATTGGGGCATGGTTCATATAGATATACTTCTGGATGTGAGCCATATTGATAGATTATGAAGGATATGTGCAACTTGACATGGAGATGGTAACCATGAACCATTACCTTTATCCACCGATGGGAGTCCTAGCACGTGTTTCCGTAGAAGAGTGCCAACGTTATGTTCAAGAGTATACAGCCATGAACCATCATTTGATGAGTTGGACCGAGGATTAGGGCTACATGCAGGGCCGGCCCATCCATTAAGCCATCAAAGCCTTTGCTTTAGGCCCCATTAAAAAAAATAAAAAAATTATATTAAAAAGGCCCTATTTAGAATATTAAAAATGTCCCATTTATAGTTAATTTTTTTTTAATAATATTAAAAAATAAAATAAAAGGCCCCATTTAAAATTTTCGCTTTAGACCTCCAAATGGCTTGGGCCGGCCCTGACTACATGTTAAACCAATACTCGTCAGTCTTTAGAAAACTTATAGGCAAAGGGACTTCTACCAGTGTAGCCGGTTATAACCATATGGGGAGCCAAAGGTTGTTGACCAATTGCTATTTCAAATGGACAAATGCAAAGCTTTTTTGCAAGTTATAGCAAAATTTTGATATATCCAACATCTCTATTCAATTCTTTTCGTCAGCACTCACAAAATGTCTTTAGTACTACTATAGCAACACGTTTATCCAGCCAGGTTATCTATTTACTTATCAACGTCACTGATATTCGCTTGAAAGTGCTTATATTTTCTATTATCCTTAAAGCATTATCGAACTCTCCTACGTAAAACTTTCATTTTCATAAAATTTTCCACGTAAGAGTTTCCTCCATTGCATATTATGTTTTAATGTCTATTATCTTTTATGTAATTAAGGGCATTTATGTTTTTTCATTCTGCTAGTAATATAAAAGAACTAAAGGGATAGAGAACATAATTTTCCATACCCTCTTCCTCTACTCCTCTTTCTCTCTTCCACAAACCCTAGTTTACTATTCCTCATTTTCTACTTGGTATCAGAGCAAGAAATCAAGACCTGAATTTTTCTTTTTCTTTTTATTTTTTTTTATGGCATGAATAGTGCTATGAATAGTACCACAGTTAAAGGGAGTTAAGAGGGGACACCCTTTAACTTTGGGTAAGATTCACTAACCCTTAGGATTAAAGAATTAAAACATTTAACCTTAATTTTTATGAAAAAAATTAATCACATGGGTTAAAACTTGTTAACCATAGTTCAAGGCTAGTTAAAGGGGGCTTTGTGAGGTTATGAAATATCTTAAGGGTATAATAGTCATTTTACTAACAGTTATAACAAAAAGTCTAACGGAACCAAGGTTAGGTTATTTGCTAAGTAGAAAAATAGGTTGAGTTATTTTGTAAATATGTTATTCTTAATAGTGTATTTGCAAACTATACAAAACTAAGACTTGATATGTAAAAACCCTAACTTTAAAAACCTAAACCCCTCACTTCTCTCATTCATTAAAGAATAAAGCAAAAAAAAAAACAGAACTCAAAAAGAAGAGCCGAATAGGGGAGAGGGATTACGAAGAATCGGTGGCTCAGGTTGCAATCGACAAAGGCAAATGGTGACAGTGACACACTCCTCTCACAACCACAGGTATTTAACTACCCTCTTGGCTCTTCTTCCTTCTTCTTTGATTCTTTCTTCTCTACTCTCAAATTTCAACCCTTTTTTTTTAATCTTCTAAATCAAAGATTCAATTCAACAAAATTTACAATTGCATGAAATTTTGCAAATCTGCAAACTCACTCAGCAAAAGGGCTTCACACGATTTCAGTAGGTTTCGGTGATATATCAGCGATATATCCTGATACCATGTCAATTTTTTCATACATCATATAGATACTTCGATCACTGGAGATACCGATATATATCGCTGATATAGTCGATATTGCGATCCTTGGGCGTTGTTGGTGTTTGAGAGATCCGGATTATTTACTGATTTGGTTTTTTAATCAAGATATTAAACTTCGGTTTCGATATAAACTTCGATCGCTAAGGAAGTTGACACATTTCGAGGAAGTCTAAGGAAGTTATGTAAAAATTAAAGAAGCTTAAGAAACATTGGAAATCTAAGTTAAAACTTTAGAAATTCAATACTTTATCATAAATACACATTTAGAATTCATTATATTATTGATGCAAGCATGTAGTACTCAAATTTGAGAATCATGTTAAGTGATATGCGTTATTTGCTTGTCTGAGCTGTAATTTCTTCCTGATATTTCTCTATGTTGTCAAATTTTTTAACTTTATTTTACCCTCTTTGTCAAGTGAATGAGATATGCATTCTCTTTATTTTTCAATGATTATCCACGTTAATTGTTTTAGAAACATGAAAAACTTATGAATGCACATTAAATTTGATAAATAATTGAAATCCAATTTAGTTTCTAAACCAATTTCAATCTGCAATTGATGAGTTCAATGTTTTTACGGGACTGAATCAATATATGAAGAGAAAGAGATGGGTAGTTAAATAATTTTTAATTTATGAAATACCATTAGGAAATTATTTAATTTTTTAATATTACTAAAAATCCCTTATGAGCATAACCACACTTTAATAATAAAATTAAAATTTATAATAATATTAATGCTAGCAACACTCTCTTTTAAAGCTAATTATATTTATAATAAGGTTAATTCTAGAGACACATGTCTTTCCTTATGAAGAAAGAAATTTAAAGCGAGTGGAAAAAACATTACCCTTGTAAGTTAAAATTTAAACGTCTTTCAATTTACAAACTTTTTTTTGTACACTTCGGTTAACTTCCACCAAAGTTCGGTATTTTTTCAACACGTTTTTTCCTGTTTCGGTCGAAGTTTACTGAAGTTCACCGAAGTTTACCTCGAAGTTCAGTATTTTTAAAATATAAGTGCATTTCGCTTCGGACACTAGAGAAGTTGACTCAATTCGGTCAACTTCGGTGGAATTGAGTCGATTTTTGACACCATGTTTTTAATCCCTAAGTAAGACGTATATCTGGGATTTGTGGTATGAAGGAACATCCAAGCTTGCAGATCAGTATGTATAGTGCCTCCTTAGGTATTGCATCTTTTGGGGAATCCTCTATTATGCCACCTCATTTTCAAGTTTTCAACAATCCTTTAAGGAAACCATTCCAATATCCAAAGAGGAATTTGAGCGCTTCAGTTAGTTACTTTCACAGATGAAGTTATCTTCAAGATTCCCCACTTTCGTTGCTCAGATAGGTATGCATGCATTTGCCAATCCGGTATCTTCATTAACCTCACATAGGATTCCTTGGATCATCGATTCAAAAACCTTAGATCATATGTCTGGTACGTCCACACTTTCCTTGTCTTATAACTCTTGCTCTAGTCCTTTGAGAGTGAAAATAGCTGATGGTTCCTTTGCATTTGTATCTAGGAAAGGGAGCATCCATGGCACCCCTACTCTCTCTTTGTCATTTGTATTACATGCTCCCAGGTTTTCTATTAACCTCCTTTCTGTTAAAAGTTTAACTACGAATCTGCGTTATAATGTAACATTTTTTCCATCTCATTGTGTATTTTCGGATCTGGTAACAAAGCGACAGATAAGGAGTGGACGGGATTTATATCTTGGATCAGGCTCCTGCTCCTATCTCTAGTGTTTTTCAGTCCCGCTGTTCTATTAATAAAGACCAGATTTTTCTTTAGCATCGTCGGTTGGGTCACTTGTCGTTTCAGTCCATAAAAATTTTGTTTCCCCATTTGTTTGAGTCTGTTAATTTACAAAGTTTGCAGTGTGAAACTTGTGAATTGGCAAAACATAGTCGTGTTTCATTTTCCCCTAATACTAAAAGAAGTTCATTTCCGTTTGAAATTATCCATTCAAATGTATGAGGACCCTCTCCCACTCTATCCTTGTTTGGATTTCAATATTTTATTTCGTTTATTGATGATTATTTCTGCTACACTTGGTTGTACATGTTGAAAACTCGAGATGGGGTGCCCAATACTATTCACACATAACATGGTCAGAAATCAATTTGAAAAGAATGTTAAGATATTTCGCTCTGACCATGGTCGTGAATTCCTTGAAGGATCACTCAGAGCTTACTTTGCTGAACATGGAATTATTCATCAAAACAATTGTATATACACACTACAACAAAATGGAGTTGCGGACAAAAGAACCTTCATTTGCTTGAGATTGTTAGAAGTTTGTAAATACAAATGAAAGTTGAAAAAAAAATTGGTTTGAGGTAGTGCTTAGAGCATCGTATATGATTAGATGCCCTCCCGGGCTTTGGATTTCAAGTCTCCACATCAGTTATTGCGTCCTGAGAGTCCTCCTTTTAATCTTCTACTCCGTGTCTTTGGTTGTACTTGCTTTCTTCATATCCTGGGTCCAAACCGTTCTAAGTTGGATCCTAAGTGCACCAAATGTCTCTTCTTAGGATATTCTTCTACACATAAGGGGTATAAGGTGTATGATCCCCTAATAAGTAAAAGGTTTATCTCTAAGGATATTTATTTCTTTGAGTCGGTTCCATTTTTTTCTAAGGTTCCTCTTCAAGGAGAGAGTGTTACTTGAGAGATACCCTACCACTTCCGATACTCCTCCCACTTCCTATTCTTGGAGAAACTCATTTAGTGTCGTTGTTGTCTTCTTTTGATGACACTAGAGAGAAGGAAAAGGATCTGAAGATATACTCAAAACGTTCCAAGTTGGAGCCTCAATCAATTGAATAACACTCTCAGTATACCTCTATGGACCCAGATCCATCTACTTCTCCGGTTGTTCTCAATCTAGGTAATTCTTCATCTTGACCCAACATTACTGATCTTGATATTCCTATTGCCTTACACAAAGGGAAACGCACTTGTCCATCTCATCCTATCTTTAACTTCATTTCTTATGAATCTTATTCTCCATCTATTCGTGGTTTTGTCTCATATTTGTCTTCAATATCTATTTCATCTACAGTCACAAATGCATTGCAGTACCCCAAGTAAAAGGAAGCAATGTGGGAGGAAATGAAGGAACTCACAAAAAATAATACATGGGAATTTGTTAATGCTCCTAAGGACAAGAAGCTAGTTGAAGGCAAGTGGGTTTATACAGTAAAATACAAGGCTAATGGTACTAATGATAGATACAAAGCAAAGTTGGTCGCTAAGGGATTCACACAGACCTATGGGATCGATTATCAGGAAACATTTGCTCCTGTAGCCAAAATGAATACAATTAGAATTCTTCTTTCAGCTGGATGTGAAGGACGTTTTTCTTCATGGAGATCTCCAATAAAAAGTTTATATGGATTTACCTCTTGGGTTTAATGTTCAGAATCAAAAGGGTAAAGTTTCTAGTATGAAGAAGGCAATTTATAGCCTTAAACAGACCCGTAGGGCTTGGTTTGAAATGTTTAGTGGAGCTGTTCAGAAGTTTGATACTCAATGTCACTCAGTACATACGTTGTTTGTGAATCATTTGGGAAACACAACTACTACACTTTTAGTATATGTAGATGATATTGTTGTAACAGGAGATACAGAATTTTAAGGATTTTCTGGCTAGAGAGTTTGAGATTAAAGATTTTGGTCTACTCAGGTATTTCCTTGGGATTAAAGTTGCCCACTCAAGGAATGGCATCTTCATATCTCAGAGAAAATATATCATTGATCTGTTGGAAGACACTGGAAAGCTTAGCTCGAAACTTGTGGCAACTCCTATGGAAGCTAATGTTAAGCTTGACTATGAGAGTGGCGAGTTGCTTGAAGATGTTGGTATGTTCTAGAGACTTATTGGTAGGCTGATTTACTTATCTTTGACTCTTCCCAATATTGTTTATGCAGTCAGTGTAATCAAGGTTCTGAATGTCAATATCGCTCGACATGTCGGGCCATGAAAAAAAGATATATCGGAAGATATATCGTTTATTAGTGATTTTTGGAAAAAATGGCAAAAAAAAAAAGGACAAAACATAAAATTTTGCAGTGAAACTCAAGAAATGTTAAAATAGATGTTAATACACCTTTTAGAATAAAAACATTAAAAATTCTAACCACAGTTAAAGGGAGTTAAAAGGGAACACGATACTTTTTTTTCAAAAATTCTAAAAACCAAGGTTAGATGCTTAGCGTTAGTGAATCTTAAGCATCTAACATTGGCTTTTAGAAAAAAAATTAGAAAAGATGAACGTGTCCCTTTTTAACCTCTTTAATTGTGGTTAAGATTCACTCACTCTTAGGGTTAAAATATCTAACCTTGGGTTTTAGAAAAAAATAAATAAATAATTTAATATGTCTTGTATTTCCTTTTAATCGTGATTAAGGTTCACTAACCCTTAGAATTAAAGCATCTAACCTTGATTTTTTAAAAAAAATTTAACGTGTCCCTTTTAACTCGCTTCAACTATGGTTAAGATTAACTAACCCCTAGGAGTAAAGCATCTAACATTGATTTGTTAAAAATAAAAATAAACTTATCTTTTAACTCCATTTAATTGTGGTTAGGGTTCACTAACCCTTAGGGTTAAAGAATCTAACCCTTTTTAAGGTATGGAAGTATGTGTAATGAGACTTTTGGAGTGACATTAGTATTACCCTTTTAAGGGTTTACAACAGGAGTGACATTAGCATTATCCTTTAAGGTTTTAAAAATGGAGTAACATTAGCATAACCCTTTTAAGGGTTTAAAACATAAGCATTCGATCATTTCTTATCAAACCCAAGGAAAAAAAAAAGAGCAGAGCTCCGAAAGGAAGAGGGGTAACCGGCAATGGTGACGGCGACGACAATCGGCTTAGGTATGTAGCCACGGCCACCTCTTCTTCCTTCTCTCTTCTCTACACTTCTGATTTTTTTTTCCCCTAAAATCAAACTTGAATCCAAGGGATTTGCTCGATATCGGCGATATATCTCCGATAACTCCCGACAACGTGTAAAAAGTTCCATATAGGGTATCGATGTGTCGGCCATGACCGACACCGACAAATATCGGTGATATATCACCGATATTATCGATTTTTAGAACCTTGAATGTAATCAATCAGTTCATGCACAGTCCTAAGACTGTACATCTTGAGGCTGCAAAACGAATTTTGAAATACTTAAAGTCTTCACCAGGTTGAGGGTTATTATTTAGACAAAATGGGCACTTGAAGGTAGAGGCGTACACAGATGCTGATTGGGCTGGGTCAGTCACAAATCACCGATCTACGTCAGGCTATTGCACCATGGTTGGTGGAAATTTAGTTACCTAAAGAAGTAAGAATCAGTCTGTGGTTACATGGTCTAGTGCCAAAGCAGAGTACAGAGCCATGGATCATGGAGCCTAAGTTATTGTGGATCAAGACCTTGATGACAGAATTGGGTTTCTCAAACCCATCGGAGATGAAACTCTACTATTGTAATAATAGAGCTGTTATTAGCATTGCACATAACCCAGTACAACATGATAGGACCAAACATATTGAGGTTGATAGACATTTCATAAGAGAGATAGCTTCGAAGATAATTAGTCTTGCCTTTGTAAGAACAAAAGATCAATTAGGAGATGTTCTTACGAAGGCGGTTGCTTCATCACGTCATCATGGGCTTATTGGCAAGCTTGGCATGCTGGACATTTATGCCCCACTTGAGGGGGAGTATCATAATGGGTCCTCTATATAAGCCCTTCACAGCTTTATTATCTAGTCATTTTATTATGTTTTAGTGTTTATTGTCTTTTATATAATTAAGGCATTTATGTCATTTCATTTTGTTAGTAATATAAAAGAAGAACTAAAGGGATGGAGAACATAATTTTCCATACCCTAATTCATATCCTTCTTCCTCTTCTCCTCTTTCTCTCTTCCACAAAACCTAGTTTACTATTCCTCATTTTCTACTCTTCTCTATGTAACTAATTTACCTCCTACAAAGTACAGACGTGCAATACCTAGATGTAAATCTTCTATTTGTTATTGAACTTTCCCAATCTGCATTTGTATAGGCTTCAACTTACAGATCCCCATTCTTCCAAAAAAGCAAGCCTCTACCTGGAGAGGACTTTAGATACTTAAGAACCCTTTCAGCTGCCTCTAGATGTGTTGTCCTTGGCTTGTGCATGAAATGATAGATTGACATGTCAAAAACAAGTAAATCAATTTCCCAACAAGCCTATGGAACATTCCCACGTCTACTAGAGGTTCTCCACCCTCATAGTCATGTTTGAGATTTGCCTCGAAAGGTGTATCTACTGATTTACCACCCAATTTACCTATATTCCATAGCAAGTCTAACACATTCTTCCTTCGGGAGATGAATTCCTTCCTTGGACCTTACAACCTTTATTCCAAGAAAGTACCTAAGAGGTCATAGATCCTTAATCTCAAACTCCTTTACAAGAAAAGCTTCGAGTCCCTGAATCTCTCGACTATTGTCACCAGTTACCACAATATCATCTACATAAACAACCAGTGTTGTGGTAGTAACCTTAAGATGCTTCACAAATAGATTGTGGTTAGCATGACTTTGAACATAACCAAACTTCTTCACTGCACAACCAAAGCTCTCAAACAAGACTCTAGATGACTGTTTGAGCCCATATAGATAGCATTCTTCAACTTACAAACCTTACCCTTCTGACCTTGAATATGAAATTCAGAGGGAAGAGGCATACACTTCTTCTGTAAGTTCCCTCAAGAAGGTCAACAAGGTCCACAAGTTGAGCTTTTGCACCCCTCTTTTAATTTTTCTCCTACACCCTGCCCCCACTCAACCTAATTATTGACCCTCTTATCACTCGTCAACAGCCACCCTTCACTTATAAAATCCTATGCTTACCCAAACAGACCATTTTGGGCGGCATACCCATGTATGATACGTATCGGATGGTGATTATTCAACAGCTTTAACCTCCCTCTTTAAGCCGTTTGACCCTCAATTTTTATCACAACTTATTTCATCCTATTGCATATCCAATTCAAGCCATTTTTTGAAGACCTCGCATAGCTTGACATATCAAGAGAAAAACAAAAATGGATACCTATCTCATTTTTGTTTTTTTGGTTGGAAGGGTATCAAGTAACACATACTCTAAACACACGCACACAGTCAGACCTAAGGGTAGTCAAGCACATGTTTTTCATCCCCCCTCCATAGAGTGTACTTTTTTTCCTTGGAAAGAGTCACATCCCAGAGCTTCAACTTGAGCTATCAACTGGAGATGATTCATTCAACTCAATCAAATTATCAGCATAAAGAACAATAATGATGCAATGTGTAGCTCAAGAAATTTGTCTTCCTAGTAGCTAGGCTATAGAGAGAGGATTTCACTAAATAGAAATTATGAGCAATCCATATAATATATATATATATATATATATACACACACACACTGAATAAGAACAATCATACTATTGATTGAGAATTATTTAGCATACAGCATAAGGCAATAACTACCTGCAAAACACATACATTTATGATTATTTGGATTCTTTGAACTGAAACTGGAGAAAACATTCATCTGCACAAGTAGATTATATGAAAGCATATGGAAGTCAATTACAGAGGATAATAGGCAGAAAGTACTTTGCCCTTCAGACAACATGCATCCTGGAATCAGAAGGCATTATTCAAGATTATGTTTTCAAAAGCCCCATAATTTCCAGAAGTTCCTACACAAGGTTGAATATAAAGGAATAATGAAGGGTAAAAATAACTCAAAATAAAAGCAGAAATCTTCAAGGCAAATTGAGCATTCAAGTGCAGGTCAACAACTGCAAGATCTTAAGCAGAAATAAAAGGTTCTCAAGAATATGTAAAAGATAAATTCTATTTTTAGACTCAGCCTAAAGAACTCTTTAATACATACCCATCCATTTCCGGCATCTGAATGTCCATGAAGCAAGCATCAAAATTGTGCGGCAACTGAAGCAGGTCAAGTGCAGCTTTCCCACTCTCCGCGCATTCCACCTTAGCCCCAAATTTTTTGAGTGCACCTGCAGCAACTATTCGGTTTACCTTATTGTCATCAACCACTAATATTTTCTTCCCGGATAGCATGCTATGAAGGAAAGCAGATCCATTGGGCATTTCTTTCCATTGTTGCCTCGTGTTCCTCATCCCCAGCACCTGTTGAAGGCATGCCGCTAGCATACTTGCTCTCAAAGGTTTCCAGATCACAGTATCAGCAAAACCTGCAGCCTTTGCCTTATCAGATTCTGCAGTACTAATAGAGGTCGCAAGTAGGATCATCTTAGGCAATTCAAGCATGCCACTATTCTTTTTCCTGTCTGCTAACTGCATAGGCAAGCCACCGTTATCGCCAGAAGTCCAGGAATCCTTCTCAACCAGAATCATATCCGGTAGCTTTCCATTTCTGTCATATAAATAATGTAGTCTAATTCAGTAACTGTATTCATATAACCTTCCCAGAATATAAAGAAAACAATTTCTGGTACCACATACGCATTGCAAACTGAACAAAAAGAAGGCATGATTAACACAATAGTTTATGTACGATTTGAGTCGTTGCAAGACACTGTGCAGTCAATAAACTCACCGATGGGTTCGGTGATGCCCAAGATTGCATTGAAATAAGAACCATTAGCCATCGGAAAAAAATGAATTTCCCTTTTAAGATCATCAAATTTGATATTTCAAATTTCATGGGAAAAAAAAAACTTCCCAGCAGAAGTTAAATTAAAAGAGAAACTTACCCCGATCTCAGATAACTTTTTTTCCTAGATACCGCATTAAGTGTCATCTTGATAGTACTTGCACTTTCTACCAGAATACCAAGTCTCTGCAGATGGTATTTTGTTACAGCGGCTCTAACTGGTTTTTCATCAACTAAAATCGCTTTCAATCCTTTGAAACTAGCAGGCAGTGTCTCAGAAAGAGGTCTTTTCAGATCACAAAATTCAGTTTTCTCACATCTTTTCAATACAGCAGTGAACGTAAATGTGCTTCCAATTTGGGGCCGGCTTATGAAGCTTATCTGCCCACCCATCAGCTCAACAAGGCACTTGCTGATGCTCAATCCGATACCAGTTCCTCCATAATTCCTAGAGGTCGAACTGTCTGCCTGCATAAATGGTGTGAAAACCCGATCTTGGGCATCTAGAGGGATCCCAATCCCTGTATCCTCCACACATACCGTAAAAGTTACATTCTCAGTAGCTTTATCAGTGGTCATCCAGTTACCTGAAGCATCAGATTGGAATTCTTTGTCAGCAATTAGATGCTGAAAATTTTCCCAGCTGTTCCGATCATCAGCTGCTTCGCAACCACTTAAGGTATTGAATTGGCTGCCACCTAATATAACTTCCATTTTGTCTGAACCTCTCTTCAAGCATGCTTCAGATTTTGCCTCCATTATGGGCTTCATATGTTCAGCTAGATGGACTTGGACAAATATATGCCCTTGCTCTGTAAACTGTCAAAAGCCAAGATTAATGAATATGTAAATTGGCTTAAATATCTCAATAAGTTGATGTAATAGTACAGGTAGTCAGGTGCACCAAAAACTTAAATGGTGAATAATTTTATAAGTCGAACACACCCAATACCATGTAGTAGCCTATCCTATTGGTCCTCAATCGATGCATAAAAAAGTATATAAGCAAATAAATTTGCTAGTAGTATCACCAAGTTTGGACAGACTACTTACTTTAACAGAGTTGCCCACAAGATTTGTAATAATCTGTCGGAATCTCCTTGGATCTCCGATAAGAACTTTGGGAACTTTATCAGAGACAAACACGGCTAGCTTCACTTCCCCAATCGATTATGGAGCAGCATGTTAGGAAAATCGGGGAAGATTAAAGTGCATCATGAAGAAGCCCAAATTCATGGGTATCGAAATGTGAAAAAAATAGAAGTCAGTTTCCATGTGAAAGACATATATCCATAATTCAAAAAAAGTAGAGCAAACGCATACTGTATAAGCAGTTTTAAAACCCTAAATATAAAGAAAAACAACTACTCCAAGACAACTGACTATGGATGGAAACAATGATTTTCTCTTATTGTCGTGTACTTAAACATACCTCAATACCCTTGTGCCTAGACTTCTCAAAAAATAAAGAGAGGACATCATCTAGTATGGATCGAAGATCGAAGGGGACTGCCTCTATCTCTAACTTGCCAGCTTCAATTTTTGCCCGGTCAAGCACATCGTTTATTAATGTTATCAGGACCTTTCCACTGTCTTGAGCAGTTTGAGCATAATTCCTTTGTGTTGAATTTAGATCTGTATCAAGAAGCAGACCTAGCATTCCTGAAATTAAATGCATAATAGTCATGACCTTCCTGATCAAAAGGGGTTGACAATACCCAATAAATGTTTTTATAATTGGAATCGAGTAAAATACAGAAATTGGACATACCAAGGACGCCATTCATGGGGGTTCTGATTTCATGAGAAACAGTAGCTAGAAACTGGCATTTGAAACCAAAATAAGACCCCAATCAAAATGTGTGCCTTGGACACAGAGATCAAAATATGTCTTGGAAATTGGAATGGTTTCGGAATGGGACCTGAGATTTGGCAACACCAGCAGCTTCTGCTCGAACTTTCAATTCCTGCATTTCATGGAAATCATCTTCCACTTTTACAATGCGAATCCCTGCGCCATATAAGATATATCCGACTAATAAACCGATCACAAAGAATAAGAACGCAGTAGTGATTGCTGTCCATGAAGTGAGCGGCTTCTGATAATATCTGCTCAAGCACCGAACTAAGTAGTATGAGACACTGAGTGTGGCACAGTCCTTAGTAGTTAGTACTTTTAAGCATGACCTTGGACATAAGGATCAGTGACTGAATGTACTTACCTACATCTCATTAGGTGCTTCCTGAATGGATCTCCAAAATCAAGCATGCTGACATGCAAAAGGGACATGTCACCATCTGGATATTGCGGTCCATACATGATCAAGGGATCAGAAGAGTTAGTGACATCATATACATTCACCACAATTGCCTGCTTCCCAGCAAGTTGCCCAAGCAAATTATCCACAAGGGACTCAACATCAAAGGCTCCACCAAGATATCTGCTTTCCACAAGTATATAGGTTTACCCAGAGAAGAAACTAGAACTTTTAAATGTACAGAAGTATTGAGGGAACAAAAAAAAGTGGTGAAGGATCCTATTGTGTACTCATTTTTATTCGTAGTATTACTCTTTACTAACAAAACTAAATAAAGGATGCAAACCTCAAAAGCGAATTAGCCTGGACAAATGTAAATCCGATCATAAGGTTAGTCTTCATTAGGCATTGGACTTTGAACCTAACGCGGATGTGGGAGTAAAACATAAATGTCACTCGCAAACACTCCTTAAAAAATTGTCATCATCGGAAAACATGATTTTTTTTTTAGAAAAACTCTTTAATAATAAAATTAAAAAAATTGCGGGACACAAAATCTTACCCCTACACCTACAGGACACAAGAACACAACCCTTAACTATGGATACTCCTTAAATCGATTAGGTTTCCTAACATCCCTCTTTGGTCTTCCTTGAGAAAAATCAATTGTTGATGTTTCATTCTTCTTTTTATTTCACCTTGAAGTCACTGGTTCAAACTCACCTTCTTCTTTGGATTCTTCAATAAGAGTATCGTCACGGGCTTGCTTCGGCTCACCTGATTTATTTATCTTGCCAATAAAATTATTTGCATAGTTCCACTCATTTACAATAGCAGAAGCCCCAACTCCTTTGCTCATTTCTTCACCTGTAGCTGGTTTAATAGAAGAATCTAATGAGTTTGGTGTTAGCAAGAGATCACTCAATTGAGGATCATTATCTGCATCCTTAGATCTAATAGGGATTATCATGACTTGTTCCTCAGAGTAAGTAGGGGTCACCTCTACACTAGCCTCTTGATCCTCAACCTCCCCTCGAGCTTCAAAAATTTGACTTCTAGAGACATCTACACGAGCATAAGGCGTGCAATCAGAATTCTCATTCTGAAAGCCCTCTTCCACTCCTTCTACCAACGAAACTATATTATCACTACCAAATTCATCCAAAGGATTGTTAGAGATGGCCTGGTGATTCATGATCACTGAGTTAGCTTCCTCACCTGTAAACTTAGAGAGATTTCCAGCTTCAAAGGAAGGAACAGGCAATACTTTTCGAGAAGGTTCTTGCTGCCCCAACTGGTTGTTTCTCAATTTTTTTCCAGAATCTGAATCAATCATTCTCCCTTTTCCAGGTCTACTGTCATCAGGTTCTTGAAGATAGAACTCAACTGATTTTTGAGTATTTGGAGAAGATATGGAGAGTTCCACATCACCTTCAGGATTATCCTCATCCAGTTCTTCTATCTCCACATCTGCATCTGCCATGATTACCATGGAATTTATTCATTTTCCATCATCTTTTTTAGTAACAGATCTGGGTTCCATATTGTTGTTCACGGTTTTGAATTTTTCTTGAATTGTTTGATCCACTTCCTTTCCAGATCTGATTTTGTGAGTCCCTTCTGCAACAATCTCTATAGCAGTAAGATTTGGTTGCTTTCCTCCACCATTTAGAACATTAGGACCAGGTTCTTTCACAACCCATCTAACCGTAGGATCCTGGTTTCTCTTGAGGGATTCTGTGTTGGATGCAACAATGTTGCGATTCAAACCTAAGCCATTCTTTACCTCCATAATGTTTCTTGAAGATTCTACACTTTTTGAGACCAGGGAGATAAGTTTTCCGAGAGGCTATCTTGCAGTTTTCCTTCAAAAGACCCAACTTGTGGCAAATCAAACAATAGGATGGATTATTTTCATAATCAATCTGTGGCCATCTACCTTGGGTACTCAGTCCTAACCAGAATCTCTAGTTTTTCTTTGGTTAGATCCACCTCAACACAAATACGCACCAGACTAGGCCTTGATATAGTTCAGGTAGGTCCATCGACTAAAAAGACCTTACCAACAATACTAACGATAGTTGTGAGATCTTTTGAATTGAACAGGTTATTAGGAAGTCCAGGGAGGGTTAACCAAAGATGGTTCAAATCCAGCGGAAAAATATGGCATCCCTTTATGCTATGTTTGGTTGCCGAGAACATAGGTGAAAACATAGAAAAGAAAAGAAAAGTTTAGATTTGTTAGTTGTGTTTTGTCTCATTTTCTTTTCTTTTCTTTTCTTTTCTTTTCCATGTTTTCACTTATTTTCTTGGCAACCAAACATAGGGTTAAAGAATTGAACTAACTTACATTCGACAAAGCAGACTTCCTTTAACCAAACAACAAGGAAGTCTGAATCTGATTCAAAACGGAGGAGGATATGCCTTAGATCAAGAATACCTATTGAGAAGGCCAACTTGGTGTGGATATTTTTCTGAATGTACTCCTTCAAGGCACTAATTGAGGGTCTCCCATATGCACATTTAGCTATTAGAGCAGCTGGAAAAGGAGAGGAATATTGCGCAAGTTCTTCAGAGGAGAAAAACAGTGCAGGTTCCCCTTAGAAGGTCAAAGCTTTTTTGGCTATTGGAACATCATCAAGCCTAAGATCGTTTTTCGAAAAGCCCCTATCACCAGATCTGGGAGAGATTCCAATCGCTTGAGCATAGGAGAGCTCGGATCTGGAGGCCGAGATGTAGGTCCCCCTCCCACAGAGGCGGCCGCCATGGGGTTCTCCATGAAACCCCAGCAACAGTCATTGCCGAGATGTGGGCAGATTACTTCGGATAACGTGATTATTATACTTAATTTCAGAAATTATATTACTAAAGTGGCCAAAAATGTTCTGATCCAATTAACCAATTCTATGCATAAATAGCAGGTAATATGATGGTTTAAACTTTAAATGTTCTAAATTAATGGGAAAACATGCCTTACCATAGTTAGGACACAGTAGATCTTATCAATATCATCTCATCAATTACATTTTCATAAATAGGAGGGTAGA
The DNA here is from genome assembly GCA_015143295.1 of Tetracentron sinense. Taxonomy (NCBI): domain Eukaryota; kingdom Viridiplantae; phylum Streptophyta; class Magnoliopsida; order Trochodendrales; family Trochodendraceae; genus Tetracentron; species Tetracentron sinense. The sequence continues at coordinate 19,885,595 of CM026560.1, read as the reverse complement.
AGCACATTAACAATGTATAGAGTTATCACCTCACTTAGTAGATATTTGTTCGTAGTAGATATAATTATTAATTTATTCACACGGTATAACTAATCAGCTACCGCTTAAATTAATTACCAACAATCATATTGTAGTAGAGTACTCTATCAATTGAACAAAGCCTATGATTAGAGCTAGTTCATTGATTCTGCACAAACACCCCATCATCAAAGCAATAAGTAACGAACTGGCAATTGATTATTCTCTTGAAATGGCACCCTTCCTCTTGTTAATTCACACGAGAATGGGATCTATGAAGTGAAATATCTACAAACATTATGAGCAAGGGTAATGTTCACACCCATTCCATGTTCGAAAGGAGGATTATGATTTTCCAGATTTTACCAGCATTACCCCCATCATGTTGAAAATCCGTACTGGTTTTGCAGGATCTTTCTAATGAGTTGAGAATTACATTCAATTATACCATCATCTTGTCATAGGTTCACTACTTTGATTGTCATAGGTTCAATTATCCCCGCATAGTTTGTACGCAATAGTAGTGTTATTAATCTCTAGTATGTAGTTATCTCCCGTAGTTCTTGAGTTACTTCTAAGTATCCTCTTAGCTATGTTGACAACACTTATGTAACTTTTTTTATATGATATATTATCTCATGATCACCGATAAAAAAAATAGAGCAGATGGGTATATCATAACAAAACAAGAAATTACAACGGCACCTCATTTAAGCTACCAAGTTGATATTTAGACCAATTGGGATAGCATCACCACATGTAAAAGGAGGTGCCTAAAAGCAGTGTGTCGTACCACCTAACTTGGGCATTATTTTGAACACTTAGTGTACACTATGCATTATAGGAATAGTTACTATACCATGATTATGGTCTGGAGTAGGGTATTGTAAATGAGTGTCTAGAAATATCCCTAAGAGAGTCTAGAAGGGTGCATGAAGAGGAGTGTGTAGAGAATTTATAGAAATATCTAGTAACTCATGGAAATATATTGAAAATTCCAGATGTCTAGAAATATCTCTCAACACTTAAGACCTCTCAACTTGTAAGCAAACTTTTCTTCGGAATACAAAGTGTTTTTTCCTCGCAATCTCTCGTGTACAGTAACAAAGTAGGGTTCAAGATAGTGTAGTTAAGGCGTCTACGCGATGCCTAGGCAATTAAGCCTAGCTTGAAGAGGCATTGCCTAGCAATAAAAATAATTAAATTATATATATATGATATACATGTATATATAATATTTTTTTGATCGATACATATACATATGTATATATATAATATTAATATATACACATAGCAATTCAAACCTCTTAGTGTTGTCAAAAATCTAGGCAAATTAACATTTAATAGCCCACCTCATTTCTTGTTTATCTTAGTAGCAAACTTACTTTCCTGTCACAATGGTGACTAGTTAAATCGGACACCAATAATAGAAACGAGAACAGCATTGGGAAGTTTTCAACATACTTCTAATTGCAATGCTACCATCTCTCTCTCAATGCTTAGAACAAGATAAATGTCTTCACAAATCAAATGGTGTTAGTTTTTTCTGCTGAACTATTAATTGACTTTTTGACCCTATGGATTAAAAAAATTTGAAGACTAAAATATATATATAAAAAAATTGCCAAACTTTTGGGTTTTAGTAGTGTTTTGATGTAGTAGAATTTATAAAAATTTAAGATTTGAGAATTGAAATTTTGAACTAATCCGTAAGAAGCGGATTTTGTTCTTGAACTGAAAAGTTGATTCTTTATTATTCAGGAATTAGGATCTAGGATAATTTTTATTGAATCCAAATAGAGGGTATAACCTTATTTACATATAAATATTGTAATGACCAATATTTCCATATAATGTTTTAAATCACATATTTTGGTATTTTAAATATTTTCCTTGTGCAAAGACCAAATAAAAAAATGTTTTTAAGGACTAAAATAAATTTTAAAATTTTCTTAAGGACTAAAACAAAAATAATACAAAAATTTATATAAGGTAAGACATATGTCATTCCCTAGAAACCTCATAGAACACATGTTATTCTCTAGAACTTCTTAGGACACATCACAAGAAACAAGTCTCTCTTACAACATCTCACAAGACACATGTCTATATCTTTGTTTTAAAAGGGGTATGAGGCTTACACCTTGAGGCTCGCCTCGAGGCGAGGCTTAAGGAAAACGCCTTGAGGCTTAACCATGAATCTTAATTCCCATAAGGCTCACGCCTCAAAGTGTGGAACTCACCTAAGGAGATTGCCTCACGCCTTGAAGCTTGTTTTATGTCTATATCGTACACCTCATACATTAATTAAAATTTGGGTTCTAGCCACATAACTGAGACTTAAACATTGTTTATTATTTTAAATTTGTTATTTGTTTTAATTAATAACAAATAACACTTTATTTATTTCAGATAAGACATTGGAAATAATGAGGATAATGATGATAATAGTAGTTTCAATTAACACTTACTTTATTATGCTTAACGTATTTTTGCTTTTAAAACCCTTCGAGTCTAATTCACACTAATTTCCCTACTAGACATTGCAAAAATTTGGAACCACTGGCCCACAATGTAATTCATGACTTCTTTACAAATTTTTACTAAAATTTTAAAATTCAACACATGAATTAATGATTGAGCATCATTTTCAATATGTATATGAACAAAAAAGTAATTTTAAATTTCAGCATTTGTTTGCTCTTCTTATATATATATTTTTATAGTTAAATAATTCATATAGTATTTTTAATTTCTATATATATATTTTAAATATTTTTGTAATTTATCTTATATTTTATTTATTTCTTAAAATAATAGAAAATGAGGCTTCCTTGGAGGCTTAAGCCTCACGCATCTTGAGGTCTTAACGCCTCACCTCACGCCTTCGCGTTTTAAAACATTGGTCTATATATAGTTTTAAAGACACATGCTTTTATATGGAGGCATGAATCCATCTATAAATAGAGAAGGTGAGATAGAGTTTAATCTCACAATGGCTTGCCAAAGTAAAGAAATGAAAGCAGAAAATGGAGAAAGAGAAGAAAGTAGAGAATTCAATTCCAAGTGAGGAGTAGTAGAGGAGATAGGTTTTGGTGTATAGGGTTTGAGAGGCATGGCCTGGGATTTTGGAGGTACTCTGGTCTCAGTGTTTTGGTTGTGAAATGTGTGGAAGGTTTAAGAACTTTAAATGCCGATTGTACATATTTTAATAATGGAAATCATCTTTTAGTTATGTTTCGTAAGATCATATGGTTTGTGTACTTGAAAAGCAAAGTATGGCTGTTAGTTGATCATATTTGATCTGCTATGACGTTGCGCCTCGAGATTCGGAAATCCGAAATTAGGTTGTGACATATATCTTAAGTAAATGCGGGTGATGGGGGCCAAGTTCATCAAAAAAAATCGAGAAATTAGGGAAAGTTAACTAAAATTATAAAAAATTATAAACATAATACTAATTAAAATATCTAACAATTTGATTCCTACAAACTCAAATTTAATATAAAAAATCAGAGAATTTAGAAGAGTGTAAACAAGGGGTTAATGACACTAATAAGTCTTGTCAATAAGGCTCACTTGGGCAAATGGGTTTGGAGGTTTGGCGAAGAGCGTGAGAGCCTTTGGCGGAAGGTGATTGTCGCCAATATGGGGATTTATACTGTTGGAAACCAAAAGAGGTGCGTGGATCACATGGAGTTGGTCTATGGAAAGGTATTATGGCTATGGCTCTGTTTCTTGACCCCCATTCTCAGTTTAAATTAGGTAATGGCTCTTATATCCTTTTTTCCAGAAAGATATTTGGTGTGGCCCCTCGAGGCTCATTGATGACTTTGGAACATATTCCTCCTCGCTCCCAACAAGGATGCCTCAGTAGTTGACTATGTGGAGATGGTAGGTAGTGAACCAGTATAGTGCCCTGACCTTAGGAAAAACCTAAATGACTAGGACGTAGAAGACTTGCAACGCCTTTTAGTTAGATTGAATTCCTCCCCTCCTGTGAACCAGGTTAATGATTGTAGGTTTTGGTCAAAAACCAACAATATTCAGTTTTCAGTGAGATCCCTTTTACAATCCTTTGATCGAGTCTCGGTGCATTCTTTTCCTCTTAAGCCTATGTAGTCCTTAGGTGGCCCTTCCAAGGTATCCTTTTTCCTCTGGTGCGCAGCTCTGAATAAGATTCTCACAACGGATCACTTATAGGGTAGAAGGTGGAGTTTGGCAAACCGTTGTTACTTATGCCTGATTGAGGAAGAGACACTAGATCACTTGACTTGCACTGTCCGGTTGTCTTTGGGATATGGGCATTCTTTCTATCTCGTTTAGGTGTGGAGTAGATTTTCCCTCTCTCCTTTCTGAGCTTCTTATCGGGTTGGCAATTGTCACCCTTGGTGGGAGCAAAGGAAGTTATTTGGGCTATGCTACTTGAAACTATCTCTTGGGGGGTTTGGAAAAAAATGAATAGTCGTGTCTTTGACAATTTCGCCGCCTCCAACCCTCGCACCTTAGCTCGTATCCGTCGTATGCTTGTGGAATGGTCCTCCATCTCGCAGTGGGGTGGGAAAGTAAGGGATATTTTGGCATGAGAAGATCATTTTCTACACTTCCCCAGTGCTATTACTTATGTTATTTCTATTTCTGTTTTTTCCCTTCAATTTATCCTCCTATAAACTGTAGTTTCCCTTTCTTTTCGTTATATGTATTCACTTGATACTTACTGATAAAAAAAAATAAGTAAATATTTACGATGGGCCAGAAAAAAATCGTAAAAGCTCTCTTATCTACAAAAGGAAAAGAGGTAATCAAAATTGAACCGACTCTTGATTTCTTTAGATATGTAAATAAATTAGAAATTTGTTGGAGCTTTGTAGATCATTTTTTATAAGTAGTTTCTTGTATATCATTAATTTGATATGTAATTCGCGAATTTCTTGCTTGAATAATTTGCAAATTCCGTAAAATATCCATAAATTCGCAAATTATCAACAATTAGGGAAAAATGGGCAATTAATTCGGGGGGGGGGGGACTAAAATCCGCAAATTTTTCAATAATCCGACAAATTTTGTCACTATGCTCTCATGTGCTCTCTTCTGGTATTCTGATGCTCAAGTTGCATAAGGGGAAGTTCTTGGGTTAAATTGACTCGTCCATTATAGGTTGTAGGATTGAGTGCCGCACAATCCAAGTCTTGAGGAAGATCTACGGTCGTGACAAGTAGCTCTCAATTTAAACAAAATCCAATAGTAGGTGATGCTAAAGGCATCCATGTTAGGCAAAGAAATAGTAGTGTATTGAAAATGTTGGCTAGGCAACGGCTAGACTACCCCTACCACCTCCATCAAGGTCTAGGCAAGCACTTGTTAAGACGCGATTGCATGGTAGCGTCTAGGCATCACACCCAAGCAATAAAGCACTAGTGGCAAAGTTGGTCTCCCGAGACACCTGAAGTTAGATGATATTTACAAAATAAATAATTAAAATATAAAATGTATTTACTTCATATTAGGGGCATATTATACTTAATATTACAGGTTTAAAAGTTTCCTTAAGAGAAAGAATTATGAAAGATATCAAAGGTTTTAGGAAACTTTGTCTAGCTGCATCTCTCTCTCTCTCTCTTGTTTCTTTAGCATGCCACTAAACTATTTTGCTCATATATGTTTATCTAGCATTCTTTACTTCATTACCCGGTATTACATTATGATCTATTGATCTTATCTATAATTGTTTCTAGCTTAATCCTTATTTTTTATTAGATCTGAATAATAAATACAATAAATTTTGGTTGCATAAGCCTGCCTCGCCTAGGCGTCATTAGTCCCACCCTGCCACCTATTAAAATGAGGACTTCAAATGATTGAGAATTTTTAATGGAAATCTTTGTCAACCCTAAGCGAAGAGATTCAAGGTACAATTTATTATTACAACTGCATAAGCCAAGATGTACTAATCTACCTTTTTTACTCATTTATCTGTCTTGCAACCCACACAGTGATCCTAGTAAAGTGAAACAGCTGAATCTTAATTGAGACCACACTGCCTAATGGAATTTTAAGATTGGGCTCCAGGCAGTATAAGAGGCACATTCTAGCAATACAGGAAAGAGCATGAACACATAGTTCAAAAATCTTGCTAAAATCAAACAATAAAAATATTCTGTCTCCAATGTGCTTCTGCTCTGATTACTGCCTCAGGCAAGTAACCTTTGAGAGCTCAAACTACATGGAAAACAAAATAGATCACTGAGGAATCACAAATGAGATAGATTTCATGGTTCAGATATATCTAATAGAACCTGTATCAGTGACAGAATTTATGGTTATTTTCATCCCTCGTGTTCCCTATAGTGTGTTAGTCATGAATTCTCGTTGATGCATAAAATTTTATCCTAAAATATATCTGGCCTCAGTATCTGATTTTTTAATTTCATGACATTGACTTAGACACAGTATATTACCAAGAAATGCGACCATAATTAGACATCTAATGAGAAAGATAAGCACTGTTGATTACCCTGCAGTTGCTTCAATGCGTTCTTCCACTGTTGCATCCAGAGGGAGATGGGATATGTAAACAGGGAAGGTCAGAACCACACCTAGATGATGAGATTTTAACAGCCTAAAGGGGCTTGTAAGAACAGCTTTCCCAGTAGCCCTAGCTCTCAAAATATTTTCTCGGTCCTCCTGTCTCAAACAGAGCAGAAGGGGTTCAGACAAACCACTAAACAGCTTGAATCACTTCAATTTAGACAAACAAATTGAAGATTAATGCTCAGAAATCTACCTCCCCAGACATCATATCGAGGGATTCAATATGGGAAACAGTCTCTTGTGAGAATATCACTGGTGCATACTCATCTCCTATAGGTGAAGGCTCCCTCTCCATTGTCTTAATTGTCCACCCATGCTCCTCCTCAAATTTCTCCCTCTCCAAGTGCCTCACTCTCTGTGCATAGGCTACCCCACTCAGTAATGGCCGCTCGAAAGCCGTTCGGGCCGTGTATTCAGCAAAAGTCTCCTGCATTTTGCACCAAAATTCATAACAAAAATCAGGTATAAAAATCTAAAGAATTTACAGAGTTCAATAATAAAACAAAAATCAAAGAAGCAAACCTGGTCAATGGCTGAAGGTTGCTTGAAGCAATGGAAAGTGGAGACGAGGATTGCGAGAGCATGAACATGGTTGACACTAACACTGAACTGGTCTTGCAGCATTCTCGCCCGCTGATCACACATGCTAACCAGAACTTCCTTTCTTCTCTCCTTATTTTCATCATCCATCTCCTTGAAGATTAACCTGCTGAGAAAGGCCGTCACCATGATCCAAAGTACTAGGAACTTCGGGAGCCAAGCTCTGTTCGCCTGAATAAAAGTATACCCTCGTTTGGCTGCCATTTGCTCGTTCAACCTCACAGCCACACTGTGGTGGCTCTGCAACTTCAGACCCATTAACAGAAAATTCCCTGTTCTTTTACTTCTTCTTCCTCCTCCTTTTTTACTTCCTCCACTTCATCCCTGAACTTAAAAAGGAAAAAAATTCAAAAATATATACTTTCTCTAAAGGATTGCAGTTTTTTTTAAAAGGGTTTTGCTATGATTGGGATTGTTTTTTTCTGCAATAGAAAGAAAAGGGTAGTGCTAAACTTAGTCTATATTATGATTTTAGCATTGAAAGAAAAATAAACCATGATAAGAACTGATAAACACTCTCTCTTCTTCCTCTCTCTCTCTCTCTCTCTATATTTGAGTTGCAGAGTTAGAGAGAGAAAGAAAAGAACCCAGCATTCCAAAAGGGCCTACAGAACAAGCATGGCTGACAAGTAGTCTCAAAAGACGGAAATTTCAAATCCCAAAGAGGAACTAGCAAATGGGGGTCTCCTCTCTCACTGGGTTTCTTTGATTTTCGGGTTTTGATTGAATAAAAAATCCCATAACTCTAATCATTTCCTCTACAAGCATGGGGTTTGGTTGAGGCGTCCAGACAAACAAGAGCACGATTACAGTTGTTTTGTCTTTCTTAATAAGAAATAGAGACTGACCCAGATAGGATTTCTTTAAGCTCAGACCAGCGAAGCAGCCACAAACACAGAGAGAGAGAGAGAATAACTACCTACCTGTTCTGGGGTGCATTGAATTTAACTGTATGGTTGTTCGTCTGTATTACGCCAAAATCTCGATCAAACCCTGTAGTTTATTCGATCAAATGGGAGATATTCGTATTATATCCCTATTTTAACGCAACTGAATCGAATTTCTGGATTTCTGTAGATACGCGATTGTCGCCGAAATCCATAAGCAATATCCCTCACCTTCTACGCTTTTCCTTATTCTAATCCCTTCTCTCTCTCTGTAATAATATATTGTCATATATTCTAGTTAGCTTGTTCTCCCATTTTTAGAACTTCAAACTACCATCTATCTGTATTCAAAACAGTATCAGATAGAAGTCAAAAGAAATAAAAATCAGAGATTGAAAACAGGTGAAGACGTAGCTTTCAGATGAGTGAGTGATTGTGAAGAAGATTTCTATTTTGTTCATAATCTTGAATCTGTTTATTTTCTTTGATCATACAAAAGCGAAATCATCGCTTTTGATGACTTTTGGGAAGAAAATCAGAGCACTGTTCTCTTCTCCGTGTGTGGGGGGTCGGAGGAGATTTGAGGGAGGGTTTTGTCCATTTGCAGTGTACCCACCAAACGAAAAAGCTAAAGCCCTCTCAAACAAACTCGCTTTCACGTATCTCTTCGACAATGACCCTGCGACCAGGATCGGATCTCATTTCCTTCAAATTACTTAAAACCCCTATATCACAATTCATAATTACGAAATTGCCCCTACTCTTAGTAGGGTTTTTTTTTTTTTTGGCTTTGTCCAAGTGGTGGTGTATCCCCTGCTTTGGGGGGAGCTATCAGGTTCTATTCCTGAGAGGATCGGAGTTTGTATATACTCTCCACTCGTTCACTAACTGGAATAGATACTAACACCTAACCGGCGTTGCCGCTTAAACGTATATCTCAAACCAAAAAAAAAAAATTATATAAAATTAAATATGACAAGTCGAAATGTCATTATATAACCCACTAATGGGCTCAAGAGTTGGAGAACTCTTGGAGAGAAGATCAAAGATTGGCATGGCATTTGTACTAGATGTATAACAGTTCTTCCTACGAACTAAATGTTAACTAATCTAAATTCAAAAATGTGGCTCTAGATAGATATTGTGTACTAAAGCTATAATAGTCCAAGTGTAATCACTTTTTGAATAAAAAATCAGGTCAATTAAAACTTTTGTATTGCTAAAGATTTTGATGTTCCTCCATCATCTAGATTTTGAAATTTTAGTACTTTAAAGATTGCCCAAGCTTCGGCCACAATTGCAAATCCGTCTGGAATCAGCTTTGCTACTTTGGCAATATTAAGGCCACTTGAGGATGAAGACTCAAATTGAAATCTCGTCCATACCTCAGTAGAAAAACTCGAAACGCTTGTATTGCGACCGAGTGATACTACTGGTAGGCCTTGGCATTCGCAGATGGGAGAATTGCTTACTAGGATTTTGATGTAAGATGGAACTAAGAGCATCTCCAACGGTGAATGCTATATTGGCTATGCCAATTCCAAATTTGGCACAGCTATAGTGTCAAAATGTTACATTTGGCACAAGCTGCTCTAATGGTCTGTGTCAAATTGAGACTGTGCCAATTCCATTTTTTTCAACTAAATCCTCTACGGCAAATCCGATTATCACCCTTGAGCCTTGAGGTCGCCACGTGTCCCTTTTGACACCCCTTAACCGTGGTTAAGATTCACCCACCCCTAAAAATATTTTTTTTATATTTCAAAATAGAATTAATATTTTTTTATAAAAACCAAGGATTGGTGGGTAAACCCTAAGGGTGGGTAGATTGGAGGGCAAAATAGTAACAAACCAAATATGACCGTTTGAGGGTAAAATGATTTTTTTTAAAAGCCGTTGGAGGGCAAAAAGGTAAATAACCAACAAAAGTCATCTGGTTAAAATTTGGCACAAGAAATGAAATATATCATAATTTGGCAGACCAATTTTTAACCGTTGGAGATCACTTTTAGTATTTCAATACTATAATATAGCATAGCATTGAAACATCAAATAACAAGCCGATGGAGATGCTCTAAGTAGCCAGAGCCAGCAGAGGCTAGGAGTGCGAGAGCTTGTTAGGCCTGCCTGTGGATTGAACAATTAGCCCGGTCACAAGTGACTAGGTTAGTTAGTGGTCTAACAACAGTCCAAGTAAGCCTTGTATATTTTATTCTGAACTGTTAGTTTGAATATGGCCTCACCAATTAGTCTAATTGGATGAGGCCACTTGATAGTCTACTATTGTGGGTAAGTACAAATGGGCCTCTACTAACCATACCAAGGTAGACTCTCTCTCCGGACTTGACCACAAGACCTCCCTCAAGTGAGAAGCATGCCTTAATCATATGAGCTAGAGGCAAGTAAAGTCTAAGGCAGTGTTGGGAAACACTTAATTGTAAGTCTTAACACAACTTAATGCTTGATTTTACAAGTTAAGCTTGTTTAGTTACATGTTATTTGTAGGTCTAAATCAACCAGCAAGTATGCTTAAAAGGTTTTGCCTATCAAGCTCCCAGATAATGGGCTAAACTATCTTTAATCATGTGCTTTAAAAATTTCTTGCATTTTGAAGTTAAATAGGAAATATATTTTTCTAGCTTATAAGTGAAAAAAATTAATTTCTATCTTCTTAACAACTTCCTTCTCTCTTTCTCTCATCTTTTCTCTTTCTTATGTATGACATTGACGTTGAAAAACAATCTCTCATAACATTTTTCTCCATTTCCCTTTTATATTCTCTACGTACGAGAGACTCCACATTTTCTTTGACATGCTTCTCTCTTAATCCCAAAAAAACACTCAAATCTAAGTATTGGACCCGGCTCTCGCATTCATCCAACATGACCTTCAACATATCGTCACACCTCCCATTTCTATGAGCTTTTTTTATTTCTCATACCTGCACTTCACAATATTAATTTGTTAGGCAACTTGTATAGAAAACTTATCAATTGGTGTTGATTTTAGTGATTTAAATTTTAGGGTTAGGTTTCTAAAATTACATATTGTCCCTAATGTCTAAATATCTTGTTTATTTTGGTTCCTATTGAAATTAACCAAAAATCCCACTAATTGTTGTTGTTTCGGTTTGAAAGTTGATCTCTTACATGATAATAAAGTAATGAGCAACCAACTTATTTTCAAGTGAGATTTGAACTCTTAAAAGTTTTTATTCCAAACATTGCCTTAGCTATAAAACGCAAATGGGTATATAAAGAACCAACACCCTAAAGGTCTGTAAACTACTAATCTATATAAACATTACATTAGGTTGGCCACGCATACTGCACTCGCCGCTTTGGGTACAGGCAAGGGTAAGGTGTCACGCGTATTTGTAGTCCCACACCAGTCATGTACTAAGTGTTGTTGGGCTATTGATGTAGGAGTAGGCAACATCTAAAGTGACTAGTCATTTAGTTGGCAAGTGCTCAGGGACAAAGGACAAGGGCTTCAGTGTAATGATACTTTGAGATAGTCTCTTAGCATAATTTATTTGAATTGTGGTTCTGATCTTATAGAGATGGTTATTTCTTATATAAAGTTTTTGGGCTCCATGTTTACTTTTTCAATTATAGTTCCCACTTCTTTTTTTACCTTAATGCTATGTTTGGTTGCCGAGAAAAATGATGAAAACATGGAAAAGAAAAGAAAATTTTGGATTCTTAATACAATTTTTGGTTGTGTTTGGTCTAATTTTCTTTTCTTTTCCATGTTTTTACTTATTTTCTCGACAACCAAACATAGGGTAATTGATACTAGAAGAGTATCTAGTTTTTGTGTTGAAATTTCAGTTCAATTTCACATTACATTTCAAGTCTGTTGGATTTGCAAAGTAAGAATGTCTAATGTATTTTCGGAAAACTAAGGGGGTATATGTGTATTTTCGTCAAGTCAGGTTGTAAATTTATTTTCTCCAAAATGATTCAAGATAATTTTAAAATTTTTTTGACTTTATCGTATGACATCAGCAGATGTGATTAGTTGATTGAAGGTCAACAAACGAAAGAGGTGTAAGTGTCATTAATTTAAAAAGTAAGGGTGCCTAATGTATTTTCTGAAAATTGAGGAGTCTATGTGTATTTTCATCAAATCTCAAGGGTGCAAATGTATATTTTATCCTGAACTGGCTCACCAATCAGTCTAATTGGATGAGGCCACCTCGTAGTCTACTATGGTGGGTATGTACAAATGGGCCTCTACTAAGTACTAACCATATCACCAATGTGGACTCCCTGCTCTGGACTTGACTACAAGACCTCCTTCAAGTGAGGAGCATACCTTAACCATATGAGCTAGAGGCAAGTAAAGTCTAAGGCAGTGTTGGGGAACACTTAATTGTAAGTCTTAACACAACTTAATGCTTGATTTTAGAAGTTAAGCTTGTTTGGTTACATGTTATTTGTAGTCTAAATCAACCAGCAAGTATGCTTGAAAGGTTTTGCCTATCAAGCTCCCAGATAATTGGCTAAACTATTTTTAATCATGCGTTTTAAAATTTTCTTGCATTTTGAAGTTAGATAGGAAATACATTTTTCTAGCTTATAAGTGAAAAAAATTAATTTCTATCTTCTTTCTCTCATCTTTTCTCTTTCTTATGCATGACATTGACGTTGAAAAAATCTCTCTCAACATTTTTCTCCCTTTCCATTTTATCTTCTCTACGTAGGGGAGACTCAACATTTTCTTTGACATGCTTCTCTCTTCATCCCAAATAACCACTCAAATCCAAGTATTGGACCGGGTATTCATCCAACATGACCTTCAACATATCGTCACCCCTCCCATTTCTAAAATTGCATGAGCTTTTTTTTTCTCATACTTGCACTTCACAATATTAATTTGTTGAGCGACTTGTATAGAAAACTTATTAGTTGGTGTTGATTTTAGTGATTTAAATTTTAGGGTTAGGTTTCTAAAATTACGGATTGTCCCTAATGTCTAAATATCTTGTTTGTTTTGGTCCCTATTGAAATTAACCAAAAATCCTACTAATTGTTGTTTCGGTGGTTTTTTTTTATTTGGTGAAAAGCGAATCATCATTGAACAAACTCAGAAACAGAAGCTACATTTACACGAAGAGCCCCCTTAGCTAGGCGGCGGGCTTCCCTATTCAGAACCCGAGGACTATATTGGCAACTAACATGGCAAAAGGAGGACAACAGCTGCTTTATATCCAAAATGAGGGGTACTACTTCCCACGCAGCTGTAACGTTCATATTGATGACATCAATTAGGGCCTTGGCATCAGACTTCAAAACCAATCATTGCACACCTACGTTACTAGCCAAAACTAAGCCACTCTTAATGGCCTGAGCTTCTGCAATGATACTCGAATCGCCTTGTAACATCTCTGAAAATGACATAATACACTGCCCAGAAGAATCAGAGAGAACTCCCCCAATGCCTAACATAGAATGTATGGCATCCACTGCTCCATCAGTAATGAGACAGTGGGAGGTCATCTACTTGGTAGTTGTGTTGCTGGGATGTACCGAAACTAGAGATTTGGTAGGAGGGATCAAGTTGCTACTCTCTTGATCGGTTTGAAAGTTGATCGCTTACATGATAATAAAGTAATAAGCAACCAACTTATTTTCAAGTGAGATTTTAACTCTTAAAAGTTTTTATTCCAACATTGCCTTAGCTATAAAACACAAATGGGTATATAAAGAACCAACACCCTAAAGGTCTATAAACTACTAATCTATATAAACATTACATTAGGTTGGCCACGCAAACTGCACTCGCCGCTTTGGGTACAGGCAACGCTTTGGGTACAGGCAAGGGTAAGGTGTCACGTGTATTTGTAGTCTCACATCAATCATGTATTGAGTGTTGTTGGGCTATTGATGTAGGGGTAGGCAACATCTAAAGTCACTAGTCATTTTAGTTGGCAAATGCTAAGGGACAAAGGAGAAGGGCTTCGGTGTAATGATACTTTGAAATAATCTCTTAGCAGAATTTATTTGAATAGTGGTTCTGATCTTATAAATGGTTATTTCTTATATAAAGTTTTTGGGCTCATGTTTACTTTTTCAATTATAGTTTTCACATTTTTTTTTTACCTTAATTGATACTAGAAGAGTATCTAGTTTTTGTGTTGAAATTTCAGCTCAATTTCACGATTGCATTTCAAGTCTATTGGATTTGCAAAGTAAGAGCGTCTAATGTATTTTCTGAAAATTGATGGGGTATATATGTATTTTCGTCAAACCTCAGGGTGTAAATGTATTTTTCCCAAAATGGTTCAAGATAATTTTGAAATTTTTTGGACTTTATCGCATGACATCAACAGGTGTGGTCAGTTGACTAAAGATCAACTAACGGAAGGGGTGTAAGTGTCATTAGTTTGAAAAGTAGGGGTGCCTAATGTATTTTCTAAAAATTGAGCAGTCTATGTGTATTTTCATCAAATCTCAAGGATGCAAATGTATTTTCCCAAAGGCTTTTGTGTTGTAACAGGACTCCAAAGGTCTAACCAGTAGGTCTAATCGCAGGGACTAGTCCGTCCTATCTAATCCATCAGAACCGTCGATTTAATGACAATTAGTATGATCCATTTTACAATGATCATCGATCAAAGGACCAGTCCAATAGAACTAGTTATCAAACCATCCTTGGATGCTCTGATAATGTGTCTCTGATTTGATTTGAGACCGCCCCTATCCAAATAGTGAAGGATATGGCCACAAAAGGAAACTATTCAATTGGAGATAGAGCATTTTCATTTGAAATCGAAATGGGAACAAGACACTGTAGACTAAAATCTGTCACCATTCAGTCTGAAAAAGAACCGGGTTAAGGAAAAACATAACTAAACATATCCCAAGAGATCCGACAGATTAAGGGTATCCCTGTGACCAAACAATAACCCATAATAGTCCTAAATGGACTAGATTAAGACTGTAACCAAACAACAGGGGCGGAGCCACATGGGGGCAGGGGAGGGATTGGGCTGAAGCCCCACTGAAATTTTGAGGGAAAAAATTTTTCTTACATTACTAATACGGTGCCCTGTTGGTTCGCGCCCAGCTGAAAAACTACAGTGCGCTAGTGCGCCCCAGCTCGCCCTTGACTAGTAAGGCTTCGGCTTTGATGCCCCTACTCCTATAAAGTGCTGGGCCTAGGGCTGTCAATGGACCGGATCATGATCTGGATCCGATCCGATCCGGATCCGATCCGATTAGCCGGACTTTGGACCCTATATGTGATCCGTCGGATCGGATTCGGATCGGATCGGTGGAATCCGATTATAATCGGATCAGATCTGGATATAGGGTGATCCGATCCGATTAAAATCCGATCCGATAATAATAATAATTTTTAATTATTTTAAATATATTATTTAGATTTTCTATGTATAAAATATTAATTTTAAAAAAAATTAACATTAATTAGTATTAATTAAGGTATTATTAGATTTTTTATTATTAAAATAGATTTTTTTTTTTTTAAATAACCTTACTCGGATCGAATCGGATCGGATCGGATTCGGATCGGTTACTTCATGATCCGACGGATCTCGGATCGGATTCGGATCAGTCGGATTCTTAATCGGATCGGATTCGGATCTAGGAAAATCCGGTCCGAATCCGATCCGTTGACAGCCCTAGCTGGGCCCTGTATATACAAGGGGGTTCAGGCAAGCGCCCTGTATAGTCAAGGGGGTAGAAGGGCGACGACAGATGTCTCTTGATGTGTTACTTATTGTAATTTTCTCCACTTTCTTTTCTCATTGACGAACTGGGAGCCGTTGTCGGTAACAATGGCCTCAGGCACACCAAATCTGCAAATGATGTTCTTTTTAAGGAAGGCGCAGAAATTGGATGCTGTGACCGTAACATAGGATTCGGCTTCAGCCCATTTAGTAACATAAACTGTGGCAGTCAATATGTGCTCATGGGCGGGGCAGCCTAAATCCATCCCCGGTCCGAACCCGATTCGGGTTTAACATCTCATTCCCAAATCCGCCCCTAGCCCGTTTAAAATCTCCCTAAACCTGTCCCGATAGGGGCGGGGCGGGTTATCCCATTAGATCGGCCCATTGCCATCCCTACCTAGGAGAGGGGTGGAGCCGGGGAGACGGGGCTCTAGCCCCCTAAACTTTGGAAATATATATATATATATTCCTTACAAACAGACAAATAAATGTGATGGCCCACGAACTTGGCCAAAAAAAATATCGGAGCTTACGCCACCGAACCCCAATTGTTAGCGCTTGTAAGAAAATCATGGCTCTACCCCTGCTAACCAGCGATAGACTGTAATAAGGTAAACTTGTAACCAAATGGTTATGCATAACATAGTTGAGATCAAATCAAGCCAATCGTGATTGAACTTGGGGAGAGTTTAATCGCACCCACATGTTAACACGTCATCCTTTTAAATCTTACTAACCACAGTTAAGATTCACCAATCCTTGAGGGTTCAATAATCTAATCTTGATTTAGAAAAAAAAAATGTTTTAAAAAAAAATTAACCCTAGGGTTAAATTTTTTTTTAATATTGTTTTCTAAAAACCAATGTTAAATTGTTGAACCTTAAGAATTGGTGAATCTTGAACACGGTTAATAGGGGTTAAAATGGACACGTGTTGACCTGTGGGTGAAATTGAACTCTCCTCGAGTTCAATCGCAATTGGCTATTCGATCTCAACAAAATTTTGCACAGTTTTTTTTTTAGTCTAGTTAATGGGTAAATATCTGCTCCAGGAAAGAGATTGTTTTTAATAGAGAAAACAAGAGAAACTTTATAATCAAATAGGCAAGTGAAACATGAACAGACTATTTCCAAACAGTGGGAAATCAGAATCAAATCCAAAAGAAGAAAAAGGGTATTCTAAATAGAACAGAATTTATCCAAATAGTACAAAAGAATATGTTACCAATCAGACCAAAGGGAGAACCATAATTGTTCTAATTAAGGCTTGAACCAATAGTCAAACAAGCATATACTGTAGTCCGTTAAAGGCTTGCAACCAAGCAGCCTTAGACCAAAGTTAAGTCAGCAACCAAACCAAGGATAAGCCTAACGTTGTGTAAGGCTAAGGTCGTGCTTGACTCTATTTAGGAACTTGGTTAAACAAACATTAATTAATGAGTTATTTAATTTCAAGTCAAGCCAAAGCAGGGTATGCCTACGAAGGAAAGAAAATTCATTTTCTATATTATTTTGAGCATCCTAAAAGAGGTTAGGGCAAGTTGTATTCTGTCAAGCAGTGCAAGCTTGTAAGGATAGAATAAGGATAGACTAGCTAATCCGAATTAAGTTGAATCCTAGAGATAGTGCTATCGTTTACCTTGCATGTGAGAGACTTCGACTAAGTGATTTAGAGTGATATTATTACTATAATATAATTTTACAAAAGTTAAGAGACTAAAATGAAGAATAATTTCTGATTCTAGGGCAAAGACACAATAGTTATGGCAATCATACCATCAACAATTTGGATTGCTTCATTCCAAATTGGTTCTTTAGGTGAAAAATGGAGCTTCCACTCAGTGAATTGGGTTATGATCCAAGTGTATAGCATTCAACCATAGTTACAGTGGATGTAGGTGCTTTATTTATTTTACTTAAGCTTACATGAGACTTAGAGCTGTCAATTGAGTGAATTCAAAGTGGATAGTGGTGTATCCAAATTCGTATTTGATTACCTATTTGTCTGAATTCGTATTTGATTAGATATCCGACTATCCGGATTTAAATAAATATCCACGGATAGTAAAATATGGTACTTGTATCCGACTCCCATTAAAATATTTGAATTTAGATAATATCTGAATTATGCAATTACTTTTAAAAATTTTAAAAGAAAGAAAAAAACTAAAAATATTTAAAATAAAATTTTATTTTAAAAAATAATAAATTAATATTTTATCTTCATTTATATTAAAAATAGCAGTTTAATGTCTTAAATTATGTAAAGAATATATATTTATAAGATTATTTTAGTCTTATAATATATTATTTATATATAATAATATATTATACAATTTGTCAAATATTTATCAAATCGGAAATATCAATATCTGAATTCGTATCCGATTAAAAATTGATAGTAAAATTATTATTTGAATTTACTTTGCTAAATATTTATTTAGATAATTATCCAAGTAAACGAATTCAGAACCCCTACACGAGACTCAATGAGACCGTTACCACGTGCTTCCTCTCAAAAGAGACATAATATGAATCTAACACAAGCCAAAATATATAGTTGAGAATTTGGATACTAACACTTAAGCTCTCTAAAAAAATCCGAAGACTATTGCTTCAATTTTAGCATTGTGTTAGGTTGTTAAAAGCACGATTCTGTTGTGGGCGTGGCCGCATGACAATCATATGTTCGTGCAGAGAAATGTTGTTACTTTTTGCTATTATCTTTAAAATCAGTTGACTTCCTTCATTGAAAAATTTTATTTTTTCAATATTTAAGGGATAGCATCTCTAAGTGTTGCAACCGTAATGAAAGTTTGAAAATTTTTTGAATCTACGTCAGGAGATAGCAGCTAGCACTCCTCATTTAAGTATGGCTAAACCAAAAATGAATTCACTTTTATTTAAGATGGGACCCACAAATTACATTTTTGAGGGTACAAATTACATTTTCGGGACCCACACCTTTATGGGTAAAAATGTCCAAATGGAATAAGGAGTGACCAGCTTAAAAGTTTGTTTATTCTCTAGCCATGAAATAAACTTTCCAATCTTATTTTAGATTTAGTTCTACATTTTCAATGGTCTTATTTGGACAATCAACTACAGACCTTCCAAGATATTTGATGTTATTTTCTTTTTGAAAATATGGTTGTTATGAGATCGAATCACAATCAATCGTGATTGAATTTAGGGAGAGTTCAATCGCATCCACAGATCTAACGCGTGTCCTCTTTAACCCCTATAAACCGTGGTTAGGATTCTCTAACCCTTAGGGTTCAATAAATTAATCTTGTTTTCTTGAAAAAAAATATATTTTTAATAAAGAAGTAACCTTAGGGTTAAGAAATTTTACCCATAGGGTTAAAAAGAATATTTAAAAACCAAGGTCAGATTATTAAAGGTTATTGTATCTTACACTTGGTTAATGAGAATTAAAAAAGACAAGTGTTGACATGTGGAAGGTATTGAAATCTCCCTGAGTTCAATCACGACTCACTGTTATTCGAGGGCTATCTTTTGAAAGACAATTAAGGAGATTATGTGGGCCCACAACTTAGGTGTACCTTGGCTTGTCACTAGTGTGTGTGAATTGTGATGTACGCCTATGAGGACTATGAAAGTGGGTGTCGGCCATGTGGTTTTAGTCAAGGCACCCATCACTTTCCTAGGACTCAATTTGCTATGTTTCAATAAGTGATCATCCCTGCCATTTTTCCGCATGGGGTTACGGTGCTGGCCATGCATGGCAGGTCTGCTCTATGCCTGGATCAGGTGGTGGTCCTCACCTTTGACTGCCACGTGACCCAACCCGAACCCGCCCGGTATTTAGGGTTTAGGATTTAGGTTTTTCTTGTCCTTGGGTCCTATTCCAATTGCTTGATTGGACCTGTTATTGGAATTGGGTTGAGCTCTTGGGCCTGGAATCGGGTTGAGCTCTTGGGCCAGTGACAACGGCATCGTTGACCCACGTTAGTTGTTAGGTTAGTGTTAGTGGGCGTGTGAGTAATTACTATGACACCCCCTATGTCCGAGCACACCATACCTCCATTTTATAAGGGCGGGTATACCTAGTTACTTTATTACATATTAAGTTTACGTTTAAAGGTCTCTAAAAGTATAACTAATTTATTTAAAGGAGTTAAGCAATATTGATTAGGGCCAAGGGATTCCTTAATGAGATCATATTTGCTTCTTCAAGCTGTTTATAGGTTTTGCCAATCCTAGGATAGATATGGTGCTCTAATTTAAAAACAATGGACCTATATTGTATCATAGTCCTGTTTGTATTTTGTGGGTTTGGAGCAGGCAGGTTAGGGTTAAGGGGGTCCATATTGGGTTGGGTAGGGTTTCTTGAGACAGGGTCACAGGCAATTGCAATTGAATTCAAGAGAATTCAATTGCTTATGTGACACATGTGGATTGGATGAGAGAAAAAGAACAGGAAATTTAAATTTTGATTTTTTTTTCTCTTCCAATCAACATGTGCCACATATGCAATTGAATTCTCTTGCAATTGGCTGTGATCTTGTCTCATGTTTCTTTTTTCAACCCATTTGTAAATGGATTTGTTTGTACTCAACAGTCTCAACTTGACTCGACCCAAACCGGTTGCCACCCTAGGATAGATTCAATATGAAAACAATGGGCCTTTAGAGGGAAACTTTATGAGGTTCTAGGGAGTAGGCAAATGTGTCATAATTTGTATTTTGGGTTGGTGCTATATGTGGTCATATGCACAGGATGAGAATCCTTTGGTCCCATTTAGAGATCTCGCACCCGAAAATGGTCCGACAAGAGCTTTTTGGACATTCGAAGATCGAAGGAATAAATGATCCAATTAAGATAAGAAAAATACTTAGTATCAATCGCGTTAACTCTTAATCGTCCCATAAAAAGAAAAAGATATCATTTTAATATAGCCAAAGTGATTTAATTTTAGGGATGGACCTCATTGACGCTAGCACTCCCCTTAAAACACTATTCCCTATTAATTGCTTCTAGAAACCGACACCGGGTAAGCAAGGACATAGGGGATATATTCAAATCGAGGAAGCTCGAAGGCTCGACTTGATCAAACCAGGTTCAAGCCGAGCTTTCTTCGAGCTGAAACTTACAATCAAGCCGAGCTCAAGCGAGGTCCAGCTTATTCGGTTTGAAGGTAGACTCGATTGGGGATCGGTTCAGCTTGACCAATTTATAATATAATTAAGAATAATTATAATATTTTAATGTTTACAATATCATAAATATATTATTTATTATGTACATTTTTAAAAATAAAACAAAAATATTTTTTTTATGTTTTAAGCTAGTTCGTTCAAGCTTGAATTAATTCGAGTTCGAGCCAAGCCAAACTTGGAGCTTGTCCAGGTTCAAGTCGAGCTTGGCTTAGCTTGGCTCAACTCAGCTCAAATACAACCCTACAAGGATAGGTTTTGGTTTTTAATTGAGAGTAGGAAATGTCCGAGAGTAGGGCTAGCACAGCTCTACCTCGATAAATCCATCTTTACAGGGTGACAACATATTTCATCTGACCCCTTCTTATGAAGTCCCACTGGGTTGAGCCCACCTTTCCTTGGATTTGCCTCATGTCCTATCCTTAATCGGGTGACACCCTTACTTTTCACAGGGAACAGGATGGACTTCGTCGGGTTGATGGAACCCTTCCAACTCTAGCCCACCCGCCTGCCCAACAACTAACACTAAAGTAAATAAATGATTGAGTAAGTCTATGGGTACTCCCAATTATACTCCTAAATATATTCCCTAATCCTAACCGTTTATAACCAATCATTAAGGGCCAAGATTTCAATTAGCCTATTTTGTCTTTTCTATTGCCTAACCGTTTAATAATTGAGATAAACGGTTAGGGTTATGATTAGGGAGTATCTATGGGAGTGCACTTTTGGAGTATCCCTAGACTAATTCTGATTGTTAACCATTTTTGCTTGGAGCCAAATCATCTACGGTGACAACCGGATTTGGCAAATCCGGTTATCACCCCTAGAGGTCGCCATGTGTCTCCTTTGACACCCCTTAACCATGGGTAAGGTTCACCCACCACTAGGGTTCACCCATCCATCCTTGGTTTTTTTTTTTTTAAATATTAATTTTTTAAAAAATTAAAAAACTATGTTTAATATTAAAAAAACTCTAAAAATGGTTTTTTAATTTTAAAAAAAGAATTAATATTAAAAAAAAACAACAACAACAACAAGGATGGGTGGGTGAACCCTAGGGGTGGGTGGATCTTACCCACGGTTAAGGGGTGTCAAAGGAGACATGTGGCGACCTCTAGGGGTGATGGCCGGATTTGCCAAATCCGGCCATCACCGTAGAGGATTTGACTCCTGCTTGCTTGGTCCTTCCTTTAGTCTTGGTGGCAAAAGAGGATTAGCCGTTTCGTCCCTTTGAGGAAAGGAGCGAAATGGGAACTACCGGTATCAATGGGCCACACTGGCCCAATAGGTACTTAAGTCCTGTTATTAGTGACACGGGCTTGGTTTGCAGTTATTGGTCCTTGATTCAAATTGGGCTTCATCACAGGACCTACTCAATTAATGGGCCTGTACGGGCTTAATATATAACAAGTAAGCTTAGGCCCTTCTTGTTGACCTTCTACTTACATTCTGGAATGGACTGAAACAATTTTGGCCCGAACTGAACCCAGCCCATTAACGACCTTAGGTAAATAGTAGGAAAAAAAAAGGTAAATAGTATACACAGCAAATGCATCAATAGTAGTACTGGTTTTGCCCGGATACAATTGACTTTACTTGATAGTAATGTCTAGGGGCGGATTCAGAATGATTAGGCGGATACAAAAATTTCTGGGTTTAGGGGGTACAAGGCATTTCAACCATGGGACTTCAAGGAAATAGCACTCATGAAATTTTTTTGAAGGTCAAGTTCATGAAAAGGAGCTCTGGTTCAAGAGATAATTGGAGCACGTCAAATTACGCCTTGACAGTGACATTCTTAGAATTATACAAAAAGGTTAATTGATAGAGATGCACTTCTTTCATATTTGTAATTTCCAAACTATCCGCATATTTTGAATAGTTCTTATTATCTCTTTAAGGGAGCATGCACAGGATGAAGATAAACTTGAAAATTTTTAAAAATAATTAAAGAACATTATAAATTATACTTCATCATTATATAATTCAAACATAAAGAGTATAGATAGAAGATATATATGCAAACAACTTATTCAACCTAAGACAAACTATAAAGACTTGGAAATAATTAAAAGTTAATTAATTTAAATTCTGAGTACCTAAGACTTTTAATTAATTCAGAAAGTAAATAGAAGCATTAGTTTTGATTTTCACCAAAAGCCTTAAATATTACTCACCCTAAAAGAATCAAAAATTAAATTGAAGCTTTACTATTTAATTTAGAAAAAAATGATAACATTAATTAATAAGTTTAATATTTATAAATAGAGGCCTTATTATTTAATTTTAAAATATAATTATTTTAATTAATAAATCTTATTAAATAAATCAATTAATAAGGGGGATGGTTTAATTTCGAAAAAAAATAATGATTTTGACTAATAGATTTAATATTTAATTAGATAGAGGTCTTATTATTTGATTTTAAAAAAATAATTGTTTTAATTAATAATTCTTAGTAAATGGATGATCAACTATTAAAGGAGATGGAGGTCCAAAGGTTAGAAAATTGTGAGGGAAGAAGTAACATTTAATGCATTTAATATTTAATTAAGTAGAGGTATTATTATTTAAAGTAGAAAAAATAATAGTTTTAATTAAGGATTCTTATTAATTGATGATCAAATATTATTCAACCGGAAAACCGAGGTTAAAAACAGATAGATGCTGTAAGTTTTCGATGAGATCTTCAATGCTGTCCTACAAATATTTCATGATTGGTTCGATAAAAAAAATTCTAACAATTGATAAGATCAAATTAAGTCTTACACAACTCCTGTCCATGTTAACCCCTATTAATTGTGGTTAAGATTCATTAACCTTTAGGGTTCAACAATCAAACCCTAACTTTTAGGGAAAGAAATATTTAAAAAATGTTAACCCTAAGGGTTAAATGTAATTTTTTTTTCTAAAAATTAAGGTTAGATTGAACCCTAAGGATTAATGAATCTTAACTACAGTTAACAAGGGTTAAAAGGGACGCGTGTTGACTTGTGGGTGTTATTGAACTCTCCCCGAGTTCAATCACGATTGGCTGTGATCCGATCTCGTACTAATCTGTGGTTGTTATTTTTTTGTTGTAACATAGAGAAAGGCAAAAGGTAAAGAAAACAAAGCAATCAAACAGTTCCACAGCATCCACTTAATTTTACTTTCTTTTTCAATCTTTATCAGTACTGCATTGCAAGGAAAAAATCTTTAAAAAATGTGACAATAAAAAATATATATAAACTAAAAAGAAAGTGAAAGTACCATTCAACAATAATTCTTGGTAGTCGATTACAAATAGGTCGCAATCCCAGCTAATGTTGGTTAGCTCTGGTTGGTATACCGCCAAGGAATGGATCAGATCACCCCATATGGGGTGACTTTGCGAAGTACTGGATCAGATTATTACCCAAAAAAAAAAAAAACACTCAAATCTAATTTTAAAAAAACACACAAATGGCAGCAATCTCTGCTCCGCTATCCATGAATCACCGTTCTCATCTCCATGCCGAAAACTCTTGACTGTACTGTCACCCTTGTCATTCTATGGCAACCACCTCTTCCACAGCCGCATAAAATGTGCCAAAAAATCTTATTTTGCTTCCACCATTTCTCGCCGATATGGGTGTATTCGGCCAGGCTTTTTCCGAGCTTAGCCAAGCCCGGCTCGACTTGAAAAAAAAATTTCTAGGCTTGAAGCCCAGCTCGGCCGGAACTCCAGCTCGGAAAATCGGCCCGAAGCTCAGCCCGAATTCAAAAGTCTGGCTCGAAGCTCAGCTCGGCCCGAATTGATTCAAGCTCGAGCCAGGCTTGGCTTGGCTTGAGCTCGGCTTGAACACCTCTTTTTTTTAAAAAAAAATAATATTTTATATTATTTATATATATAATAATGATATATATAAATAATATTTTTATTTTTTTAATAATATTCGAGCCAGGCCGAGCCTCAATCGAGCCGGGCTGAATCAAACAGGGGTTGGCCCGAGCTCGGCATGAATAATTTTTCAAGTTCTTTTCTAGGCTTGGCTTGGCCCGATTGGGCATCAAAAAAGGGCCAAACTGAGCCGGGCTCGGGCCGGGCCGAACCAACGGGCCCATCGGGCTTTGTGCAACCCTACTCGCCGAAGAGATTTGGCTGGCAATGCTTGACGTTTGTGGTCCCTCTTATAAGAGCATTCCTAGCAGCCTCACCAAATTTGTCTCACCAAAATAGCCAAAACTCACAAGAAGTCATGTTGGTGAGCCACTTTTTAAAAACACTCTCATCAGCCTCACCAAAATAGCCAAAACTATCATTATTTTATTATTTGTGTCACATCTACACAAAAAAAAAAGGGAGAGAGAAACTTTTATTTTATTTGTGTGGGCCCATAAAGGAGGGAAAGAGAGATACTTTGTTTTGGTGAGTGTACAATGACTCACCAACATTGGTGAGTACTGTACACTCACCAAACTGAAATCTTCAAATTGGTGAGGCTGCTGGAGATGGTATTTTACACTTTTTAGCCAATTGGCTCACCAAAATA
This sequence comes from Tetracentron sinense, assembly GCA_015143295.1. Taxonomy (NCBI): domain Eukaryota; kingdom Viridiplantae; phylum Streptophyta; class Magnoliopsida; order Trochodendrales; family Trochodendraceae; genus Tetracentron; species Tetracentron sinense. The sequence continues at coordinate 19,860,101 of CM026560.1, read as the reverse complement.
ACTAAAAACTATTTTGGTGAGACGGCTAGGAATGCTCTAAGGTTGAAGAAAGAATACCAAGACTCACAACCCTTGAGTGATGGAAGAGAGAGCTAAGGGTTTCAACCTTTGGTTGGACTACCATACTCTCAACAGTCATCGATCAGCACCAAAACATCTAAACAATCATCAACGGAAAAGAAGCCTAATTTTTCTTGTTTTAGAGATTAATTTTCACGGGGAGCTCGCATCATGCGTAGCCCCTTTTTACACTAAGGGGGCAAAATGTGTGATTAATGAGCAAAGAGAGAGATTGTAACTCCCGAGCGGGTTGAAAGGTAATTGGTTTTTAAAGGAAAGGTAACCTTAGAAAGAGAATTGAGAAAAAGAACTTTAAATTGAGGAATCAAACTTTAAGAGTACACCTCATGGAGCCACCATGTGTCCAAAATTATCTCTAAGAGCCAACACCTATCCACCCAACCTGTTTGGATTTCATAATAATAAATAAACTAGTAAACACCCCGTGCAATACACGGGTAATAATATAAATTTTAATAGATATTATTATTGATATAAAATAAATAATAATGCTATTAATAATATTAATACAATATATTATTAAAATAATTTCTAAAATTAAAGACTATTGTAATGTCTAACATTTTTGAGTCCAGAGAAGAGGACCCCAATGTCCTCTTCTAAGCTGACCACTGTGTCCCTGGCTCCCTTCTAACACCTATTTAATCATGGTTAAGCTTAAGTAAATTAAAATTAATAATTTTCTTTTTTTTTATTTTTAAATTCATGGTTAGATTGCTTAACCTTAGGGGTGAGTGAATCCTAACCACAGTTTAGGTGGTAAATAGAAGGCCTGGACCAATGAGAGTACGGGGTCAGCTTCAAAGCTGACCCTGGTCCATTTTACATTTCCCAAAAAAAAATTTAAGGCCAGGAAGTATTTGTTTAACGAAGATGTGTTCTGCCAAAAAAACAAAACGAAGATATGAATAAAAAGGCCACGGATTGTCTCTGGCAACGCCAGAAAGGGCTCTCGGGGTTCCATACATTGTGCAACAGCTGGCATAAAAATGGGGAGAAGTCATTTATTTTCTCCCCATGATTTTTTACTTCTTCCCATTTGATATCTCTTCCCCTTATTCTCACACACTTATCGTCCCAACTCTTCCTCTTCTTTTCTTTCTATATATCACGAGTTTCATTGCACTAAGCAAGCAAAGGAAGAGTCTTTCATCTTACTCTTTTTCGTTGTCCCTTTTTATATAATAGTTGTTGATTGAACCTTGAAGAGGGAGATGAATAGGTGATGAGAAGGAGAAGATGGGAAGAGAAGTCTCATTAAGAAAGATAATAGCCAAAGAGAGGAAGAAGAATCGTAAGCATTTTGGGGAGATTAATGGGGATGAATAACTCCCTAAATTTCTGAAACGTATAGGAGAAGATTAATGGGGAGGGAATGAGAGGACATGTGGGAGGGGAGATGAATGAGAGAAAAAAGGGGGTGGGTCTCAACTGTTATTAAACAGTGTGTGAGTGGGAGATAAATGAGGGAATGAGAGAAAAGAAGCCCATTTTTGGTTTTGGTTCGCTGATATGGCTTCACCAATGGAAGGAGTCCTACGTGGCATCAAGGGAAACACATACGTGGCATTCAAAGAATCACTTTCACTCTAGCTTATAGTAGTAGTATATAAATAAATAATAGTTTTAATTAAAAGAATCCTATTAAATGGTTGATCAATTAATGGAATGTGTCATGTCAGTAGACACGTGGCAATAATATGAAGAGAGAATAGAGGATGTTGAGAGATGCCATGTGGAACCAATTCCGGCATATAGTAATAGCAAATACCCCGTGTGATGCACAGGATGAAGAAAGATCTAAAATTTTTGAAATTATTAAAAAACATTATAAATTATACTTTCCATGAAATGACACAAATATAGAGGTGGCCCTGTCTTTAATGCACTTTGTGAGGGAAAAGACTGTCTCAAAGGAAATTTTCACTCCATATCTATATCTATATCTATACTATAAAACACAGTTAATTCTTCTTATGGATGCCACGTATGCATTTTTGTTCGTGACACATAGGACTATTCTTCATTTGTGAAGACACATCAGCAAAGTAAAATCAACAAGTGGGTCCACTCAATCTCTCACCTTTCAAAATTCTCTCACATCTCTCCTTAATCTCCTCCACACATTAACTCTCTCATTCACTCCCGTTCCCGGGTAATAACTCTCTCATTCACTCCCGTAGAATACACACTCCACTCTTTAGAGAGAAGGTTTCACCGAATACTTTTTCCTCCCTCAATGCTTTTCTTTCACCGAATATGTTTAGGAATATGAGAGGTATTTGAAACTGTTACTAAGGAATTGGAGGGTTCCTTTTTGGAACCATTACAACTTAAAATGTTTTAACACACACAAACAGAACATTTAACACCTTAAAGGAAGGTCTAACAGTTTCACTCTCCAAGCGTTACACTTCTTTGTCCATGTTAAATATATATTCCATTCCCTCTTTGCTTCAGAATGAGGTGTGATTGCAATCCGGGTTGAACTTCAAAGAAGGGTGGGGTGGGGTGGGGTGGGGTGGTAACAGAGAGCAGAGGGAGAGGGGGAGGGTGGGATTAGAAGGGGTTGGGCGTGGTGGCCACCGTTGACCCTCCTTCGTCTCTAAACCATGACTATTCATCTTTGCTGTGAAGAAGAACAATAAACCCATCTAACCCATTGTTTATGATTATTTGCTTGAGAGAGAGAGAGAGAGGTGAGCTGTAAATGCAATGCTTAAATCATTGGTGACCCGACAGTTTTTTCCAATGGAGTAGGAAACTAAGACTACACAGGGTGACTATGGATGTACGGTTCCCTTCCTACGGGTTCATTGGGTTGGGGTGAATTTCTGCCATATCTTTCATATTTTTTTTTTTCTAAAACAAGCTTATTTTTTTTCTCCACTTCTTTCTTGTTAATCATAAGGTTCTCTTTGTTTCTTCATGATGCAAAGGATTGTACAAAACAATTGAATCTCAATTCCACTGTTAACTGATCAAAGTTGTAACATTTTTCCTTCTTTATTCTTTTTTGAATTGTGTTTTGGGTCTCTAAAATAAAACTATGTAATGGGTTGAGTGTTCAAGTAATTGATGTCAGTAACAATCTCGACTTGAGACTGGGCAAACATGTATCAAACTGCAAGTCTTGAATTGGGGGATGATGACCAATCGTTCCACATGGATCAACAATCGAAAAGCCAGGCCCAAGGTTCGTTTTGTAACCCTCTTGAGTTGCAACTATATGGATTAGCCTTTTCTAAAATGTGTAACTGAAATAAACTTTCTAATTCAACTTTAATTATCATTTCATAATTTCAGTTTTCTAGCAGTAGCAATGGAGGACAAATTGGAGTTGTTGGAGGAGGGCTTTCTCCAGTGACAGGCAGAGCAACAATGACAATTGGATGGATCAATTGCAGTTGTATTTGGCATTCTGGTCCACCCCCATTCTTCGCAACTGCTATCAAATAGCGGGAACATAGATTGTTTTCTTTAGTACTAATTACCATATTGGATTATGGGAAAATTCATGTACATAAATGCTTAGTTTTCTGCCATTCTACAGGAGAAAAAGGCGGGGGGGGTTCAAATTTAACGGAATAGCATTCCCTCTTAACCAATGAAGAAGTTTCCTCCCCATTTTTTTTTCCTCTTTTTATGATTCTTAATTGTTTTAAAAAGTATGAATTAAACTCATCTTTAGATTATACACATGTCAAACTTCCAGTAGATATAAAATTAAGAAATTTAATTTGTTAGTATGCAAAAATGTTCAGAAAAAAAATAATTCAAGTGTTGCTTATATATAACATGTAAACTATCCATATTCTTTCTTCCTCTAAATTGTGATCTACGTTTAACAGTCCCTTACCTCAACTTTTTCATGACAATCTGACAAACTAAAACATTATGCATAGACATGCGTCACCCTAATCATCACAGCGTTCGATTACAAAAGGGAGTCTATGTACTAATGACTACTAATTATAAATTGATCTTACCTTATTTGTTTTATCCACTGTTGTCAGAACCGGACCGGACCGGCCGGTCGAACCGAGAACCGGTCACCCTCACCGGTTCCCAAACACCCCAAAACCGGACCATTTTCAAAACTGGTCATTTCTGTGAAAACCGGAAGAACCGGTTGGTTGAACCGGGAACCAGTGGTCAGAATCGGTCATAAATGGGTAAAAATGGGTTTGTTTTAAAAAAATAAAATAAAAAAGGACACGATTGAACTGGACCAGTCGAACCGGGAACCGGCTATTCAACTGGTTCGATGACTGGTCCGGTTCTGATAACATTGGTTTTATCTCAGTTTTTATTTAAATTAAATATTTGTTAATTTGTAGACCAACTAGATGAGAGAAAGAGCTTCTTAACTTTGCAATGGATTGAAATTGGTGTTAGTTCTCTTATTTTTTTTAGGGTTATAAAATAAATAATGTGCATATAAAAATTGGCTTAGTTCCTCAATCTCTAAATGTTATTTGTTACAAAAATTACAGTATTATAAACAAAAAAAATTAAGATCATTAAGTTAATTATCATAAATTCATCTAATATTTGTTTTCTTTTCCTTCTATATCTTACATCCGTGCATGGCATAGGTTCTATTTCTTTAGTACTAATTACCATATTGGATTATGGGAAAATTCATGTATATAAATGCTTAGTTTTCTGCCATTCTACAGGAGAAAAGGGGACAGGGGTTCAAATTTAATGGAATAGCATTCCCTCTTAACCAATAGAGAAGTTTCCTTCCCCCCCCCCCTTCCCTTTTTTCCCTCTTTTTATGATTCTTAATTAAAAAAAAAGTATGAATTAAACTCATCTTTAGATTATACACATGTCAAACTTTCAGTAGATATAAAATTAAGAAATTTAATTTGTTAGTATGCAAAAATGTTCAGAAAAAATATAATTCAAGTGTTGCTTATATATAGCATGTAAACTATCCATATCCTCTAAATTGTGATCTACATTTAACAGTCCCTTACATCCACTTTTTCATGGTAATCTAACAAATTAAAACATTATGCATAGAAATGCGTCACCCTAATCATCACAACGTTCAATTACAAAGGGGAGACATGCTGTGTGTCTAATGACTACTAATTATAAATTGATCTTACCTTATTTGTTTTATCTCAGTTTTTATTTAAATTAAATATTTGTTAATTTGTAGACCAACTAGATGAGAGAAAGAGTTTCTTAACTTTGCAATGGATTGAAATTGGTGTTAGTTCTCTTATTTCCTTTAGGGTTATGAAAGAAATAATGTGCATGTATAAATTGGTTTAGTTCCTCAATCTCCAAATGTTATTTGTTACAAAAATTATAGTCTATTATAAACAAAAAAATTAAGATCATTAAGTTAATTACCATAAATTCATCTAATATTTATTTTCTTTTCCTTCTATATCTTACATCCGTGCATCGCACGGGTTCTTTACTAGTGTGAAGACTAAAGATCAGTTAGCCGGCATGTTCACAAAGTCCCTTTGATTAAGGGAGTGTATGAAACTATTGATTTACTCAAGTCAAAATAAATATAATTTAATATAATTAATTTTGGAGATTTATTAATGGGACCCAATACTTCCTTAATTAGTGATGACGTAGCGCCAACTTATTCGTTTGATTAAGGGTAATATGCCACGTGAGCAGACACATGTCATTAACCGGAAGCATGAATAGAGAGATTTGAGATATGCCACGTGGCATCAACCGGCATATTGTATTAATATAGATTAGTATACATTGATGAATTTGACCCGAGCCAAGCTCGAGCTTGAACATAGAGTAGGAAACTCAGAGGTCAAACCGAGCTTGAACATCCGCATAATTCAACGAGACAAATTTCTTCTTCTTTTTGTTGAGGGTATCATTTAACTACGGTTAGTAGTTAGAACAACGGTTAATGGTTAGCTTGGGAGATTGGACTCTTGCGGACTCGTCACCCTAAGGGGATTGGATCCCCAGACCTCCCTCAACAGAGAGGACACACCCCACCACTTTGAACACCCCATTACCCAAACTTATCTATGCCCGTTTACACCCTAGTTTCTGTAGGAAACAACACTGAAGTTACATCTGATAGCCCTATTTGTAAGCGGTATATGTGTATGAATCGTTTTTGCCCTCGAGGGAAGGGGATCAACAAAGCTAAACAACGAGGTTCATTGGGAGAAGGGTTGTTGCTTCTTCGAAGTTCACTCCCATCACACTTCTAACTGCTCTACCGCTTTGGCTTAAACAATAATCAGCTGCAAAGGGTGTTTTGCAGCTCGGGGCTACAAAAACACCCCTCACAATACCACATAAGGAAATAGGGTCGATCTTTTCAGCTCGGGTGGGCCCCATTATGTCAAGCTAATGAACAACTCGGTTGTAGGGCCCACCCAAACTGAACAGGCCAGCCCTATTTCCTTATGTGGCATTGTAAGGGGGGTTTGCAGCTCCGGGTTACAAAAACACTCTTTGCAGTTGATTATTGTTTCAAATGGTCGCTTGTAAATAAAATCTAGGCCAGTTTGGTAACTAGAAATGTAAGGTCCTTTCATAACTAGAAACAAGGGGCGGAGCCAGGGGCAGCTGCCCCTAAACTTTTGATATATTAATATATATCTTATGTTGTTTCACTTTTTATTTAATAGGGCATAGCCATGGGTAGCTGCCCCTAAAATTTTGAATATCTTATATACTATGTTATTTAAATATTTAATATTCAATCAAAAAATAATAATTAATAGGACATAGCCATGAGGCAAGGGAGCAGCTGTCCCGGAATGGTTGAAAAGTTATATTTAATTATTTCATTTTTTAATAGGGCACAGCTATTGGGCAAGGGGTGAACTTTTGAAAACAAAATATATATTTTGAGTCGTGCTAGCCCTACTCTCAGGCATTTCCTGCTCTTAGCCAAAAACTAACACATATCCTTGCTTTTAGCCAAAGGCCAACAACTGTCCTTGCTTTCCACCTGAAACCAATACTTGTCCTTGCTTGAACAGTGTTAGTTTTTGGCTGAGAGTAAGGAATGCTTGAGAGTAGGGCTAGCACGCCTCATATCTTTTTATACTATGTTATTTGATTATTTAATAGGGCATAACCATGAGACAAGAGGATAGTTGCCCATAAGAAATTACTAACAATTTCAATCAAATATTGCTTGCCCCCACCACCGCCACACACACATAAGAAAATCCTGACTCCGCCCTTGACTATAAATCTATGTCATGCTTACTTGACGCGTGTGCTAAGTAGGCACAGACAAAACTAAGAGAACTTGTTTTTCACCATTTGTCCATTTTCATGCATCAAAATAATAAGCTAAAGTTTTATAGATGATCTCAACATCAATCAAAACAAAACATTTCTACAAATGGAAACAAGCTACAATTTTATAGTAAAAAAAACCATCAAAATTCGCGAGGAGTTCTCACTAGCTATAATGACGATAAACTTTAATTAAAAGTTTAAGAGAACTTTCATCGATGAAGGCGGCGAGGGCGGAGATCATATTTCCTCATAATGGAAGTGGTTGTGACTGAATTCTCTCCAACTTCTTCCGGTAAAAAATACTCGGGGTCATCGCAATAGTCTACATCTTCTGTTAGATCGGCGTCAATCCATGAAGATAGGCTTACATCATAATCCATGTCCGGGGAAAACTTATTTTTTTCTATGTAGTTAATCTTCTCAATTAGAGTTAGTAGCATCTTATGGTTCATCACTTCGTAGTCCCTGCAAAATTACATGCATTTCCATTAGATATAGATTCAATCAATGGCATATAAAATCCTTCTGTGCTATTCCACTAGGATATATCAAATTACCTGTAAGCAAAACAGGCATGTAGAAACTGGGTAACAGCAACCAATAGAAAGACTCTTCTGGCCCACCATAGTTTAGATTCTATCCAAGTTTGCTGATCCAAATCATTGGCCGTAAACCGAACTATTGCAGTTTCACACAAAAATGAAGCACATAGACCTATAAATAAAAAGCATCAATTCAAAATCCGGTCTACTAAGCAGACAAGAATTTGAAAGATAAAGATGGGATGCACATACAAAGATAAAGCTGCAGTCGGACATTGTATGTTCGCTTTGTACTAGTTATCATGTAGACGATAAATATGGCAAAAGAGTAATACAAGAAAGCTTTCAGTGAACGTGATTCCAGCAAGATGGCATTGTGTAAGGTGAAGAGCTTGTCTAGAGCGATAAACAAGTTTTCCTGCTTTGATTCGAAAGCTTCCTATAGAAAAAAAAATTACAAGTCCTAAGTAAAGCTATTATTGCTACAACAAAATTTACCAATCAATTTATCAAAGAACCATATAAGTAATAGAAGTACAGACCTGAGCTGCCAATATGGATTTCGATTTATTAACTAGATGATCATGGGCCCGTTGAAGTTGTTCTTGTCGCTGAAGAAGTTCCTCATGTTGCTTATGGCCAAATTCAGTTAATTTTGTTAAAGTAGCCCTGCAAATTTCAAGATGGCTAATTAGGAAGAACTTGAATTGAATTTTGAACAATTTACTTGTTGTTTGTTGTACCTGCTTTCTTCGAGTGCTTGAGACTGAAATTTAGTGAGGAATTCAAGGCCATCTAGAGCTGTGGACTGACCATCTAGAAGTTGGTTTTGCTTCTCTAGGGACATCTCTGCAACATTTCCAATATCATCAGCTTTGTTCTGCAGGCTTTTCATCTTCCAAGACATCGAATCTCCGACTTTGTTTATCTCCTTCTCTATTTCGACAGACTCTTTCATTAATTTCTCCATTTCTAGGCCTAAACTCATATAAGATTCATGAAGCACTGCCATCCCTGCCTCCAACTTTTCCTTCATTTCTACCTGTCCTTCTCTCAATTCTAATTGGGATGCTTCAATTCCCTTAGATTGCTCAAAAATAGCCTTCGAATGATTCAATACGACATCAATCTGATTTTCGACTTTCTTCGAAGTCTGAGCCACTTGCTGAGTTTGGAGATCAATTGAAGTCAAAGAATCATGGATTTGGTTCGAGTTTTGCAGTAGTTGTTCTGAACTCTCTTCTATGTTTACTAATTTATCCTCTGCAAATTGGGCTGATTTTTTTAAGTCATTTACTAATCTCTCAGTTTCATGCTTGAAAGCATCACTCCTGCAATAACCCAAATCCAATTTTCTTAGTCTCTCTATATAAAGGCCTGATGCCAATTTAACTAACAAAGGATCATAGTTTGAAATCCTAATGAAATGTCACGAAATTTCGGTTTCATTCCACCCTATGAAACCAAAATTCATAAAATTTCAGATTTACTGATTTCGGGTGGAACTTTGGAATTTCGGCCTAAATTTCAGAAATTTATTTTTAAATATTTTTTTAATAAAATAGTGAAATATTCTGAAATATTTCAAAAAAATATATCTAAATTTTGTGAAATTTCCAAAATTTTAAAATTATGTTTTAAAAATAATAACATTTATATAAATATATTAATTTTATTTAAAAATACTATTTCGGCCAAAATTTCATGAAATTATGATAGATATTTAATTTTAATAAACGTTAAAAAAAATAAAACTTTCAAAATATTGCCTAAAAATCCGAAGTTTCGATTTTGTTTGGAGGACTGAAATTACCGATATAAATCCAATTTCAAACCCTTCAAAGGATTACTAGATTTGAATAAGAAGTCACACTTAACTGTAATTGATGGCAAATGGAATTGGTCTCAAGGAAGAATTCCAGGTATACATTATGTGCAGACTCATCCAGCTTTTTGAGGCATTTCACCATTGGAGCGCCAGAGTCACAAGAGGGAAAAGGTCTTCCTGAGGCCTCTTGGAAGCAATAACTAAGATGCCAAGCAAGTCTAGACTGCTTCTCTTTATCAGCAATGATCTCCGAGCACCCGGCGAAGAGATTCCGATAAGCATTCTGCCAACAGGGATTAGAGCTGTCCAATTTTCTTCTAGCTTTTTCGATCAATTCGATTCCTTTTCGATCATTAAGAGTTTCCATTGAAAATTCAGTCCCAGTCTTTGAAGGGTTCTTATTCAGATGAGTTGTTGCAGACGAAGAAAACCAACCCCATGACTGGCTCTTTTGCGAAAGTGAGATCAAAACTAGCAAAAACAGAAGGTGAGAATGATAACCCATTTGAGTTTCTCTGTTACTCTCTCTCTAGTTCTTGAATATCCCACCAATATTCTGAAACCTGGATTAGCCTCTAAAAATAGTTAGTACAACTGAGAAAACATCTATTTTAGTTATTTTGTAAACTGAACAATCATATATTTGTTATATGAAGTTGCTATAACTGTCAAGTTATGAAAAATCAATGATGACAGCCATCCAGGATTTGTTTTACCAAAATTACTTGAAAAAGAAAAAAAAAGTAAACAGAAAATATTTGAGAAACATAGAATAATTAAACTGCCTGTTATTAAAAAAAAACAAAAAAAAAAAAACAGAGAAGCAAGTCACCTGGATCGAGGAGCCTTCACCAATGGTAATTGGGTTCTTCCTGGTCATCTAACAGGCTTGTTGGCATACGTGAGTGCGTACTTACCAGCTCCTCTATATCCAAATTTGCTTCAGACCAGTAATATATATATATAAATATCTCCTAAACTCTGGAACTAGAGACATTGAGAAAGACAAACTTGGGGCGCAAGAATTGGAAGCTTAAGGGATTCTCACCTGAAAAAGACAGATTTCGAAAGATTAGAAATAAAATCTATCTACTACTCTCAGCCAGAGTTTTTTTTTTGTTGATGTGGCACTCTCCTATGATGCTTTTTTTTTTTTTCTCTTTATTTGGGATTCCACGTTATCCTATACCCTCTCTTCTACGTTATCTTTTTCAATTAAAATAAGCAGGACCCATCTCCATTATCTTCTAAAAAAAAACTATATACCTTCCTGGATTCCTTGAATTTGTTTAGGGATACTCTTAAGGTGCATTCCCAAATCCTAACTGTTTATCTCAATTATTAAACGGTTAAGATTAGAACTGATGTAACATTAGAAAAGATAAAATAAGTCGATTCAAATTCTGACCCTTAATGGTTGGTTATAAATGGTTAGGATGAAGGAGTATCCATAGACGGACTCGTATTCCTTTCCCCAAGAAAACTTCTTCCCCCACCTATTCGGCTATTCTTCTTCCCAAGTAAATCCAAGGGTCATCCGGTCAACATGTACCTATCTCTTTTACACTATTTCTCAATCTCCATTAAAAGAAGTGGGACCCTCTCATTTTTCTTCTAAAAAAAAATAGGGTCTCAAGTTTAATTCCTTTGGTCTTCCAAAAAACCTTCTACCTCCCCTATTCCTCTTCCAAGTAAATCCAAAGGTCATCCCGTATGCCATTGAAAATCAACTTTTTTAATTCATTTGTCTTCCTAATAAATCCCATCCCCCATTACTTGTCCCTAACAAAACCCTTCTCTCTCTATCCATGTATTCTCTTATTCTCTCCGATCGGTGTTCCATTTTTATTCTAATAATCATAGGGATCTCTATTTTTGTAGGTCCAAAGTTGCAAGATTGGTGATGTTCCTAATAGATTATCTCTCGATTCAGAGGTAGCTAGGAGGTTTGTGTTCTCTTTATTTTTCTTCAATTTTAACTCTGTTCCTCAATACTTAACATTTTCACAATTGGGCTCCTGCACATTCTCTGGAAAGCTGAGTAGGCTTCTCCACTATTTGTCCCCTTTAAAATGAGACTTTTAAAACTTTTGAGAGAGAGTAGAGAGACAAATCAGCGTCCATTGTTAGCAATTATTTAGATTAAAATATTTTCCTAAGTTTACAAATATCTTGGCAATATCACTGTCTAAGAATTCCTTCTGCTTCATGATTTTAATCTAAAAGGTAAAGTAAAGAACAGTGATGAACCAAGTTCCCACATGCCACTTCACTGATAGGACAGAAGGAAAACAACCCATGCATGACTGCATAATTTCCTTTGTCTGAGATCCGAAATAAGAAGGAAATAAATTTTCTAAAACAAAATATGCAGCCAAATTTTTCTTTGGTTTCCCACTATTTCCCCATTCATTGTAACTTCTACCGTTCCTCAATTTTATTTTATCTTTGCCCCATTACAGCGTTTATAAAATATATCCACTACTTTTTTTTGGTACTGAGATATCCCCTACTAGTATCTTCGATCAAGTAATTCTTTTTTTTTTTTTTAATCAAATCACCCAGTAGGGGTGGTGGCTTGGCGAGACTAGATCAAGTAATTCTCCTCTACACTTACAGGAACATGAGCAACATTCATGCCAAAGAACGGTTTATACACATGTACTTGCATTACAAAAAAACATAGATGTTTGGTATGGGTCATAGTCCATGTTCATCATAATTAATCTATAACACATTAAAATGGCTTTGTTATTTCATTATCCCGTACAAAAGATTGCCCATGATAAAGGAGACATATCGAGTAATTTTTTTTATTTTGGTGGGGGGGGGTGTGTGGTTGAGATAGAAATATTTTTACTACCATACTCATGCTAGATTTGCAGGGTAAACTGTACCATTAGCACATATCAGTATACCTTTTAACACCTCTTTAGCTTTGGTTAAGCTTAACTAAATTAAAGTTAAGATTTTTGACACTCCTTAACTGTGGTCAAGGTCCACTAACCCTTAGGGTTCAACCATGTAACCTTACTTCTTAGAAAAAAATTAACTAGAGGAGTTAAATTTTCTTAACTTGGGTTAAAAGGGCAGTTAAAGTGGCTTGTGAGTGGGCCAGATCAAATCCAATCCCCATTTATTTGCAGACATGAACCACCAGACTCTTGCAAACAAGAAACCTTTCTTTGATTTCTAAAGTGAGTATCCATGTCTTTCCATATTGGAATGACAATATTCCTACAAAGTTTAATGATGTGTCAACTTTAAGGTTTTCTTTAGCTGATTATAGGCTATTTATTGATTAATGTATGAGCCTTAAACAGTCTTATACCAGTGGGGGTACTCTTATAGGGGCTATTTGGTTACTGTCTATTAATATCTATTATTAATACTAAACTATCTCTAATTGACCTTATGTATAATCTTGGTTGAAAAGATAAATTTTTTTCTTAATTATGGAAAACTCTTCTTAATTATATAAATCCTATATCATATAATTTCTTTCCACACCCGGGGTTTTTGCTAGTAATAAAAGAAAGAAGAGAATATGAATGGTTAGAGTTAGTAACTTCTTAAAAGTGAGTTACTATGGCTAAAGTAAGAAAATAAAAAGAGTTTTAACGGATTTTCTTGGCAGATGACGCTGTGGGAAGGCATTTAACTAAAGAGACCAAATCCTCTACTATTACCCATGCAGTCGCTACGTGTCCCTTTTGACACCCCTACCTCTTAACTGTGGTCAAGATACACTCAACCTTATGGTTCATCCACCCATCCTTAGTTTTTAGAAAAAGCAGCACATGCACACCTCCAAGCTTGCCATGTGTTTTCTTTGACACCCATTAACTGTAATTAAGATCCATTCATCCCTAGGATTAAATAATATAACCTTTCTTTTAGAAAAAATATTAACCAGAGAGAATTATAAGTACAGTTAATTTTTTAAAAAATATTTTTTTTCTTAAAACTAAGGTTAGATTATCAAACCTAGGGATGAGTGAATCTTAATCACAGTTAATGAGTGTCAAATTAGACATGTGGCATGAGAAGTGTGCGTGTACCACTCAACGAAACATGCAAAGCATACTATCACTTCCTTAATTAAATGCCTTCCTATGTTGCCATGCAAAGAGCGATGCCAAGTGTAATACTCGGAGAAAATCCGATATTAGGAGCAAGAGAGGCTGGGCGGGACTCCAATGGTATGGTCATTTGTTTTATTATTTAAATCTGTGAGAGCGGGGATTGTGTGGGTAAGCTTTGCATTCTTCTTTTTGCAGTACAAAGAGAATCTCATCCTAAGCATTGAATCAAGGAATATGGAAGAAGCTATGTTTGGTTGCCAAAAAAATAGGTGAAAACATGGAAAAGAAAAGAAAATTTTGAATTTCTAATATGATTTTTAGTTATGTTTTGTCCAATTTTCTTTTCTTTTTCATGTTTTTACTAATTCTTGGCAACCAAACATAAGGTAAGGGTGTACAGAAGACGAGCTAGTTCGGCTTGGCCCAATCAAGTCGAGCTCAAGTTTGATTTTTAGGCTCAATCGGGCCGAGCCAAGCATGGAACTAAGCTCAAAAGTTAAATTAAGCCGAGCTCGAGCCAGCCCCTATTTGATTTTGCTCGATTGAGGCTCGAGCTTGGCTTGACTTGAACATTATAGAAAAAAAATAAATTTATATATATATATATATATATATAATATTAAAAATTAAATATATTAACATTTTTATTTAAAAATATTATTTTAATAAATCAATCTGAGCTTGAGCTGAGCTCGAGCCAAGCTATTGGTATTCGAGCCGATTTTTTAGAGCAGCATTTCAAGCCGAGCTCGAGCTTAGATTTACACACTTCAAGCCGAGCCGAGCTGGGCCAAGCTCGGCTTGAATACACCCTTAGGAAAAACTATGTAAGTGTATAACATTACACGCCTAGGCTTGTCCCACGGTCCCGGTATGTGCTAGGATCAAGTCATGAGAGGGTGCGATGGTTGTAATATCCACCCTCTCAATCTAGCTTCCAATGTTAGGCATTAACCCACTAACTATGAACATTTACTAACACTACTAACCGGGGTTGTGCCCTAACCACGTGACTTGTACCCAAAAAAAAGTATATATCATTGAAGAATGCTAAGCATACTCTCATAATTCAAACTCGCACCATTTTTAGATATTTTCTATGGTATAATATGATTTCATAAGGTTTACTAGCTTATAACAAAATTTTGATTTTAAGTAGTGTATTACTAGGTTAAGAAGATTGAGGAAGATAGAGAAGTGATTGCCTTTCTGCTAGAGAATCCTAATTATTAGAATAGAATATTCTTTCTAATTAGAATAATAAATTGTAAGTAGCGAATGCTAATTTAATTAGGACATCTTATGAATTAATTAAATTACTTAATTAGTCATAGATTAAATGTAATAATTTCTTATTTTATAGTATAATATAAGGTAAATATTATCTAATAAAAATTATTAGAAATGTTTTTTTTAAAATTTACTTGTACTTTAATAATAGAATAATCATTTTACCAATAAAAGTACAAGGAGTATACCAAATTTTATGTAGACATAATTATTCCTAAACCTTACTTTATTTTAGAAAAAAAGGTAAAACTCACGTATTCTACTCAAACGGGTAGAAAGAAGAAGCGATGTGTCGTCTTCTCTCGACATGGTGACTCTAGAGAGAGTCCCTCTCAAACTCTACTCCCTCTGTTCCTCTTTTTTTAATTCCTAAATTTCCTCTACAATGACTATCTTTTTCTTTTGTAATTGTAACGATTGGAAAACGTTCAATTCACATTTCTTAAATTTGCTCACATTGTTTCTCTTACATTAACTAATCCTTTCATTTATAAATTATAAGAAGCGATGGTTAAACCTTCTCACACACAATGGGAGAGAGAGAGTGGCAAGCGGAGAGGGAAGAATAATAACAAGAAGACATTGAGGAATGAATTACCATATGAAAATGTGGAGCAACCGTTCCATCATCAAGCACTTGAAGACGATGTTTCCACCATCTGCTCCTTATTCTCGATCACCACCAATTGTGGCGCTCAAGAAACAGTTAGAGAGAGAGAGAGAGAGAGAGGAGGAGAGGAAATAAGAACAATAACAAACTACCCAAACTCTTCATCTCATGATCCTTATCTTCTTTAAGTAAAGCAAAAAGGTCGAATATTGTCTTTTTAAAATAGGGTGATACCAAAAGAAGAGGAACGACAATCCATTTTAGTAAGTTTTTTCATCCTTTCAATAAAAAAAGTATTCCAGTAATCTTATATTTAGATAAGTGAATTGATTTCCATAATCCTTATTTTAGTTTCTATAAGGGAAAAATATATTTGAAGTTTTAGAATGCAGAAGAACTTCTTGCATATAAGAACAATGATCACGGTTAGAAAATTGTCGAGATTGTTATTCACTTAAAAGATCATGGTAATATAAAACACTGTGATCCTTGGCCACATCAATTGGGTGATTTGTTTGATTAGTCGTTGGATTAATTGGTCTCAAGAAATTAAATAGTTACTAACAACAAAATCTTCTAGATTCATCTAAAAAAAATCTATCAAGAATTTCCAAATTCCACTAATTCATACTCACACTTCTCTAAAATATCAATCTTCCACGGGGATGTACTCTCTTATGTCAAATAAAAACGAAAATTTTAAGTTGCAGAATAACAAGAAACGAGATAAAACAGCTTTGAGGAAGGATCATATTTATATATAATTTTTTTAACATAATAAATCATCCAACGGAAAATCAAATACAAAAGAAATAAACTTTTTTGGATGTACAACATTTTTTTTCATTACAAACTTTTCAGTAGATCAAGTACAAAAGAAGTATAAAATCTCTATTAGAAATCCTACATAAACTTTTATTCATGAGCCGCTTCCATAGAAGAAATTTCATATGCATCTTATTTCTCGTAGTCCAAATAAACCTTGCTCAAAAAGTAATATCTGTATTGCCTCCTCCATCAGTTCAGATAAAAAAAAAGGAATGAGAAAGAAGGAAAAACTATTTTAGAATATTGTTTTACTTTTTTTTTCAAATGTTGGTTCATTGAAGGCCACATGAACCTATGGCCCACACAATGAAGGGTAGCCCTCCCCTTCACATAAACCCCCAACCCTGATGTGGGTGAAATTCGATCCTAAGTCTACGACGCCAAGAGACTTTACCAACTAAACTAGTTGGCACCTACTTAGAATATTGTTTCACAATTCCACAATCTGAGAAGGAAAGTGAATGAGAAACGAAGAGAAATTGCTCTCTTTGTTGCATTCCTAACATCATTGGAGAAGTCGAAGAGACAAAATGATTGTAAAACAACAACATTAGAGAAGTTTGTAAAGTCCATGGTTCAGTGTTGGCTTATTCCGGTGTCAAAATAGTGAATCGAGTGTATCTTCTGTCATTGCCTATAAGCGTCCAAGACAAGTGAAGATGAAGACTGAAGAAGATAAGTTGAAGACATTCCGATCATAGCCTTCATTTCACTCATAGGATAGTAAGTGACCTAGATACCATGTTACCTTAAGTGAAAATTGATTTAGAATAATCATATGAACTTTAGGTGACTAGATATGTAGCCTAAAAAGTATTAGAGGTTCTTAAAAATCAAGGTTCTTTGTAAGAGGCATATCTCTCAAACCGTAGCTCCTATTTTGCTCCATAATATATCAAATCGATTGTATCGAAAAGATCTACAACTTTTGTGAATGAAGCAGGAGAAAATTCTGAGTTTTTAAGAGTTGTTCGACCGAATCTTATTTGGGTCGACCTAGTCCTCAACAATTTTTGTATGGGAAAAAGAAGCAGAAAGCACCCATAAGTTGGGTCGACCCAAAGTGGCAGTTAGGTCGACCCAGTCCTTAAAAAAGCTTCTAAATCCATTTTTGGACCTTTCTAAAATCATGATTTTGCTACTCTATTAATTTGAACCTTTCTAGTCCATGAATGGGGACTTTGGGAGAGTATTGAGAGGGTATTGGGCTATCTCTAGAGTTCATAGAAACTCTGAATTTATTTTCTCCCCCTCATTTGATTAGTTTCTCTTCTATCCTAGAGTTTGCAAACCATTGTTCCATTCTTGCTTGCTTGGACTTTCTTATTGATGGAATCCATCTAAGATTTGATTTTAATCAAACCATCAACCCGTTCTGGAAATAACAAATTGACCGGAGTGTTCCGGAATCTTTGCGAAGGAGATCGATCCAATGAGGATCATGGTTATGTGATTTGGTCGGTGGAATCCGAAACTGTCATTGACGGAGATCGATCGTGGAGATTGTGATTGTCGAGACACAAGAGAAGAACATGCTATTACAGTAGATTACAAGTCTTGTGAGATCGTGATTACTTATTGAGGCGTGTAGGACTAGCCGTAGATTGAGGAAGTCGAGTCTTGTTTAGGTGAGGTTCGAGCCTGTAAGTATCTGATACTTTGTCTTAGTGGATTTTCATTACTGAACTAGGTCCCGTGGTTTTTCTCGGAAGGGTTTCCATGTAAAAATTGCTTGTGTTGTGGTTTACTTGTTTCTCTTATTCCACACTTTAAGTTTATCATCCCTTAATTAACAATTTGATTGCATAATCTTAAAAAAGGTAGATAGACTTGTAGGGAGACCTAATCATCCCCTTGAATTTGTGAGTTTTCAACTCAAACATTAGATTTGAGGTTCACCGGATTTTTCAATTGGTATCAGAGCGAGTTCACTAATTTATTAGTGTGATCTTGTCTAATATTTTCAGTGAATATGAATTTCATTAGAGAGGGAGGATCCATCTCTTGTCTCCCATTATTTGATGAGAGTACTTATGCCTATTGGAAAGCTTATATGAGAGTTTTTCTAAAATCTTTGGATGAGAGAGTATGGATATCTGTTAAACAAGGTTGGACCCATCTAACAAAGACCATAGATAACCAGACTATCCCTAAACCTTCTTCTGAATGGACCAATGTAGATCTTGAAAGTTGTAGATGAAATAGTAAGAGTGTAAATACAATCTTCATTGCTGTCACACCCAAAGAATTTCAGCGTATTTCTAAATGTCATACTTCAAATGAAGCATGAGACATTCTTCAAATTACCCATGAGGGACTACAACTATCAAGATCTCCAACCTTCAAATGCTAATTTCTAAATTTGAAAATCTGATAATGAATGATAATGAAACTTTTGATGGTTTTTATGCTGATCTGAGTGACATTGTTAATTCTAGCTTTAACTTAGGAGAAAGTATACCTGAGTCCAAAATTGTTAGGAAGATATTGAGATCTCTACCTGAGAGATTTAGATCGAAGGCTACCGCCATCAAAGAGAGCAAAAATATTGATGCTTTCACAATTGAAGAGTTAGTTGGTTCTCTTTAAATGTATGAGTTAAATCTAAACCCATCTAAAAAACTAAAATCTATTGCTTTGAAATCTTTCAAGAAATCCAAAGATGGTTCAAATAATAACTCCGAGGATGATGAAGAAGAGTTGACTTTATTTGCAAAGAAATTCAAAAGAAATTGAAATTTAATAAGAGATTTAATCCGAAATGACAAAAATCTTTTGAGAAGCCTAAGTCCAAGCACTTTGAAAACAAGAAACATCTTAAAAGTGCTAACAGTAAATCTCAAGGTGTTCAATGCTATGAATGTCAAGGCTATGGCCATATTGCCGCTGAGTGCTCTAATAAGAAAATATTTAAGGGCAAGGCAAGAGATGACAGTGAATCTGAATATGAGGAATTAGATAGCTCTTGTGAGGAGACTAGGGGTTATGTGGCCTTCACTGCATTTTTATCTAGGGTTGAAAAATCTTCTTCAAATATTGTGAGTGACCAATACCATAATAATGGTAAGGATGATGAGAGTCAGAATGACTCAAATTCTGAGAAAGACCTCGAGGCAACCTATGATGAGCTTTTTCAGGAATGCCTAAAGCAGAAAAATGTTCAGTTTTTCATGACAAAAAAGGCCAAATCTATTGAAATGAAAAGAAATGCCTTAGACCAAGTGGCTTCTAGGTTGAAAGCTCTTGTGTCACAGCTTGAGGAAGAGAAGACTTCCCTCCTTGTCAAGACTCGGCTTCTTGAATCTGATTTACATGATTGTCTTGATCAAAAGACAAGTCTTGAAATTAAGTTGGTTGATCTTGAGCAAGATCAGGGGTATGGAGATGAGAAGGGAACTCCATCTATCTCGAACACTGAGCCTGGTACTAAAAGGCATCATCTTGCTAAAGGAAAAGACCTTTTTACTCATAAATTCATTCTTAGATGTCATAAATGTGAAGTGAATGGTCATATTAGGCATCGATGTCCTAAACTTCGAAGAATGTCTAATCATGGTTTTAAGAACCAAAATAACTTTAATGAGAATCTCCAAATGAGAGTTGATATTCTAGTGGAGATGTCTAAGAAGTTAAATGATGATATATTGAATATCTATGATAACTCTAGACAGTGCCATGGTTATGACACTCTTTATACTAGATATAAAGGAGGTAACGGGGAGAACCATAATGCCCGTCATAATTTTAGGACTCAATCCTTAGAAAGGAGAAACAGGAGGAAGAGGTAAAATGTCATACCTACCTCAACTGAAATGATTAGAGACCAAATGGTCAATCAAACTGCTAAAATTGTTTAGATGAGAAAGGAAGACCTGAAGGGCTTCACTTAGCCTTTGCCTGTCATAGCCTAGGGTGTGTTTTGTTTGTTATATCTTATCATAGTGTTATGCTGCTTGTGTATACTATTAGTTTTATTTTTTTTTTGTTGCTATTTGTTTTGGTCTGTTTTACTGTTTTCTTTATTTTGAAAAATTCAAAAACATTGAAAAACCATAAAATCCAAAAATATTTTTGTCATGTTGCCCTTGTTTGACTTACATGATCTGCATTCCTTGTGTGATCTTTATTTCTATACTTGTCTAGGGTTGAACATGAGTTTATTGATGATTGAGGATATATCACTTTCATAATATCTTGGTTAGACTGAAAATTAGACTGGTTTTATCTTGCACAGTTAGAGACTTATTCATGTGTGTATACTTTACAATTTCACATGCACTCTGACTGATTCTATTGAGAGGTCTAATTCTCAATCTGTAGGTGTTTGGCTTATCCCAAAAGTGTGACATTGGATGACCAATTTAGAATTATCATATTGTTAGTCATCCTCATTTTGTATATCCTCCATGAGCAAAAATTGTTGCAATGAAAAGGGCTACTTAGCTACTGGGCTAGTGTGAAAGTCACTATTGAATGCAAATAATATGTAATGGTTACCTATGCGGATAATAATTATCTATCTGAGTTGCTAGAGTGAAAGCCCCTGCTGTCAATAGCCAGGACTACCTACCTGGATAGTGTGAAAGTCATCATTACATGAAAAGATATGTTCAGATAAAAAACATGAAAAGAAATCTTACAAAGTTTGAAGGTATTTGACCAAAAGTAAAAGAAAAATATTGAATCAAATAAAATGGATAAATGAGCACCAAAATGTAAAAAAAAATCAACATATCTGGATCTAACTAGGTTTGACTTCTTAGATTTATGTCTCCGTGAGCCCCCTTAGTGGTTAATGTCATATCCTTGGAAAGGGAAAGAAACTTTGATTTAATATCTAGTCAGACCACCATTACACACTAAACTTCACTTTTGAACTGTTTACAAAATGTTACTAAGTGAATTGGCTATGCTTTAGCATTCCGAGAGATTTAGTTAGATGTGTATCCTCAATCGAACTAACTAGTCATGTTCTTCATTGGATTTGTAATTTTAAATTACTACAGCTTGAAATTCTTTTGATGCATGTTTGTATGACACATGATACTTTTTTAGTATTATTATTATGTTTTTCCTTATTGGTTGGCACGAGCCTTTTCAGCTTACGTGCCTTAATTTTGGTGGTATCTTTGATCTTAGGGGGAGAATATCAAGTTGAGTTGTTGAGGGGGAGTTTGTGCTTTATATTGCTATTTTGTTCCCCGCTCTTTAGTCCCCGCATTGTTTGCATTTGCTTGGTTATATTGTGCTTGTCTTGATATTATACATGTGTTAAATTGATATATTCTTTGTGATATTGGCTTCATGACTATCTTTGGCAATTGTGCCAAAAAATGGGAGAATGTTTGGTATAAGTTTCCAAGTTCAGTACATTCCTTGCAATATCTGTGTTTGTCTATTTGTATATTCCATACATGCTTCACTGGGTATTTTGTGTATGAGCGTGTATAAGTGTAGGGTTGTAGCAGAAAGATCTTACATGATAAGAGTTTTTCAATGTCGTCACTTTAACATTATTTGTCAATTTGTGTCATTTAATTGTGTTGGAGTCATGTAATGTCTTAATTCACCGTTTGATGTGTTTGGGTGAGTGTGTTAAGTCATGTACTTTAGGTTGGTTTTGCCACGGAATTGCTAAAGAGGGAGATTGTAAAGTCCATGTTTTAGTGTTGGCTTATTCCGGTGTCAAAACAGTGAGTCGAGTGTATCTTGTGTCATTGCCTACAAGCGTCCAAGATAAGTAAAGATGAAGACTGAAGAAGATAAGTTGAAGACATTCGATCATAGCCTTCATTTCATTCATAGGATGATAAGTGACCTAAATACCATGTTACCTTAAGTGAAAATTGACTTAGAATAATTATATGAACCTTAGGTGACTATATATGTAGTCCAAAAAGTGTTAGAGGTTCTTAAAAACTAAGGTTCTTTGTAAGAGACATATCTCTCAAATCGTAGCTCCAATTTTGCTTCATAACATATCAAATCGACAGTATCGAAAAGATCTACAACTTTTGTGAATAAGTATGAGCAAATTCCAAGTTTTTAAGAGTTGGTCGACCAAAATCTTGTTCGGTTCAACCCACGTAAAAATTGTTTGTGTTGTGGTTTGCTTGTTTCCCTTATTCCGCACTTTAAGTTCATCATCTCTTAATTAATAATTTGATTGCATAATCTTAAAAATGGTAGATAGACTTGTAAGGAGACCTAATTATCCCCTTGAATTTGTGAGTTCTCAACTCAAACATTAGATTTGAGGTTCACCGGATATTTTAAAGATGATGAGATAATAGAAGATATTTTCATTCTATCGCATAATAAAATTACCATGACTTTCCAAGTTTATATAGACAGGAATTTCGACCACATTTGTTATGAATCGTGATTGGATTCTAAATTAATTGAATTAAAATTTATTTATCAAAACAATCATGGTTACATTGATAACAATAAAGGAAATTCGATCACAATTATCTTAAGACCCCTGATTTTTATCTTGAACGGTGACGTGTTATGATCACGGTTATATAATAACAGTGATCTAATATTTCCAACGAAAATAATCTATCATGTTTAGTTCATTAACCGTGATCTAAAATCGTGTCAAAAAAATTTCATGACCTCTCCCACGGTTTATAATGGCTAGAATCACAATTTTCATTAAGGTGATGGTTCTTGAAAATATAATTGTGATTAATAAGCATATTTGTAATAGTGCAAATTCATCTTATTTCAACAATAAAAAAGAAAAAAATCATAATTTTAATCCCATACGTGCATTTAAGGGACTTTGTGGAGAGGTAAAAATCTCAAAGATTTTCAAAACACTTATTTTAAAATTTTATGCAGCTTATATGTTAGATATTATTTTTGTTTTGAAGTCCTAATATAAATATTTTTTTTTGGGTACATTTTTAATGTCATTTTGGCTTTATTTGAATGAATTTATATAAAACCGTATCTCTAAAATGGGATTTGTTTACATTTCTTTTTTAAAATCACCATTATGTATATGCAGTGGTGATTTTGATATATAGATTGTCCCTATATATCATATCAGTAATTCTGTTAGCAGAATCACTGCCAATTTAATATATTTTTATTTATATTTTCTATAAAATAATTTATATGTCATTCTAATTTTTCTAAAATTATATCAATTTCCATTGATTTGCCTCTATTTGAAAATGAATTCATTCCAATAAGAGTTATACTTATCAAGGTGGACGTTGTAAATCTATAAAAAGCATATGAACAACTATTAGCTAGAATGTATCAAGTGACTAAAGTCCCAATGTGCACAAAATTTTAATGACGCGTCTATGTCTTATAATGATACCAAGTACCCCTACTAAGATATCTGACAGTATGTGTCAGTATTTCTTATGCATGGTGAATGGATGCAATATGACAATCTACTATGCATTTCTAAAGAGTATTATTTTACTATGATTTTCAAATAGAAGAATTCATAAGATATATAAAAGCCATAATGAATAGTATGATATGAGAATGGTAGAACAAACAAATTCATGGAGTATGTCATAACATCATGACAATATTAACGATGAAGTGCAGCTAGAACTCTTAACTTGATAGCTCAATTGTAACTTGAAGTTACGGATGATAAAATATGATGATTAAAAGAAATCTCACTCAAAGATAATTTGAGAGATGGAGATAGACTGAAACACTGATTGAATCAGTAGACAAATAATATGAGAGTAGTTGAGACTAGCACACCAACGGGCTGTATAACTTGTGGATAACTATCAATGTAATGTTTCTTTGATAATTTGCAATGGGTAAACGTGTTTCATTTATAGTAATATGAGGCCTTATCATTTTCTCCTTCCTCTTGGGAGATTGTTGCAGATCAACGGCTATGATCTGCGACCCATGCAACAAACCTATAATCACCTCCTATTAGATCGAATCTTCATTTCCCTTAAGTAGGAATCCAACAGATTTATATTTGTTGCTCATGCTATTCAACGGATCGTCAAATTCAAGCCTCCACATAGTTGACAAAGTATGATCACACTCTCATCATATTACCAATGGTTGAGTGACAAGTGACATGCTCACACAATGCAATTTGTCAAAATAATTATATAAATATTAATATATTTTGATATCATAAATGAAAGATATGATTGTGTGTGTATGCACCATAGTACTATCGTATGAGGCTTTCCCAATCATAGGATGTATTCCATCACATTCATGATCGAGGGCTATAGACCACCTGATTCCTCCATCGAGGACTTTTGGCCACCCGATACCAACACATCAAACATCAATGGTGATTGTAATAGTGCTGAGAAATAACTTACAATTACACTATAATGAAAAAAAAATAAGAATGCTCCAAGACATCAATGGGTACAACAGAAAATAAGAGTCAATCAATCTCTCATTTTTAGAGAATATGACATGATGTACATCCTGAGCTTGAAGGAAAATTCAACTGTCATTAATGAATAAAAATTAGGGATCAAAAGTCAAATTGTAAGTTTCGTTCTTAAAACACAAGTTAGAACCTATTGAAGGTGTACAAGATACTATTGATGTTTGTGATGCTGAAGATATTGAAGATTGTCAAGATGATATTGGTGATGCTATTTGTGTTAGTGTGAGTGATGAAGGGAGATAAAGTGTTAGTGATGCATTTGGTAGTTGTGTTAGTAATATTGTTTGTAAAGATAATATTATGTGGTATTATTTATTTAACCAGACTTTTAAAATTTTACTATTTATTAAATCTTTATTTTTTAGGTATGCTATTTGAGTCAATCGATTGTCTCTTCTAAACTAAATCTAACAAGGAGTGTAATGTTGAGTCACCCCTCCATCTGTGCAATGATGAAACGATAAAAGAGTCGTTGGTAAATTCATATATGTAAGCAACATTAACAATCAAAGTTTAGCAAAGTTATAGGAAGATGCTTTATGCTATGTTGGTTGTCGAGAAAATAAGTGAAAAAATAGAAAAGGAGAAAATTTTAGATTTCAAATACAATTTTTAGTAGGGTTTTGTCCAAATTTTTTTTTTTCCAGGTTTTTACTTATTTTCTTGGCAACCAAACATAGGGTTAGTGATAGAGCATGATAAAATATTAAAGAACAAGAAATGCTTGCAGAATTCACTTTATCAAATCACAATATATTTAAGATTTTACAATAGTTATACAACTGCAATTTGGTAAAAATACAGACATATCCTTTTAACATTGGTAGTCTTTTTTTTCTTCTAACACTATGACCTTGTTTGCTCTAATGAGATTATATGCAATTAAATTTGTAAATGCTTATTGATGATCAAAAAGACAAAATCCCATTATAATTATACAATTGCAATTAAGCTACAAAAATTATCACTTAGCCTGTTTCAAAATAGTACACGAGATTATAATCTACACACCAACTATGTATTCCAAATTAATATACTCATGATGGCTTAGCCTCTCCTTTGAACAATTCCAAAATGATCCTTGTCCTTAAGTGCAAGATATATATATATATATACATATACTATTATAATGTGAGAGGCATGCGTAGATGATTTTTTTGAAATTCCCAAATTACCCTTATACAAAAACAAAACATTGATTTAATGTTTTACTTTATTTCCCAAACTACCCTTACCTTTGATTTAATGTTTTACTTTAATTCCTAAACTACCCCTTGCCATCTATCTATTTAGAATCACAGCCAATCGCGATTGACCTCAGGGAGAGTTCAATCACACCTGTGGGTTAATACATGCCCCTTTTATTTCCTATTAAGTGTGGTTAACTCCTTCCCCTCGCTCTCACGTGCATTGCAAGTGCCACTAGTGAGTTCAATTGGGTGTCATTAACTCCTTCCCTTCGCTCTCACGTGCATCGCATGTGCCACCCGCTAGTATATGTATATTGTATATTGGAAATAGCTAAAGGTGAGGATACCCTCTCCTTCCAAATCGGAATATGACTGAAACACCCTTTCTCCAAATCTAAAAATCGGCAACTTCGTAAGGATATAATTTGGCAATTAAATCGGCGGAGATATTAAGAACTGCGCTAAAACAATAGGGGAAAATTTAGTAGAATGTACGGAGTTCTTCCTATTTAAAGTTGCAGTATCTTACATTACCCCAATTTGATCCTATCCAACCAGCATTTAAAAAGTCCTAACTCCAAAAGGTATAAAAAGTTAAAAACTAGAGCTCACGGGTAACAACAATAAGAAATGGAGTCGTAGAAGACTACATTCCCTAATAATTCAGGAAATACCGCGTATGTAACGGCTTCGGATAAAACAAAATTAAAAAAATTGGAATAGTATAACAAATTTTTTTTTTGGGTGATATAATTTTATTTATTTTTTTGCTGAATACATAGGAATAGGCCGCAACCCAATTAGTGTGTTAGTACTGCTCAAGTTAGTGGGACAGGTGGGTATATCCATTACACCCTCTCGGGATTGAATCCGGACCAAAGTATGGTGTAAACATGCACAACCAACTGGACAAGCTTTGCTTCCCAGTATAACAAATTCAACAATAGAAAATAAAAATGTTATATAATCTTTACTATTATAATGCAAGAGGCATGCATAGATGATTTTTCCAAAATTCCCAAACTACCCTTATATAAAAACAAAACATTGATTTAATGTTTTACTTTAATTCCCAAACTACCCTTGCCTTTGATTTAATGTTTTACTTTAATTCCTAAACTATTGAAGGGGAAAATACCGGGAAGAACACGCGTCAGCAACTGCTACAAATACTCTGGTTTACTGGTAGAAGGTTGAAGTTGAAGGGTGTGATACCCTGACCTGTACTCCGATGCCAAAGTAAGTAGATGTAGAAGATGATGAATAGTAACAAGCACAGAAGCTAATGAGAGAGAAAGAGTAGAGATTTCTTGGTCCTTATGCACTGAGCTTCTCAGGATATTTATAGGTTTAACTTTGGATGCCCATAGATGCTCATGGATGACCATAGATGCCCATACCACATGTTCTACACTCATTACCAAATATGTCAGAAATATCTGCCACCTAACGCATCACACGTGGGAGCCTATTATTAGTTCAGTCGGTTTGTTTCTGATAGCATGCAAAAGTGATCGATCAACATTAAATGCCAAGACAGTGCTTTTCAACTACTTGTCAGAATAGAACGATCACCTCCTGATCACTTCCTCCTGCAAGTTGGTCTCGTTGTTGATTCGAGCCTGGGTCCGTTGTATATGCATTAAAACAAGGTTCGATGTGTTTATGATAACGGGAACATTGTCATGAGTACAACAGGAACGTTGTGCATACGACAACGGATACATTGTCAAGCGTACAACGTGAACGCTGTTCACAGAACAATAGATACATTGCGTAATTCACAACGGAAACATTATACACCAGACAACGAATATACCTCTATTTTAATCACATGATCCACGTGTCACTCATCAGTCAACATAACAACAAAAACTAGCTCGTTCTCCAACACTTATTAATTTTACGAATTTTATCCCTTACAACTACCCTTGTCATCTATCTATTTATAATCGCAACCAATCGCGATTGACCTCGAGGAGAGTTCAATCACACCCGTAGGTTAACATGTGCCCCTTTTAATTCCTATTAACTGTCGTTAACTTCTTCCCCTCTCTCTCACGTGCATCTCACGTGCCACCTGCTAGTATATATATATTACGGAGGAGCAGTACTCCTAAGTTATTTATTATTTTGGTATATCTTCAAACTATAATGCTGTCCACTTCTTTCCATAGCACTACCTCTAGGTCATCTACCGTATGAAAGAGAATAAAATGATGTCCATCTACAAATAAATAGAGAAAATCGCGTTGGTTGAAATATCAAAATGAAATACAGTGGGAATAGGCACCTGTATCATAAACAAGGTTGACTTAGGAAAAGAACTACATTATACAAAATATTCTGATTAGAAAAAATTATGAAGTGTTAAATATGATACTCTTTGTGAGGTGTTAAAGTCAGTAATGTGAATGACTGACCTAATTTAATGACCATTTCGGGTGCCAAATTATAAGTGGATAAACTACTATTATGATAAATAAAATATGCATTTCATAAATATATATATATATATATATATATATATATATATATATATATATATATATATATATATATATGTTTTTCACTTTATATCTCTTATTTGAATTTTTATATTGAAATTTGGAATAATGATGTCAAAAAAAAGTTATATAATTTGATCTTAAAAGTGTTAATCCCACTGTTAAGGGTTTGAAATGTTCATTTAAATAAAAAAACTTATATTCAAATTTTATCTCCTTTTTTTTTTTCCTACTTATTCTTTTTTTCTTTAGAACCAAGCACTCGATTTTAGTTGTATTTTTTTCATGCTTTTGCACCCCATTATTTTGGTATACTGTTGATGTTATTTGTAAAAGTATCAATGTGAAATACAACAAAACAATCATCTGTAAAGATTACACATAGTATTGCTACATTATACGTAGTGATGTATTAATCACATATGGTACATAGTGTTATGAAGGTAAAAATACGTGTTCAAAGAAGCAATTTTTTTTTTAGTTTGATTGAGACACAAGAGAAGTAGAGAAATTACTAAAAAGAGTTATTTAGAGAAAAAATGTGAGAACAAAAATTCAATATTGGATGAATTTGTATGGATTTTTTCCATTACTTTTTTTTAGTCATACTATGTTTGCTCTGGAAGACCTCTCATAGTCCCCATTATGATATGACATTAACATACAGAATTAGATTTGTAAATAAAGGGTTTGTGTTTTTTGGTTAAAATGATATTAAAGGGTTTGTTTGAAAATCTAAAAACAATAACATACAAAATCAAGGCTAGCTATTGCATTTGTAAATGAAAGGTTTGTTTGAAACTATAAAAATAAATAAAAAACATAGATAGAGAGAAAGACTTACCAAATTGGTGACAATGTGATGAAGTGGTGGGGAAAGAGGGAGAGGCTTGAGAGAGGGAGAATGTTTGAGGGACGAGATAGATAAATGAAAGAGATTGTTTTTGATATGGTATATGTGATGTATATATCATTTCATCTACTAAAGATAGTTTGGTAATTTGACCATCCGCTAAAGTAATAACTCCTACACTTATGAGATTTTTCTTATGTATGAGTCTAAAGTTATAAGTGTATAAAAATAGTTTGGTTCTTGTGATTAGGGGTGTATTCAAGCCGAATTGAGCTGAGCTCGATTCAAGCTCCAAAAATTAGTCTTGAAGCTCAGCTCGAACATAATGGCTTGGCACAAGCTTTGGCTTTTTTATCTTTAAAAAAATATTTTTATAATAATAATAATTATTATTATTATTATAAGTAATATTTATTATTATTACTTTATTAATATATATTAAAATATTCAAGCTGAGCCTCAATCAAGCACAGTAGAATCAAATGGAGCCTCACTCGAGCTTGGCTTAACACAATTTCAAGCTCGAATAAAAGCTCGACTCGATCAAGCCAAAAATTTTAAACTTGAACTCAGACTTGATTGAGCTGAGCCAACTTGGCTTGGATACACCCCTATTTGTGATATTGAAATATCGTGTTATTGATTTTTTTTTGGCACCCATAGAGTCTCTTTAACTATCTTGAAATCACCCTTACTTCCCTTTCAATAATTTGTTCCTCACCCCCACAAAGCTGGCCTCTTTAACGGTCTTTGAATTATGGTTAATAAGTTTTAACTCCTTTGATTTATTTTTAATTTTTATTTTTATAACTAATATTAGATGCTTTAATTTTAAGAATCTTAACTACAATTAAAGAAAGTTAAAAGGGGAAACGTGGCGAGAAAAGGGAGGACGAGACACCTTCCTTTGTTCCACTAGCAAGGAGGTGATTATTTTCGTTTATTAAAAAGTTTCTGAGAAGGGGACCGCGAGGTCTCCTTCCTAGCTAATAGTATCGTCTTGTGTCCCTTTTAACCCCCTTTTAATCATGGTT
This sequence comes from Tetracentron sinense, assembly GCA_015143295.1. Lineage (NCBI taxonomy): Eukaryota > Viridiplantae > Streptophyta > Magnoliopsida > Trochodendrales > Trochodendraceae > Tetracentron > Tetracentron sinense. The sequence continues at coordinate 19,829,568 of CM026560.1, read as the reverse complement.
AAGCTTTTTTTTTTTTTGCTTCGGATATCATTTACCTACGTTAGTAGGGTTAGTGGTTAGTTTGGGATTAGAGCTCTTGTAGACTCATCAAATCAGGGATTGGATCCCCAAACCTCCCTCAATAAAGAGGCCACACCCATCACAGGCGCAAGAGATGGGGTGGGGTGTGGCCCCAATGTTTGATCCCCGCACCCCATTTTATTTTATTTTTCTATTTTCAGTTTTACTTTCTTGAATAGTCGCACCTCAGTCTCCCAACGTTCTTCCTTTGTTTTCATGTTGTTGCTCCGTTATCAAGTGACTGCTCTATTCAACACCACGAAGGATCTGGTTATGTTCAAGACCACACATATTGATTTTGCTTCGTGTTTTGCATTTGATTAAATTTGTGAGAGTATACTTGATAAAAACCAATGATGCTGCTAAAGTTTTATGTATATTTTAATTTCTCCAAGTTCATTGAAATGAATTGTGGCGGAGTGGGATTCGTGCTGCTGACCCCACATATTTGGGATTAGGCATTGAAGATGATGATGAAGTTCATGGAGATGTTTTTTAAATCAACTTATGTTCTGCGTTTTGATAAAATTGGTCTAAGAAATTGGGTTTGCAGGGATGGACGGTAAACTTGTTGCAATTGTTTTTTTTTTTTGCAGATGGAGTATTTGATGCAATGTCTCTCTAAAGAATAAAAGTTAGTATCTTGAATTCATTCTCTGATCTAGTTCACTATGGAGATCGCAAAGAGGATGTGGTGAAGCTTATCAATTAGAGCATAATACACATCGTATGAATGGATATAATTCTTCCGGGTGCCTGCCCAGTCAAATAACTCCATTGGCGTGGGCACATCGAGATTTCCCAAGATCTTCAAGGCCCAAAGGTTTTAGTAACTTTTCCCATTTATTCTCACTCTCTGGACCATGAGTATCCAGGCTAATACCATAAGAACAACCACTATTATTACTATCAAATCTTTTGTATAAATGGTGTGTAAATATAAAATTTATAGGTATTTTTTTTTTGTTTTTGGTGTATATAAGTAATTTTATTAATTTAATAGTGTGCAGTCATCAAATATTGGTATGCATCTAACACCATCCTAAACCCTAAATTTTAAGCTTAACTAAATTACAATAAATTTTTTTTTTTCCTTTTAATGATAGATAAACCCTAGGGTTGAGTGTAAAAAAACGAGGCGTAGACCAATGAGATCTTGCGGTCAGCTTAAAAGTGAGTCCGTACAGGGGTCACTTCAGCTAAAGTGCGCCTGGGGTATATGGATATTGTCGGAGACTCGGGCGAGTAGCAGCAAATAGGAAGGGAAGTAGAGAAGAGAGAAATAGTTGAACGAACCAAACACTTCTCTGTTTCCTAATAATAGTTTATTTTGTTAGTACTTCTTAATCTCATCCCCTCAGAAAATCTCCATTACCTTATTATTCCCTCTCTTTCTTTCAAAATCCCTAAAATTACTCTCCATTTTCCTCACTCTCTCTTATTAGGGTTTCCTCCTCTTCTCCATCACTGTCTTTTCCTTTTCTTCTCAGTTGCAAAGAGGAGTTTCAGAGTCTCTCTCTCTCTTCTAAAAGGTATGTTTTTTTTTTCTTTCTTTTTGAATTTTTATTTACTGAAGCTCTTTCTGTTCTTGGAATCAAATTTAATGTTTATTCTGCTGTTTTTGTTGTTGCTTTCTGAATCTCTTGAGCAGACCATTATAGTTTGTAGATTTGGTGCTTTGTTCTAGCTTGGTTTCATGTAGTGTGATTATACTAAGGATTTTTGCATGGTTGATTTGGGTTGTTTTGTTATATATTCTGGGGAATGATAAAGGAGCAGAGAAGAAGTTAGTAGATAGAGCATTAAGATTAATAGTTCTTTTATCTTATTCGAAAACTCCATTAACATTTAACAATAGGGGTGTGCATCTTAGGCATGAAGCTTGTACAGTTCAAGTAAAACAGTTGTATGCTGATTTTAATATTTGCCCTTAAAACAAGATTGAATCTTTTTTTTATACAAACCTTCCAAGGTGAGGATTTGGGATCATTTCCTATTGCCTTATACAAACCTAAATCTCAGTTCCGGTGTCCTTATTCTGATTTGGTGTCTAAGATTCCAGTTTTCTGTTTCAGATTGTAGAGGCTTGTAAAATGAGGCCATCGTTAGCAGAGAGGCCACGTGTTTGATTAGGGGTGTCAATGGGCTGGGCTGGGCTTGGGCTTGTATTTTGGTGATTTTTGATTAGGCCCGGTCCGAGCCCGACACGTTTACAATAGGCTTTGAATCCCGAATTCGGCCTGATTGACATCCCTTTTGATTCCAACTTTCATCAGCTATGTACTCTTGTAACGTGTATGAGACCCTAACTTGGTATTTCTTGCAATTAGAGCATCTCCAACCCAATTTCTTAAATTTCTCTACTTTTACTCTATACTAGAGAGTTTTCTTAAAATAGGGGGCACTTTTTCTCCTTGCAACTCCAACCCCACTCTTTACTTCTTCTCTACTTCTATTTAAATACTCACTTTTTTACTTCTTTTTATTTTAACATTATTGCAACCGTTGAGAGTTCAATTGCACTTCAACCCCATTTTTTTATTTCTTTTCTAAAAACTAATATTAGATTGTTAAATCCCAAGGGTTAGTGAATCTTAACCATAGTTTGTAGAAGTTAAAAAGAGACACATGTTGGTCTGTGGGTGCGATTGAACTCTCCCTTATTAGTTCAATCGCAATTGACTGTGGTTCCCAACTCTACTTCATATTCAAATGATTTGACAAGACTATTAAAAAAAAATAATATAATAATAATAGGGAGAGGGATTTGGCTCCCTACTACTAAGGAGCCAAATCAAAAATCCTATAGTAGGGAGTCCATATAGGGAGTGCGTTGGAGTGCTTAAAAGAGGGTATGCCTCTCTACTATAGGGAAGAGAGCTCCTTTAGGGAGTGCGTTGGAGATGATCTTAGATCTTGAGTTGGTAGTTGGTACTTGGCATCCCATCAGGGATCAAAGAGAAAGGCAACAAAAATACATAATCCAAAAATATTAAGAACACACATATTTATCGGAATAATGCTTGAGTTAATACTTAATATGATGTGGATAATTGAGGTGATGTGCATGTTTATCTTAGCTTCTTATGTCCTCCTCTTCATCTACTTTCTCACTTTTTTTCTTCCCTTGCTTATGCTCCTGCTTAGAAAATCTGGAAAATAGAAGTGATTGAAGAAGAAAAGATAATGGATAAGGCAATGTGGATAGAGAATTTGGTTTTCTGCAGTGAGTTATGGGCTTATGGCACTCTCTATGAGTCCTACCTCATTTTCTTTTTCATTTTTCAGTAAGTGACAAGATTTTATTGAATACAGAAAGCCGAGGATAAAATTGACATAGTAGAACTAGGGGATAGAACGAGTGTAGTCAAAATTTCACCCATCCAACGCATAGGTCACAGCCTCGCCCATCCAGGATCCATTTTGCCTAATCAAGGTCTAGACGGGCACTTGTCAAGATGAGGCTGCCTAGTATAGGGCTTGTTTCCCGGACACTAAAGCACCAATTACTAAGGCACTTGAAGCCGGAATAAAATTACGCTCTTCACACACACACACACACACACACACACACATATATATAATATTACATCTGGCTCACTCTCCTCTTTTCTCCAAACTCGGCTCTTTAATTTTTATAGTGACATTTTGTTCGTATGTATGCTTCATATCCAATTTTCAAGAATATATAAATATTTTAAATTTCTATGATCTTAATAAATAAAGTAAATTTGTTCGCTTTATCATCACCTAAGCAATGGCTAGGCAATGATTCACATAGGGAACCCTTATTGCTAAGGCGTTACTGGATGGAACGTCAAGTTGATGACGAACACCTTCCTTATTGCTAAGCTTGATGACGAACACCTTCCTTAGCCACTGCGTCAACTCAATAAATCGCCTTTTGAGTACCTGATTGAATGGAATGCCAACAATCCAAAAGTTATGTACCTTCTTATTCCATTGTAGTTATGTTTTTAGTATACCGGTACAAGAAAGCTCAATTGCTCTGCCAATTGATTGGAAAATTGAGGAAGTTTCATGAGTTTTGCTATAGAACCATCATCAATTTCGAAAAAATAATGAATTGAATTTTTTTTGGTCAATTTATTTTTCTTTTACAGATTTCCAGTTGCAAAGAATCATTTATTATTTGATATAATTCCTTTCTGACTTTTAGATCCTTCTCTTGGCTGGTAAAATCTATATGATTTTTCCCCTTTCTTATCTCCCTTTAATTAACTCTTTTAGATGGACACTGTTCAGTATTGTTTAGGAATGGATCTGGTGAACATGTAAGGACATGCATCAACCTTGAATCATGGGGAATGGAGAGATTGATACTCCAACGAAGACGCCAAAATCATCTTCAGCACAGGTCTGCATGAGTGACCACAGTTCCCTATCTATCCAAAAGTGATTCTATTGAATTTTCTCTGCAATCATTGTATGTTATTAAACTTTTGTTCTGCAGGAGCAGCCTCCTGCTAGCAGCCCTGCCACAGTTTTTCCTGATTGGGCTTCATTTCATGTACTAGGTTTTATATCCCATTGTATTTGTATTTTAGATTTTTTTCCCCCTTTCTAGTTTGTGCCCATCAACTCTAAAGCACAATCTATACTTTCATGTAGGCTTACTATAATGCTACCGGAACTCCACCCATTCCCCCACCTGGATTTTTTCATTCTCCTGTAGCATCCAGTCCTCAGGCTCATCCTTACATGTGGGGACAGGTATTTTACGATGTAATTAGTTATTTATTGTTTTGATACTTGAAATGTTTCTCCCTTGCTATGGTCAAACTTGGCATACTGAGGTTCTGGTTTGGGGTTTGATCAAACCTCGACTTGAAGTCACTTTGTAAGTCTTGGGCTGTACATAGTTCTTTACTTTTACATGTGGACTAATTGAGACATTTCTTCTCCCTGCAGCACATAATCCCTCCATATGGAACCCCGCCATCTCCATATGTTACCATGTATCCACATGGGGGACTCTATGCCCATCCATCCATCCCACCGGTACCTTTGCTATTTTTGTTCCCTTTCTTTTGTTGCTTCCATGGTTCAAAATATTGGTACGTACCGGCCGATTCGTGTCGGTATGTATTTCGTTTGTGCTACCTGATATGTGGATATGCCAGAATAAAAAAAATCTCTCGTCTTGATCCCGTATCAGTCGTATATAAGCAATGGTTTAAAAGATGAAGGCGTGAGACCTAACGTTGGGACCTTATGCGTGAGGCGTAAGCCTTGAGGCGTGAGGCTTAAATAAATAATAAATATTGCAAAAAGAATCAACAAATTAATTAAAGGTTATAATAAACAATTACACACACACACACACACACACACACATATATATATATATATATGTATTATATGTATTTATGTGCGTGTATATTGTATCCACATGCATATGTAATATTATATAAATTATTCAGCCATAAAAATAATAAATTTAAAGGTAAGACAAGTTGAATTTTTAGATTAACTTTTTTATTTATATACATATTGAAAGACGAATGATGTTATTCAATGGCTCCAAATCGTTGTGATTTGCGAAGTCTACTGTAAAAATTAGAGTAAAACATGCTCAACAAGGTTTTTAAAATCCTAAATATGTTAGGCAACTTCGGCATAATATATTAATTTAAATTAATATCAAAATAAAAAATAATGTTTTTATCGAGAAAATGAATTAAGAGGCACACACCTTAAAATTCAATTTTTAGGTTTAGTTATGTGGCTAGAATCCTATTTTTGATTAATGTATGAGGCACAAACCTTAAAAATTTAATGTTGAAGTCTTAGTTATGTGGATAGTACCCTATTTTTGATTAATATATGAGGCACACGCCTCATATATAAAGCGAGTCTCAGGCCCTCGAGGCATGAGGCATGTGCCTCTTGTGAGTCTCAAAATTTAAGGTGTTAGCCTCATGAGATTTAAGCCTCAAGGCGTTTTCCTTGAGTTTCGCCTCGAGGTGATCCTTGAGGCGTAACTCGTAAGCCTCACACGCCTTTTAAAATACTGCATTTAAGTGAGTTTTAAATTTTATTTTCATTTACTTAAGATATTTATTTGTAAATAAGGTTATAACCCTAATTTGAATTCAATAAAAATTACTCTAGATCCAAATTCCTAAAGAAGTAAAAAGTCAACTTTCTAGTTCAAGAACAAAATCTGCATTTGAGGGGTTAGGTAAAATTTTAACTTTCAAATGGTAAGTTATTTATCAAATATTAAAATTTTATTATATCAAAACATTACTTTTTTTTGATTGGTAACCAAGCAGAGATAAAATATATAAGAGGAGAAAAACTACAAAAGGGAGCCAGAGTATGGTTCACGAGATCATAAACCGATACTGAGAGTAAAAAAAAAGAGGAAAAAGAACAACAGCTATGAAACCCCTAAAGGAACTGCCCGCCCAAATACAATCAAAATGCCAACAAGCCCAAGTTCACCCCAGCCTGACGATTGGAAGTTTGGAACACCAATCCACAATCAAAGAGCGGGCCCGAATACATATACTATATAGGGATGACGGAAAGTTGTTGAAACTCTCTTGCTCCTCTTTTTCCAGATAGCCCAAGTTATAACACTGGGCAAAAACAGCCAAATAGCCATCCTTGAACCATCCCCACTAACCAAATCCCAACAGGATAAGAAGTTATGAAAGGAAGAGGGAAAGACCCAAGCCACACCCAACCGAGAAAGAAAGAAACTCCAAATCTCACTAGCAGCAGAACAATGCAAGGGAAGGTGATCAACCGACTCTTCCGCATGAAGGCACATATAACAACGGTTAGCTATCCTCCACCTTCTAGATTTCAAGTGATCACACATGAGGATTTTATTCAAAGCCGCATTCTATAGTAAGAACGATACTTTATATGGATTGCCTGGATTCCACCAAGGTTCTGAATGTCGATATCGCTCGATATGTCGAGCCGCGGGAAAAAAAAATATCGGAGATATATCGCAAGATATATCGTTTATTAATGATTTTTGGAAAAATGACAGAAAGATGGGGCAAAACATGAAATTTTGCAGTGAAACTTTAGGAAATGGTAAAATAGATTAATACACATTTGAGAATAAAAACATTTGAAAAAATCACAATGTACATAAGAGGTGCAATGAGAAGAGAGCAAAGATGTGCGCTAACGAGTGACACTAAATAATATATTTCAGTAATATTTAATAATTTTATATATCATTGTTAGTAAAATAAGATATATTATTTGATCGATGTTACTATGTGTATTTTTAAGAATTATTATCTATTAATAATAATAACATAACATTATTAAAGTTCACGACTAAATATAATATCCATATGAATTTCAAGTATAATCCTTAAAATAAAAAAGGCCTTGCATTAAAATTTTAATACTTATATTTTGAATTGAGTTTATAATATAAATCAATATTAGTTTTTAAACATAATATAAATCAATATTAGTTTTTAACATATTTTTTTTTATATAATATATTTTTTTACATAACTAATGACACATCATTTTTAGAAATGTTTTGTACTAAAACTATTAAAAAAAATCTAAAAATCAAGGTTAGATGCTTTATTCGGTTATTCCTAAAGGTTAGTAAATTTTAACCCTAGTTATAGACTTATACATAGTTAAAAGGGCACTCTATTTTTTATAAAAAAATTATAAAAGTCAAGATTAAAACACTTAAAGGAAGTATTTTTAATGAGATTATGAGTGACGCTAGATTTACCCTTGTTAGGGTTAAAACATTAAGGAAATATGTTTAATGAGATCAAGAGAGTCAGCTTAGCATTATCCTTGTTATGTTTAATGAAATCAAGAGTGACCCTAGCAATACCATTGTTAGGGTTAAAAACTTAAAACACGAGCCCCACCCCTCATTCTCATTCGATTAAAGCCCCCCTCTCCTCCAAAAAAAAAGGAGAAGGGTAGAGACAGAGCTTGAGAAAGGAAGAGGGGACCTTGCGTGATGCTTCTGGCTTTGCTATCAGCGACTCAACCTCCCACGACGACGGCAACAGGTATGAGGTCTTGCCTCTTCCTTCTTTCTTCTCTACTCCTCTTAAGTCTCAAGTCTAAATCCTTTTTATTTGATCGATTGCAAAAGCCTAACTCTCAACCATTGGAGTTTTGTAAGGATGAGAATCATAGGTTTTTTGTAGCCTGTAGGGACTGACAAAGTTCCATGACTTTTCTTTTTTGTTTTTTATGTAAAAAATTGAGAAAAAATTAGGATTTACAAATTTCGCTCAGTATCGGTAAGATATTGGCGATATATCTCCGATATCATGTAAAAAATTCTCTGCAACACATAGATGTGTCGGCATGTATCGATATCGACATATATTTGCGATATATTGCCGATGTTGTCGATTTTTTTATGCTTGGATTCCACACCACCCTATAATGGAATGGGGCAGATGAACTAGCCCCAAACATCTGAACTAAAGATCTCACTGAAAAGCTGCCCTTGTTGCTTCTAACCCAAATTCTACAGTCCTGACCCTGAAAAGCAAGAAAATGAGACCCTAAACACTCTAACAGTCTACTAAGCTCGACCACTTCCTAATCGTTCAACCCTCTCTGTAATCTAGGACACCAAGCCACCCTCGTAGAGCTCCTATCAATTTAATCCCCAACTAGTGCATCCCTATCCACTATGTGAAATAAGAGGCCAAACTCCTATAATTTCGTGGAGCCACACCACACATCCTTCCAAAACCTGACCTCAGATCCCCTACCAACCTTGAACCTGAAGAATGGGGCTACTAAACGAGCAACTGACATGATTTCTATCCACATTCCCAGCCCATTAGACCCCTTAACTTCCTTAGGGACCCAACACGATTGTTCCCCATATTTGGCCATAATAACAGACCGCCAAAGACTCTCGTACCTTGCCGAATCTCCAGATCGATTTCCCCAGCAAAACCTTATTAACTAACGACAAAAGCTTCAAATTCAGACCCCCTTTGCTCTTTGGGTGACAAATGCTATCCCAATCGACTAGGTGGTACTTGAACTTACCTCCTTTGTCATGCCAAAGAATTCCCTTTGCATCCGCTTAAGAGATGATGCCACAGAGCGAAGGATGACAAGCATGGACATAAAGTAAGTGGGAAGACTAGCTAAGGTACTCTGAATCAGTGTTAGTTTTCCTCATTTTGATAAGAATGATGATTGCGGACAACCGCCTCTCAAACCTATCCAGAATCGGAGCCCAAGCTACCTTCGATTTAAAACTGGCCCCAAGCGGCATACCCAGATATATCGATGGGAGAGACCTTGTCCGGTATCCTAGACACTCGGCTAATCTGGCCACATCAGAACCTTCCCCCACTCCTATTATTTCCGATTTAGACATGTTGATCCTCAGACTTGATACGGCTTCAAAGCAATATAGGAGTTTTCTAAAGGGATTTTAGGTCCTGGCGCACTGCTCTACAGAAGATAAGAGTATCATCTGTGAATTGAAGGTGAGAAATACGCAATCAATCTCGACCTATGGAGAAGCCTTCGAAGACCGGACCATCGACCCGGGCCAACATCCGGCCCAAGGCTTTGGAGACCATAATGAACAAGAATGGGGAGAGAGGATCCCCCTGCCTTAATCCCCTAGAACTCTGAAAATACCCTGTCGGGCTACCATTAATGAGAATGGAGAAGGATACAGAGGACACACATGACAGTATCCACTGACACCACTTAGGACCGAACCCCATTCTTATTAGAACATAACCCAGGAAACCCCAACTGAGGTGATCATAGGCTTTTTTCATATCCACTTTACATAAAAGTCCCAGAACCTTAGATCTAATCTTATCATCGATACATTCATTGGCTATTTAGTATGCCATTAAGGATCTGACAGCCTCCCACAAATGCCCCTTGCTGGGGGGAAATGATGGAACCCAACACTCGTTTGAGACGATGCGCTAGAACTTTGGATAGGATCTTGTAGGCACTACTCACAAGATTGATGGGACGAAAATCTTTGATATCCATTGCCCCCTTGATCTTCAGAATCAGGATTACAAAGGTATTGTTGAGCACTTTATCAAAGCGCCCCGCCTCATGCAACTCACTCATTACCTCAAGGAAATCCTTCTCGATGATATCCCAACAATGACGGTAGAATTCAATAGTGAAACGGTCCGGACCAGGGGCCCTGTCTCTGGCCATGACCCGTATGACGCCCAATACCTCCTCCTCCTCAAATCTAGCCTCCAGCATATCCCTCTGCCCCCCTACAAGCTTTTAAAAGGAAGACCATCTAGTTGAAGTCGCCAAATTTCCTTTTCCGTTTACAGATCCTGATAAAAGACACAATGCTCTCTGCTACTTCTCCTGACCTCCCTCCACACCCCCTCCACCTGTAAGCGAGAAATGAAATTGCTCTTCATATGGGCATTGGCATCCTATGAAAAAATTTGGTGTTTCTGTCCCCCCTCCTTAAGCCACCGGATCCTAGCCTTCTGCTTCCAACTAATCTCTTCCAACCTAGCCTTGTGAAGGTATTCTACCTTCATAACTTCCCTAGATCGGATCTCCTCAATGGACAGATACCTAGATTCCTCCAACAAGTCCAAACCATCTATGGCCTTCAATAAACCAATTAGACTAGCTTGGATATTACCAAAAACTTATTTGTTCCATACTCTTAAGTCTAGCCTTGAGAGCTTTGATTTTGAGCCCAAACTACGTGCTGGTTGGACCCCATCCCCTAGTAGCGCTCCATACCTCCGCCATCACCCCTTTAAAACTATCATCCTAAAGCCACATATTCTCAAATCTAAATAGGGATGGGCCCCCTCTAAAGTCTCTGGGCTCCAGAGATAATGGAACATGGTCTGATATGGGTCATGGCAGGGAAGATTGAATAATATTTGGAAAGTGTCCTTCCCATGCCGGGTCACAGAGAAATCTATCTAGCCTACTAGCTAGGCTGCTGTTCTCGGAATGAGCCTAAGTGAATAACTGTCCTTTTGAAGGAAACTCAATCAGCTTATGACGCCTGATAAATTCCCCAAACCTCCTCATCTTCGCCAACACCACACACCCGCCTTTCCGCTCCGCGGAACACCGAATGCTATTAAAATCCCCACCCAGACACCAGGGATCCCCCCACCTGACATTGACATCATCTGATTCTTCCCAAAAAACGGAATCATTTGACCCACCCGATGGGCCATAGACTCCAGAGAACACCCACTCCAGCTCTTCCCCCACCCAACGACAAAGAATGGAAATCGAATAAGCCCCCAATTTTGACTCCAACACCTCCACTTTGTCACCATCCCAAAGCAGCAGAATTCCCCCTGAACCGCAACCCATTGAGGGGATGAGACATCCCACAGCTGCCTGACGATAAAGTCTTGAACTCTCTCCAATTTGGTTTCCTGAAGGCACAAAATAGCCGGTTTCCTACATCGAACTAACCTCTTTACCGCCACACGCTTCTCAACGAGCCCTAAACCCCTAACGTTCCATGATATAATGGATGAAACTGTCATTGGGTAATCCTTTGACCCTTACCAATCCTCGGGCCACTGACACCACTTCGACCTTGACCGCTCATAATTGACACCCCATGCCAATCGCCTCAACTCCAAAGCCGAGCACGACCCTCGACGAGAATTGGATTTTCGGTTAGAAATCTATAAGTCCTCAATACTGTCCCTTTGGAGGCTCAAGAATAGGGCTCTGGCCTCCTTCTCATGACCCACAAACGATAGACCTAGAAACCTCCCAAGGTCCTCCAAATTGCCCGGACTCCCCACTAACCGCTCCCCTTGCTCCCGGCTAATTACAACCGTAGGACTACCGCCTTGGCATCCATTGCCGACCTGTAAATTAGAGGTTGAAAGCACTGACTCGGGACTTGGATGGCTTGTAGTGAGATCCCTAGAACCCAACATTGAACTAGACCCACCTCCTACCCCCATCACCTCATTAGATAGCGTTATCATGACTCCATGGACAGGGGAAATTAAATTAGAAAGCTCACCTAGAGAGCACAAAGAACTCTCCTTACCCCCCCTCACCTCGCTCAAGGGCAGATTAGGAGAGATAAGGAGAGAGGAGGGTTTAGTCTTACCTCTCACCGGAACCGAAGATCTATCTCCGAACCCTTGATGATCTGTACCTCGTGATGAGTGTGAAGATTTGGGTTTTTGCTTTCAATCCTGACTGAGGCTGACCTTGTTCCTTAGTTCCTTGTCCCGGCGTCACTTCCGCAAAACGAATTGGAGACTGATTAGCGAGACATGGAATAGGAGCAGCTACTGGTTGACAAAAATCTACCGCTGCTGTAGCCACTTTTGTCGGTGTTGGTGTAGTTGACTCCGACCTGCCCCTGGCCCTTTCCCTATTATCTCCCGACCTAGTGTGAGGACCTCTGCCTGCTGCTAGATGAATCCCTGATGAAAAACCCTTATCTGTATCTTCCTAACCCTCATCGAAAACCTCATCTTCGTCATGCCAAAGTCTTCCTTTAATAGGGGAAAGAATCCTAGCTATATCACCCCCCTGAATGCCCCGAGAAGGCAACAACTTCTCGAGATTCCCTTGTGAAGTATCTCTAAGCATTTCGACGAACCCTTGATCCACCTCCTCTTGTAGGGCCAAACTAACCTCGAACGGCTCCTCCATGTCTCCAACCAGAGAGCCCATACCGACAAGAGGAGGGCTGACTGCCTCCACCCCAATTGATCGAGACTCCCCCTGCGGAAGGGCAGCACAACCCTCCCTCCCCAGAATTGTGAACTGTTGAACCTCTAAGGAAACATCGGATACAACCCTGTCCACCACCTTCAGCTCCCCTTGGAACCTTGCCCCACCGCCTGTATGTGCTGCTGGACACACGCTCCCAACAGTTGCCTGAGACTCGGGAGGATTCGCAGCACCCTTGAGCCCCCCATCTCCCAACAGAGCACTTGAGTTATGGTCATGCCCTACCCGAATAGAAGGGTCCATGGACCTCTTAATTATGGCATCGATACCAAAAATGTCCGCTGGGTCTGGGTCGGGCCATGAAGCCTTGATTGCGTCTGGTAATTGGATCATGGGCCTAATCGATGTAGGGCCCATAGAACCTATCATTTTGAACGAAATGGGCCACTGAACGAGACTCAGGGCCTGGGCTTGTGACTTGGGTAGTGGCCGTTAGATCAAGGGGTACCTGGACGGACGAGATGCCTTCTCCTGAGCTGATTATAAAAATAGGGTTTCCCCTGACTAACTCTTCCTGTTCGCAACCAATGGGAAGGTTTTCCTTCTCTGGCGAGACGACATGCCTCTGAAGATCATACACTTACCCTTCTCACCTCCTTCATTTTCAGACGACGCAGGTACCTCTTTCTAATTTTTATTCTTCTTTTCCCTTTTTTATGCTTCCCCGGAGTACCCTCAACCTTAGCACGAACATCAGTATCTTCTATATTCAGTCTGGTCTCAGACACAGTACCATCACCCTTGTCTAGCTTCCCCTGAGCTTGACTGATCTTGCACTGATCACCCTGTCCTGGAGCACAGGAACCCCGCCTCCCAACCACCCCCTGACCACCAACTTTGCGTAAGCCGCCACTCGTAGAAGGAACAGAGCTACCTGCCTCTGCTACTGAGCTTCTCTCCTTATCTGACAACCTGTTCTGAACCCCTGGGTACAAATTTGAATTTTGAACCTGACTACGATCTGACTTATCCACTCCTATGCTAGCACATGGCTGCCCGACTTCCAGCAATTCTTCTGCTACCCCCACCCAACTCCGGCAGAATCGGACCTCCATGGATTCCGGCCACATGCGGCAATTCGCACATAATTCTGCCTCCCAATCAGAAATTTATAATGGATATGAAATGGAGTGAAAGTCAATTGAAATAACCCTTGGAATGGATTTCATACCGCCCTTCACTTTAAGTTTAGCGAACGATAGGTCTGAAATGGTTACTGTTGTTGGGTGAACCTCCTCCAAACCTCCACAGAGGGCTCCAATCCTGCTTAGTATCGAGGGTACCCAAAGGTGAAACGGTATGCCCTTAACGGCGATCCATCTTGGTTTGGACAATCCAGTAAGGGAAAGCCCATTCGATGCCGGCCACCATCTAAGGAAACCTACAAAAGACGCATTGCCCAAATAGTCTCTTGTTGGAGCACAAGGTTTGTAATTGTGATGGATTAGTGGTATGGAAGATTGCTTGATGGACATCATAAGGGAACAGGGTGATTGCATGCTCCTCAGGAATCATCTGGCTTATGATTTTAGTCATCCCTTCTCAGTTGTCTTCCTTCTCCGACCCCCGGATTGAGCACACAACCGCCTCAGCCCACTTTCCAAATGCCCCTGCATCATAGTCTACCACCACCCTGTGAGCACCTTTCTGCTGATCCACATGACACCGAATCCCCGTCATTATCTCTGCATGGGAAGCCCCCTTGCTCAACTGAGAGACTCCCTCTCCCCTCTTGTGGTTTGGCAAATGGCCAGGGGGTCCGCGCGCCCAAGCACCACTATGATTACTCAGGCCCCTACTCTGATTCTGGATCCTGGAATATGACACCCCACAGTCTCTCTGCTGGCCTGAGAGATAAAATTCTGCTGCCTTATGAAAAGATCTCCAACCCGCTGCCCTGTTACCTTTAGAGATGATGGTCCAGCCTCCTCTCCCGGAATTAGGGAAAGATAACAGCACCAGATATTCCCCTTGATCATTACTTCTCTTTTCCAGCAGGAGATTTCCTGAATGCCCTTGGAACTTACTGAACAGATATCCCTGACTCTTTTCCATACAATCTCCTAAACTGTGCTTCAACCATCTAACTGCCTCTTCTGGTAACCATAGTATATTAATACCCCCCTTCCAACCACGTTCTAAAATCTTGATGAGCACACCCTCCTTTAACTCCATTTCTTGAAGATCAAAAAGTTTTGACTCAATCGCTACACGTTTCTGGCGACTGCCCATATCAAAACTCCACTGAGATGAGCCCACCCCGAAGGACTAAACAGACAACCTTAGATCGCTGAAGACTGATTTGAACCAATGGACTTAGAAACTGATGACAAACAACAAGACAAATAGGATGCGAACAGACCTGGATATGAAGACAGACTAGGGAAAACGAGGATGATAACAGACTGACAAACTAGGATAAAAGAGAAGATAACAGGCATGGAAAGTGAAGAAGATGGCGAACATGGAAAAATGATCAAACAAGGAAAATGAAACGAGTTGAAGAGGATGGATTAGCAAATATTTGAGAATCTAACGGACAAGGAAGATGAAACGGGAAAATGACAGACTTAGGAAGATGAAGATGAAACAGGAAGATGACCATGAGCAGAGGGAAATAATTGATATTGATTGAAGGGCAAAACATTACTAAAACCCAAAAGTCCAGAAAAAAGTCTAATGTTTTAGTCTTCAAAATTGTTTTCCTCTACAAGGTCAAAAAGTCAACTAACAATGGAACAGTTTAGCATAAAAAGACTTGGGCCTTGTTTGGTTAAACTTCTTTGAGAAGAGAAGAACTTCTTAGGAATTACTTCGGAGGAAGCAACTCCTAAAGGAGTCTGCAAAAGGCATTCTGAAAATAAATTATGTTTGGTTTGCATATGTGAGAAAAATTACTCTTGTAGATTAAAAAATCAAAAATATTGTTTGGTTTGCACTTTTGAAAAGTTACTCTTACACGCTTAATTTATTTAAGCTTAACCATAATTAAAAGAAGGTAAAAGAGATATGGGGATGCATCGGTACCCTGCATAAGGGAATGCACAATCCTCTAATCACTACTCCTTTGGTATAAGAGACAGAGATCTCATCCTAGCCAATTGCTATTGAACTCCGAGAGGGTTCAATTGTACCCACAGACCAACATGTGTCTCTTTTAACCTCAATTAATTGTAGTTAAATTTCACTAACCCTTGGGGTTCAACGATATAATCTTGGTTTTTAGAATAAAATATTAAAAAACATATGTAACTCTGGTTAATAATTTTTTACTCTTAATGTTAATTTTTAAAATTTTTTTTTCCTAAAACAAAGTTATATTATTAAACCCGAAAGATTAGTGAATCTTAATCATAGTTAATAGAGATTAAAAGATACACGTGTTGGTCTAGGATGCAATTGAACTCTCCATAAGTTCAATTGCAATTGGCTGTGATGAGATGTTGGGAAGGGTGACGAGATCTTAAAAGGACCAGGGTCATGGAAAGCATCCTTTACATGCCTTTATAAGGCGTCACTCGTGTCAGGGCATACATGTTTTTATAAGGTGTCCTTCGTGTCGGGGGCAATTCATGCTTTTATAAAATGATTTGAAAAGCTTAACTTTTTATAAATTGCCGTAAACAACCATATTTTCGTCAACTTCCAGCGGAAGTGGGAAACATGGCTTCCCGGGGAAGCAACCCACACTTGCTTTTTGGGGAAGTGAGATTTTCGACTTTCATTAACTTTGGACTCCACGGGAACTCATTGATGAGTGGCCAAACGTGATTTTTGACTTCTTAAAATGAAAAGTCAGTTGAAAAGTCTAACCAAACGCTACCTTACATTCAAGCTTATAATTTATGTTTGTAATTCAATACATTCTTATTTTACTCATTGAATGTTAGGTTTTAATATCTAGATTGCATATCCAATACCTGGCTAAGTGATTATTTTATTAGCACAGACACCTTTTTAACTTATAAAATTCTTTACTTGCATATATATATGATTAGAAATATAGTTGTGGGCTTTCATTTAGTTTGTTTTTGCTTATATTTGCATTAAAATGAGTTTTATTTTTATAAGGTATCCAAATTTTCCCTTGCATATCCAATCATTTCTTAGCGTATTCTAATTTTTTTCCACTGTATGCATCTGATACGGTCCAATATGTCGATATGTATCCTATATTTGACTTACCGATACGGCACCCGATACCGATATTTTGAACCATGGCTGCTTTTAGTTCTTCCCTAATTGAGGACTTCCCTAATTGAGGAGGTATGTCCATTTATTGGCATTTACTTATTTGAGTTATTTCCATCTAATCTTCATTTCTCTGTAACTTTCTCAGGGATCTCATCCATATAGCCCCTACGCAATGCCTTCCCCAAATGGGACAGCCGAGAATTTCGTGAGTATTGGCTACTTTTTCCGGGTAGTAGGGTATATAGCATTGATACCTATTTCTTCAAAATAAACATTGCTTGTTATTCTCCAAAAGATTCAAATCATCCCTGATCCATACAACCAATCCTTTTGTTTTGGTAAATTCAAGAGTATGTTTTGTATTTTTAAAGGCTAAAATGATGTTATTAAAACCATTACAGATCTTTAGTGCTTAATTTTCTTGTTATGTGTGATTTATCATGGTCTAGAAATGAAAATGTTGTTGGCCATATTTTAGGTGGTTGTGGCTAGTGGTGGAGAATTAGAGGGTAAATCAGGTGAAGGTAAGAGCAAGACTCCTCTAAAGAGATCCAAGGGAAGCTTAGGAAGCCTGAGTATGCTTACTGGCAAGAGTAATGAGATGGAAAAAGCATCTGGAGCGTCTGCCAACGGTGGCTTGTCACAGAGGTAGCATGCTTCCACATTTTGCTAATTTCCTTGAACATTTGCAACATGTTGGCACCATATTCATCATGTCCATACCAATGAAATATGCAGTGGTGAGAGTGGGAGCGAAGGTTCAAGTGAAGGAAGTGATGCCACTTCTCAAAATGTTTGTAAACATCAGACCTGTTGCTTCTCTTTTCCCGCTTAATTTGATACGTTATCACTTCTCTGAGGTTTTTATTTCCCACATGATCTTAATACTAAATACATATTCATGCTCCAGCCTGCATCTCTAATTGATCAAACAGAATATGTACATTGCTGCTATAAGGTTCATAAGAAATGTCTAATTAAAATTTCACAGGGCTCTCAGGAAAAACCATGCGGCAAACAAGGTTCTGTTGACAGTATGTTTTCAACTTGAGTTATCTGCTAATATATTGATTTCTTTGGCTATGATTAAATATTTAATCTGGGTGCCGTATATGTGGATTGCAGCTGTTGCCCAGAATGTGACCACTGTTTGCAATATATCAAGCGGTGTCACACAGATACCCCCAACCCAGGCCATGTTGAACCAAAGTATGGTCATGCCTGTGGTGCCAATTAGTGTTTCTGGTCCAACAACAAACCTGAACATTGGCATGGACTACTGGGGAGGGTCTGCACCCTCCTCGGCTGCTACAACCCGAGCCAAGCTCTCTGTTGTACCGGCTACAGCAGCCATGGTCACATCCAGTCTTATGGGATCTCATGATGGCGTTTCCACAGAACACTGGATAAAGGTTTTCCTTCTCTCTGGTTTCTTTGCATCTTTGTATTCATGTTTCTAAGGTTTTTCCTCCATTTGTGGCTCAGGATGAAAGAGAGCTTAAGAGGCAAAGGAGAAAGCAGTCTAACAGGGAATCTGCACGGCGTTCACGGCTGAGGAAGCAGGTATAGAGATTTTGTTTTGAATTTTAAGCAGGTTAGCAACACATGAATTATGTACCATTAGTACAAAGTCTATCCAATATGGACAAATTTTCCAAGTCTGTGGTGCGTAGGCAACCATTATTTTATTTACTAAATTTATAATACTAAAGATATTCATAAATTATTGAACATCAAGATTAAAAATTGAAAATAAAGCATAGATAAGATCATAAGACCATAATGTCTTTGTTAAAAATAAAGAGCATAGTTGATTAATGAGTAGTAATGAATGCCAAATGTACATCCAAAAGCAAAATAAAGTAGTGATTTAGTGCCAAACAATTGGAGGGAGGGAGGGCATTATTTTCCCTATCATTATTATTTTAAAGATAGTTTCCAACTCTATGTGGTTTCGGGCGACTATTTTCACTAGTATTTTAGCGTTGGGTCAGGCGGTGGCATCTTAATGAATGCCTACCTAAGATTCGGTGCAGATGCTAGGGGTTCCGGCTAGACAAAGTGGTTTCTTAGGCCATGCTTAGTCTACATTTATCCTAATGGTATGAAAATGCTGGGGGTTTCCGGCTAGACACAGCGGTTTTCTAGGCGTCCACTGAGTTTATCCTGATGGTATGAAAATACATTTCTTTTTCCTTTTTTTTTCTATTATTATTATTTTAAAGATAATTTCCAACCTCTACGTGGTCTCGTGCGACTACTTTTTCACTAGTATTTTGGCACCTAGGTTAGGCGACAATGTCTTAATGAGTACCTGCCTAGACCCCAATGCAGCCGCTACTCGCTAGGGGTTCCAGCTAGACAAAGCGGTTGTCTAGGCTATGCTTTGTCTATAGACTCTACTCTGAGTCTATCCTGATGGTAAGAAACAGACAATCAAGCATATCTTATGTTTGTTGGCCATCAATCAACCATATTTTTTTTAATCTAATGTTTGTTGAATTACTATTACAATGAGGTCAAGCATGCAGGCCATATATGTTAACATGCATAATAACAAATTGGAGCTGTTAATAACATTTGTTATACTGAATTTTTCGCCAAAGAAACAAATACAAATTATTTCTGGGGCCATTTGGCATTAAATCTAGTAATTCTCTTATTTTCAAAAAGAATTAGTTGTCATAAGTTATGATTCTTATAATCAATTATGTGTAGACAACACATTTGGCAACTGTCAGTCAGAGTCAATTATGAAGAAAAGAAACAGCAGAATTATGTTTGGACGAAAAAAATAAAAAAGAAACAAGATTATTGTTGGCATTAAATATGGTTATACTCATCAACACGTTTATTATGTCCCATCTGTCGTTTTTTTTCACGTTTATCTCATTTGTTTTTAGCGCGTTTCTCGGATTTAATTTTGAGAAGTATCTTTTTTTGTTCCGCTAAAATTGTGCCGAAAAAATGGAACGATTCTTAAAATCAAAATTGTTCCCCAAAAAATGAGTTTTTAAATGTGTTCACGCCATTTTTGTTCCCAGGATAAGAAAAATAATTCCCGACGAACGATGCCAAATGGTCCTTCTATTACACATGGATTGGTTTTTCTGTTCAAATGCACATTTGTTTTTCCCTCTCTTCTATTAATGATTACCAATGATCTGGAGCCAGGCTGAGTGTGAAGAACTTGTCCAGCGTATGGAAATACTAAAAGGGGAGAACAGTTCACTCAGAGAAGAATTGGAACGTACACGGGAGGAATGTGAGAAATTGGCAGCAGAAAATGCCTCTCTTACTGTAAGTCTTGCCTTTATTTTTTTTTAAAAATTCATATTGAAATACAGAAAGCCCAAAGAAATTCAACAGGGTTGAAAAAAGCTAAAACTATAAAACAATTACAGCAGTATAGAATCATCTCAGAACATCTTGCCCCTACCCACCCCCCCTCCTTTAGTCAATGTCTTTGGTTCTGATGTATTGTTTTTGTTTCCTTTGAGAGAAACTGGCATTGTAAGATGCCTCTCTAATCGTGAGTTTTGGTTGGGTTCTGGCCCTACTGTTTTTGTTTCCGTTGATCTTTACTTTTCTTGTGCATGTGTGTGTGTGTATATATATATATATAACATTTTTAGTTCCATAATTTATTTAACTTTCAGATCTTTCTGCTCTCTCTATATATCTTTGAGTGCTTTCATTTGTAACTTCGTGCATCGTGTGGCATCTGTGCAGGAAAAACTTCAGAAATATCAGGGAGTTAATGGCCATCCAGACTCTGATCCTCAAATGGCAGTTAACATAGATTCGTTGCAAAGAGATTGCTGACAACAGGTAGTTTATAGTTCGAACACTCCACTGCCAAGCAATTTAGTTTTAGAAGCTGACTTGTAGTGTTGTTAATGTACCCCTTGTTTCCCCTTTTTTTTGGTTGTGTGTGAATATGAGGTGTTTCATTATGATTGGATGTAATGTGATGGGGTATATAGCTATTTAATTTTCACGAAGGCTGTGTTCTCTGGCTGAGACTTCAAGGGCTTGGGCCTTTGCAAGTCTCGAGACATCAACTTTCTGTGTTCTTCCGTGTCCGGGAATTCGTGAGTGAATTCCCAGGTATTTGAATTTCACTGTTCTGTTGGTATGAGAAAATGTTGCTGGGAATTCAACTTTAGGCTTTGGCATCTTACAACCATTTGTTTGGGTAAGAGAAAGATCACTCATGTTGATCCAATATCTTTTCTTTCTCAGTCCATCTCCCAAATCCTTCCTTATACAGTTCCACCAACCTCAAACCATTCCTTCTCTTTTAAACTCTCTCCCCCCAAATGACCTGTCATCAACACCACCACGACCACCACCACGATAACAGCCACCCCACCTGCCACTGTTGCTGTTGTAGCTGTACTCCATCCCGTCTGTCTCCACTGTTGGTCCCGAATCACAGACATCTCCACCACAAACAACAACGGCAGAAACAAGTTTAAGCAACAATCTCAAATTTGCTTTAAACAACAATCTTACATTTACAAAGATAAACCATTGACATTCTCTTATGTCATGAAATAATCCCAATCTTACATTTCTTCGGGTGCTGATTTTCCCTTATCAAAGGTTAATCTTCTTAATCTTGATTATATACTGAAGTACAAAATGAAACTCGTATTGCATAATATGATAATAATAGTTAAAGACTGCAAATGGATATGTTATTGTACTAAACAATTGTAGAAATTTTATGTTAAACATACATTCAAATGTGGGCCTTCACCCTATTTTTCCAGTAAGTTACAAGAGCCATGAAGCTCCTTGAAGACTCAAATGGCAATCAGTGCAAGCACCCTAGCTGAGATGGTCCATGACCTAAGATAGATCATTGCACTACACTCAGGATACATATGCTTCTTTATATTGATTAAGACCTAGAACTCTTCACCTAAACACCCATTATCTGATGAATCGGATTTGAAGACCTTAACAACTAAACCTCGAGAATTCTTCCCCCCCCCCCCCCATCCGCCCATCCATTGCTGCATACAAATGCCTCATCTGAAAACGATGATTACTTCAATCCAGAACTACAAACTAAGCAGCGAGTCTCAAACAGAACTTTAAAATAAAGTACATTTGCTATTGGAATTACTCCAATGAGGATTACCCCAATCCAGAACATACAAATAGATTTGCTTCTTCATACAAATTACCACTCTTCTTTCTACCAACATCTTAGGGTTAATTATTTCGTAAACCCCACCCTCGATTTCGATTTCCTCCAACTTTGAAAATGTAAAATCACCTTGAAAAGTCTCACCTTTAACCAACACAAACTACTTTGGGCATAATCTTTATCTCACGTGGATTCACCTGGCTACAATGCTGATGATGAACAATGGATACCATAGTTCAGTGATGGATACCTTTCCTCTCTAGGAAGGGTGATGTCAAACTTCAAAATACCTTATCTCTCTTTTGTTCTTCATTTTCCAAACTTATCAACAAATTTGTTGTCCTTTAATAGTCTTATCAAAAGCCTTAATTGTTGTGTAACCTTTTTTTTCCTACTCATTGCATTTTCCAAGACCCGACAACGAGAAAAACGATCCAAAATGGTCGACTGATCGTGAAGCAGATAGTCTTTACCTCATGGATGTTACTAGTTCTCCTTCAGCATTACAGTCTAGTAGTGGTCTTATTATGAGTAATATAAATGCCCAAATCAGATAATGGCATAATCGTTTAAGCCATTTATCTTTTCAGTCATTGAAGTTAGTGTATACACCTTATTTTGCATGAGCAATGATCCCATGGGCCCAAAAGGCCCATTAGCTCCAAGTATCGGATGATGAACTCATAAAGCACGATCCGAACTCTAATGTCAAATCAAAGCCAAAGCCCATCCCCAATCCAGGTCCAAACCAGCCCAAGGGAAGGGCTAGGCCTTTCCTTTATTTCAATAAGCCCATCTCACCATTAATAATAGCGAGAAGCCAATTCAAAGCCCATCGCCCTTTCAAAGGGCGAAATTCCATTTCTTGAGCATTTTTGTGTTTCAATGTTTAAAACGGCGAAGTCACGTTAACCCTAATTTCAAACTTTGGTTCGCACTCCAACAACTCAGCGCGCATTAAAAAAGAATCCTACTTTTACCGTTTTAGAGGGCAAAAACTCAATCTTTAATATTTTTTATTCTGCCTAAGCCAATCACTTTGTGCCACCTCAATTAGAGTTTCGGGGAACCTTTTAGTCCCACATCAACCGGAAGTGAGAAAATCTCATTTTCACTATTATAAAAAGGCCTCCACCCCCACTCACTTCTTAATTTTTGAATCTTAGGAAAACACTAAATCCCATTGAACTTTCAAAGGCTTTTACCTCAGAGTTTGGATCGGTCGGATATTCATTCTAGGTGCTTGGAACGTCGGGATCTTTGGAGAGCATTTGAAGAAGGTTTGCTATATTTACTTTGATTTTTATTCTACCCATCCAAGCTTCTTCTTCCTTTATTTTCCGATAGTAGTCCAAGGTTCCCTACAAACGGTCGTTAAGAAGTGGAAACCGGGACGAAGGAAAGTGTGGGAAAAAGAAGTCTTTGATTTCTTCTTTTTTATTTATTTTAATCTGATCTTCCCCTTTTCTATTGTGTAAGCGAGGCCTCTCTCAAATCGGTCGAGGAGAGAGAGTTAGCCTTTGCCGATTTAAGGAAAGGGGGTTAGATGCTCAAGTAGAGAGAATCACCTGGAATTGGTTGAGGAGAGGTGTATTCCAATATCAAAATAAAAAATAAAAAATTAAGTAGAGAGGGAATTGTTTCAATTCGGTCGAGAGGCATTCCGATCTCGAAAAAAAAAAAGAGAAAATAATTAATTTTGTTATATAAATGTTTGGAATAATTGAGAGAAATTGAAAGGGCAACTGTCATCCGACTGATAAGTTGGGGTGCTTCACACCTTCCACGGCTCATAAAGGAATCCCCGAATTCCTACTCTGGTTCTAGGACCAAGAGTTTATTTTAAAGGTGACCAATCACACCTTGATCTTCTTGATTGGTGGTGACTTTAAGTTCTCGTCTTCTCACTAGGGTGAAAGTGCTAGTATGGGATTGAGATCACTCGAGCCAGCTATCGCACAACTGGCGACTCTGCTGAGGACTTTGAGGGCTCGAGCCTAAATTGATTTTCTCTCCATAATTCTAATTATATATATATATATAAATTTTTATTGTTATTTGGTCATCGTGCCTTCTTCTTATTGTTGCTTTTATATTGCACCGCTGAACACTCAATTCACTACCCACTCTTTATCCGTATCCGGACTTACCTCATCGTGCCTTCTTCTCTTTTGCCTTCTTCTATGTTTTTAAAAAAGTAACACAATTTGACAAAAAGTTCCTTGCAATTGTATTTTTAAAATGGCACGACATACTTGAAGCACCATTTATCTAATCATAATGTTAATGTCATCATGACATGGTATAGGCACGTACCTAGGAGTGTCATGTCGTGCCATTGAGTATCGTGTCGTGTCCAAGTGTTGGCACGACAAAATTTGGGAAAACTGAAGTGCCTGTGTAACACTGCTAGTTAGGGGATCATCCTCTATCTCACCATTTTGATTTAAGACCTACAGACAATCTAGTTGATCTAGATTCTGGTTTTTTTCCCAAGACCTACGGGCACCCTAGTTAGAGGATCATCCTCTATCCTACCATTTTGATCTAAGACATACAGACTTATTGGTTGTCGCCTCGTCGGTGTCCCTGTCGTGTGACTCAGTGAACTCAAATGGGTCTTCATTATTTTATCTCTTTGAGATAATAAGTTTTGTTTTAAGTACATTTTATTGGATAGTTAGAATCATCCAGTTCCCCTAATTCATTTTATTGATTTGAACAGTCCCAGATAAGTTACTTGTGCAAATAGTAGTGAGCCCATCTTATTAAAAGCACTAGAAAATGCTGCAAGGGCTGAATCGTCTCTGGTCAGGGTAGGTTGCATAGCCTTCATTCGGGTTTTCTCTTTGTACCATAGAATATACTTCGTCCAAAGCAAGAAGCTTGTCTCTCTCAAAAATCTAAACTCTAATTAACTCAAGCTTAGAGTTCAGACCAGTCAAGAAGTCAAATTTTGTTTAGCTCCACCTGTTGCCGATGACATCCTTGTCTTTATCGCCCCCACTGAATAAGTTGATAATGTTCTAACTCTTCCTAAAGCATTTAAGAGTAGAATAGTAAGTCGCTAAATTCTTCTCCCCTTGATGAAGAATCACAATTTTTTACCGTAAGTCCGTAACTAATAAACAAGGGTAATATTCTGACGTTGTGAATAAGTTTTGGTAACTTTATCCCAAATATTTGTAAGAGAAAACAAGAAACCTAATGTGTTATTTTATAGAGTAAGTAGCCATAACATCACCAAAAGGTAATCGTGCTCCCACTTATCGTATACACATCATCGGTAGTAGGTTCCTTCACCCGACTATTCATGTACATTAGCTTCCCTCTCCTACCGATATACATCTTAGTGGATTGAGACACTTCCAAGAAAATTAGTTTCACCCACTGTTACAAATCTCCTGAGAAATACCCAAATTATTCCGAGAAAAACATCTAAAGTTCAAAACTCCGTTTTTATTGCGATATTTTAAAAATCCCACGAGAAATATAATTATCTTTTTATCCCGTAAATATCGCGAGATTTAGTTGAGATTTTACAAATATCGTGAGAGATACACAATGTTGTTGGTTTTATGAATTTTTAACTCGGTAATTTTTCTTACTATTTTATATATTTTTATTATATTTCTTTAATCATTGTCAAGATTTAGGTGAAAAAGACCCAAAAATTATTCAAATTTCAAAATCTCCCGAGAAAAACTTTGGTCCCGAGAACGAGATTTGTAACACTGTTCCACCCAACTTCAAAGTTGTGAACTATACACTAGGATTGTCACCATAACTACTTGTGATAGGCATCGAACTAGAATTTCTAGACACCTTGCAGTCTCTTTAGACCTACCCTCAGTTGCCATTTTTTTGCGAACTAGAATTTCTAGACACCTTGCAGTCTCTTTAGACCTACCCTCAGTTGCCATTTTTTTGCCCAAACCAAACACTTATGGTCTCCCCAAAAAACAAACAAAAAAAAAAAACTGAATCACAGTCCAACAATCTGATTCTTTTCCTTAGTACTATTGATTGCCACTGAAAGAAGAAAACAACCAAATAAGCGATGCAGAAACTATGGATTGAAGCTTTCATAGTAGTTCAAATTCAGCAATGATGCTCATTAGGTGGTATCTGAATTACTGATGTTGATTTAATGTGCTGACATCTCTGCATTAATTGAGCCTCTCTGTTGCCTGGCACCTTTGCCTTGATACCTTCGTGGTTGGTTAAAATAGAGATCCTTGTGATTTGTACTATATTTAGGTTCAGCTCAAATGGTTGACATACTGCAGCCTGCAGGTCGCCCATTTGAGTCCAGCTTACCTACAAAAAAAAAAGATGTATTTAGGGCCACTATTTAAGGCTTTTGAGATGTATGTCCTCTTATCTTCTGCTTGCAAGTTGAGACTCATCAGTGTTCCTCTGCATTCAATGATAGTGTCTCTTTGTGGTTCTTATGTTGTTTTACCATCTCTTGCAATTTTGGCTCTAATTGTCCCTCTGCTCTTTGGATTTAGTAGTTCACTTGTAGACTTGCATGTATGTTTGTGGTTCTTTTCACCCTTCATAAATTGTCCCTAGTCTTAGTTGCTCTGCAATGATGTTTGGTGATTTGCAGAGTATAATTTCTTCTCATGTATCAAAGCTCCTTGAAATCTGTCATTCATGTGCTTCTCATTTTGGTTCAGCCATTGTTCAGGCCATCATATTTCTGCTCCTTTTCTGACGTGCTGGTTCTCCTATTTTCTTTTTGTAGGACTGTTAATCACCATATAGGAAAGCTAAACTGCTATTTTACCAAATGATTTATCTGTTCATTTCTCTCTTGGTTTGCATACTCATCTATATAAGCAAAATGCTTATTCATCCTAGGTTTATTACCTACTTCTTTAATTACCTTTTGTGGTGGGATTTGATAATAAGGTGCTGCATGGAATTAAATGCTTCCCTCCCTTCTGTCATCGATGTGTCTCGCATGCAGGCATGCCACGACCATTCAATTGATTACTCCCCAAATAGTTGACATCTTTGTCCTGATTAGATGATTCAAATCATCTGATGAATGACTTATTTCTGAGAACAACCATCATTGGACTACCCAAGTGGTGATCTCCACTTCCATTCCAACAGCATTCTACAAGTTCCTCAGACATCTCTGTGATGAGGAGACTGAAGCTAAGGCTGGAAACCCTAAAAAGAGGCAAAGTGATATCAAGACTGCGTGGAATCCAATGGTTGCTAATCTGCCATGTGGCAAGGAAAGCAATGGTGTAACTATAGAGCAGAATTTAAGCCCAAGTCTGAGGCGGGTGGGGCCTCCATTTGGGCCACAAGTCTGGCCCCAGGAGGCCAGGCCCGTGGTAGCAAGCTCAAGTAAATCGGAGGGTGCACAGCCCAAGTCAGTTCTAATTCAGAGGCCCAGCAACCAAAATCCACCGACCTAGACACAACCCGAATCATTGGCGGAGCATGGACCGGGGGCGAACGACCCGTTCTTGTTGGATCCCATGTTTGAACAGCTAGGGCTGTTTACATCGCTGGAACAGTTTCGCTCAAAATCAAAGACCTCACAGAGAAGATCGGGCATCTCAGAGGTGGAATGGGTGTCAGAGAAAGGAAGTCTGTAGGGGAAGAGCAGATGGGCATAGTTGAAGAAACCTTGACTGATTTCTTTGAAAAGACATTGACGTTAGAGGAAAGGAACGTTGTCCTTGGAGACCAGGTTTGGATGGGCTTGAGTTTGACTCTTTGTCACTGACACAGAGAAAAGAGTTGAAATCCCGTTCACGGAGGATGAGGCTCAAAAGGGTATCGATGAGGTTCGAAAGGCTATCAAAAGCCTAGCAGGGGAGAAAGCACTGGGGCCGGATGGATTCTCGATAGAATTCTATCAGTCCTGCTGGGAGATAGTGGGGAAGGATTTCATTGAGGTACTCCACGAATTCTACGCACAAGGACATTTTGACAAAGTCATGAATAACACATTTGTGGTTCTAATCCCAAAGTTTCCAGGTGCCCTGGAGTTGAAGGACTTTCGCCCAATTAGTTTAGCCAGTAGCATGTATAAGATCATTTCGAAGGTCTTAGCATCTCGCTTGCGAAAGGTTCTAGACTCGGTGATTTCCCCTACCCAGTCAACATTTGTAGGTGGCAGACAGATCCTTGATGGGATACTCATCGCGAATGAGTGCATAGATGAACGATTGAAAGAGGGTACCCCCGATATTGTGTGCAAAATCGACATGGAGAAAACATATGATAATGTTAACTGGAGGTTCCTGGATTATATCTTGCGGAGAATGGGCTTTGGTGTGAAATGGAGATCCTGGATATCTTGGTGCATTTAATCGGTGTCTTTTTCTATCCTAGTCGATGAATCCCAACAACTTATTTTAGGAGCTCCAGGGGTCTGAGACAAGGTGACCCGTTATCCTCATGCCTCTTTATCGTAGAATCAGATGCTTTGAGTAGAATGCTCTCGCAAGCGAGAGGAACAGTCTTCGACGGATTTTCAGTGGGTCAGGAGCAACTCCAAATCTCGCACCTCCAGTTCGCAGATGATACCTTCATTCTGTGGAGCCTTATGTCATCAAGTAGCTTAACTCAGATGCATCATGCGATGTTATGAGGCGGTGTCTGGGCTAAAAGTCAACTCGGGGAAGATTGAAATGATTAGTGTAGGGGAAAATCCTAATCTTGGAAATTTAGCAGCCTTCTTAGGATGCTGAGGCGGTTCTCTTTCCTCGACCTACCTAGGTCTCCTCTTAGGAGCAAAATTCAAGTGCAAGGATGCTTGGTTGCCAGTATGGGATCGTTTCGTGTCTAGACTAGCAAAGTGGAAAGCTCAAGTCCTCTCAAAAGGGGGTAAGTTGACGCTGATCACAAGCACCCTTCGAAACCTCCCCATGTATTTTCTTTCCACTTTCACCATCCTTCGAAGTTTAGCGAAATCATTGGAACGAATCTAGAGGGAGTTTTTGTGGAATGGGAAAGGGGAACACCTCGTTACCACCTAGTGGCTTGGGACCAAGTGTGCCGCCCCCATCAAAGGGGTGGGCTTAATGTTAAACCGTTGTTAGCCATCCCCATCAAAGGGGTGAGCTTAATGTTAAACCGTTGGTAGCCATAAACAAGGCTCTGCTAGGTAAATGAGTGTGGAGGTTTGGGGAGGAAAGGGAGTCTCCGGCGGAGAGTGATAATTGCTAGGCATGGCCAATCATCGAGTTGGAACCCGAGGCAAGTTCGGGGTTCCCATAGAGTGGGCTTGTGGGAAGAGGGATAATGGCGGTGGCCAGTTTGCTAACTCTATTTATCGCCTTTAGAGTGGGTAATAGTTTGGAGGTCCGATTCTGGCAGGACGTGTGGTGTGGCGAGGGGAGTCTCCGGTCTAGGTTTGCTAGCATTTTCCGTTTGTCTTTAGACAAGTCTGCATCAGTAGCAGATTGTTTGAATTGGTCCAAAGATGAGTATGTTTGGTGCCCACGTTTGAGGCGCCCGCTGAATGATTGTTAAATAGCAGAGTTTTGTTCTTTTTTTCTAGCCTTGGAATCCTATCGCCCTCGGCCATTATATAGAGACTCACGTATATGGATTAGAGATAACAATGGTCAATTTTCAGTGAGATCATTGCTACAATCTTTTGAGTTGCCCTCTTCCTGCTCTTTTCCTCACAAGTCTGCGTGGAATCCCATAATTCATTTGAAAGTAGCTTATTTCCCGTGGATTGCAACTTTGGACAAAATTCTCACATGTGACAATTTGAAAGAAAGAGGTTGGATGATGGCTAACCAATGCTACTTGTGCCTGCTCGCGGAAGAGTCGGTAGATAATTTGCAGTGTTACCTAGGCACTTCAATTTTCTCAAATTTTGCCATGCCGACACTTTAACACGACATGACACTCCGTGGCATGACACGACACTCCTTGGTACGTGCTTAAACCTTGCCATGACGACATCATCATTATGGGTAGGCACGTAGTGCTTCAAGTATACCATGTCATTTAAAAAAAAAACTATATATATATATATATATATATATATATTAAATTGTTAGAAACTTTTTGTGAAGTTGTGTAGCCTTTTCGGCAGCATAGAGGAAAACTTACTAGGAGAGCGGTGACACCAACAACGATCAATATGTACGTCTCTCTCTTGTTTTTTCCTCTCTATTCGTTATATGAGTATTTTCTTAGAACTTTGATATATATTTTTCAAAAAAACTGGGGACAAGTGGTCCCTCATCTCTATTCTTATTAATTGATCTATATTTTTGAGTTATATAATATATATAATCATTTTCAAAATACTAAACATCCGTGCCGCCGTATTGGGATTTCTAGAACTTGCCGTGCCGAACACTTTTAGGCACCTGCACACTTGGCACCCGTACCACATGCCTAGGTAACACTGATCATTTGTTGTTGTACTATCCCACCGCTTATGAGATTTGGGGTTACTTTCTTGATCGGATAGGGGTGGCCTAGGTCTTTCCTAGCTCCTTCCAGGACTTTTTATCTTGCTGGCCTCGAGCGAGTGGCGACCAAGCGGTAGTTTGGTTTGTGTTGCCGGGGGCCATAGTTTGTGCGAAATGGAAGGAGAGGAATTCTAGAGCCTTTGAGAATTCCTCTTCTTCAAACCCTCGCATTTAGGCATAAGGCAGTCAATATCAGAATGACTATCCATTAGTCGCTCATCTGCAATTCTGGGCGATCATCTATTCTCTAATGGCGCATAGTGTAGGTACAGGTCATAGCCTTCTCTATTTCCTTGTCATTCTAAAGTGTAATACTTATCCGTTTGACTTGGGTGGTTACTTCTTGGTAACCTCTGTGTTTTAGGATGTACACTTATCTTTTTCTGATTATATATATCTTGATTACCGATTAAAAAAAAAAACAATAAACTGTCTATGTTGGTGCCAACCTTATGGGTTGAAACTAGATAGATCACAAATTAACTACAGAT
This sequence comes from Tetracentron sinense, assembly GCA_015143295.1. Classification (NCBI taxonomy): domain Eukaryota; kingdom Viridiplantae; phylum Streptophyta; class Magnoliopsida; order Trochodendrales; family Trochodendraceae; genus Tetracentron; species Tetracentron sinense. The sequence continues at coordinate 19,798,438 of CM026560.1, read as the reverse complement.
GGTCCCAAATCTTTCGCCAATGATCTCAGTACTACCTCGATATTTAGGATCTGTTTACAGTAGATTTTGTCTCCTTGGTTATCAGGGCTGAATTCTGGCTTTCAAGCCCGTTTGTTGGGTTGAGCATGAAGTTAGAGAGGGCAGAGGGAAAGCGATTATCCGTACTGGTATTCAAAGCTGAGTTTTCGAATGTTTTAATGTGTGGTGTTGTAGCGGCAATTTGGATAACTGATTCCAGTAGAGCAAATCAACCTCTTATCAATTATTAGGATGAGTAAGGCTCATCTTAACTAATCGGTGGAGGACAAAGTCAGAGAAAACTTTTTAGACAACGTTGAGGCTCCAGAAATTCTCTGCGAATGGCCTAAAGATGGTGCTGAAGTTCAGTGCTCACAAGGCCCATCTCTCTTTTGAGTTTGGACTCCAAATCCTTCCTAGAAACAAACACCTTGTAACTTCAAGTTTGATGAACACAAGACCTTCATTTGGGGTTAAATCACAGCTCACATGTTATATTCTTCTTTGTTTATATTATTTCCTGTAGGGTTGGTCTCTTTTGTATAGATTGTAGCAGGTGATTGGTTAATGTTTGCAACGGTAAGGGTTCGTTCTTTTGTTGGGACTTATAAAGCCACTTTGTCATGGTAGTTAGAAATTTGAGTCACTTTGTCAATGTTTCTAACAAAATTAATTCTTGTCATCATGAGATTTCAAGTCTAATCATTTTTTTTTTATAAGATTTGAAATCATCCATCTTGCTGGAATTGCAACCCAAGAGATGAAAAACACGATATATCTAGTTCTCAAAAGAAAATGCATATTGTCAAATGACAAAACTTGCAAAGTGCTGGACTTTATAAGTCTCAACAAAAGAACAGACTAAAGGAATTACTGTGATGTTTAGTCATTCGTAGAGCTGAACCAAATTACATAAACAAGACTATAAAAGACTGCAATAGCTCGAACTACACAAGATTTCTATGGTCCTCAATGTTTTGGCTATTTAGACCAGTAGATTTGTTAGGGTTGGTCATTTTGCTAATCTACTCAAGCAGTTAGGCCCTTTCAAGATGCCAGTCGCCTTGAGGTGCTACCACTTGAAATTATTTACAAATGGTTAGCACTTTGGCTAAATTTTAATAAGAAATTATCTGTAACTCATTTACTTGCGAGATCACAAATTTTCCATTCCCCATCTTATAATAAAAATAGTGACCTACCGCAATATTTTCTACTACCAGCATGCTGTAAATACATTTTTTTTGGCAACAGGACCCATAGGTTCGTTCCAGATCCTTCTCATATGGTATAGGGTCCACCAAAATTAAATGTTCAAGGTAAAACATTATTTTCTGCTGCTTTGATCCATCATGGCTCAGGCTTATCAGAGTTGTATACACCTTTAAGATTGTTGTTAAGAGTCTCTACTGCATTCTTAATATACTTCAACCAAGAATAACTTAGATGAACAAGAATCTTTATAATAGAAATCTGCAGTAACGATTTCCAGCCCAAATGTGCAATCTAAATTCTCAATGTGGGACTAATGACTCACTTTTGAGAGTGTGCGTGTGTTAGTTACATGATATCATTTCAACCAAATTTTTTTTGGGTTTTTTTTTGTGAAAACCCTCTTATCTTTTCAGCTGTTTGTAAATATTTCTTTATGTTTTGTGATTTTGTATTATAGTCTACTAACTTTTAAAATTTTTGCAAATCCATTCTTCTATCCAAGAGGAGTTACTTAACTGATGTTAAAATTTTTATGAATGACCTTTTTAACCTTTTTTAATGGGTTGGACGGTATGCTTTATCACATGTCTCATTTATCCCCCCTTAATAGGAAATAAGCTTAATCGATCTAAGGTTAATAGCTTTTTTTAAAATTTTTAAAATCTAGGTTAGATGAATTAACCCTAAGGGTGAGTGAATCTTAACTACAACTAGTGAGTGTTAAAAGGGACACATGACAACTTGTAGAGTCTCTTTTAATTGTGGTTAAGTATAATCAACTTAAGGTTATTTTATTTTCTAAAATCTATTAGACGCATGAACCCTAGGAGTGAGTGAATATTAACCATTGGTAGTGGGTATTAAAAGGAACATGTGGCAATGTGTAGAGACTCCTTTAACTGTGGTTAAGTATAATCAATCTAAGGTTGATATTTTTTCTTCTAAGAACAAAGGTTAGATGAATGAATCTAAGGGGTGAGTGGATCATATCCACACTAATTGTGGTTTAGGAGATGTGGTGACTTGTTGAGCCACTTTAACTGTGGTTAAGCATAATTAACATAAGGTTAATATTGTTTTTCTAAAATCCAAGGTTAGATGCATGAACCCTAGGGGTGAGATAGGCCAAATGACTCATTTATAATCAACCATATTTAGTTGGTTCCAAGCACTTCTCTTGTGAAAAGTTTTTACAGATCTCCTTAAAATTAAAAGGTTAAAAAGATAATTTCATGAAAATTTAAACATTTGTTAACTTAATTTTGGATGGAAGTGGGGATTTATAAAAGTTTTAAAAGTTAGTAGATTATAGTACAAAATCACAAATTATAAGGGGTATTTACAAATAGCTGAAAAGTTAAGGGGGTTTTCACAAAATAATCCTTTTTTTTTTTTTGGGTTTTTGTATATCAGTTGTTGCATTCTACCAGTTTTGCAAATACCCTAATGTGAGTTATAGTTTTACAAATTAACTCATGGTTTTGCAATCGTTAGACAAACAATCTCAATCCCCAATTTTGTTATGATTTCGTTTGTTATTATTAGAAAAATGACTATTATGCCCTTATGATATTTCATAACCTTATCACGCCTTCAATTATCCTTGAACTATGGTTAATAAGTTTTAACCCTTTGATTAAGATTCACACCCTTAGAGATAAAGCATATAACCCTAGTTTTAAAAAAAAATTAACGCGTCCCCTTTTAACTCCCTTTAACTTAAGTTAAGAACCACTAACCCTTAGAGTTAAAGCATCTAACCTTAGTTTTAAAAGAAAATAAATTAATATGTCCCTTTTGAATTCCCTTTAACTGTGGTGAAGTTTCATTAACTTTTAGAGTTAAAGCACTAACCTTGAGTTTTAGAAAAAAATTAAAAAAAATGTGTCCCTTTTTAACTCCCTTTAACTGTGGTTGAAATTCACTCAGTTTAATAAAAAATTTAATCGTGTCTTTTAATTCATTTTAACCGTGGTTAAGGTTCACTAACCCTTAGGATTAAAGAATCTAACTTTGGTTTAAAAAAATTAAAATTTTAAGTTGTCCCCTTTTAACTCCCTTTAACTATGATTAAGATCAACTAACCCTTAGGATTAAAGCATCTAACCTTGGTCCTTGATATTGAAAAAAAAAATTAATATGTCCCTTTTCATAAGGTTAGTGAACCCTAACCATAGTTAAAGGGAGTTAAAAGATAGGTTTATTGCTTTAACCCCAAGGGTTAGCTGATTTTAACCTCAGTTAAAAATAGTTAAAAGGGGACACATTATTTTTTTTTCTTTTTAAACCAAGTGTAAATGCTTTATCCCTAAGGGTGTGAATCTTAATCACAAGGGTTAAAACTTATTAACCTTATCTTAGTTCAAGGGTAGTAAAAGGCTTTGCGAGGTTATGAAATATCATAAGGGCATAATAGTTATTTTTATAACAATAACAAACGGAAGCTAACATAATTAGGGATTGAGGTTGTTTGTCTAATTGTTGCAAAAATATGAGTTAATTTACAAAATTATAACTCATAACAGTGTATTTGCAAAGCTTGTAAAATACAGCAGTTGATATGCAAAAATATATATATATTTTTTGTGAGCACTGAACTTCCTTACAGATTTATGTTTTTTTTGGTTGAAAGGAAACATTATGGAGCCCAACGGTCCCTAAGATTAAAGATGCTTAAACGCTCAGATAAATGTAATGTAATGAAAATAAAACTTAAAAACTCTAGGGAGCAAGTGCAAAAAAGAGATTAAACCCAATGTGACTAATGACTCAACTTTTGAACGACTATCTAGATTTATTGGAAAGAGAGAAACATGCATATTTTTAAATACTTGTCTTTATGTTTGAAAAAAGGATCAAGAAACCTCCTACTTGAATGGCCTCAATCCGGAGCGACTGGGAGGAGTTGGAGGACTTAAATCTCTTTTTTGACTAATTTTGGGAGAGCTCTCAAAGCAAGGAAGTCTAAATTAGGCATCATTTTGTTAGCTGTTACAACTTGTTTTCATTCATCTTTGGTTCACTATTTGCCATTGAATTAGTCTAGGATACCTTCAAATATACTCTCAAATCCTAACCGCTTATCTTAGTTGTTAAATGGTTAGGATTAAAGCTGATGTGACATTAGAAAAGACAAAATAAACCAACTCATATCCTTAGTCTTTAATGGTTGGTTATACACGGTTAAGATTAGAGAGTAGATTTGGGAGTACCGATTCTTTGTGAATTTATGTTTTTCCTATTCTTTTGTTTTACATTTACGACTAAGAGAGAATTGTAATTTCTCGATTTTTTAAAATTTTATTTATTTATTTTTATTATAGGTAAGTGATTCAAAAACCTCAAACCATTTGATTTTCAATCTAACGGTGTGCAAGCATAAAATGAGCCTATCATTTAAAGCACGTGTGGATATGGTCCATTGGATTTTCAATCTAACGGTCAAGCTCTCATTTTTTCCTCTTTATGTTGATGCTAACCTTTTGATTTGAATTTTTGAAAAAAAAAAAAAAAAAAGCCAAAAACACAAACACACACATAGTTTTAAAATCTCATAAAAAAAACACTTGAGACTAAAGTTAGAGAAATAAAGTCTGAAGTAGATTAATATGTTCTTCTCCTTTCCGTCCCCTCCTTCACTCTTGCAATTTCCGGCGACTTTTACTGCCATCTCCGGTGATTTTTCACGCTATTACCGGAGGCCACGATCTCCGTCAATGTTCTATATCTGGTTTGTTCATCTTCGTTCTCTTACATATCTTGTTTCAAGTAAAACATTTCCGTATTCAAAAGCATTGAAAAGCATCAGTAGCAGAGAACGTTTAGGGTCCTTATATGGGTCTTGGAAATCCCCCCATTAGTTCCGGCGTCGATAAACGATTAATGGTTGCGTCGCCGTCTGACTTCCCACCTGGGCCTGGCTGAAGCCATTACCCATTCTTGTCTTGCATTAAGCCCCTAAATTCTAAAACTGTATGACTTTCTTTCAGGAAAATTAAAAAAAAAATTACAAGAAGATGGTCTTTTGCGAATAAAGACTCCTTTTTTTTTTTAAATACTTCAAAACAATGCATTAACTTAATTATTTTATTTTATTAGGTTAAGGTTTATGTCCCCATTTTATTTGTTTATTATTTTTTTTTTTTTAAGTTAACACAATATACTCAACACACACACGCCCAAGCCCAAGCCAGGCCCAAGCCCATTGCACACTATTAATAAATAGAGGCGTGCTTTCCCTACTCTCTCGGTCAAACTCTACTCTCAGCCTCCACTAACCACCTATCTATTTTCAAATCAGTTATGGTGGTTAAAACACTCTTTCTCATCAAGAATAGACAAGTGGTTGGTAGAGACTGAGAGTAGAGTTTGACTGAGATTAGAGCTAGCATTTCTCTAATAAATAATAACCCACTGTTAAGTCCCCTTCTTTCTCTTTTGTTATATTTTGTAAAGGGAATGAGAAATAAAGTTAAAAATAAAATAACATTTCACAGCCACATGCCAATCATCAGTCACTCACCCCTAGAGTTAAACAATTTTAAAGTTCCTATTTTATAACAGAAGGGAAGGTCTTCATTGGTCCACACCCCAATTTTAAATACTCATCCAGGGTGGTTAGTATTCACTCACCCTTAGGGTTAAGCAATCCAATCATGGTTTTTTAATTTAGTTAAACTTAACCAGGGTTAAAGAAGTGTTAAAAGGGACACGAGAATGCGGGGTAAGATATGAAACGGACCCATGGGTCCACTGAGCACTACTCAAAATTTAACTCTTAGGGTTGAGTTTTTTTAAATATTTTTTCTAAAAACCAAGATTAGATGTATAGTAAATCTTAACCACAATTAATAATTAATGAGTATTAAAAGAGACATAGAGCAGAGGCCAAATCCCATTCCCCACCTGGCGCATTAAAAAGGTTATGAGGGTGGGATCCGATGAATCATCTAATCCTGATTACGAACAGTCACGCGCACCTCTTGAACGTGTCTCTTTGTTTTATGAGCTTAAATATGAGGCGAGACCTCAATTCAGATTCATAACGTTTTGATGGATCTCCTCCTCTTCTAGATGGTATTCTTGTAATTAGTGAAGAGCAAAGAGGCATTTTCCTGACAAATCCAATTGAAATTACAGGGATGCCATCGTGTTCACCTCAAAAGGGAAGTTCCGTCGAAAGGTTATTGACCGGAGCTTCGCTTCATATTGAAACTCTTTGTTTTATTTCCTTTTTTTTTCTATGTTTCTAAAACTTTCTGTTTCTAATCGTCAAAACTCAAAACCAACGTACCTTTTCAGTATGTGAAAGTGTCCGTCCATTCTTACAAATAATAGCAGCAGTGCTTAAAATCCACCCACCCAACCCAGGCCAGGATTTGTGTCTGAAATACACGGGTAAGTCCTTCATATCATATCCTGATTATGTTTATTCTCTTGATCAAATTTTTGTTTTTTGTTTTTTGTTTTTTTGATAAGCACAAAGTCTAAATTTATATGTGAAATACTGTAACCAACTGATTTTATTAACCACATATAAGAAAAACCCAAATCCTCTTAAAACAATTCCAACCTCCAAAACTATAGAACTATTTTCGAGATTCAGAAGGTCCTATAATATGTAGCAGATTTTAATAAAAATCTATGTGTAAACTTCACCTGTGTCACTTGAATCTCTCAGCTTTATAACAGGTATTCATGGCTTTTTGGGTTTGTTGTTTTTGAGAGTCTTTTGTTGGCTGTGACTAAAATTCTTCTTTCTCAAGAAATTTTTGAGCGAGGATTTTGACTCATGGGTCGGGTTCTGATGGTCCTATATGGACTTCTCGTTTGGCTCACTACACCCATATACTAGATGACCAGGAACCCAATTACCATTGGTGAAGGCTCCTCCAAGTGACATTCTTCTCTCTGTTTTTTTTTTTTGATATCAGACAGTTTATTCTATGTTTCTCAGAGTATTTTCTGTTTTCCTTATTTTTATTTTTCAAGTAATTTTGGTAAGACATGTCCTGATTGGCTGTCATCATTGATTTTGCATGACTTTACAGTTCTAGCAACTTCATATAACAAATATAACATTGCTGAGTTTACAAAATAACTGAAATACCTTTTTTTTGTCAATTTTCATAGTTGTACTAACTAGTTTTAGTGGTTAATCCAGGTTTCAGAATTTTGGTGGGAGATTCAAGAATAAATTAAAGAGTGAAAGAGAAAACTTAAATGGGTTATCATCATTCCGCCCTTTTGTTTTTGCTAGTTTTGATCTCACTTTCGAAAAAGAGCCTGTCGTGGGGTTTGTTTTCTTCATCTGCAACGACTCATCCAAATGAGAACCCTACAAAGATTGGGACTGAATTTTCCATGGAAACTCTTAATGATCGGAAAGGAATTGAATTGGTCGAAAACGCTAGGAGAAAATTGGACAGCTCTAATCCCTGTTGGCAGAATGCTTATCGTAATCTCTTCGCCGGATGCTCAGAGATCATTGCCGATAAAGAGAAGCAGTCTAGACTTGCTTGGCATCTTAGTCATTGCTTCCAAGAGGCCTCCGGGAGACCTTTTCCCTCTTGCGACACCGGTGCTCCCATGGTGAAATGCCGCAAAAAGTTGGATGAGTCTGCACATAATGTTTACCTGGAATTCTTCCTTCAGACCAACTCCATTTGCCATCAATTACAGTTAAGTGTGCATTCTTATTCAAATCTTGTAATCCATTGTTAGTTAAATTGGCATCAGGCCTTTATATAGGCGCGAGACTAACTAAATATTTGGGTTATTGCAGGACTAATGCATTTAAGCATGAAACAGAGAGATTAGTAAATGACTTGAAAAAATCAGCCCAATTTGCAGAGGATAAATTAGTGAGCATAGAAGAGAGTTCAGAACAACTATTGCAGAGCTCGAACCAAATCCATGATTCTTTGACTTCAATTGATCTTCGAACACAACAAGTGGCTCAGACTTCAAAGAAAGTTGAAAATCAGATTGATGTAGTATTGAATCATTCAAAGGCCATTTTTGAGCAATCTAAGGGAATTGTAGAATCCCAATCAGAACTGCGAGAAGGACAGACAGAAATGAAGGAAAAATTGGAGGAAGGGATGGCAGTGCTGCTTGAATCTTATGTGAGCTTAGGCCAAGAAATGGAGAAATTAATGGAGGAGTCTGTTCAAATAGAGAAGGAGATAAACAAAGTCGGAGATTCGATGTCTTTGAAGATGAAAAGCTTGCAGAATAAAGCCGATGATATTGGACATGTTGCAGGGATGTCCCTAGACAAGCAAAAACAACTTCTAGATGGTCAGTCCACAGCTCTAGAGGGCCTTGAATTTCTCACTAAATTTCAGTCTCAAGCACTAGAAGAAAGCAGGTACATCACACAACAAGCCATGTTTTAGCAAAAGTAAAAAGTTCCATTCAAGTTCTTCCTAATTAGTTATCCATCTTGAAATTTGCAGGGCTACTTTAGAAAACTTAACTAAATTTGGCCATAAGCAACATGAGGAGCTTCTTCGGCGACAAGAACAGCTTCAACAGGCCCATGATCATCTGGTTAATAGTTCAAATTCCATATTGGCAGCTCAGGTCTGTGATTCTTTAACCCATATGGTTCTTCGCTAAATTGATGGGTTAGTTTTGTTTTAGTAATGGTAGCCTTACTTAAGACTTCCAATTCTTTCTACAGGAAGCTTTCGAATCAAAGCAGGAAAACATGTTTATCGCTCTGGACAAGCTATTCACCTTACACAATGCCATCTTGCTGGAATCGCGTTCACTTAAAGCTTTCTTATATTACTCTTTTGCTATATTTATCGTCTACATGGTCACTAGTACAAAGCGAACATACAATGTCCGACTGCAGCTTTATCTTTGTATGTTCTCCCATCTATATCTTTCAAATTTTCGTTTGCTTAAAAGGATTTTAAATTGATGCTTCTGATTTACAGGTCTATGTGCTTCATTCTTGTGTGAAACCGCAATAGTTTGGTTTGCAGCCAACGATCTTGATCAGCAAACTTGGGTAGAATCTAAACTATGGTGGGCTAGAAGAATCTTTCTATCGGTTACTGTTATTCAGTTTCTATATGCCTGTTTTACTTACAGGTAAGTTGATATACCCTAGTTGGGATCATGGAAAGATTGTCTATGCCATTGATAGAATCTATAACTAATGGAAATGCATTTAAATTTTGTAGGGACTATGAACTGCTAAACCATAGGATGCTACTAACTCTAATTGAGAAGGTTAGCTTCATAGAAAGAAACAAGTTTTCCCTGGACATGGATTATCATGTAAACCTGTCTTCATGGATTGACACCGAGCTACCAGAAGACGTAGACTATTGCGACGACCCCGACTTTTTACCAGAAGAAGTCGGAGAGAATTCAGTAACAACCACTTCGATTACAAGGAAATATGACCTCCGCCCTCGCCGCCGTCATGGATGAAAGTTTTCTTAAACCTTTTAAGACTGATCGTCATTATAGCTAGCAAGAACTCCTTGCAATTTTGGGTTAATCTTGATGTAATTATTACTTTTTTTTATATATATATTAAAATTGAAGTGCTTCATCGGTAGATTTTTTTTTTTTCGTAGATGTTGAGATCTTCTATAAAGGTCTAGCTTATTATTCTGACGCATGAACAAGAGAAGGAAAATGGTGAAAAACAACTTCTCTTAGGACCCTTAAACACTTTTAATAACCCATTTAAACTACTAACCTATCTAAATAGTACTCATGTTATTAGATGCAAATCGCTTACCTAATAAGTAATGTAATAGATAAAAATAAACAATAAAAAGGTTGATTTCTTTCAACTGAAAATTTGAAATTTCAGAGCCAAAATGGTTCAGACCATTTTTGGGAACATTGGTTCAAACAAATTGTTGATTCAAAGTGCTCAATCAGAGTTAATATGAGGTATTGTTAGCTGGTTAGTCTAGCTTAATTGGTAATGCCTAACATTGTGATTGGTGTGTAGTTATAAAATTTATGTGTAATTTTTTGTTTTTTGTGTGTACAAGTAATTTTATGAATTTAATGGTGTGTAATTAGTAATTTTTAATAATGAGGGGGTGCAGTCATCAAATCTTGGGGTACGCCTACCATCACGCATTGAAGAAATTTGATCTTATCTTCTAGGGTTAGGCTTATCCAAAAAAAAAAAAAATTGGACTCAATCTCCCGATTGCGGAACACATAAGACGGCTCCAAGCTTTTCACACCCTAAATAGAAAACCCTCTCATTTGCTTCCTCCAACGCATTTTTTTAAATTTATTCTTTTAAGGTATTGAAGAATGTTATGACCCTAAATGTATATGAACCTAACTTTCCACTCCTTAATCATCCTAGGGATTTTGGAGTATTGGTTAGGTTCCTATCATTATGTTACGATCCTAAATGTATATGGACCTAACTTTCCACTCCTTAATCACCCTAGAGCTTTTGGAGTATTGGTTAGGTTCCTATCATTTGGTATCATAGTTTAACACCATGTCTCGGGTTCAAGTCATGGAAAGGGCTACAAAAAAAATCCGGAGAAGTTCTCTGTCTACCTGAAAATCTTGAGAAGTGCCCCGCCTACAGGAAAAAGAAATCCTAAGAAGTGCCCCACCTCAGAGTGAAAGCTGTTGTGGATGTCAGCTGCGAAAGCATGGTGGTATGTTAATTAAGACCCTAAATGTATATGGACCTAGCTTTCCACTCTTTAATCACCCTAGGGCTTTTGGAGTATTGGTTAGGTTCCTATCAAAGAAATTCGATCTCATCTTCTAGGATTAGGGTTAGGGTTTGGGTTTCTAATTTCCTATTTTGTATAACGTTAATGGAGGATTTGGTGTTGCAGTTTTGCCGATGAAAACAACTTATGTGCTTCGATCTTCCTCTGGTACGTGTGGACCTAATTTTATTGTTAAATCAGGCATTTCAATGGCCAATGGACATAAATCTGTGCATTTCGACACAAGATTTCGTTTCTCAAATGGATGGATTAAGGTATGAGAACTTTGTTCCTGTTTTTCGTTTCTTACTGGATTTATTGTTCTAGTAGTTATGTTGGATTTTGGACGATAAAAGACTAGTCTTTTGAGAGTTAATTTGAATCTTAGATGTTCGAGCTATTTGCTTTTAAAAAAAAAATAATTTAATTCCTTATATTCTTAATGTGTTGGGAAATTCAATTGCTACTAATTGATTTTTTAAAAAAATATCGGTATTTGCTACTAACTGAATTAGATTATGATAGCAGATTGAAGTGAGAACTCTTTCTTATTTAAAATTTGTTAGATTTAAAGCTAGAATTTCAGTATCTAGTGAAGAACATTAGTTCCTTTGACTTGTCTAGTATTTTAATTTTGTATTTCACTCGTAATTTTTCAAAGAAGAAACTTCAATTTTCTATAGATATGTTCTTCTTGAAGAATTTGGAAGCATTGAGGTCTGTGGTAGATAATAGTTGATGGGAACTCACTCCCTCACTGTAGATCTAGCTAGGGATGTGATTCTTAGAACCAGTGAAGCTTGTTTTTATTTATTTTCTATGTTATTTATGAATGGCAGCATTATCCTTATATTCTTTCACCAAGCAGAGTCATGGGAGATCGATTGCTAGAAATAGACAAAGCACCATAGTTAGAGCACCATTGTCTACGGATTAATGGGTTATGTGAATTGAATTGCTCCTCAAGTCTCTAGTTGGGCAGTTCCTGTTTCAGATCTTGAGAAGTCATCCCCATCTTGTCACTTCTGCAGTTGAGCAACAACTCAAAACAGCTTCAAACTGATTGTGATGGTGAAAACCATAAGAATCTCGCCACTCTCTTAAGAACAGATACTTATGTGTTTGGAGCAACAACAAAAAGGTGATATTTTATATTGCAGAGTTTAAGGCTAATGAGAGGAGAAAGGCTTTAGAAGAGATCTTCTATGCATTAATTGTGCAAAATTTCATGGATGCCAATGTTTCTTTGATGCCCGCGATAACCTCCTCAACATCAGACCCTTCTGGCTGAGTTGACACATGGCTAACTCAGGAGCAGCAGCTTGAGCAGCTCCACTCTCCAGAAGCATATGAGTGATACAGAACAACCTAGCTCTCATACTGGGGAACCAATTAGGGGGCTTGAACTCAGTGGCTCAGATAAGGAAACTTTGGTTGGGGAAGTTTTTGCTGCATTGATGATTTATGGGTACTTCCTCAAAACTAGTTGATCAGATGTTCCAGCTTGAGAAGATGATGAAGATCCTTCCACATGGACTGGATGAAGAAGAGAGTGATATTGAGCAAGTCTTGGCTGAGGATATGAGACCCAATGGTGGTGAGGCCTCTTCCAGTACTCAACAATCACACCCTGAAGTATCATCCTGGTCTGGTGGCATCAGCCCTAAGGGCTCTGGGCACAGGATCATATCATCTCTATGCGAACTTACGTGATGTCATTTGATGCAGAGATACTGCACAAGTATGCAACAATAAGGTCCAAGGAGGCTGTTACCATCATCGAGAAGCATACAGAGGCATTGTTTGGAGGCCTGAGATTGCAACCACACCTAGGGAACCGTTGTTTCGTCTGAAGATGTGCTCATCAAAATAAGAAAATAAGCTTTGGGGGTTTGAAGAAACTTGTTTTGGAAGCTGTGACTTATGGGTCTTTCCTCTGGAAAGTCGAGAGCCATGTGAATTCGAGATATCATTTCGTAACGAATTAAAATATGTTGATCTATTTAATGCTATTCACAAGTTCTCTCAGATGCAAAACTAACCAACTCGAATAGAACTGTGACAACTGAACAAAAATGTGAAGGCAAGTGAGATCATTCTGTACTAGATGTGCATATTTTTATGCAGTCTTTCCAACCTGATGATGATGATTTTAAATGGTTGAAGTTTGAGATTTTTGTACTTGTACATGCAGGTTCATGATATGTGAATATTGCTTTTCTTTATGCAGTTGTTTGTAGCATTACTATTGTGGTTGTCTTACAAACCATGTGCATCTGAAAACTTGCTTGTGTGATGGCCTTTCATTAACTTTGGACTTCGACAGGAAGTCAGTGATGAGTGGCCAAACGTGTTTTTTGACTTAAAATGAAAAGTCAATAAAAGTCAGTTGAAAAGTCTAACCAAACGCTACCTTACATTCAAGCATATAATTTATGATTGTAATTCATTCTTATTTAACTCATTGAATGTTAGGTTTTAATATCTAGATTGCATATCCAATACCTGGCTAAGTGATTATTTTATTAGCAAGGACACCTTTTTTAACTTATAAAATTCTTTACTCGCATATATATGATTATAAATATAGTTGTGGGCTTTCATTTAGTTTGTTTTTGCTTATATTTGCATTAAAATGAGTTTTATTTTTATAAGTTATCCAATTTTTTCTTACGTATCCAATCATTTCTTAGCGTATTCTAATTTTTTTCCACCGTATGCATCTGATATGGTCTAATATGTGGATATGTATCCTATATTTGACTTACCGATACGGCACCCAATACCGATATTTTGAACCATGGCTTCTTTAGTTCTTCCCTAATTGAGGAGGTATGTCCATCTATTGGCATTTACTTGTTTGAGTTATCTCCATCTAATCTTCATTTCTCTGTAACTTTTTAAGGGATCTCATCAATGCAGCCCCTACACAATGCCTTCCCCAAATGGGACAGCTGAGAATTTCATGAGTATTGGCTACTTTTTCCGGGTAGTAGGGTATATAGCATCGATACCTATTTCTTCAAAATAAACATTGCTTGTTATTCTCCAAAAGATTCAAATCATCCCTGATCCATACAACCAATCCTTTTTTTGGTAAATTCAAGAGTATGTTTTGTATTTTTAAAGGCTAAAATGATGTTATTAAAACCATTACAGATCTTTAGTGCTTAATTTTCTTGTTATGTGCTATTTATCATGGTCTAGAAATGAAAATGTTGTTGGCCATATTTTAGGTGGTTGCGGCTAGTGGTGGAGAATTAGAGGGTAAATCAGGTGAAGGTAAGAGCAAGACTCCTCTAAAGAGATCCAAGGGAAGCTTAAGCCTGAGTATGCTTACTGGCAAGAGTAATGAGATGGAAAAAGCATCTGGAGCGTCTGCCAACAGTGGCTTGTCACAGAGGTAGCATGCTTCCACATTTTGCTAATTTTCTTGAACATTTGCAACATGTTGGCACCATATTCATCATGTCCATACCAATGAAATATGCAGTGGTGAGAGTGGGAGCGAAGGTTCAAGTGAAGGAAGTGATGCCACTTCTCAAAATGTTTGTAAACATCAGACCTGTTGCTTCTCTTTTCCCGCTTAATTTGATAATTTAATGTTAATGTATGCACTATCCAAGTTTTTCCCTATTGAAGTGGTGATTTCAGTGGCCTTGTAAGTGCTTCCCGAGGAGATTGAGTTAAGATTGCCGTTTTTTTGTTTTGTTTTGTTTTTTGTGTGTGTGGGGGGGGGGGGTTAACAATTTGACCAAACAGAAACAAAAACCTTAGACAAAAATATTTGAACATTATCACTTCTCTGAGGTTTTTATTTCCCACATGATCTTAATACTAAATACATATTCATGCTCCAGTCTGCATCTCTAATTGATCAAACAGAATATGTACTTTGCTGGTATAAGGTTCATAAGAATTGTCTAATTAAAATTTCACAGGGCTCTCAGGAAAAACCATGCGGCAAACAAGGTTCTGTTGACAGTACGTTTTCAACTTGAGTTATCTGCTAATGTATTGATTTCTTTGGCTATGATTAAATATTTAATCTGGGTGCCGTATATGTGGATTGCAGCTGTAGCCCAGAATGTGACCACTGTTTGCAGTATATCAAGCGGTGTCACACAGATACCCTCAACCCAGGCCATGTTGAACCAAAGTATGGTCATGCCTGTGGTGCCAATTAGTGTTTCTCAACAACAAACCTGAATATTGGCATGGACTACTGGGGAGGGCCTGCACCCTCCTCGGCTGCTACAACCCTAGCCAAGCTCTCTGTTGTACCGGCTACAGCAGCCATGGTTACATCCAGTCTTATGGGATCTCATGATGGCATTTCCACAGAACACTGGATAAAGGTTTTCCTTCTCTCTTGTTTCTTTGCATATTTGTATTCATGTTTCTGAGGTTTTTCCTCCATTTGTGGCTCAGGATGAAAGAGAGCTTAAGAGGCAAAGGAGAAAGCAGTCTAACAGGGAATCTGCACGGCGTTCACAGCTGAGGAAGCAGGTATAGAGATTTTGTTTTGAATTTTAAGCAGGTTAGCAACACATGAATTATGTACCATTAGTACAAAGTCTGTCCAATATGGACAAATTGTCCAAGTCTGTGGTGTGTAGGCAACCAAAACTTATTTTATTTACTAAATTTATAAAACTAAAGATATTCATATATTATTGAACATGAAGATTAAAAACTGAAAATAAAGCATAGATAAGACCGTAATGTTTTTGTTAAAAATAAAGAGCATAGTTGATTAATGAGTAGTAATGAATGCCAAATGTACATCAGAAAGCAAAATAAAGTAGTGATTTAGTGCCAAACAATTGGAGGGAGGGAGGGCATTATTTTCCCTATCATTATTATTTTAAAGATAGTTTCCAACTCTATGTGGTTTCGAGCGACTATTTTCACTAGTATTTTAGCGTTGGGTCAGGCGGCAGCATCTTAATGAGTGCCTACCTAAGATTCGGTGCAGGTGCTAGGGGTTCCGGCTAGACAAAGCGGTTTCTTAGGCCATGCTTAGTCTACATTTAATCTATCCTAATGGTATGAAAATGCTGGGGGTTTCCGGCTAGACACAGCGGTTTTATAGGCGAACACTGAGTTTATCCTGATGGTATGAAAATACTTTTCTTTTTCCTTTTTTTCTATTATTATTATTTTAAAGATAATTTCCAACTCTACGTGGTCTCGTGCGACCACTTTTTCACTAGTATTTTAGCGCCTAGGTTAGGCGACAATGTCTTAATGAGCACCTGCCTAGACCCCAATGCAGCCACTACTCGCTAGGGGTTCCGGCTAGACAAAGCGGTTGTCTAGGCTATGCTTTGTCTACAGACTCTACACTGAGTCTATCCTGATGGTAAGAAACAGACAATCAAGCATATCTTATGTTTGTTGGCCATCAATCAACCATTTTGTTTTTAATCTAATGTTTGCTGAATTACTATTACAATGAGGTCAAGCATGCAGGCCATATATATTAACATGCATAATAACAAATTGGAGCTGTTAATAACATTTGCCATACTGAATTTTTCACCAAAGAAACAAATACAAATTATTTCTGGGGCCATTTGGCATTGAATCTAGTAATTCTCTTATTTTCAAAAAGAATTAATTCTCATAAGTTAAGATTCTTATAATCAATTATGTGTAGAGAACACATTTGGCAACTGTCAGTCAGAGTCAATTATGAAGAAAAGAAACAGCAGAATCTTGTTTGAACGAAAAAAATAAAAAAGAAACAAGATTATTGTAGGCATTAAATATGATTATACTCATCCACATGTTTATTATGTCCCATCTGTCGTTTATTTTCACGCTTATCTCTATCGTTTTAAGTGCGTTTCTCGGATTTAATTTTGAGAAGTATCTTTTTTTTGTTCCGCTAAAATTGTGCCGAAAAAATGGAATGATTCTTAAAATCAAAATTGTTCCCCAAAAAATGAGTTTCCAAACGTGTTCACGCCATTTTTGTTCCCAGGATAAGAAAAATAGTTCCCGACAAACAATGCCAAACGGTCCTTCTATTACACATGGATTGGTTTTTCTGTTCAAATGCACATTTGTTTTTCCCTCTCTTCTATTAATGATTACCAATGATCTGGAGCCAGGCTGAGTGTGAAGAACTTGTCCAGCATATGGAAATACTAAAAGGGGAGAACAGTTCACTCAGAGAAGAATTGGAACGTACACGGGAGGAATGTGAGAAATTGGCAGCAGAAAATGCCTCTCTTACTGTAAGTCTTGCCTCTATTTTTTTTTTTAAATTCGTAATGAAATACAGAAAGCCCAAACAACAGGGTTGAAAAAAGCTAAAACTATTAAACAATTACAGCAGTATAGAATCATCTCAGAACATCTTCCCCTACCCACCCTCCTCCTTTAGTCAATGTCTCTGGTTCTGATGTATTGTTTTTGTTTCCTTTGAGAGAAACTGGCATTGTAAGATGCCTCTCTAATCGTGAGTTTTGGCTGCGTTCTGGCCCTACTGTTTTTGTTTCCATTGATCTTTACTTTTCTTGTGCATGTGTGTGATCTTTCTGCTCTCTCTATATATCTGAGTGCTTTCATTTGTAACTCCGTGCATCGTGTGGCATCTGTGCAGGAAAAACTACAGAAATATCAGGGAGTTAATGGCCATCCAGACTCTGATCCCCAAATGGCAGGTAACATAGATTCGTTGCAAAGAGATAGCTGACAACAGGTAGTTTATAGTTCGAACACCCCACTGCCGAGCAATTTAGTTTTAGAAGCTGACTTGTAGTGTTGTTAATGTACCCCTTGTTTCCCTGTTTTTTTGGTTGTGTGGGAGAATGAGGCGTTTCATTATGATTGGATGTAATGTGATGGGGTATATAGCAATTTAAGTTTCACGAAGACTGTGTTCTCTAGCTGAGATTTCTAAGGCTGGGCCTTTGCAAGTCTCGAGACATCAACTTTCTGTGTTCTTCCGAGTCCGAGAATTCGTGAGTGAATTCCCAGGTTTTTGAATTTCACTGTTCTGTTGGTATGAGAAAATGTTGCTGGGAATTCAACTTTAGGCTTTGGCATCTTACAACCATTTGTTTGGGTAAGAGAAAGATCACTAATGTTGATCCAATATCTTTTCTTTCTCAGTCCATCTCCCAAATCCTTCCTTATACAGTTCCACCAACCTCAAACCATCCCTTCTCTTTTAAACTCTCTCCCCCCAAATGACCTGTCATCAACACCACCACCACCACGATAACAACCACCCCACCTGCCACTGTTGCTGTTGTATCTGTACTCCATCCCATCTATCTCCACTGTTGGTCCCCAATCACAGACATCTCCACCACAAACAACAATGGCAGAAACAAGTTTAAGCAACAATCTCACATTTGCTTTAAACAACAATCTTACATTTACAAAGATAAGCCATTGACATTCTCTTATGTCATGAAATAATCCCAATCTTACATTTCTTCGGGTGCTGATTTTCCCTTATCAAAGGTTAATCTTCTTAATCTTGATTATATACTGAAGTACAAAATGAAACTCGTAATGCATAATATGATAATAATAGTTAAAGACTGCAAATGGATATGTTATTGTACTAAACAAATGTAGAAATGTTATGTTAAACATACATATCAAATGTGGGCCTGTTTATGCAAACACAAGGAGTGGAAGTCGTAAACACAAAGCCTTCACCCTATTTTTCCAGTAAGTTACAAGAGCCATGAAGCTCCTTGAAGACTCAAATGGTAATCAGTGCAAGCACCCTAGCTGAGATGGTCCATGACCTTAGATAGATCAATGCACTACACTCAGGATACATATGCTTCTTTATATTGATTAAGACCCAGAAGGCCAGAACTCTTCACCTAAACACCATTATCTGAAGACCTTATCAACTAAACCTCAAGAATTCTTCCCCCCATCCACCCATCCATTGCTGCATACAAATGCCTCATCTGAAAACGATGATTACTCCAATCCAGAACTACAAACTAAGCATCGAGTCTCAAACAGAACTTTAAAATAAAGTACATGTGCTATTGGAATTACTCCAATGAGGATTACCCCAATCCAGAATATACAAATAGATTTGCTTCGTCATATAAATTACCACTCTTCTTTCTGCCAACATCTTAGGGTTAATTATTTCGTAAACCCCACCCTCGATTTCAATTTCCTCCAACTTTGAAAATGTAAAATCACCTTGAAAAGTTTCACCTTTAACCAACACAAACTACTTCGGGCATAATCTTTATCTCACGTGGATTCACATGGCTACAATGCTGATGATGAATGATGGAAGACTTCTACCATAGTTCAGTGATGGATTCCTTTCCTCTCTAGGAAGGGTGATGTCAAACTTCCAAATACCTTATCTCCCTCTTTTGTTCTTCATTTTCCAAACTTAAATAAATTTGTTGTCCATTAATAGTCTTATCAAAAGCCTTAATTGTTGTGTAACCTTTTTTTCTTACTCATTGCGTTTCCAAGACCCTAGAACGAGAAAAACGATCGGAAATGGTCGACTGGTCGTGAAGTAGATAGTCTTTACCTCATGGATGTTACTAGTTCTCCTTCAGCATTACAGTCTAGTAGTAGTCTTATTATGAGTAATATAAATGCCCAAATCAGATTATGGCATAATCGTTTAAGCCATTTATCTTTTCAGTCATTGAAGTTAGTGTAGACACCTTATTTTGCATGAGCAATGATGCCATGGGCCCAAAAGGTCCATAAGCTCCAAGTACCAGATGATGAACTCATAAAGCATGATCCGAACTCTAAGGTCAAATCAAAGCCAAAGCCCATCCCCAATCCAAGTCCAAACCAGCCCAAGGGAGGGGCTGGGCCTTTCCTTTCTTTCAATAAGCCCATCTCACCATTAATAATAGCGAGAAGCCAATTCAAAGCCCATCGCCCTTTCAAAGGGCGAAATTACATTTCTTGAGCATTTTTGTTTTTCGGTGTTTAAAACGGCGAAGGCACGTTAACCCTAATTTCAAACTCTGGTTCGCGCTCCAACAACTTAGCGCCGCATTAAAAAAGAACCCTACTTTTTTCCGTTTTAAAGGGCGAAAACTCAATCTTTAATATTTTTTATTCTGCCCAAGCCAATCACTTTGTGCCACCTCAATTAGGGTTTCCAGTGAACCTTTTAGTCCCACATCAACCAGAAGTGAGAAAAATCTCTTTTTCACTATTATAAAAAGGCCTCCACCCCCACTCACTTCTTAACTTTTGAATCTTAGGAAAGCCCTAGATCCCATTGAACTTTCGAAGGCTTTTACCTCAGAGTTCGGACGATCGGATATTCATTCTAGGTGCTTGGAACGTCAGGATCTTTGGAGATCATTTAAAGAAGGTTTGCTATATTTACTTTGATTCTTATTCTACCCATCCAAGCTTCTTCTTCCTTTATTTTCTAATAGTAGTCAAAGGTTCCCTACAAACGGTCGTTAGGAAGTGGAAACCAAGACGAAGGAAAGTGTGGGAAAAAGAAGTCTTTGATTTCTTCTTTTTTTTAAATTTATTTTCTTTGTTTATTTTAATCTGATCTTCCCCTTTTCCATTGTGTAAGCGAGGTCACTCTTGAATCGGTCGAGGGGAGAGTTAGGCTTTGCCGATTTAAGGAAAGGGGGTTAGCCGCTCAAGTAGAGAGAATCACCCCGAATCGGTCGAGGAGAGGTGTATTCTAATATCGAAATAAAAAAAATATAAAATTAAGTAGAGAGGGAATTGTTTCAATTCGGTCGAGAGGCATTCCGTTCTTGAAAAGAAAAAAAGAGAAAATAAATAATTTTGTTAGATAAATGTTTGGAATAATTGAGAGAAATTAAAAGGGCAACTGTCATCCGACGGATGAGTTGGGGTGCTTCACACCTTCCACGACTCATAAAGGAATCCTCGAATTCCTACTCTGGTTCTAGGACCAAGAGTTTATTTTAAAGGTGACCAATCACACCATGATCTTCTTGATTGGTGGCGACTCTAAGTTCTCGTCTTCTCACTAGGGCGAAAGTGCTAGTGTGGGATTGAGATCACTCGAGCTAGCTATCGCACATCTGGCAACTCTGCTGTGGACTTTGAGGGTTCGAGCCTAAATTGATTTTCTCTCCTTAATTCTATATATATATATATATATAAATTTTTATTGTTATTTGGTCATCGTGCCTTCTTATTATTACTTTTATATTGCACCGCTGAAGACTCATTCACTACCCACCCTTTATCCGTATCCAGGCTTACCTCATTTTTTGGAATTACGTAGTTGATTGCCCTTGTATAGCATCCTGGAAGTGGCGACGAACATTCCAACCCATATCATTGAACAAAAGAAATGCATGTGTTGTGCATGGATGTTCTATGATTTTGGGGTCCTTTCTAGGAGAAAATTAGTGAACCTCTTGTGAAACTGTATAAAGAAATCTCTGTGAGGACACCTCAAATTACCTAAGCTTTTAATCTCCGTTGATGAATTGAATTTGTTGATGTACAACCATTCTTGAGGAACTTATCTTTAGCTAAATTTTTTTTCCAAAAAAAAAAAAAGAGTCATTGTTAACCTATAAGACCTACGGGCAATCTAGTTGATCTAGATTCTGATTTTTTCCCAAGACCTACGGGCACCCTAGTTAGGGGATCATCCTCTATCTCAACATTTTGATTTAAGACCTACGGGCAATCTAGTTGATCTAGATTCTGGTTTTTTCCCAAGACCTAGGGGCACCCTAGTTAGAGGAGCATCCTCTATCCTACCATTTTGATCTAAGACCTACGAACTTATTGGTTGTTGCCTTGTCGGTGTCACTGTTGTGTGAATTCAGTGAACTCAAATGGGTCTTCATTATTTTATCTCTTTGAGATAATAAGTTTTGTTTTAAGTACAATTTATTGGATAGTTAGAATCATCCAGTTCCCCAAATTCATTTTATTGATTTGAACAGTCCCAAATAAGTTACTTGTGCATATAGTACTGAGCCCATCATATTAAAAGCACTAGAAAATGCTGCAAGGGCTGAATCGTCTCTGGTCAGAGTAGGTTGCATAGCCTTCATTCCGGTTTTCTCTTTGTACCATAGAATATACTTGGTCCAAAGTAGGAAGCTCGGCTCTCTCAAAAATCTAAACTCTAACTAACTCACACTTAGAGTTCAGACCAGTCAAGAAGTCAAATTTTGTTTAGTTCTACCTGTTCCAGCTTGAGGAGATGATGAAGATCCTTCCACATGGACTGGATGAAGAAGAAAGTGATATTGAGCAAGTCTTGGCTGAGGATATGAGACCCAATGGTGGTGAGGCCTCTTCCAGTACTCAACAATCACACCCTGAAGTATCATCTTGGTCTGGTGGCATCAGTCCTGAGGGCTCTGGGCACAGGATCATATCATCTCTATGCGAACTTACGTGATGTCATTTGATGCAGAGATACTGCAAAAGTATGCAACAATAAGGTCCAAGGAGGCTGTTACCATCATTGAGAAGCATACAGAGGCATTGTTTGGAGGCCTGAGATTGTGACCACACCTCAGGGAACCGTTGTTTCGTCTAAAGATGTGCTCATCAAAATAGAAAAATAAGCTTTGGGGGGTTTGAAGAGACTTGTTTTGGAAGCTGTGATTTTTGGGTCTTTCCTCTGGGACGTCGAGAGCCATGTGAATTCGAGATATCATTTCGTAACGAATTAAAATATGTTGATCTATTTAATGCTAAAGAAATTCACAAGTTCTCTCAGATGCAAAACTAACCAACTCGAATAGAACTGTGACAACTGAACAGAAATGTGAAGGCAAGTGAGATCGTTCTGTACTAGATGTGCATATTTTTATGCGGTCTTTCCAACCTGATGATGATGATTTTAAATGGTTGAAGTTTGAGATTTTTGTACTTGTACATGCAGTTTCATGATATGTGAATATTGCTTTTCTTTATGCAGTTGTGTGTAGCATTATTATTGTGGTTTTCTTACAAACTATGTGCATCTGAGAACTTGCTTGTGTGATGTTTAAACTTTAAATGACATAATGCACCTTAGGTCACTTGATAAGTGCAGTGCTAAGTGACTCACAATGAATGAAACCTGAGGCTAATGCCACTACAACCCACTTTCCTGCAACAAAGGCATGAGTGTATTAGATGACTACTTTCAATTTTTCAATAAGACCGACTTTTGCAGAGATAACAATCAAAAGTAGATCAGGACTTACGCTCTGATCCGATTTAGAATGGTAGAAAAGTGGATGAACTTGAATTTAAGGTTCACTGGTTGAGAGAGGATAGGATCAGTTTTTGAGATTCATTCATGTTTGCCAATAGCAAATTTTACTCTTCGATTTTCTGTCTTTTTTCATTTCCTATACTAGTTTTGTTCCAGAAGAACAGGCTAATGAGGGGTTCCTGGGGAATTGGATATCCCCTGAAAAAAAAAACAGTTTAGGATGGCATTTCTCTGGAATGTTTCTTCGAAACAGGCACGGTTTGTTTCTTGGGAACAAAAAAAGTAGCCTTTTAGAGTGAGTGACATCCATAAGCTTAACCGCTACAACCAAGAGCTGAACTAGTGCTGTTTGCAGGATAGGTTGGAGCAAGTAACAACCAAACCCCTTGTGTAAACACACCCATTACTGAAACCTACGCATAACAGACAGACTTTGAAACAGATTTGCAATAAGCAAACCCCGATTCAAGCTTGAATGAAAGTTATCTCGGCGGCTATGATATTTCCGGTAGATCTCAGTACAAAGCAAATGACTGTTCAAGAATGGATGATTTTCGACTATACTTACAATTTCTAGATTCTGTCATTGTATCATGCTTTTATGCTTTAATGTCCGAATGCATCTGTTTAGCGTAAGCATAACATTGGGTCATGCCTACCAGTAATCACACATTAACAGGCTTAAAACCAAGCTCCATGGATTTCTTGACAGCGTCCATCACCAGCTGAGTCTTTCTGCTAATCTCAGGCCATTTAGTTTCCGGGCAGCAACTGGAGTTTCTAATGCATTCAACCAGCCTAGCAAACTCTTGAACCATCAAAGCCTCTTGAGGAAGCTCACAAGCAACTTGAACTTCCTTCTGCTTCAAAGTCCACCCTAGGTGAAGTTCTGCAAATTTTGCGCCGGATGTGAACTCAAATGAAGCGAAGTTCTCCTGATAAGGAATGATGAAATCTTTGAGATGAAGTGATCCGTTGGAGCAAGATACGGCGAGGTCCATCGACACACTGGAAAGGAAAGAACAGTAAAATGTAGCCACCTTCCCATCTTCTTCCTCGTCCCAGTGGAAGGAGGAGCCACATGCCAAGATGACTCCAGCTGAGCTGCGGGTGAGAGCTGGTAGAGCTGTTACTGTATTGGGTAGTTGGTAGTTGGCTGCCCACAGGATGGCTCCGATGCAGTACCAGCCGATATCGCCGAGTGCACCGAGAGCGTCCAAGTCCGGCTTTACCCTTATGTTGTTCTCAAAAAAATCCGGGGTGGGTGAGAATGTTGATGTGCTGTGGATCTGTACCCAGTAAGAGAAGTTTGAAGTTAGGGAGACTGGGAAATTTAGCAAATGGTCTTGAAAAATAGTCTATAATCATATGGTTAGATTTATGTAACTGCATTGATATTTGCCTAAGAGATCTCCTAGATTATAAATAGTCTATTATCAATTACACTATCCTACTATTGGACTATCCGAATTCGATTCAATATCTGATTCTATTCTGACCGGATAGTGAAATAGAATCTTTGTATAAACATATTTGAATTCGGATATTACTCAAATTTGGATATTATTCGAATTATTTGATAATTGTTTTTATAAGAAAAATATACAAATGCAGTGTTTACCAATTTGAGCTGCCCAAAGAGCAGTGAATCAGAGAGCATCTCCTTCATCTTGGCAGTCCTAGGGTGGTGCAACCACATGGTGCCGTCCATGAATTGTACGCAGTTGGCTTCACAAGCATCCAATATCCGATCCAGCCCGGCCACATCGAGTGCCGTCGGCTTCTCCAAAAGCAAGTGCTTCTTCTTATGCGCCGCTGCGACCGCCCACCGCACATGGAGGCTCGTCGGAAGCGGCATGTACACAGCATCAACACATGGGTCCTCGAGGACTTCTTCATAGCTCCCATAGATCTTAACAGTCTCGGATAAACCATTTTGTATAGCGAATTTCTTGGTGTTTTCGATCGAACGGCTGCCAATGGCGTAGAGGGTTGAATTGGGGGCTAGACTTATGGCTCTAGACACCTTCCTTGCTATCTTGGCGCATCCTATAATTCCGAAACGGATCGGATCATCCGCCATTTTTTTTTTGGTCCTAAGGTTCTTAGTGTAGCAGGTGATGATATGGTATAGGAAATGTATCAGTTTTCAGTTGTGGTACTTGGTAATGACACGTGGATTGTTTTGTGCCTAACTTTGTAAATTAAATGCATCCTATGTTGGTTGAAATTACAATAATGCCAAATATGATTCAAGCAATTATTATTATTATTATTATTATTGAATGACACGTATAAGTATGGCTATATGTCTGGCTGCGTCGGATTATTGCAGTCACAATTCATTATAGAATTTTTTTTTTTATGATTGAAATCTTAGATAACAAATTAATCAGTTGTACAGACTACCCAACACCAGAGACCGCCTACATTTCTATAGTTGAAGGTGTAAGTGTAACCCTACAAAAGAACCCCGGCCCGAGCGAGGACTCTATTCGATGTGCATAAGCATAAGCATTAGCATCACACGGCGTGTGGAGGATAAGTAAATCAGGTTCCTCCCTGAAAGCAACACGGATGTCCTCCCAATGCACTTGGGCATTACCGATAGAGAGAGAATTCACTATTGTCCTAGCATCAGACAAAACCAAAACCTGTTTCCATCCTTCAGAACGAGCCCATGTGACTGCCTTACAAACAGCAGCGGCCTTGGCTACCAATGGAGAGCCGCCTCGCAGAGCTTGGGCAAAACCACCTAAAATGCGATCACTATGATCTCGGGCCAGGCCCCCAATCCCGGCTATTCTCCCTTGCTCAGCCGACGAGCCATCAAAACTTTTACCCATGGATATGGGGGACGAGACCACAAGGTGGGTAGTGTCACCTCCTATAGTTAAGCTATCTAAGCTTGATTTTTAAAAAGGAAAAAAACTAAAATATTTATTTTAATTTTATTAAGCTTAACTATAGTTAAAGGAGTGTTAAAAGGGACACGTGGCCGTGGTGTTAAATTACCTATTCTAATGCATGGTGTGTTAATCATATTTGGTTAATACTCCCTGAGTGATAATTTAATTATTAAAAAAAGGGGACATTTTGACCATTTTAAAAAAGGGAAATGCTTTTGAGACCGCATAAGGGCCGAGACCTCACGCACATGCGCGGGATTTCAGGTGGGGCCCACCATGTGATGATGGCCCCACCTGAAATCTCGCGCACGAGGTCTCAGCCCTAATGCGGCCTCAGTAGCAAAGCCCTTTAAAAAAAATGTTTTGAAAAATGTCCTTGTCAAGCTTAAGGGATCTTATAAGCCTTATTGGGTGTAAAATCGTGTAATTATAATAATTGTCACAAAATCCAATAAGCGCATAACCAATTATGCTCTCCAAATTCACTCATCACAAGATTTTAGAATTGTCAGTGATTTTCATAATTGGTTATTTTGTAAGTTCTTTTGACGGGTCAAACAAATGCTATTATTCCAGCATAATCTCAACGATTATAAGCGATTCAATCAATTTTGATAATCCGAACCAAATTACCCCTTAGCATAGGGGTGTAATTTGGGCAGGTTGGATCGTTTTAGGAGCAAACCCAAACCCAGCCCTAAAAACCCAAGGTGCCTAACCGAAGCCCAACACAAGATTCATTTGTAGTTTAGCTCACATTACGTCATTTGGGCTTATATAGTAGTTTATTTTGGTTGCAACTTCAAATTATAAACATTGGTAGTAGACTATTGACTTGGTTTGCTAAATAATGTCATCAAACATTATAGTAACCATCACAATAAGAAAGAAAAATTCAATTTAAGTTGTGAGGCATTCATTAAAATAAATAAATTACGTGAAAAAGAAAATCCATAAGATAGTTAATGGCATAAAGAACATAAATGTAAAATGATTTGTATCGTGAAGGAAGTTATTGTCGACACAAAATTTCACACAAAATTTCGTGAACGAAATGATGAAGATCAAAATAATAATTTATAATATTTAAGTGGAGCACTCTTAATAAATCCCTTAATTAACAGTCAGAGTATTTGAAAAATAAAAAAATTTAATAAAGAGAACAAACGGCCAAAAGCCGTGTTCTTCGCTCCTCTTTAAGCTTTACGTGACTCTTTTTTTTTGACAAAGATCGAGCTTTTGCTTTGGCTTTATCTCCCTTGAAGGTTGTAGTGACTTTCTCCTTCCGTGCTTTACGTTTTATTGGCTAGAAATATGCCATTTTTGTTCCCTGGAAGACTTGCTTGGAATTTTGTTTTTTCCCTTGTTGAAGAGTTTTGAGTCTTTTGATTTCTTTTCCCTTATTTGTTTCTTAATTTTTTTTTTTTTCTTGACTTTTTGATTTTCTCGATTTTTCAATCCCTTTGATTTGAAGTCTTATTTATAAACACTTTGAGATGAAGATGATGTGGGTCCCACTCCATATAGTGGCTTCAGGAGCATAACATATTTTTGGAGTTGGTGGGCCGACCCATTTAGTGAATGTGTGACCCATTTAGTGGGTGTATGACCTATTTTATCTTTGAACTTGGATTTGGTGGGGTTATGAGTTTTTTACTTCGTGTGCCTAGGAGGCTCATTCCTTATCATTGGGTTTATTTTGGGTTTATTTTAATGTGTAAAGTTTTTTCATGGTTTTAGGAACTGTTTTACAATTTTATGGGTATGTAGGGACCTTTTGTAAATTGTATAATTTTAATGTGTAAGGCGTGTTTTACAGTTCTATACATTTTTTTTTTTTTTGGGTTGAAGAAGGCACACACATCAGACCTAAGGTAAACACATTTGTTTTGAATTATTAAGCGATGAAAGCAAGGCATAGTAGTGAAGGATATACTCATCCTTCAACATTTTCTTCATTCTTCTTGTTTCAGAAATCTCACAAGGATGCAAACAAGCCCATTCGAGTATAGAAATAATAGAAATCCTAAGATAATTGTGCAACTTAAATCTTTGATGGGTAATCCGATGAGACCAAAACCAGATATGCATGTATTATGTAATAGAGCAATGATTAGCCTACCCCGCTTTCGGCTACCCATTTCGCCCCCCTTTAACCGTGGTAAAGCTTAACCAACCGAAAGTAAATTTTTTTTCAAAAAAAGGCAAGGTTAAATGGATGAACCCTAGGGGTGAGTGAATCTTAATCACAATTAATGTGTGTTAAAAAGGACACATGACAGCTTGTAGACCTTAGGTAGCCGAATGTGCAGTCCACTGTCTATTTCCTTATATAATAGGATGCATCATAATTTTGCATAGGTTCAGGTTCGGGTTGGGTCGGGTTGCTCAAGGCCTCAACCCTACATGAGGCTAGGTCGATATCTATAAACACAATCAAAGCCTAAGCTCGCCCATTATTCTGGTTGGGTTCTAATGGGGTCAGGCTGAGACCTCACTAAGTTGCACCCCTTATAATCTTAGGTACAAGATTGGCCCATCCTAAGAATTAATGGGTCTAGGCCCAACCCAATATGATCGACTCCAAGACCTTACTCTATTCGAGTGGATTGGGTCCAAGTTATCCCGATCAAATGGTTATCCACTATCAGGCAACTAAGGGATATGGAATTAGAGTTAGGAATTGGGATCATATTCAATCGTGATTGAACTCGGGAACTCTCCCCAAGTTCAATCGTACCCACAAGTCAACAAGTGTAGGGTTTTCAAAGGGTCAGGTCAGGGCAGAATCTAGATCTTATTGGGCTCTGTCCTCATTCATCGGGGTGAAGTCCTATCCCCCGGAGGACCTAAACTTGCTAGGCCCAAGCCCTACCCTCAAGGGCCAAGGCTAGGGCCGAGTCAAGGTCGGGCCAGGGTTGAAAGAACAAAAAAAATATTATGTTTTAACAATTTTTTCTATATTGATTGCTAATCTAATATACAACACTCCTCTTTTATTCGAACTTGAGACCGACATTGCAGCTCAAAGAGCAACACGACAGAATTTTAGTACCGTTAGATTGTTAATATTAATACACCTATATTTTTTTAATTTAAAAAAAAAAAAAAACAAATGTTTCAACTTACAAATAGTAACATTAAAAGATTATGCAAAGAGATTATATTATTAGTCTGATACACATACACACAATAAGTCTAGCCTTTATTAGCTTTATTTCAAAAGGAAAAATGTTACAAGTTATTATATTAGAAAGATTCTACAAAAATACTACACTACAATGTTAATGTGTTATGCATACACGCAGTAAGGCTTAGCCTCTTAGGTTATTATAAGTCTTTAAGTTATTATATTATATATAGTATAACATATAGCATGGAGGGTCGGGCCGGGCCATGTGCTTACCAAGCCTAGCCCTTAAGTAAGAAGGTCTTCCAAAATTAGGCCTAACCCGCCCGGCCCTAGGGGCTGATTAAAGATTTAAAAAAACCCTCAATTTTACGAGCCTTGAAGAGTTGGGTAGGGCAGGCCCCCTCATCAAAGGGCCAGATTGACAACCCTAAACACATGTCTCTTTTAACCCTCATTAATTGTAGTTAAGATTCACTAATCCTTAGGGTTCAATAATCTAACCTTAATTTTTAGGGAAAAAAATATTAATCCAAATGGCTAAAAGTTCTTAACCATAATTAAAAAGGGGCTTTGTGATTGTGATTGAACTCAGAGAGTTCAATAGCAATTGGACAATATCCGGACTCATTGAACTGTGGGTGCTTTACTATATCCTGCACTGGCTAGGCCCAACTAGAGCTGTAAACGGAGCAGATATTAGTATATCCGAATTTGTATCCGATTATATATCTGGATATCCGAATCCGAATAAATATCTGGCAGATAGTGAAATATAATATCCGACTTCGATTAAAATATTCGGATTTGGATAGTATCCAAATTATTTGATTAATTTTTAAAAAAATTAAAAAATATAAATTAATATTAAAAATATATAAATTTTTATTTAAAAAAAATATTTATCAGATCGAATATAACAATATCCGAATCCGAATCCGAGTATAAACGGATAATATTTTACTATCCGAATCTACTCCGCCGGATACCTATCCAGATAATTATCTGACTAAACGAATTCATATACGAATTAGATACGGATAATATCCGCATCCGTTTAGAGCCCTAGGACCAACCCAGTATTAAGCTGGTTGTTAGAACTATTATGTCATTTCATTCATGCATTCAAGGTACCTAGGATTACTTACTTTCTTCATGATCTTACTTTCTTCAGTATTAAGCTGGTTCCCATATTGTATTGTAACAATATAAATGCACCGAAAATGACGGTAGATCCAATCTTTAATGTCTGAACTATAGTACATTGAGATTGATTATCATTTATTTTCAAAAGTGTATTCATCATTTGATTAACTAGTCCATATTTTCACAAATATTATCTCTGGTATTTATTTTAAGTATTTGAATGACAAGCTAATGGGTTTTGTTTCTACTCACGGGGAGTATTACGAATTTAATTTTTTTATTGCTTCTACCTATATTTACTCTCACCTACCTTGACTACACCATTACAATCTCCTCTAATTGTAGGGCATTCTAGGCGTTTTTTCTCTAGTCTACACTGTATATTTTGTACAAAATTAAACAACCATCTCTGCAAATATTAAATGAAAAATTTAGGACAACATGCACCATTTTAACGCTATGCATCGTAATTTCACTTACCTCCACCGAAAGCAGTCTATTGAGTACTTCTACCAATAAGATTAACAAAAAAAAAAAACAGTAATATCAGATTACCATGCCTGATACCCTCCCAACTAGAATCTCGTTTAAAGAAATTCCTAGGTTCCATTTAGAATAAGAAAATGTGGTTGAAACAATCAAGTTTGACTTCTTCCACCTTTTAACAGTTTGATAATTTCTTAGGGCGGTATGCGTCGCTTGTTCATGAGAATTTTAGCGATATTCTCATACTACAGTGATGAATTGCATAAGCTTATGGACCTAAACTGGGAAGCTGTTTCTGGGGGTTAGGATTTTGATGAATAGGACTGTGTTGGGAAGGTGTAGTTGGGAAAAGAGATACCTACTTGAAAATGAAATGATGGATTCATGAGAAAATGTTTTCATTTTCATTGATGAAGTCCCAAAAAGGAGTGGGAAAAATATTACCTAGGAAAAAGAATAGCTAACTGACAAGCACTATATAACTGTAATGATTTCCTCTCACAATCCCATAAATAAAAATCTAGTTGATGATGAGAAAACAATCAAATTTATGATCAAAAACAAAGAAAAATTCTAGTTGATTATGAGAAAACAATCAAATTTATGATCAAAACCCCTTAGTGGGGTCCATGCAAGGATATAGATGAGAGAGGGAGAGAGAGAGAGAGAGAGGCTCTCTAAGGTCAAAAATAAAAGGATAGGGGGTGGTGATGGAAAGGAGACATTCATGTAAAAGTGTAATCATGAAATGAGGCCCAATTAATGCCCCACCATTGCTGTAACTCCTTTTGTATGCCTTATCCTCCAAGACCATCATCTCATACATATACGTGTAGTCCCAGAAATAGCTCCACTTGGACACGCGTATTGGGACCTTTGTGGGTCCCACGCGTAGCTCACGATACGTTTGAGGTGGACACATACATCCACAAGCTGTTCCGCACAGAACCTTCCCATATCTCCTACACTCTAATTGTCCACCTCTCTATAGGCCATACCGCTCTCCTGTCTACTATATTTATAATAGGGGGTGTCAACGAGCCGAGCTGGGCATTGCTCAGGCTCGGCTCGAGCTTAAAAAATTCAGCTCGGGTTCGACTAGTTCACAAATCATCGAGTTCGAGCCAGTTTGTTAAGCTCTAATTAAAAAAAAAAAATTATAGTAGGGATAATATTCTAACAATTAAGAGATTAAATAGTAGGGTACAAAGAATAGAGAAAGATAAAATAGTGCTTTTACTAACCTGATGATCATTTCATGTTTTTAATTTAAAAAACTTATTTCATTTTCTTATACTTTTTAATGTAAAACTCAATATTGATAGGGGTATAACTGTACATCGGTATTTATTAAATTAGTTGAGTCGAGCCGAGTTGAGCTATCTCTTACTCGAGCTCGGCTCGTTATCTAAACGAGCTCACTCACTTGGCTCGACTCGACTCGATGAACTTTTTAATCCTGCTCGAGGAGAGTCGAGCTGGCTCATTGACAACCCTAACGTATATACTACTTGGTATCATCTCCAGTTGGTGCTGTCAAGAGAGATCACAGCACCCACTCCCATGGCGCCACATACCTTTGGATGTATTGGCACGAGCAGAACCGGGGATCATGCCCCCCCCCCCCCAAAATTTTTTTTTTGAAATCCCTTATTGTTTTGGTATGAAATAGTAGGCCCCCAACATTTTTTTTTAATTTAGTATACTTGGGCCCCCTAATTTTTTTGTCATATATATATATATATATATTGGGCCTTTTAATGGAGTCCGATTATGCCCTTTAGGTCGCCACATGTCCTTATTAACATCCCCTGTACCCTTTAACTATGGTTAACATTAACCCACTCTTAGGATTCACGTACTTATCTTTGGTTTTTTTTAAAAAATATTAAATTTTGTATAACCTTAGGAGTTAGTGAATTTTAACTAGGGTTTGAATTTTTTTTTGATATTAAAAAAAAAATCAGGATAGGTGGGGGTGAATCTTAACCACAATTAAGGGGTATCAATAGTGACACATGGCGACCTCAATGACATTAGCGGGGAAAAAAAATCTAAAAATAAAAAAAATACCGCAATTTTTTTTCACCTCCAAATTCCATAATCTCAAATCCATAAATTTTTTATACATGTATTTTGGCTGCTCCCCCCCCCCCCCCCCCAATGAAAAATTTCTAGCTCCACCCCTATGTATTGATATTCATACACAACACTTTGGGAGGTGCGTACATGAGTAGTGGCGGCATGGGAGTGGGTGTTGGTGGTCTCCTCGGCAGCACCAACTAAAGATGGTCCCGTCTCATGAAGCCCCCATGTGGCTCTGCTCATTCCAATAATAATCCGTACATAAGAAAATCAAAGGTCCTTCCGTTTGGAAGAGTTGTTATATAAATGAAATTAATTATTATTTTTTTAAAAAAATTGGAGAATAATTCTTTACCAATGCGCATTTCGTTAGGAAGATCGCGCATGCCTTCCCAACTCGTCACGTGTCTCTTTATAATAGAACTTATAGGATTAGAAGGATTGGAGTATAGGGATAAAGGTGAAATCTTATTTCTTTATATAATAGAATAGTTTAATAAAATTTGTATATGCCCATGGGTTAGTGGTTAGAGAGCTAACATTTGAAGCGCAGCCAAACAGGTTAGTTGGTCAGAGAGCCTATATTTGAAGTCAATGTTATCAGAACCGGACTGGTCATCGAACCAATTGAGTGGCCGGTTCTCGGTTCAACTGGTCTAATTTGACCGTGTCCTTTTTTATTTTAAAAAAAATCATTTTTATTTAGTTATGACCGGTTCTCAACCGATTCTGACCACCGGTTTCCGAATCAACCGGCCGATTCTTCCGGTTTTGACAAAAATGACCAGTTTTTGAATATGTCCGATTTTGAAGGGTTTGGGAACTAATGAGAGAACCGTTCATGGTTTTTTCGGTTCGACCGGCCAGTCCGTCCGGTTCTAACAATAGTGTTTGAAGTTGAGTTAAATGGTATAACAACTGTCATACCACTACTTACGGAAATAAATTTCAGGCAGCCTACATTTGAAGTTGAGCTAGGCTTGTCCTGGTGGTAAGTGTATCTCCCCTCACGGTGGAGGTTCCGATTTCCATCCCGAAGGGGTGTGATGGTTGTATCCACTATTTTGGGCCAATCTCAAATGCAAGGCACTAACCCACTAACCTTTTAGAACAGAATCTAACCAGTAGACCCCAAAGATTGAGACTACCAAGAAAAAGGTATATCTACACCATACGTAATGGAAATAAATTTCAGACTAACATGAAATATACACTGCCATTAACACTAGCAGGCTTTTTTATATTTATTTTTTCTTTTATGTAGGGAGTAGTTGGACGAACCCTACCATTGAAGAAAGAATATTAAGTTTCTTCTGTTTATAGAAATGTGAGGTGTGGAATCTAATGTTTCATTTATTGCTCTCATGATGTTTTGTTAACGTTTGTTGCAAGTCAAACAAAAGGGAGCCTAACTATAACAAAAAAAAATAACCCAAAAAAAACAAAAGGATGCCTAACTATAAAAAGTCCACATAATCGTATTGGATCATATTGGTGAGCCATATTTTCTTTCCCTAATAATGACTAGGGCACCTACTGAGACACATTAGAAGGAGAAGACAAAGGGCATCAAGACACATCATTGTTGGTCCCAACCCTGTGACCTGTCCTTAATACTTAATGGGTCATTTGACTCTCCCTAACTAAACTACCTTATCCTGTCGTCCGGATTACATTCTATTTCATCCGGGCTTAGAACCTGCAATGTATTACGCAGAGGTAACACCTGTATAATCCTGTCCTATCGAAACTAGGTATATATATATATATATATATATATATATGATGAGGGAGTAGAGCACCCGATTAATCCCATGTGCATACCTTTCCATCCACACATCGGGTTCCATACAATGTGCGACAGTTGGCGTAAAAATAGGGAGAAATCATTCCATTTTCTCTCCATAATTTTGACTTCTCCCCCATTTGATATCTCTCACCCTTATTCCCACACACTAATTGCCACATGTCTTATTAAGGGTGGAGAAGTCAAAATCATGGGTCTCATTATTTTGACTTCTCCACCACTTGTCACCTATTTTATGGAGCAACGAGACAAGCCCTTTCTGGCTTCGCCAGAGGCAATCCAAGGCCAACAGTTAAACCTGAATTCGGCGCTAAAGGCCACAAGGTCGTCGTCGCTAACGTGGAAAGTCATATATGATAACGGCAAAAGATTGGCTCAGGTGGATATCTTAGCGCCCAGTTCAATGAGGCTTTAAAAAAGGAAGAGAGATATAAATTGGGGAGAAGTCAAAATCATGACACATAGATGAAATGACTTTTCCCCGTAACCAGGTGCCGCATGATTGTGAATGCCCGAGCCGGGTGTCGGGCATCCACCAGAACCAATCTTTCCCCCTATGATAACACGTCAACAGTGAAAAGATGAAGGTGAAAGATAGACACGTGGTAGGGTTTCCCAGAGTGGACCCCACCAAAAAGCGGAGCTCCGATTTCTTAAACGACAAACATCCCAAAAAAAAACATTTGTTCTGCTTTTCTATTCACTTATTTAATTTACTTTTGGGAAAAAATGTTGTAGCCTTTTCCATAGTCTCATTAACAAAAATGCCCTTCCGAATTGATTTCACATTTTGTATATAGTTTGACAATAGGAGGATTGCTAGTTTCACTGTTCCCCAATTGCGCCAGCACAAATCTTCTACTTGGAGGCTTTATACCATCAACAAAATTGTTCTTATTATTTTTTTAATTTTTTAAAAAATCAATATTAATAATAAATTAAAAATTTAGTATGGTTTTGGTAATAAAATAAAAAATATGATGACATATTAATTCTAATATATTATTATTATTTTAAAAAAAATGAGAGTGAAATTAGCAAAATCTAAGGATAATATAATATGCCATATATAAAATTTAGAATTTGTGCAGTTGTATGGTTTAGATTATGAAGGGGGAGCTGTCTTGCAACTAAACTACTTTCATTATAACAACAATTTAAGTAATTGATTCTTGGACTTGTGACAGCATATGGACGCCAAGTAGAAGAAAATCTTATATTAAGGCATCTTCAACTAATTTTAGTGTTAGATTCCATTATTTTTCAATAATAAATCATCACATAAAAATATAGAAAACAGTGAGACTAAAGTTACTAAACTGCCCTTCTTTCCATGTTTTTCAATAATTTTGCCATTGGAGACAGTAGAGTCTAACACCAAAACTAGTTTTAGGTATTTAAGAGAAGATTTTCTCTCCATGGCTAAGAATCACCTGGTCAACCTAAGTTTTGGGGATGTGCCGTGTGTGCCAGTCGTTTTAGGGTTAGGAGCTCACGTGTAAGGCGGGCGGGTCAGGTTAGGTTTGAGGGGGTTAGGATTTAATGATAAACTTTTTTTTTTTTTTTTAATTAAACAGGTGAGATTTGGATTTTAAAAAAAAAAAAAATTCTGAGCCGCTAAGACTAGTCCTACATGCAACATAAGAAATACGCCCCACCCAATACAACCAATATTAGGAAAGCCTCCTATCAGGATCCAACATAAGAAATACCCTCACCCAATACAACCGATATTGAAAAAGCCTCTCTCAGCCACGGGGCTAATCTCGCTGCACCACGGGGTTGGTGGGATTTAGAATTGGGCAATTATTATTTGACTCGTATCGGTATGACCGTATCTGAACAAATTACCGCCCATACCCCCCGAATATCCAGCCTTATGCGCACGTTAGCAGGATCCAACTTGTCAAAACTAAAGTACGCCTAAGGAAACAAAGAAACAGCAGCTTGCAGAAAGCTTAAGAGCTGCTTCCCCAAGCAGGAGCGCTGTTCCCGAGAGAAAGCTGATATTTTTTTCCATGTGGGCCCCACCATGACGTGTCGGGGAAAAAGGAACAAAAACGCGACGCCGTTTTCGACAGACGTTAGAGTCCATCTCAGCTTTTGTTTCACTTTAACGGCCTTGACTACCAAATTAACGCCGTTATTTACGCAGTAAAGACTGACTCCAGGCCCATGAATTACGCTGTAAATAAGACACTGCTCTCTGCTGCAAACAGTGAACAGAAAGCCTGAAACTTTTATTACTTTCTCCCCTTTCAGGGGTTGAGTGGGCCCCACTTAAATGTATCAACGGCTATTTACTGACGTGGATAGACACGCTGGCAGAATATTCTGACTACTCGTACTAGGAGAAATCTCTTCCCCATTGAGGACTGAGGAGGAGCGTCT
This sequence comes from Tetracentron sinense, assembly GCA_015143295.1. Taxonomy (NCBI): domain Eukaryota; kingdom Viridiplantae; phylum Streptophyta; class Magnoliopsida; order Trochodendrales; family Trochodendraceae; genus Tetracentron; species Tetracentron sinense. The sequence goes on along the minus strand of CM026560.1, from coordinate 19,761,321 downwards.
AATCGCCGATTATTTCACGTGGAAAAAGATTTGACACGCGCCACTTTAATAGAATCGCCGTGGTTAACGGGAGCGTGCTCCTTATATTGAATTAAATGTCCTTAATCATTTCCATTATTTACGAGACTGCCAGCCACTACGACCGTTTCTGGGTGCAAATCCGTAATTATGTAGAGAATAAGGGCTTTCTTTGGGATAACACGTTTCTTATCGGCAACGCAACGGAGCTGTCCCTTTTTTCTTCATTCAAAGACACATCCCGTGTCCGGGTTTGTACAATCTAGCTACTGTATTACCCTTTTTCCACGTTTCATGAGAGGACACGGAACACTCCTCGTCATGCCTTGTACCAAAAAGGAAAAATAAAAAAGGACACGGGATGTAGATTTCACGAGCACTAGAGGAGAGTGATGGAAACAGAGAGAGAGAAGAGAAAAGGATACTCTGTTTCTGGTATCTGAAAACCTCTTTTAATTAATGGAAATGGACTTTTTTTAATTTAAATTTTTTTAACAAAGGAACAGCTCATCACCTCCCACCAATAAAAGGACCTTCTTTGCCCAGTCTCTCTTCTCACTAGTTCTCTCTCTCTCTCTCTCTGACCTTTTGGTCTCTCTATCGCCATTACTGTATAGATTCGAGCTTTCTTCATAAGAAAAGTTATAACTAAACGGAGACTTTTGAAGAGAGAAAAATGATGGATTTTAATTTCAGGCTTTTCATGGTATTTTTGGTTTTTGTTCTGGCTTCTGCAACCCCCAGAAATTTACCAACCTTGTCGTTCGATGAAGGGTATTCTAAACTGTTCGGAGATGATAATCTGATCATCCTTAGAGATGGTAAAACGGTTCATATCTCCCTTGATGAAAAAACAGGTCCCTTTTCTTTTCTTGCTCTGTTTTTTTTTTTGCTTGTGCTCTTTCTCTCTGTTATTGCTCTTTTGAGGGGATTTTTACGGAGATTTTCTGGATACCCAGGTGCTGGATTTGTCTCTCAGGACCTTTATCTACATGGGTTCTTCAGTGCTTCGATAAAGCTACCGGCAGATTACACAGCAGGAGTTGTCGTTGCGTTTTACGTGAGTGATCGAAAATTTTGATCGAACCGATCATACCCAGATGGAAATTTTCTTTTAGTTTCTTTCAAACTAATCAAAACTCGTTGTTGATCTTCTGCTTTTTGTTGTTACAGATGTCGAATGGAGATATATTTGAGAGGAACCACGACGAATTGGATTTTGAGTTCTTGGGGAATATTCGAGGGAAGGAGTGGCGGATTCAGACGAATGTTTACGGAAATGGAAGCACGAGCGTTGGAAGAGAAGAAAGATACGGACTCTGGTTCGATCCTTCGGAAGATTTCCATCAGTACAGCATTCTCTGGACTGAAAATCACATCATGTAAACATCAGACTTTTGAACCTCTTCAATTTTTTTTTTCCCATTTTTGGATCATCTGCTCTGCTCTCGCAGCTTTTCTGCTTCTAATCTAACTGCTACTCTTTCCATTTCTTCCCTAATAACTCACATCAAACCATCGATTTTCCAGTTTTGGGTCTCTGATGTCATGTTCTTGTTATCAGAAGAGTAAAAATATTCTATTTCTAGAAAATTTTACAGAATAGCTCTGTTTTCCCCTGTTTTGTTAAATAACTCAGGTTTTTCTTATCCAGTTCAAGGAAATATAGCTAATGCTTTTCTATTTGTAGTTCAAGGACTTTGATCTACTCTGTTTAAGTTTTTAAAAATTCTCAAAAAAATAAGAGAAAATTGTGTTTTATCTGCTTAGTTTTTTCTTCTTAGGGACAGAATTACACCCAATTATAATCTAAACTGTGTTTTAATTCATGTTTCACTTGATTTTGATTATTTACCTTGTATTTTTTTTTGCAGATTTTATGTTGATAATATCCCCATTAGAGAGGTTCAAAGGACTGAAGCAATGGGTGGGGACTTCCCCTCTAAACCAATGACCCTGTATGCTACAATTTGGGATGGGTCCAATTGGGCTACAAATGGAGGTAGATACAAAGTAAATTACAAATATGCCCCTTATATCGCCGAATTTTCCGACCTCATCCTTCAGGGTTGTGCTGTCGACCCAATTGAACAATTGACAAACTGTGACAGCAGTGGCAACAATGTTCTCGAAGCTGAAAAAGTCACCTCCGGGATCGCGCCGGATCAAAGATCTAAAATGGAGAACTTCAGGAAGAAGCACATGACATACTCATATTGTTATGACCATTCTCGGTACACTTCTCCACCGTCGGAGTGTGTAATTGATCAACATGAAGCTGAACGGCTCCGCAGGTTTGACCCAGTTACATTTGGAGGAGGCCGGCGTCACCATGGAAAGCGGCACCACCAGAAACATGCTAGCCGGACCGAGGCCACCACCATTTGAGTTAAGCTGTAATGTCTATAATTGTGTTGTGGGCTTATTTCTGTCTTCTCTTTAATTTGGTTCAGTTGGGTCAGTTTTTTTGTGAATAGAGGGGGAGATAATTTATTGGGGTGGTAGGTCAATGGACTTCATGTTAGTAATATATCTATACCTTAGTCTTCAGCCACTTTCTCTTGATGTATCATTGCTTTCTACAATTGATATTTTTGTACTTTCCCAGCCTCATGGTATTAATAAATATCAGCATATGGAATTATAATCTTTGGGTTTTTTTTAGTAGGCCATGGCATTCCTGCTGGAGATTTTGATTTTAATTTCGAAAATGATCAAAATATACAAGAGATACAGAGCATTGGACTTTGTAGTAGGTAGTATTGGTTGGTGGAGGAGGCTTCAAGGTCATTTTTATCATTTTGGAGGAATCCTAAGTTGGCTTCAATCACAGTTGTCATGCCAAGTGGCAAGGTATCTTGAGCACACCTGGCAGGATTTATGTCCTATATTTTTTAAATGAGAAATATGGATTGGCAAAGAGTAGAGAGGGGACCATCTGCAAGAAACAAAATAAGAAATCCTACAAAATTGATGATAGGAATTACCATTAAAAAAAAAAGGATGGTTCAAAGGGGTGTTCCAAGTGGGAGGAGGAAGTTGGGCATCTTCAGGAAGTACTTTAAGGACATGAGTGCAAACTCAGCATCAAATTTGTAGTTTGTGTTAAAATCATCTGTACTCACAACTGGGATTCATGCCAGCAGATGCAGTCAGTCTTATTAGTGGTCCCAGACTGCTTTGGATGGAAATGAGATTGTGAGCAAGCTTGAGCCATCGGATCTAATAAAACACCCAGTTGGTGAGAGATTTTTTGGGCAATGGCACAACCATTTGATGGTCTGGATTGATGGGTAATGTGCATAGAACAGATGAGCAGCTGTCATTGACTAAAGTTAAATTATCACATAATTTCATAAAAGAATTTCCTGCAATGCTGTCTTTATAAATGAGGAAACAGATGAGCAGCAGTTCACAGTTTCAAACAGAGGAAAGAGTCCTCTAACCTTGCCCATGGTGCATCCTGGTACTCAAATCATGGTTAGAATGTTCGAACGGAGTAAGGATTGGAAATCGCACCATAATACCAGTTTTCCTCAGAAACACGCACCACAGCTCGGACATGTACAATCGAGTCAGATGAGATGACGGCATGTGGTGGTTGAACCGTAACGAAGTCGGCCATTGTGGTGCAACACTGCATATTTACTCAGCTAAGTTACATAATAGCTGCTATCAATTCCATACTTGGAGACCCGTTAAAAGCACTCATAAATTTAATTTTGTTTTTTCAAAAAAGGATAAAAAAGAGAAATTACTCTGTCCAACGGCTATGAATGAACTTATTCTCCTATTCTAAATCGTAATGATAAAATAACTGTCTTATTGTTGAAGAATATTTTAGGCATGCGGACCACATCTAACCTTATAGAGCATCCAAGCATCAAATTTGAGATTTGGCCTCCATTGTTTTGATGAGTTTGACAAAATTGCGAACTATCGTCTTACCCTCAGTAGTAATAATGCTTTCTGGATGGAATTGAACCCCCTGCATTTTTATGCATATTGGTCAACTAAAAATGATAATAATAGTAATCAGAGATAATTAACAAGATAGGGAGAGGAAAAATTAAAAAGGAGGAAAGAAAAGAATAGTATCCAGCACAATTTGAAACAAAGTATGTTCTGGGATGGCAAAGAAGCCATACACCAAGAAAAATGATGTAAGGTTTTGACAGCAATAATAACATGAGCTTGACCACATGCAAAACACTGCTTAAAGCATGCGTCACCAACAACCCATTTCCCATTCTTTCTTAATAGAGTTCACCTACAACGAAGATTATAAATTTCGGTTTAGCGGAAAAACTTCTCACTTAGTAATTTTTCACAATTGGAAGGGAAACTTTGGGGAAAAAATAGAAAATGGAATATTTTCAAACAAACTTCAGGGAATATTAAAATAGACATGATTACACACTTAAGAAGCAAAAGGAAGAAAAAAAAAAACAAATAAGGCAAATTCAATAAGTTGACAAGTTTGGGGGGCTAATAAATTTGTGGATGGATAATACTCTAACATCTAAATTTACATCCATACTTGTCCATTTATCCAATAATCATACAACTCAAGTAAATAACCTCAAATAGTATAGTCTACAAGTATCCTACTTAATCTAATTTGTATATTTCTAAGTAAAAATATTATAATTTAGCCAAAAAAGAGTTAATGTTTTAAAGTAATCAACAGTTTATGTGATAATTTACACATTAATATATCTATAGTATTCATATTTTTCAAATAGGCATTTGTTTTATAAATGGTTTTTTATTATCTTCGAACTAGTGTTTTACAAAGCATGCAAGACTTATGCATTTGTATTCATATTTTTCAAATATGCATTTGTTTTATAAATGGTTTTTTATTATCTTCGAACTAGTGTTTTACAAAGCATGCAAGACTTATGCCTGAAGGCTCGCCTCAAGGCGAGGCTCAAGGAAACGCATTGAGGCTTAAATCTCATGAGGCTCACGCCTCAAATTGTGAGACTCACATGAACTACACGTCTCACGCCTTGAGGTTCGCTTTATGTCTGAAGCACGTGCCTCATACAATAATCAAAATAGGGTTTGGGCTACATAATTCAGACTTTATTAATTTTTTGTTTAGCAGTGTGCAGAAGAATACTTCTCGCTGCTCAGCTAGAAGACCTCCTCCTCCTCAAAAGCTCCCTCCAAGGATTCTCGCTGCTCAGCTGGAAGACCTTCAAATGGTAAACCTGCCAATTTGGGACGCCTGAGTTCTTTTTCCTTGTACAAACCCTGATAGAATGACACCACACTGTCCACAATCTCTACTGCACCCTCCCGCCACTCCCCATCCACCTAGAGTTTAGAAATAAAATTGCTTTTCTGATGAGAGTCAGCTATTCTATGAAAAAAAAATGGTATTCTGATCACCTTCCTTGAGCCAACGGACCCTAGCCCTCTGTCTCCAACTAATCTACTCTAATCTAGTCGTATACAATTATTCCATTTTCATAACCTCCCTGGAGTGTGCTTCCTCAATAAAGAGAGATCTCGAGTCCTCCGCTACATCCAACTCCCTATAGGAGGCTAGCAAGTCTAACTTTGATGTCACCAAAAACTTCTTTATTCCATTCCTTAAGGCGAACTTTGAGAGCCTTAAGCTTAAGCCCAAAACTAGTACTGGTTGACCCCTGGCCCGCTCTAGAATTCCAAGCTTCCGCCACTACCCCTTAAACCTATCATTCTGAAGCCACATGTTCTCAAACCTAAACAGAGTGGGGCCCCCTCGGAATTGCCCGGTCTCCAGTAATAGCGGCACAAGATCTGAAATGGGACGAGGCAAGGATGTCTGAATGCAATTAGGAAACTGACTCTCCCATTCCGGGGAGCAAATAAACTTATCCAATCTGCTCTCCAAATTGCTTGTTGCAGAATGAGCCGACGTATACAAAAGACCTTTCAACGGGAAATCTATTAACTCCTACCTCACAATAAAAGCCCCGAATCTCCTCATCTTAGCATTCACCACACACCCACCTTTTTGCTCATCGGAGAAACGAATACTGTTAAAATCGCCGCACAAACACCAGGGAACACCCCATCTGACACTAACATCATCCAGCTCCTTCCAGATCACAGCATCGTCAGACCCACCAGAAGGGCCGTAAACTCCTGTAAAAACCTAGGCAAACTCTTTGCCCACCCATCGGCAATAAATGGAGATCGAATACACCCCCAATTCTGACTCTACCACCTCCAGCTTCTCCTTGTTCCACAACAAAAGGATCCCGCCCGAGGCTCCCAAAGAGGGAATGGCGAGCCAATTAGGGGTAGAAATATCCCACACATCATGAATGATGAAATCTTGGACCACTTCTAGTTTAGTGTCCCGAATACACAAAATCACCGGCCTCCTAGATCTCACTAGGCGCTTAATGGCCACCCGCTTCTCCGGTAAACCCAAATCCCGAATATTCCAAGATAGGACGGAGAAATCTGTTATTGAGAAACATATCGGCCTTTTCTTACACTCGGGATGCACGGAACACTTCGCGACCCTAGTCTATCGTAATTGATCCTGCACTCCAATCTCCGCTTCTCGAATGCTGAGCTAACCCCCCGCCTTTTCTTAGATTTCTGGTGAGAATTCTCGAACTTCTTAACTCCCTCTCTTGTGAGACGCATAAATAAGCGTTTTGGCTTCCTTCTCACGGCCCACAAAAGATAGGCCAAGAAACTTCCCAAGCCTCTCTAACTGACTTGGACTCCCTGGAATCCGACTCTCTGGCTGCCAGCTATAGGTAGCTTGAGAACTACTCCCTTGACCCCCTTGGCCGCTCTGAGAACTATGGATGGGAGACACTGACATGGATCTTGGTGGAGTTTCAGTGAGATCCCTATCGCCTGCCTTCGAACAAGGTCCCGCCCCCCTTCCTCATTGAGTTGTGGTATCAAATCTCTATGAACTCTCAAGTCTCTAGGGAACAACTGATATATTCCTTTTCTCAAGCAGATCCCCTTCTCACATTGATTTGAGAGCTGCTATACCTCCCGGATGCGACGAGACCTGGCCCTTTAATCCTTTTCCTAGCATTACTCCCGCAAAATAAGCTAAAACTGAGTTCGCAGAAGATGGATCAGTTAGGTCTAGCCTATTGGAAGGATTTGCCACTACAACAAGATCCCCTAGTGTCGAAGACTTGGCCTCCTCCAAAGGAGAAACTGAAGGAAGAGATTGTGGAACGAAATTCGGCCCTGAGCAAGTTGCTGGAGTTGAACGCTCCTCCCCTGAAACAATCTGTTGTGGCCCCCTCTACAGTAAACATGTCCCATGAGGCACGAACCCCAAATGCCCCGGATTGGCTACCTCTTAGAGACCTGGGGGGAGGGAGAAGATCACACCACAAGATGAATTCGCCGACTTCGATCCTGACCCTTCAATATTCACCAAACTGGACGCCAAATGGCTCAGAATAGGAGCAGCAGAGTCCTTCAGACCACCTTAAAGACAAAGGCGAATTTTGAAAAATTCAACGGAGTGTAATGATCAATCTCTACGGTATTAGGATCATCATCCCAAAACTTACCCTAAAGCATATTCCAAGCGGAAGGCAGGGAACCCTGCCCCTGAAAACCTTGCAGCACCATGACTCTACCTCCCGGCAACCCCTGAAATTTGGATTAGGAAGAACGAAGCATAGCTCCCACCTCAAGACCCTCACCTGCTCCCAAGCTAAGATCATCCAGATCCTCCTTGAGACAGACACCTCTCCCTCTTTCCACCGTAAGAAAAGAATTAACCCTCTCCTCCCCTCCTCCGAGGGAAACTAATCTGAACCAGTTGACTTGCTCAACGAACCTCGACATCCTACCGGAGAGACTGCGCCCAGGATGAAACCGGAGACAAAGCGACTACTCTTCCCACTAGCTCCCTGATCAGAACACACGATGAATGAAATTGCCCTACTAGGCCTAACAGGATTAAGTCCTGGGCTCACCCTGCTCAAACTGAGGTCCACCCCAAAAAAGTCCAAATTTGCCCCACACTCTTGGGCTTTGGACTCTGAAGCATGTGCTAGGCCCCCCAAACTAACACGGGCTGACAACGGGCCCATGGGAAAAGACGAAGATGGTGGGCCGAATTCTAAGGGCCCTAACCCATCCGCAGAATGAGGAGAGATCCACTTCGCTAGATGGGCCCGCTGACAATTACTAAGGCCCTCTTCCCGAACAATCTCCACCCCTAAACCTTCTCGGCCCCCAAGAAAAAGTTGCCTCTTGGTCAGTGTAGTCAAGGCGCCTAGGCAATCACCTAGGCGATTTGGTCGGCCCAGGCGAGGCGTGGCCTAGGCGCTAAATATTTTTTTTAAATTAAAAATTATATATATATAGATGACTTATATGCATATTAATTATTACATAAATAGAGATATATAATTAGCTTGAAGTTTTAAACCTAATTTATAACACTTGAGTTAGCGTTTTAAACTTGACAAATACAAAATATTAAGAGATTAACACTATAAACAAAAGATTACTATCAACAAAAAGTTCACATATCAATCATCCTCCACAATTTCTCATTCACATTCCACCTAAAAAAAAAACAAGAAAGTATATTATAATCATCGAAAAATGATTGAAAAATTATGCAACCAATGCAAAGAATGCAACAGCCAAAAGCCCAAAACAGTGAAAGCACTAGTCACTAGAAAAAATGGTTTCAATTGACAAGGCAGTGGGGCCATCTCTAAAATAATTAATATTAACAAGATCAGGAAAGAAAAGATGTCGGCTCGTCATCATTCAAATTATTGTACTCTAGTTGGTGGGAACCTAGTGATATGGAGGAATAGAAAGCAATTAGTCATTGCCAGGTCTAGTATTGAAGCGCAAAACAAGTCTATGGCCCAAGGGGCGTGTGAGTTACTTCAATAAAAATATTGTTGCAGGAATTGAGATTCCTAGTGAAATGGCGATAAGAAATAGTAATGTACAAAATAGAGTACCTGAAAGGGATCGTTTTGAAGTGGGCATACGAGATGAAGACAGGGCCATGGGTCTCAAGGTTTATGTCCATAGACCCAAGAAGGCTCATAACGGTCCCTGAGACAAACAGAATGGCGCCCACAAATCTATTGCATCAGCAAAGTCCTTAAATGAGTCTTCTAGAAAAACAAAGAGCCTTCTTTTGGAAGTCACAGTAATTAAGTTGTAAAAGTTTATAAATTAGTCTTAGGAAGTTGTTAGTCATTAAAGTAGTTAAAAACATGTCTTCTAGAAAAACAAAGTCTTTTATCGGAAGTCATAATCGTTAAGTTTTGAAAAATTTATTAATGAATTTAAGGAAGTTGGTAGTCATTTAATAGTTTTGTTTTAGGAACTAGTAAGGTTTTAGTTTTCTAAAGCCAATCTTAATTACTTGTCCTTGGAACAATGCATCTATTAAATTTCCCAAGTCCTTGCATTTATGAAGAAAGCATAATGAGTCTATAAAAGTGGAGGTTATGGCAATCTAAGGAATTCCAAAATTGATAATTGAATGAAAATCTCTTAACAAGGTGTGATTCCCTGCTTTGGTGATGTGACTTAATCCCTAGAAGCCTAAGTTGGTTAAACCCAACTCTAGGACCTCCATTGAAGTAGAGTGACTACTTCATGTCCTCCTTCCTACCTTCTTTTACTTGATAAAAATTTATGTTCTCATCATCATTCTCTCATCCCTTAAAAAATCAAGCTTTATTTTTGCTCACGTCCTACATAGGAGCTAGGGTGCGCTTCTGGGAGGACCCTTGCTGTAGGACTAGGGACAGGGCTCTTGTATTCGATTTTCCAGATCTCTATAGATTGGTAAATTGGTCGAGAGGTACTTATCCATGTAGGAGATTTAGTTTGTCTCAATGTCAAGTTTCCGAAGAAATGCTAAGAACTGGGAATTGGTGGATTAAGCTCATTTGTTCATCAGATTGAAGTAGGCCAGGTTAGAAGCCAATATTGCAATTAGCAGATATTGGAAGTGTGATCCTAAAGGTATTTTTTCAACAAGATCCTTCCCACGAGAGCTCGAAAATGGGTTTCCAGTTTTGGTATGCAGCCAGATTCGTGTGGAAGACTCCAGAGCATTCCAAAGTCTTTCTTCCTATTTGCGACCACCCTCTACATTTTGTTTTTTTTAATAAACAAGCTCAATATAGTAAAAAGATAAGTGAAGTACAATAAAGAACTCAAAAAAGGAGGGGGGGGGGGGGGGGGTTTACAAGCACATAAACTCGACCACAAGTAAGCCCCGGGCATCCAATGAATTTTGACAGTGGACCATCTCATGGGTAGGAAATGGATAATCCCGAATATGTGTGTCATGTGCACACAGCAAGGATACCTCGTTGACCATTTGTGGTTTGACAAAGGAAGTGTAGAATCATTATTTGGGGGATTCTGGAGCCAACCCTTGACTTCAAGGACCTTATTATGGGATGGTCTCAAGATTTGCTCATATATTAGGATTGTGCTCCTTCGAAGATGTTCCCTTTTGCAGTAGTTTGCAGCCTATGGAAGGATAGGAATAGGCATATTTTTTTAATGACAATAGTCACAATACTACGTCTTTCTAAGCGGTGATGGAGAAGAATCCTAGCTTCTCCATCTTTGGTCCTATGCTATCAAGGACTGCAAAGGAGCTAGGAGAGTCCCTTTGGGGTCCTAACCGGATTTCTTATTTTCATGAATCCAATCATAGAAAATTTAACCTCTAACACGAAAAATCATAGCACCATTAGAAATCCACTCTTAGAAAAATAAACTACATAGCTTACAAATGAACTCTAGGACATCGAACTGAGTAGCATGTAACCATATTATAAAAAAAAATAACTAAAAAAACAGTGACAATATAGTGAAAGGAATAAAGACCTACTTTGGTAATCCTGAAAATAAACCGTCCTCCCCCTTCTCATCATAATATACAAGTGAACTTTTCCCATGCACAACATCAAAAGGTGAGCGCACAATCTTTCCTGCAAAACAATCAATGTAGAATTACAACACTTTTGACTCCCTTTCCTACACTGTTCAATACATCTATGCTATAGCAGATATATATAATCCGCTACCTGAGAAACTAGTAGTCCTCAAATGACTGCATTTTAACCAGGTGATTGTAACAGACATACTAAATAAAGCACGAAAATAAGTGGGAAATTTGAAGACGCGAAGGCATCCAAATAAAAACTATGAAGTCTCACCGCCAAAGGCCTCCCCAATGCACTGCAATCCCATACAAACACCAAATAAAGGTACAGTTGGTCCAAGTTCCAAAACAGTTTGTAATGATATCCCTGAATCTTGAGATGTGCCTATGAAAGGTAAATAGAGTGAGTACATCATAGTTCTGACTGGGTATCAAATAATCAACAAATAGGAAAACAGTGGAAAAAGCTCTCACCTGGTCCAGGGGATATAAGTACTCCTCTCAGATTTCTCCTAGAAAAATAGCAAAATATAGTTATTACATGAATAAATCATGTAATTTACATATGAGAAAAATATTCTAAAGTCACCCAGATTACCATGTTACATCATATTCATGAAAAGGCCAATGGCAGTTTACCAAGTAAATGCGAAATTTCTTACCTTTTTAATTCCTCTACAGTGAGCTCATTATTCCGATAGACGTCAAAGTTACAACCCAGCTCCCCCATATACTTTAGAATCACAAAGTGGTAGATGTATCAGGAAAATTAGTTTCTAATCTGAATAAATAATCAGCAAAATAGAAAAAGCTCTCTGCACACAGTTTCCCAAGAAGAGATTTTAAAATTCATGCAGGAATTCTTGAAGCAAGAAAGAAGATTAATTCCCCATTTGACTCACTAGCCATTTAATCTTGTAAGTTGTAATCTACCTGCCAACAGCTGTATCAGGTCGTCAGTGTTACCTATTTCCTTTCATTTAAATATAGGAAACATCCAGATATCCTTCTTAACCATTAAAAACTCATCCCAGATCCTAGGAACTTAAAAGGGTCTTCACATAAATATATTATATATAATCCCATAGATCAAAGAACATAATACCAAAGAGAATATAAGAATTGTCAGCAGCAAAGCTGATTTTTTTTTTTTAAGGAAAGAAAAATATTTATATTATGTGAACCCGAAAACAAGAAACATGATCCCAGATGCATTTAGCAGCTTCCAAGAAAAACAAACTACTACTAATACGAGGTTCCATACTGTTCCATAGCCATGTCCGGATCTATGCATCATCATGCCTCCATTCAGGATATCTAGGATCATCTAACTTAGGGGGGTGTTTACTAAGAAACTTGTCTTTCTCATTGGTGATGAGATGACCTCCACTGATTTAAACCACTGAATGCAGCTCTTTCCATTCAGCTTTATAGAAGTAATCAGAATGTTAGAATGGGCTAGTAAGGCCATTAAAGAAGGTTTGGGGGTCTCATTCTTCTTGTACTCTTTAGTTTCTTTAGCTTGGCCTGGGATCTCTTTCTTGTGATCCCTAGCCCCACTTCCCCCCCTCATGTATTCCTTTTTATCTATATATGTCAATGTTTTAAAACATGAAGGCATGAGGCGAGGCGTTAGGACCTCAAGATGCATGGTGTAAGCCTTGAGGCGTAAGCATGCTCTCTCATTTTTATTAAATAAATAAAATATAAATAAAAATTGTAAAATATTCAAAATTTAATGAAATATTATAGTATATAAATACATATAGCGAGAGAGATACATACATACATACATATATATATATCTACTAGTAGAGACCCCGTGCGATGCACAGGTAATAATTTAAGAATATCTAAAATTAAATAATATTCTTTATTTTTTTTAATATTTCATAAATTTTATGTTTAATAGTATAATTTTATTTTTATTTGATAGACATTACTATTTGTATTAATTAACTGATTTTATAATAATAATACATTATATTTTAATAATATTTAATAGAAAATCATAAGTCTCTTAGTATTAAACTTAAATTAATACACCCCAGAATTGGAGATAAGAGAGGACTCTACAATAGTGGAGATAGAGAGGGTTGTAGGATGAGATAATGGGTCCCAAACCTGAACGGTGTGGATTAAAGAGAAAAGTCACGTGTCATCTCTGAAATAGAATTTATAGGATGGAAGGGATGGGAGTTTGGAGAGCAAAGAGAGAAAGTCTTATTTCTTTATAGTATAAGTAGTAGATATTCATGTACATTGTATGTGTTCGTGTGGGCGCACGCGTACACATAGGAAATACTATATAAATTAGTTGAAATAAATAACAAATTTTAAAAAAAAGACATTTAAGTCAGTTGTGACTAGAAACCTAATTTCAGTTAATGTATGAGACATACGCCATAGACATAAAGCGAGCTTCAAGACATGAGGCGTGTGCCTCATGGTTGAGCCTCAAGGCGTTTTCCTTAAGCCTTGCCCCGAGGCAAGCCTTGAGGCGTAAGCCTCGCACGCTTTTTAAGACACTGATATATATATATATATATATATATATATATATATATATATATATATATCTTGCCTATTACCAATCAAAAAAAAATTAACTATGGATCCTAACCTAAAAATTAAAGTATAACCCTGCCATGATTGTAATAATCCATTGCTTGGTGATTTTCATGGTTTTGTGATGGTTTTGTCTCCTATTAAAGATGGGAAGGCAAACCACTAACATACACACGTCAACTATGGTAGCATAAATCACATAAGAGAGAAAGAGAGACAAAACAGTCTCCCCAGAAGGAGGAGACGGTTTTTTTTTTTTAAATCTCAAATACCCCATTTCACATAAGAAGTGGTGTGATGATAGCCATTGGATCTCTGGATTGTACGGCTACAAGCATATGTGAACATATATGTTTTATCCCATATGTCTCTCGATCCCTTCTATATATATATATAGTCTCATCTGCTTTCCGATTGGCTTTTAGGACCCATTTGTTCCCAACAGTCTTGAAGATCAACAAGTTTCAAAACTTAGTTCGTCATTGAACTTATGCATCTTCATAATAGGTTCGTCATCATCTATCGAAGCACAAATGAATGATTTCCCTTTAGTCATCGACGACGAGGTACATATCCACATTTGAATTCTACCGGTCATGTTGGGATATTGTGGGCTGTTGCTGTAATATAGTTATGGGCCTCTCTTATGTTGTAGAGTGGATCACACTTATGTTTTCTTCTTTGCTTTCTCTTGTATGGGCCTTGGGCCCAACTAGTGTATTAGCCAAGTTAATATAACAATAGTAGAGAAGAGGAACCCTAATCTTCCTCATTCTCTCTTTTCTCATTTCTCTTCTCCTCTCTAACCTAACTACAGACCTACTTGGTATCAGAGCATCTAAACAAGGAAGAAGGGGTTTATTAAAACAACCAAAGAAAGAGAGGAGCACGTTGCTGATGTCATCACCGTACGAATGACTTCAGCCATACGGCCTAGGCTACCCATGCCCATGGGGTAAGTTTTGAAGTTATTTTTTCAGAGAACTTGAATTTGGAGGAATTTTGAACCAAATATCATGTGATTTGGGTGAATATTGAAGAAGTTATGATGATTTAAAGGAAAATATAGAAACATTCCGAAGAAATTTCTATAGAGGTTCAGCTTCGTTTTTGCTCAAATGGATGGCTGTTTGTATGGATTAATGGACAAGGATCCATCCTTTTTATTAGAGAAACACTCCCACATGGTTTGTGATTGATTCCGTATTGATTTGGAGACTTGGTGAGGTTTTTTCACCCCTATAAACTGTGATTTTTCCCTGTTCTTCCCTATGTGAGGTCTGTTTTGATTATGGCAGTCACTTAGTTTGCCTTGGTTGGTATTTTTGTTCTATGGGTTATTGGAATTGAAGGGATTCAAGTATGGTGGTGTTCAAAGTCAAGATTGACTCTTGAGATTGGAGGTGTGACTCCATTGTCCTACAAAATTCTGTTTGTGTATGTTTGAAGAAGAAATTCCTAATGTCGGAAGAATCTCCCTCCTCAACTGTGGCACCTCCGCCTATATGTGTGAGTCATGAGGGGTTTAGTAATGACAACCCTCACTTGCAAATCACTTCTGAGAAGCTTGACGATGAAAACTACGTTTATTGGGCTAAAACTATTGAAATGTAGATTGGAGCAAAGGGTAAATTAGGTTACTTACTTGGAGAGATAGAGGAACTCGCCAAGTCAAACCTTACACATCCGAAGTGGACTCAAGACAATTTGATTGTGATGTCTTGGCTCACTAATTTAGTATTACCCCACATTAGTAGGGGTTTGGTGTTCTTGAAGACTGCTAATGTTATTTGGGACACTCTCTCAAACTTACTCGAATGTAGGAAATTTTGTCCAGCTCTATAAATTCAAAGGGATATCTCCCAAACTTGTCAGGGGGAGATGCCCTTGAAAATGTACTATGCCAAGTTGAAGGAAAAATGAGAGGAATTTGATCACTACTCGGACTTTAAGCCCAGTTGCATTGTTGATGCTGTAGCCTTCAAGAAGCGGGTTGAACAAATGCGGATTTTTGAGTTCCTTGCCGGTTTGAATCAGGAATATGAAAATGCTCAGTCCCAGCTCCTAGGTCGGGATCCTCCTCCTAAGAAACTTAATCGAGTATAAGCTCATATCCAGAATGAAGCAAGCAGGTGAGATATGGTGACCACCAGGATGGTGACTACTCCAGAGAGGTTAGCCCTCTCCTCCACTTTCCAGCGTAGTGGAAGAAGAGGTGATAGACGATCCTTTAGAGGTCGTGGTGCTCATTTTGATGACAAAGACAAGCTGAAATGCGATTACTTTGGGCGGACCCGACACACCCTTGATCAGTGTTGGCAACTCCATGGCCGATTTGCACAGAGGGGAGGTCGCTCAGGTGAATATGGAGGTGATTCTCACCGCCCCGAAGGGTTCGGAGACCCTTCTGCCCATATTGCTACAGTCGCTGCGACTTCTGGCTTTACTACAGCACCGACATCTCAGTTAGTTCCCAGAGATGATCTGGAGTCTTTTCGCTGCGACCTTGATGAGATGCGTAGGGCCATGTCCCACTTGGAGACTCCTTCCACTTTAAGTACATCCGCCATTGCTTTCAATGCCTCAGTCTCCTCTGCTCATCACTCTTAGATCATTGATTCTAGAGCATCCGAGCACATGACTGGTATGTCCTCTATCTTTTCATCATATCATCTTTATTCTGGGAAAGACAAAGTTCGTATTGCGGATGGTACTATGTCTCAAATTGTCGGTAAGGGTACCATCCATGTCTCTCCATCTTTGCCTTTATCAATTGCTCTACATGTTCCTAACATTGCTACTAATCTTTTATCCATCAGTAGTATTACCAAGTCCCTAAATTGCAGTGTCATCTTTTTTCCTTCCCATTGTGTTTTCCAGGATATGGTGACGAGGCGGATGATTAGCAGTGGTAGTGAGAAGGATGGTCTCTATCAGTTGGATTCTTCTCCTAGGATGTGCGCATATCATTCCTCTTCAGGGAATATGAGTCATTTTGACCAATTGATGCGATGACATTTTCATTTAGGTCATCCCTTTTTTTGCTTCTCAAAAGGATGTTTCCTCAATTAGCTCTTTCTTTATCTACTACTTCCTTTCAATGTGAAACTTGTGAATTGTCTAAACATTGTAGGGTTTCCTACCCTCCTAGTAAAGCTCAATGCAATTCACCTTTTGGACTTGTTCATTCTGATGTTTAGGGTCCTACACTCGCACCTTCTGTGTTTGGTTATAAATATTTTGTGACTTTTGTGGATGATTTTTCTCGTGTAAGTTGGGTATATCTTCTTAAGTCCAAATGTGATGTTTATGCTTCTTTTAAAGCTTTTCATAAAATGGTTTGTACTCAATTTGATGCTAAGCTTAAAATCCTTCGTTCTAATAATGGTGAGGAATATATGAATAAGGACTTATGCACATACTTTACTGACCATGGTATTGTTCACCAAATTACTTGTGATCACACTCCACAACAGAATGGAGTGGCTGAACGCAAGAATAGACACCTTCTTGACATCACCATATCCCTTTTTTTTGTCATACATATCCCCAAATACCTTTGATCAAAAGTCTTACTTTCCGCTGCTTTTCTTATGAATAGAATGCCCTCATGGATCTTGGGCTTCAATGCCCCATTGGATGTCCTTTCACCTACATCTCCACATTTTCCTATACCACCCAAGGTGTTTGGGTCTGTCTGCTTTGTGCATGTGCCCAAACCTGACCGCACCAAACTTGATCCTCGTGCTGTTAAGTATGTTTTCCTTGGATATTCTCCCACTCACAAGGAAGTGCTACCATCCTCCTTCTCACTGGAAGTTTCTGTCTATGGATGTCTCTGTCTTTGAAAATGTTCCTTACTTTCCTCCTTCGAAGACTCCTCTTCAAGGGGAGAATATTGATGTTGAAGTGTTGTCTTCTCCTATACTCTTCCTTGTCCTATTTTTGATATCCCTGACTATTCTGTGATTGATATTGGACATACGCAAAAGAAAGAATTGCAGATTTACTCCAGGCGACCACGACCTATGTCTCACGCTCCCTGCCAAGATTCTCCCTCGGATCTGAATTCTTCCCACTCAGGTAATGATTCTGATCCACTTATTGATGATTCTGATCTCCCTATTTCTATTAGAAAGGGAGTTAGATCTTGCACTCAACATCCTATCTCTAATTTTGTTTCTTACAACTCATTATCTCCTTCCTATCGTACTTTTTCATCTTCCTTGTCTTTCGTGTCTTTGTCTTGCAGTGTTTCTAAAGCACTGGCTCATCCTAAGTGGAAGGGTGCGATTTGTGAAAAAATGGGGGCTCTTGAGAAAAGTGGCACATGAGAAATTGTTGACCTACCAAAGGGAAAGAAACCGGTTGGATGCAAGTGGGTCTTCACAGTGAAATATAATATAGGGCGTTAACTTACTAACACGCAATGTAAAAGGCTTGAAGGAGCGCTTGACCGGAACTATAAGTCGGATGGTTCTGTGGAAAGATACAAGGCTAGACTGGTTGTGAAAGGTTTCACCCAAACTTATGGCACTGACTACCATGAGACCTTTGCTCTTGTGGCTAAAATGAATTGTATCCGTGTGATTCTCTCTAGCTGCTAACCAAGAATGGCCTCTTCATCAATTTGATGTTAAGAATACCTTCCTTCATGGAGACTTAGTGGAGGAAGTCTACATGACTGTTCAACCTAGTTTTAGCTTTCCCACAACACAAGGAAAAGTTTGTAGATTAAAGAAGGCTCTATGTGGGTTGAAACAGTGCCCCCGTTCCTGGTTTAAAAGGTTCAGTGAGGCCATAAAGAAACAAAGGTACACTCAAAGTCAGGCCGATCATACTCTGTTTATCAAACAATATCAGGGCAAGACAACTGCCCTTATAGTCTATGTGGATGGCATAGTGTTGACAGAGTCTGATGCGAAGGAAATTAAGAGATTAAAATCTCAACTGGCTACAGAGTTTGAGATAAAGGACCGAGGACAGTTAAGATACTTTTTTGGCATAGAAGTTGTCAGATCAAGGAAATGAGAGTTTTTTATCTCACAAAGGAAATACATCCTAAATCTTCTTAAAGAAACAGGGATGATGGGATGCAAGCCTTTGAATGCACCAACAGAGCCAGAGGCGGAGCCAGGTGGGGGCCTATGGGAGCACGTGCCCCCACTGAATTTTTGGAAAAAAGAAATTCTTTCTTTTAAGTATAGCCATGGAATGGGACATGCAAGTGAGATCCGATCACTCAACTGCGATTGAACTTGGGGAAAGTTCAATCACACCCACAAGTCAACACATGTCCCTATTGTTAACTGTGGTTAAGATTCACTAATTCTTGAGGTTCAACAATATAACCTTAATTTTTTTTAAAAATAAAAAAATATAAACCTTAAGATTAAAATTCCTAACCAAAGTTAAATATTTTTCTACAATTTTTTCTTCTAAAAACCAAGGGTCTATTATTGATCGAACCCCAAGAGTTAGTAAATCTTAACCTTAGTTAATAGAGGTTAAAATGGTTAATCTGTGGGTGTAACTGTTCCTGAGTTCAATTGCAATTGACTGTGATCCGATCTCCATGCAGGTGTCATTGAACTTAAAGAAAAAAGTAATTTTATACTAAGTTGTTTAATTATTTTATTGGGCTGGTAAAGGACATTTGTCCCTTACAAAATTATATTATATTATTTAATTATTTAATAGGTATTGCTATGAAAATAGGGGGCAACATTCCCTGAACTATTAAAAACAAGATCTCTCTTATAAAATATATTATTTAATTATTTAACGGTGCAGAGCCATGAGGCAAAGGGATAGTTCTCCCATAAACAATGAGAAATATATAATACTCATAAGATATGTACGAAATGTATGGGCGAAATGGCTCAAATACTTAGTCATAAAAAAATTCTATGCCCTCGAACACCCATCACGTGCCCCCACTATAGAAAGTCCTAGCTTCGCCCCTGAATAGAGCAAAACCAAATGATGGTGGTGAACCTCTTGGTGATGCAGGCAGATATCAAACACTTGTTGGTCGTCTTATCTATCTCTCTCACTCTCCCTGATATAGCCTATGCAGTTAGCGTGGTGAGCCAGTTTATGCATGCTCCAAAAACACCTCATCAAGAGGCAGTTTACAAGATTCTCAGGTACTTGAAATCCTCTCCTGGGAAAGGAATCGTCTTTGGATGTCATGGACACTTAAGAGTAGAAGCATACACTGATGTTGATTAGGCAGGATCTGTCTCGGACAGAAGATCTACATCTAGATATTGCACAATTGTTGGGGGAAATCATGTTACTTGGAGAAGCAAGAAACAGGCCGTTGTGGCAAGGTCTAGTGCCGAGGCTGAGTTCAAAGTCATGGCTCACAGAATATGTGAATTGCTATAGGTAAAGATTCTTCTTAAGGAGCTCGGATTTCAAACAGACAAGCCTATGAGTCTTTTCTACGACAACAGAGTTGTAATTAGCATTGCACACAACCCAGTCCAGCATGACAGAACCAAATATATTGAGATTGATAGTCATTTCATCAAAGAAAAAATCAGCTCTGGAGAGATTTGCATTCCCTATGTAAAGACTAGGGACCAACTTGTAGATATCCTAACCAAAGGAGCCCTAAGCTATCGCTTATCTGATATACTTAGCAAGCTGGACATCTATAACATATACGCACCAGCTTGAGGGGGAGATTTGGTGTAATATAGTTATGGGCCTCTCTTATGTTGTAGAGTGGCCCACACTTATGTTTTCTTCTTTGCTTTCTCTTGTATGGGCCTTGGGCCCAACTAGTGTATTAGCCAAGCTAATATAATAATAGTAGAGAAGAGGAACCTTAATCTTCTTCATTCTCTTTTTCTCATTTCTCTTTTTTCTCTCTTTCCCTTCTCCTCTCTAACCTAACTACTGACCTACTTGGGCAAGAATTTTCTAGCAGTGATGAGAGAGATGTATGAGTTCGGGAGTTTCGATAGAGTTATCAATAACACTTTCATTGTGCTAATTCCGAAAAAAAAAAAAGGAGCTGAAAACATCAAGGATTACAGGCCAATCAGTCTAGTGAGTAGCGTGTACAAGATCCCATTGAAAGTTTTAGCGAGTCGCCTCAAGAGGGTGATGGGCTATATCATCTCTCCCCAACAAGGAGCTTTTGTGGGAGGTAGGCAGATCCTGGATGGTATATTGATAGCAAATGAATATCTTGATGCCAGATTTAGAGCTAAGATTCTAGGCCTTCTTTGCAAGGTGGATATGGAAAAAACATATGATCATGTAAACTGGGAGTTTTTGGGTTATGTAATGAAAAGAATGGACTCCGGTCCTAGGTGGTGTCATTGGATGCAAGTGTGCATCTCCTCTGTAATCTTCTTTATCCTCATCAACGGTAGCCCGGCCGGCTACTTCCGCAGTTCTTGGGGTCTGGGACAAGGGGAGCTCCTCTCCCCGTTCCTATTTATCATTGTGGCGGAAGCTCTTAGTCGGATGCTATCTCGAGCCGATGGCTCTCTTTTCGAAGGATTCTCCTTAGGACGAGCTAGGTTGAGGATTTCTCATTCCAGTTCGCAGACGACACCCTAATCTTTTGCAAGGCTTCCCCTCATGATTCCCTTAGGGGTCTTCTCTTATGTTTGGATGCTGTCTCAGGATTGCGTGTTAATATGTTGAAATCTAAAATTATAGGGGTCGGGGAGGTTGTAGGTTTGGCCAACATGGCGGCAAATCTTGGATGTAGGGTTGGGTCATTCCCATCGGTTTATTTGGGCATACCCCTCGGGGCTAGTTACAAATCAAAGGCAGTGTGGGCTGCAATGCAGGAAAGGTTTGTCAAGCGGTTATTAGGGTGGCAATCGTCTTTCTTGTCTAAAGGGGGAAAGTTAACACTGATCAAGAGTACACTTAACAGTTTGCCAACTTTTTTCATGTCTACTCTAGTCATCCCTTGGTTAATAGCATTGTCCCTTGAGCATTTGCAGAGGGAGTTCCTTTGGCATGAGAAAGGAGGGAAATTCAAGTATCATATAGTCAAGTGGTCTCAGACTCTCAGGTATGTCAAGCTAAGAGTGAGGGGGGCCTTAATCTAAAGCCTTTGTCTTTGGTAAATAAGGCTCTACTGGGAAAATGGATCTGGAGGTATGGGGAGGAGAGTGACAGCCTTTGGCTATCAGTGATAGTCGCCAAATACGAGGAAACATCGAGATGGGTTCCAAAGGAAGTGAAGAAGCCCCACAGGGTGGGAATGTGGAAGGCGATTATGTCGAGTGCTAGTTTAGTGACTTCTCTTTCAAGTATAGGATTGGCACGAGTTCAGAGGTCTGGTTTTGGAAAGATGTATGGTGTGGCGATTCGAAATTGTAGGATGAATTCGACTCCATTTTCTGTATAGCCATGGATAGGAAGGCGTCTGTCGGGGATTACATAGACCACGATAGCGTGGAGGTTGTTTGGTTTCTTAAGTTGCGGAGGGGCCTAAATGATTGGGAAATAGATGAGTTTGGTAGGCTTCTAGAGTGCCTGGGGACTCCTCCCTCGACATCTCAGGTCAGGGATTATAGGCTTTGGTCTAAAGGCAACAAGGGGCACTTTTCAGTGAGATCTCTAGTTCAGTGGCTCAGGTCTGGTTCATCCGTCCAGTTTCCTCACAAGTCTGTGTGGAATCCAAATATTCCATCCAAAGCATCTTTCTTCCTATGGAATGTGTTTCTGAATAAAATTCTCACATGTGATCACTTGAAAAATCGAGAGTGGAGGATGGCTAATAGATGTTTTATGTGCCTCCAAGCAGAAGAGACGGTGGATCACCTTCTCTTACACTGTCCCATAACATGTGAAATTTGGAGTTGTTTCCTCTCCCGAATGGGGATAGCTTGGGTCTTTCCTTCTTCCCTTCACAACTTCTTATATGACGCCCCAAACCCGCGCCTGAGAAATCAAGTTCCAAGACGCGTGTTCATTCGTCATAACCACACATGCGGAAGACTTTACCCTCGAAAATTGCAGGGATTTTTCAACCTTTCTGATGAGCTTACATAAGCAAGAACAACTGGTCATCACAATAACTCATCATAAACAAATAAATTACCTCATTGGCTACAATAGTCGTTATTTTGGCGCCACAACTGTGCCGGTACACTTTTAGAATCCATCAAGTATAACTCCTTACCAATCGGCAACTGCTTCCAAATCTGAAGACATAAAATGAGAGGAATGAGTTATAAAGCCCAGCAAAATCCACAATCTATCTAGGCTATTTTTCACCTAGTAACAATCATCATCATCAATAACGATATAGTGTTGCAATACAATTCTCATATTATAATAATATATAATATCGTAATCCGTGACCCGAGGTCACTTAGGGCTATTTCACCCTATTTCGAGGTTCCGAACCTCAATTTTCAAGTTCATCAAATTATCGTTTACACCACTAGGTTACCCTTCCAGACAACCGCTCACACTTTATCCTTGAATCCGCAGACTCAATCAACTGGCCTTCGCCCGTATTCAACCTGAGTCCGTAGACTCAATATCCAAGTTAGAGTTCGTAGACTCGTTATCCATTTCTAAACCCGTTAACATTAATTTTGTTACCATGGCATCCCATACCCCCATGATAACTATCAAGATCAAACCGGGCTTACATCTAATGAAATCAAACCTTGAGTCCTTATACTCCGTACAACCTTGAGTTCATAGACTCCGTACATAATTCGGGCCTTCACCCGCTAGAACCAACACAATCGTTTAATCTCAGCCACGATGAGGAACTCTAACCTCACGGCATCTCTATCAGACAACACAACCATCTGACTTGGCCATAGTGGAGAATTTTATCCTCACGGCATATCTATCAGATCACAGACAACACAACCATCTGACTCAGCCACAGTACGAACAATATATCTATCAGAGGCATCACAAGCTACTGACTCAGTCTCGGTACGACATATCTATCAGATAACACAATCATCTGACTCAGTCACGGTACGGACGATATATCTATCAGAGGCATCACAACCTATTGACTCAGCCTCGGTACGGCATATCTATCAGATAACACAACCATCTGACTCAGCCACGGTACGGACGGCATATCTATCAGAGGCATCACAACCTACTGACTCAGCCTCAGTACGACATATCTATCAGATAACACAACTATCTGACTCAGCCACGGTACGGACGGCATATCTATTAGAGGCATCATAACCTACTGACTCAACCTCGGTACGGCATATATATCAGATAACACAATAATCTGTTCTCCCCTGACCTAGTCAAAGAGGATCTATGGATATCAAATCCACCCACTCCCGACTATTAGTCACGGAGAATTATACTTTAACCCTGGTTAGGTTTTCTAACCACAGGTTAACCCCAGTTAACCCAAGCCTCGCTTGGTTAACTGAAATACTCGGGCCTCACGTCCATGAACCAAATCCGGTAACACACCGTCCCGTTAGGGAACGCTTCCAGGCTAATGGATGTGTCCATAGCCTTATACGACCTGCAAAACAACTTTTCGATACCCCAGGGTGACGATACAATTTACCCTAGACCTGATCTGGGCTCCCCGAAGGTCCACAGAAAATCACAACATCACTTAGGGGTTTTCGACCCTTTTTCCATCCATGCTTTTTACACAGTGAGTCTAAATCCGGGCTTTTGAGCCCCAAGACCGAGGGCTACACCCCTCTACTCATTTTCCACCCACAACCACGTTCCCATAACACATCCACGGGGTCTCAGACCCTTTTCCATCAACGCACATACATTCCACATAAAGAATATTGCAAATAACAGGGAAAAGAGAAGAGATGGAAGGGGTTTTTACCTCTTTCACGCACTTCGAGGAGTCTAGGGCCGCAACGGACACCGCCAACGCGCTCGGGAGGACGATCAACCCCAAGGTGAAGCTCCTCGCCTTCAAACCTTCACTTTCTCTCTCTAGATTTATCCATTTCTCTCTCTACACATTGATCGAGGCACCGGGGAAGAAAATAAACGTCGTCAACGCGTCGAGGACGTCAAAAAACCCCAAGGTGGACTCCCCTTTCTTTCTCTCTCTCCTCTTTCTCTCTCCTCACTTTCTCTCTCTAAAACCCACGGACAGCAAAATGGGTTTGCAGTTTTTGCACGAACATAAATGAGAGGCTGTCCCTCCTTTATATAGACATTAAAGGGGGTTTAGATCATGTGCAATAGTAGCACATAACCATTGGTGTGGAAAAGTGTGGTTGACCAAGTCAATTATTTTGACTGGTTTGACCAGTTTGACTGAATTTTCCCATTTTTCACGCATATATCCTTTGAAACTCTACTATATAATGTCTAATAGTGATGAAACTTTAGGTGACCGAACTTGGGACAGTCCGACATCTACTGTAAAATTTTGGAGAAAAATACTGAGTTTTGACAATTGCACTTTAGTCCAAAAGAAAACTGCAAAACCCACTAATTTTTTGATTTCAGACACAAAACAGGTCGTCGTTTCTTTGTTTGAAATAACTAACTACGGAGACGACAGACATTAGTCCCCACGGCCGACCGGCACGCATTAGTACTAGCCACACGGATTTCTATTAGGATCTCCAACAGATATTGGGTCCCACTTAATTTCTGGAAATCTAGAAATTTCCCATTTTTTTCAATTTTATCACACATAATGGCCCTGCGATCCTGCAAAATGATACTTGACGGAACCGATACGATAGGGGTGTGTCCCGACAATCGACCGACACACTGTGTGTGATTTTCGCGAAAAGATACTGAGATTTCCTCGGTGTACTTCAATCCCGAGCAAACACATAATTTTATTGTTTAAAATTCTGGGGCGTTACATCTTATCCTGCTGGGATTGGGTAAATGGGGACGGGTCGAGACTGGCTATTTGGTGGGTCTTGCCAGGGGCTAACTATGGTCCATTTGGAAGGAGAGAAATAAGAGGGTGTTCAACAACCATAAATCCCCTTTACATCGCATCCGATTTGGGACCCGGTCGCTCATTGTGGGTTGGTGCTCATCTCGGCAGATAGGGGTGAATTTTGATATCTTGTTAGACTGAGGTTGGAAGAGTGGTCTAGAGACTGTTTTTTTTTTTTGGGGGCCATTCTGGTTTTTCTTTCTTTATTATTGTATCCATGGCTTGATTCATGACCTCGTGAGCCTTGCCATGTTTGTTTCTTCTAGAGGTATCTTTGTACCACTATTTCTTTTTATATATAGCTGCTTCATTTATCGATCTAAAAAAACCTCAAGATTATTAGTCATCTAGTGGTACACTCTCACTATCCCCTATGAATGATGAAGCACTAAAGAGATTATTCCCCCCACCCTCGTTTTTATAGGAGGAGAGTCTTTTCTGGTTACATTTGTGATCCCACCAACTCGTGGAACTCATGTGACATCCGAGCTTTCTTCCTGCTTGAAAAATCATCCATGACGAAATCTGCATCCCGAGACTCAATTTCTACTATCCCGCCATTGTCTTGCTCATAAACAAAAACCAAGCCTTTGGAATACCCTGTATATCTTATAAATGTACATTTCCTAACTCTCATGTCTATCTTCCTAATCAATTGGGAACGCATCCCAAGACTCAATTTCTACTATCCCGCCATTGTCTTGCTCATAAACAAAAACCAAGCCTTTGGAATACCCTGAATATCTTATAAATGTACATTTCCTAACTCTCATGTCTATCTTCCTAATCAATTGGGAACGAATATGAACAAGATGTGTTCTATCAATTAGATAGAAACTTGGTAGTATTCTCTCCAAAAGATAAACTTCCATATGAAGATAATATACTTGCGTTGGATAAGATAAAATATCGTTGTTGTATCCCAGTATGAACGAATGGGAGCATGTTAGTGTTGGTATCATGATGAGCATCCATATGAGACTCACACCAAAAAACACATTTTTAGATAGAGATTGAGAATTTGTATTATAGTAGAAGTGTGCAATAACTCAACTCTATAAATCTTAGTCTTGTACAAAACGTTAATACTCTACACACATATTCTCTCTTCTCTTTTTAGTTGTAGGGATACACATTGAATGTTGAGATTAAGCATTGAATTTCTGGAAGCAGATCCATAATAAAAAAATGTTTTTTTTTTTGTGATTGTTCCAAGAAGAAATGAAACAAAAGATACGGTAGAGCTAGGACGTCCATACGCTCTCATTTTAAATAAGATTCCGGCTAGAAGCATTCATGTACTGTAATGTGCTTCTCCATGGGTATCTGGTAACCATGTATATAGGGGTATAATCGGTAATTTCTAAGAATCTAAGGCGTGGAAAGCGTGGTAACTCAAGTAGTATCCACGATGATGGGATCGAATCTCTCTATCTCCAAGACGACAAGCAACGGGACACAACCTCAGATCGTCATTCCACTGCATAACAGGTATGTGCCATTACCTCAAATAATATAACACTAGCTATATACAAATTGAAGTCTAAAGTATCAGGTCAACAAGGAGGTGATTATACAGCTAGTAGAACACATTAAGAAAACTTGCTTTTTTGAGGGGATAGGAGAACCAGATACAGATACAAAAATAAAATTTAAAAGACCAATCAGACCCCTAAGCATGTTCTCAGGTGATCAGTAAAATTAAATACAAATTACAGTAATCCAATCCGAACTACATGATCAATCAAATAAGCTCTGTAAAAAAATCCAAACCTGGCAAAGATTGTAAGTGAAACTGTCGTAATTATCAATGACGATTATGGGATTCTCGACCTTCTTTTCCCCAACAGGAACCCTAGTCTTCTCTACGCCGTCCACCGCCGATGCTTTTGAAAACATTTAAAACCTTCTTTCTAATCAACAACGATCCATATCCAATTTCTGCACAGATAAGTAGATTATCAGAGAAAATTTGCAGAAATAGACGAAGATAATCAAATCAAATCAAGAGATTCATGAATCCTCTTACTTGCTGGAGTAGAGACTCAGGAGAGAAAGCGAGGTATTTGTAGGGTTTTACGGAGCTGAAAGAGAGACGACCAGTACCAGCCATGGTCGATTTGGATTTTCCCGGGCTTTTCTTCCCAAAGTTTCGCTGCTGCGATTCTGTTTTCTTATATTACAGTGATGCTTCTTTATTAAATGATATCGGTACTACGATACTAACGAACGATGGATTTGCTAGCCGTAGATCTTAGACCCCACAGGTGTAGGCCCTACTCAAAGCGTTTGAAAGGGGCGTCAATGGGCCGGGCCGGAACGCTCTAGGCCCGGCCTGGACTGACTATTAGTTGGCTTGGGCTTGGGCTTGAAGTTTAAAGTCTGTGGCCCATTTCGGTAGGCTTCTAATCGGGTTTAGCTTGACTAACCCTGCCCGATTAAACTCATTTAGTTTGTAGGCAAAAAATTGCACATGATTTTTATATGGATTAACCCGCCTCTTTTGCTCCAAACCAAGTTCTTTAAAAAAATTCTCCAACTATAATTTTTTTTTTTTTTTTTGCTTAGTCCTGATCATTTACCTATCTAGGTTAGGGGGTTCGCAAGGTCCAACTATAATTGAAGAATGGAAAATTTCAGCACCCTTCACAATTAGAGGAGAGTACCCCCTTAAACGGAATGACACCAAATAACCTAAATATAGAGTCGCCACATATGTGATTTGAAGTGAAAATAAGTCCTTAGGGCATGATCTATTTAGAGATTAGAATAAAAGATTTGATTAGGTTTAAAGGAATGTATTAGGCACCCTTAAATCTACATTCAAAAAAATAGTAAGACAAAAAACAATGTAAGAGAGGAAAGGTCTCTCACTCAATCGTACCAACCCCCCAAAAAATAGATTGAATGGCGGACAATGCATTAAATGTCACCACATTCTCAAAATGAGTCGACACTTCCCAAGCAAAGTGGAACCTACTTCTATATGAGAAGCGAACCCCAACAAATCCTAAGTGTTAAAAATTTTCAACCATAGTTAAAATGACTCATGTTAAGATGTGCAAAAAAGCTTAAGATACTCAGTTCATTTGCTAGAGGGTTAGAAGCTTAGCATTGGAAGTTAGGCCAAACTATAGGAATCTCAACCGTCAAAGAGAGTGGAAATATAACCCCACCAAGGTAGGGATACACATTGCCACTAGCAAAAGAGGTATGTATACCACTGGCATAAGAGGCAGGTGTACTACGGATGCATTTTTTTTTGTGGTAAAGACCATGGGTGCGTATTGAAAAACTTTATATATATATATACACTAGTGAACATAGACATGGGCGAAGATAAATATAAAGAAAATTAATTACTTTTTCAACAAAATTTGTTCTTATAAGAGAATATTACAAAATTTATGTAAATTTTGATTAAAATCTAAAATATTAGTGCATGAGACAGCTGTGTTAAGGCGTTGAGGGACGTCGTATAACTTTGCAAACGTTCCAATGGAGGATACCTCTAGGTAGGCTCTGTACTCCCTTGTAGTACCATCAACACACAACTTGACAAGTCTTTCCTCCATAGCCTAGCAATCAAGAACCAAATATCAAAAACGACGAACGTGTTTAGTCAAATTCTCACTGCTCTTTTGCCTCTCCTTTGAAAGAGTATTCAGGTTGATACGTTCTTCCACTAGGAAGAATTGTTTCAAGAAGGTACTAACCATTTCTTCCCATGAATGAATCGTATCAGCGGGTAACGTTGTGTACCAAGAGCAAACTCGATCCGTGAGAGATTTAGACAACTCTCGAAGGTGCAAGTCTTTGCTACCAGTCCAAAGTATCAACAAAATGCATAACGTGCTCTCTGGCATTACCAGTCCTACTGTTGTAAAGAGTAAATTGAGGAACGATGTAACCTGACGGATATTCCATCCGAAGGAGTTCAGGTGAGAACGGCAATCTGATGTCGCAAGGGCCAGAGATTCCTGAACACAAACTTGCTCTTTTTCGAACATGACTGAGAACTCGTCCGTCGTGACAAAGGCAACCGGTTTACCATGATCATGATCTCAAATATTGTGATCATCACAACTAGGAGACAAGAAAA
Source organism: Tetracentron sinense (assembly GCA_015143295.1). Classification (NCBI taxonomy): domain Eukaryota; kingdom Viridiplantae; phylum Streptophyta; class Magnoliopsida; order Trochodendrales; family Trochodendraceae; genus Tetracentron; species Tetracentron sinense. The sequence goes on along the minus strand of CM026560.1, from coordinate 19,731,774 downwards.
AGTCTTGCAAATGAGTATTATGCACAGGAGAATTTCGTTCGGGATTTCGAATCAGTGAAGGAGTCAAGACATGCAGCGCGTATATGTTGAGCCTTCTTGAAGGTTTCTTCTATGTGCTTTTCCGAAGCTAAGATTTGAGCAGTCATCTTATCGTGAATCTCTTGGATCTAATTTTAGAGTTGAGTCTGCATCTGAACTTGCATTTGTGCTTGAGATGCTTGAAGTTGAGCAATAATAGGTCCAAGAACAGAGTTGAGATTCAGCATCTCTCTGCAAAAAATGTTGGATCCTTCCCAAACTTCTTCTGAAGCAGCTGAACTTGATGGATTAACTCTCTTACTCACTATCTCTTTTTAGGACTGATGCAACTGTTGGTTCCCAGCAGAGTCACCAATTGTTGAAATTGAGGATTCGAAGCTTTACTAAGCTGGAACACTGGATCTTCATCCGAAAGCTCCTCGATTATTTTGGGTGATCTACAAGCCTGAAGTAGTTTAGCTCCACTACGTCGGTTGTTCTTCATCAGGATTCCTAAAAGAGCAAGTCAAGAGAGATAGAAGGAAGGAGTAATGAACATGATCAGAGGGAGAGAAAAAGGAACAATGAAAAATACATGACGAATTGACATTTCCCTTTTTAGAATATTGAAAAATCCTCACTGAATCTGAAAAATGCTCTTTTTGAAGAAGTTTTTCCTTGAAGAACCAAGGTTCCTTAGAGAAGGACTTCTCTTCGAAATATATTTTCTCTCTTAAAATCTAATCTCTCATCCCTGAAGTTGTTACTATGATGATGTTGTTATAATCTCATACGAGCATCCTTTATTTATAGAGAATAACTCAACTTAGTTAACTCAAATCAAAATATTGTAAGATTGATGTGACATATAAAAAATTATGACACATGCCAACTGTATTCTATTAAGAGGAGTGTATTCTGTTAAGGGGAACTGCCAGCTCATCAAACAACCATAACTGACTTATGGTTATAGCTAAATCATTTGGACTATTTATGACCTAAACAGCCTTCTAGATGCATTCTTCAAAGGTTAAAATCAGTAAATTGCTTCCAAAAGCATTTATCTATCCTAACAGATTTCCTCCTAGCCCTCCAAACCACATCTCATAATTTTTCCTCAGATATATATATATATATATATATATATAATCAATGTAACGATAAAGGTAGGTCATACGCCTTTGTGATACCTTATCCTAAAGAGATCAAAGGTGTTGGATGAGGACACCACTCTCACGGTGGATGCGATATCCATCGTCAGGCCTCAATCATCTAGTACAATGAGAGTGAGACTATTGAGGTCACACTCCTCCAATAGCCCAAAAGGAAATGAGGCAAGATACATTCCAAATTCTCTCCTGACTGTCAACCCAGGAGTAATTTGTACTGCTGGAATAGGAGATGGGGGGAACACGAACACCCATTCCCACGGGGAGTAGTGACCAATCACACATCAATCTTCCTAATAAGGCAATAAGGTACATGGTGATCTGAATCCACCAAATCCCTAAAAAGACGGTGTTGAACTGGTAACCGTATTTTTCGTCTGAATCGAGTGTAATTCCTCAAAGCTTTGGATCAGTAGAAGCTTGATACGCCATCAATTCAAGACCTGTCTTGAAGAAAAAAAATCATAATGGTGTTATAATATGCAGGGACTTGAATCCACTAAAATCCTTAAGGGACAAATTTTGTTCTTACAAAGTATGCCTCCTTGACCTTTATTTTTAATAAGAATCTGAAAGCTTATCATATCATCTGATTAAAATTTGTTCATTTGATCATGGTATCTATAAATTACTCGAATTACCCAAGTCATAAAGGCATAGTGAGCAATTAGGATAATTTGAACCTTCTAGATCATCATGAACATCATCCACGTGGCCTCTGATTAACCAAAGTTTCAATTTAATTAAGAAACAAGCTCCACGTGTCAACTCATCATTTTCCATCATCAACATATTCTAATTATTCTTCATATTTCATGCTTTATCATTCTTTTTTTCCATTCTTTTCATTTTCCATCATCAACATATTCTAATTATTCTTCATATTTCATGCTTTATCATTCTTTTTTTCCATTCTTTTTTTTCTTCCTTTTATAAGTTCTTTGTCGAGATAATCAGAACAAAACAACCTGGATATGAAGTTTAGGCTGATTCCAAGTTACAAGAGTACAGATCTTCCTTAGTGCACAAAGAAGAACCAGCTCAGCTTCCAGATCATTCTCAGATCATATATATTGTTGATAGAGTTCAACAGGTATAGTTATCGGTAATAGCTTTCCAACAGTTGGAATGACTAATTTCCAAAAGGAAAAAAGGGATGTCTCGTGAGCCTGGTTGACAAGGTCAGAGCACATCTATTGCTTTTTGGGGTGTCTCGTGAGCCTTGTTGATGCAACAAACTCCAAAGAAAAGCATAACAAAAGGAAAAAAGAAAAGAATTGAGTTAAGGCAAAGCAAACCCATCTTAGTGGATCGAGTAGTAATTCTGTGTGTGACCATGTAGCAATCATCTACCGTTGATCAGGACTGTCCTGTGATTGATCAACCGTCAAATGGGTATCTCAGAAATCCATGTCATCTGCTGGCCCACCAAATGGATTGATATGATGAGGATGATGATATGGGCTGGTTGGGGTGAAGACACATGTGATCATTAGAGAGAAATGATTTCCAATGGTGGTCAAGGGGTCCAAGACACAAAAAAACAATGAAGAGAGAGGAGAGAGGAGAGAGAGAGAGAAAATAGAAGGGTCGGAGTTCGAACATGCATGTCTATTATCGGGAGCTGCCCAATCCAATGGCTCATGTCCTCATATGCTTTAAATGATGGCACCACTTAAAGTTTGAAACCGTTAGATTGAAAATCACTACAATTGGGAGTTTTAAATCACTTCCCTTTCATCAAGGCATTGGATTACATTTGACGCATGCCTGGGGTTGGGCCTCGTGTCACGGTTAACTTTTCGATTTTGTGGAATAACTGTGCGGTGCCTCGATCATTCCATGATCTCGGCCAGCCTTATTCTATTCATACTCTAAACTAACTCAACGTCTTGTGCTACAATGCTATGACAAGGTACAACCGGTTACCGAGTTTCATCCGCTAAGCCACGCTCAGCTGGCCCACGCATTACTTCATCGTATCGCGCCTGACACTCGTCTAACACATAAGGTTACTACGTCACCGAGGTCCTGTCTCGCGCATTTTGCATGCCGCTGAGGTTCCCCAATCAAGTCAAACATCCAACACAGCCTAATACTCTCGAACACGACTATCGGTCATCCCCACGCATCACGAATAGCTTATGAACATCACTACCCCGTTCATTGAGAATTGAGTGACGCCTACAACGCGATCCTCGGTCCATGACCAAGTATCGCAACCATACTACGCATCACTCCTAGACGACCATGATGCATAATACACTCTTAAGACCGAGCTATGTTAGAACCTCTTTGCCCGGAGGCTCCGCGCAGTGTTACGATATCCATCTCCTTTGCACTGTTCTTGGATGCTCCAACAACCATCCAAGGAGACTCCAAGACCCTCTTTAGGATCCTAGAGCTTGCCCCAAACTTCTTTGGGGTTACTCATTAAGTGGTCTCAGATGTGTCACAAGGGAAGATAGAGTTACTCCATTCTCGTCAAGGTGGATGCTAAACTTTTAGCCAATTTCCAGAAGGAAACATCGTATGTGCTGGTGGAGTCATACTGACCCTTTTTGGAGAAATACATTGAATTTCCACAAACCGTCTGTACAATTGAACTTGTATCGACTTTCTATTCGAATGAAGGTACTATCAACCCTACTTCCAACATGCCATATGGGCCCCACAACACTGGCCCACATGTGTCCGATCAAACGCCAAACTCAAGCTACATCCCATAAATCTTCATGTGTACTTCACCCAAACCACAGTACTCCGTACACAACATCCAGACACCTTTGTATCCCTTCATTACGATACCCCAACACCAATGCACCAACATTGCACCACGCTATGCTATAACTTGCATAGTGCACCACTTATCTCCTAGGCGCAACACTGGCATAGTTTGCCCATGCTCGGGTCATCCCAGCCCATTATCACGGTCAGGACACTACTTAACCACTTTGACCGTGACACTCGGACGTCCATTCATCATCCGGGGAGAAGTCATTTCATTTTCTCCCTGTTTTTTGGACTTCTGCCGCATTGATATCTCTTCCCCTTTTAATCACCACATGGCAGGTGATGAATGGACGCCCGAGGCTGGTATTTCATTTTCTCCATGTTTTTTGGACTTCTGCCGCATTGATATCTCTTCCCTTTTTAATTACTACATGGCAAGTGATGAATGGACGCCCGAGGCCCAACCTGAGGCCCAACCTCGGCGTGCGCTAGAGGCAATCCGATGCCCTTGTCAAAGACACAGTGGAGTCCTGACTTCTGAGGACAGCAAAACAAAAGTATTTGATGAGGCATCAATTCATAGATCGTACTCAATTAGCGGTGCAAATCGGTCGGGCCGGACTAGGTTGAGTCAATTGAAGCCCAACCTTAAGAGCCCACCCGCCCAAGGGCATTTCAAGCTCAGACTAGACCCATTACTAAGACGGACTTGAACCTATCACTATAGCCCGTTTATTAATCGGGCTGCAACAAGCCTGATTGACACCCTTACTTTTAATAGTCTAGTCACTATTGAGTGTCATTCAAGGTTTCTAATGACTAAAGTGATATAATTGAATATAATACTTAAAAAAAATTTGCTCAACCAATATATATAACTTAGAAAGCTAATAAATCTAAACACAATATTTTTGATAGAAAAATTAAGGGTGGTGCTACGAGCACACCAATATTTTCTTATTGTACACCAAACTTATGAAATGCTTACTGTTCACCATCAAATGCCTTATATTCTATGAGCAGACCAAAAATTAAAAAAATTATATATAATACTTCTTACTATACATCAAATAAACCAGCAATAGTCCTACCTCCAATAGAGGCCAATGAAGATGAAAAACCCAGGGTGGTAGGTGCTGACGATGAAATGCCTTGAAATCTACAGTCGTTAGTCGACCAGCTCTTCAAGGTAAGGTTGTCGAACTGGTTGAAACCGGATAATTGGAACTGGTTGAAACCGGATATTTGAAACACGCACGATGTGACTCAATCACCAGCTCTTCAAATGGATGCTTTCTAGTTCAAGTAGGCCCTGCAACTGCTCCTCCTTATGGCCAACAACTTGGCTGGCTACCTCTCCTCAAAGGAACCGTAGTCCCTTGATGTCATTTTCAAGATTGGAACTTACAAGGCTTTCTCCTTATTTCTCATTTCTTGCAACTCCAGGCCCTTGTAGAAGGCCTCATTGGAACAAGTTAGGGCCCGTTTGGCATCACTCACAAGGAACAATTCTCTATTCCTTGAGAATAAAAACTTAAGAGTTTCTATTCCCAGGGAATAGAGAATTGTTTTTGGGAGTGATGTCAAGCGGGCCCTTAGCTACTCATTTCTTATTTCCCTTTCCTAACACTTCTTTCCCTTCCAATGCAATAGGAACGATATTGGGACGTTTGGAGAAGAAGATTCTTTTGCAAACATTTTGGCCTTTTGGGTAAGGTCTTGTGGTTTTGGGATTTGGGTGCGCATAGAAGGAAAATTTTAAAATTAAAAAACTTGATTTTTTTTATTATTGGTGTGCTCGTAGTAGCACCCAAAATTAAAATCATTTTTATAAAATTAACTAATTATAATTATCTAGTTTCCTAATATTTAGGTTTCCTAGTTTAAATATAACAGCATTAGTTTTAAGTATCTTAACTTATTAGGTATCATATTAGTTAAATATAAATGTGTTAGTTTTAAGTAATTATTTAAATATAAAAGTGTTAGTTTTAAGTATCTTAACTTATTAGGTATCCTATTAGAGTTAGGGATGAACATCTAATTAAATTTGTCATCTAGTAAAAAGATTGTTTTTTATATTTTAAACAAAACCCAAAAAAAAAAATTAAGAGTTTGAATAAAAATTTGAACTTTCAGTATATATCAGAAAATATTGAAATTTTTGTTAAAGTTTAAATATTAGAATTTTATATTTATTTTTTAAACAGCACAATCTTGAAGGAAATTACAATTTCAAAATTCTGATTTTCAAAATTTTGGCCAAAATAATGTAGCCCAAGAAATAAAGATAATAATTTCAGAAGGGCCGAAATTTTGACAATTAAAAACCATGGTGTCATTTTCTAGAAAAAAATCCAATGCAATAGGCAGCCTATCGCTGCAAAAGGGGTAAAACCCTAACCCTAACCCATTTCTCAAGTGCAACATCTGCATTCTGTCAGGGCGGGAAAGGGATTTTAGGGTTGAGGTTTGACGGAACTATATAAGAATCATGATCAGATCTACCAATAGTTTTATTTCATTCCTCATAAGAAAAAATTGAAAGAAAAACAAAGAGATGAATCATCCTGAAAGGATCATCACTTCCATCTCTAAACTATACCCAAACCAATCATGTCTAGCCTAAGTTATAAACATTGGATAAAAAATTTAGTTACATTGTCAGTCACTCGCACTCTCCTCAATAAATATCCATCAAAACTGAGAATGAAAATATGGCATAACAAAAATTCGATTTGAACCTTCAACTAAAGTGATGTAGATTCCCACCTGTTGCCAAGAAAGAAAATCCAATGGTAATGTATCGAAAAACCCAAACGAGCTTAATACACATATATGAGGCTGTTTAAAATTTTGTTAATTCGGTTCCTTGGATATGATTCTGTTTCTAGATGTACAAGATTGCGAATAGATGGTGATAAATGGCTTCTAGCTAACCTCTTGATCACTGAATTCTCTGAAGTAGTTTCTCCACCATAATTCTTTGTTGTACGCCACTCAAAGACTCTGAGCTCATGATTGCATTTGCAACAAGGATGACTGTGGATGGAGAGGCAGCGTTCACCTTGAATTCAAAAAAGTGGGGAAGAAAAGGGAAAAGGAATTAGTATTATTAGACAGAAAAACTGGAATTTTTAATTGGCAAACCTCAAGGTTACAACAGAACATCTTCCAACTGAGCTTAGATCAGTCCAAAAAAGGAGTATACGATGTTTAAGCAAGAAAGAAAGATTAGAGGTCAAAAGAAATTGAGGAAATATGATTACACTAATACACCATGGAAGAAAGCAACTTGCTAGATTATCATGTTATCATTATTAACACCATCTATATACTATATGACTGCTGTGTTTTGACTTTTGACGCACTCTATTATATTGCTTTATGGAGAAAGAATAAGGGATGCAACATAAAATGGATCAATGAATCCAACATCATCCACTCGATGATGCTCAGAGTCACTAAGGACTACGACCCGAACCAGTGATTCACTCTTCAATTCTCCACATAAAAGAAAGGTTTTCTAAAAAGAAATAAAGAAGTGTCCAGAACCATACCCAATCTCAAAAGATAGCTTCTTCCCAAGAGCCTCAAGAACGGGACATGTTGGAGAGCTTAGCAGCCTAATGATGCCAAAATGCAAATGATACCTTCGTCACAATCATTTGAAGAATCATATGAAGAGACAAAAAAAAAAAAAAAAATCCATCTTTACTTTGTCTAGTAACTTCATATCTATGCAGTTGCTTCAATGTATATAAAATAAAATTAAAAAATCTCACATTCGTGATACACTACAAGAAAACTACCGAACAGTGACGGAATAGTAGTGACGGAAATTTTTCTGTCACTAATATAGTACTTATAGTGACGGAAAGTATGCCGTCACTAATGTTTTGTCTCTAATAGGAAATTTGATACTTATTAAGTTTTTCCCGCATAAATCGAATTTTAGTGACGGAAATAATTCCGTCACTAATAGGGATTAAATAATAGTAACGGAAAATTGCCGTCACAACTAATATTAGTAACGGAAGTGATGTATGGTAACGGAAAATATTCCGTCACTAAGGATTAGATTTGATAGTGATGGAAATAGTTCCATCACTACTAAGCTTTATAGTAACTACAGCCCGCAAAAACCTTGCAATTCCCCAAAATATCTGCTGCTGGTTCCCACTCTCCTCTTCTCCCTTTATTCTTTCTTTAGTTCGGCGGCAAGAGAAATCTCTCCCGAAATCTCAGTTCGAAGAGCACCTCTGATTGGCACTAACGCCGGTGACAATCAAAGCCCTTTTCTATCTCTCGATCTGAAGAGCATGCCCCCATCACCAAGTTCCAGCCGGCTCTCCTCTCTCCGGTAGCTCTCTCTCTCTTCCTTTTCTTCTTCTTCTGTTTTATCCATGGAATAGAATAATAAAATTAGAGTATAAAGGTAAAAGCATGTCGAAGAAAAATTATCCCCAAACCCTAGCCAAGATTCGAGCATGCTAAACCCAACCACATCATCTTTTTTTTGGAATAACAAGGGTGCCAACCATTGTTCAGATATCCCTGATCAAAACGAACCCAGAAAGGAAAAACCAGGTCCTAAAGCCTTGGGCTCTCCTCCGAGAGAGCCTCCTCTCTCTCGCATCAGAATTTGTTTCTCTCTCTCTCTAGACTAGAAGAACCCAAATGGGAAAGAGCAGAACTAGAGAGCTTGGTTGAAAATAAATAAATAAATATATAAAATCATCGAAATATTTATGCTAAACATGCACAGCGAACAAAATCTACAAAGCAAAAGAAAGAAAACCCAATTAATCAACAAAACAAAATGGTGTATATTTACGAGCCATAAACGTGAAAAATATTATTATCCAAAAAAAAAATCATTTTTAAGAGAATAAAAAAACTTCAAATAACCCACATGCTGAATTTATTTATTGAGTCTTTAGGTTTATTTTCTTCCGTCGACTGTGTTTATTATTGAGCTATGTACACTGGTTCTCCTGCTACCATGGTGTTTTTTGATGGTACCCTTTTGAGTTTTGAAGTTCCTATGAAGTGGGTATCTTGATCTGATTGAGTTTTAAGGTGTTTTTCGCTTTTTGGGTGATCTGATCGAGGTGGGGTTTGGATATTCTAAATGGGTTGATTTGATCTTTAAAGAAAATTATAACTCTGGTGTAGATTTAATTTGGGAATTGGTTGTTGCAAGGTTAAAGTTCAATAGATGAGGTGAATTAAGAGGATCGGATAATTTATGACTTCTTTGAATTGGGTTTTGTGGGGTGCATTTTGTGGTTTTTGATTGGGTTTGAAGAGCCCTAAATGGGAAATCGCTATTACTGTCATTGAATTGCTGTTTTGAGATATTTTTTTTGTTTGATTTCATAGTTATTTTCAAGCTCCTCTAAGCTCATATCTCCATAAAATAGAGTGGTGATAATTGGAGTTAGGTTCACTTTGTTCTCATTTTATAAGGATAGTTCTTGAATTTTAGAACTGAGCTTCTAGCTATACAGGGGTGCTTTATGTCAATATTGTGAGGTTACAGGTTTGATCACAGGTTGCCCACCCAAAAGGGCAAAAAAAAAAATTGGATTTGAATATTTTGTTTGTTTATGTTATGGTATTAGCCACTAGGGTTGTTTTATTGTGAGAAGATCTAGAGGTACTTGAGATAATGCAATTCAGATATCCCTAATCCAATTTTTATATCTTCTTCTTCTATTTTATCCGATATCTGGCAAAGGATCTGTGAGCATGAGATTTTTCCACCCACTTTCACATTATGTGTTTGATTGAGAGTCGCCACCAATTCCTTCTAAGGGATAGGTCCCAGGATTTATTTGGATAAGGTAAATGATCTATCAGAGTTAGGGTAAGCGGTTCGATTAAGTCTTGGGGAAGGTGTTAGGTATCTTAGGACCCCCATTTTACAATGGTTACCTACTCCCTAAATTTAAGCCAAATTTAATCTTAAAATTAGTTAAAATGCCTAAGTGTTTAAACAAATGCTAATCCAAGAAAAATAAAAAGCTAGATGGGCTAGGGTCGAACCCGGATAGGGTTGCCTACGTACTCACATTGGGGTGAGATCAGATCGAGCGTAGTTCTCACACATGAGCCCGTGCAAAGGCTAAGGGTGTGTGTGTGTGTGCATAGGGTGGTCAAGGGTCTAGCCCAGAGGCTAGGGTTTAATTGACCGGGTTGGTCAAGTGCAAGGTCGGGTCTAACCGTAGTTAGATGGGAGTTAACCATGGCCAAGGGCTAACCAAGGTTAATAAGTCCTAACAAGCATGCTTTTTTGTCTTTTCATATTTTTCTGATTTTTTTGGTATTTTTGGGGATTTTTTCAAAAGGTTAAGCATCTTAACCATGGTTAAATTTTAACTAGAGTTGGGTTAACTCCAGTTAAAGGGGCTAGACAGAGAGAAAATTGTCACAGGAGACCACTTTAGGCTTTTTGGAATATTCTGGATATTTCTGTCATTTTTTCAAATTTTTCCTGGTTAGGGATTTTTTAACCATGGTTAAGAGTCCGGCTCGGTCCCAAGGTGGGTTGACTATAGTTAAGGGTCCTAATCATAGTTAACTTGATCTCGGAAGACCATTCTGGAATCCAGAGAATATTTATGATTTTTTGATCAATTTTCCAGAATTTTTGGGTCATGGGCTGCTTAACCATGGTTAAATTTTAAGCATAGGTGGATTTAACAATGGTTAAGGGTCCGGTTTGGTCACAAGTGGGCTCAGGGACCATGGCAGGGCTTAGACTGGCTTCCTACCCGGCCTGAACCCTCACAATGGTCTGAAATTACCAAAAAATCAAATTGCTAAACACATTTTTAACCATGGTTAGGGTGCCGTTAATTGTGGTTAGAGGCTAACCCAAGGGAAACCGAGACTATGATTACGAAGCCTGATGTACAAGGAACGATTTGGACCTTTTTTGGGCCCAAAAGGAGGTCATGGGTGGGCCCTACATAGGTCCAAAGTGGCCTAGTTGAACATCACATAAAATGACGATTTTTTTAAAAAAACCAAACAGATTTTTGCCAAAGTTTGCGCGGATTTAACCGCGGTTTGGCTCAACCCCTGGGAGATCCGAGACCACCGTTACGAAGTCTGCCATGTGGGGAACAATTTGGGCCTTTGTGGGGCCCAAGAGGAGGTCGGATGTGGGTCCCACAGAGGTCTAAAGTTGCCCCATTGAACTGTTTTGCACACTGTCGACCCCACTTTGGGGTCGATTTAACTATGGTTAACGATGAAATTAGGAGCCGAAATCGCACATGGGGGTAGCTGGGAGTGTGGAGAGTCTAACCATGGCCCTGATTTTGACTAGGGATTGGTCTAACCATGGTTAAACCGTGGTTACAGGGGGCGACCCGAAACTGTAATTTTTTGAAAACTTTTTTTTTGGTCTGTTTGGATGCTAAAACCAGGGGACTCCTCATGGGTTGAGGGCCCCCTATACCTTGTGGAAGGCCCTGTATGCTCATGATGGGGGGTGGTGTGGCCATGCTTCAAAGGGATACCCCCCATCATCTATGAAGAAGATGAAAGGGGCCCTATCCTTGGCTACAATAGCTACTGAGATTAAAGAAAAATAAGCAAAATGGGCCCCCTGAAATGGGACCAGGGGTCCCTTACAACATTTAGAAGGAAAACAGAAGGTATGGGAGGGGGGGTATACCCTACTCGACCACTATGGTGGTGTTGCTACTGCTGCCGCCGTGGGGGTGACCTGAGGGGTTTGGTGAGACCTGGGACTTGCGATCAGGGATGGCTTGGTGAGATCCGAGACGACCTTAGTTTGGAAACCAAGAGGATTGGAAGGAAGTTGGGCTGGCTGAATGGACTGTATTGCTTTTTTTTTTCAAAAATCTCCCCCTTGCTACAGTGGTGACAATGGGAAGGAGGATGAGGGGAAGGATAAGGATGAGGGAGCAGCATGGGGGACATACTGAGATACAACCAAGAGGGGGCCAGGCGGTCAGGCGGGATCAGGGGCAGCAGTGAGTATGGTCTGTACACTGTCTCCATGAGGAAGACAATGAACAGTAACGAGCTGGGTTTTGAATTTTTTTTTGTTTTTTGTTTGTTTGCTTCCTGGGCCTAGCCCTTAGCCTATGACCCATACACCCTTGGCTTTGCCATTTGAGGGTTTTGGCTCCAAATTTGAATTTTTAAAAAAACGTGCCCCATCCTAATTGGCCCTAGAAGGTCATGGGCCCATATTTGGGCCCACAATAGACCTTGATCTTAGTTTTCATAGGGCTTTTTGATGATTGGGCTGTTCAAGTGGGCTTTGAGCCCAAAAGCTTCTAGCCTATGGTTTGGGATTTACTTAGGGCTAATCCTAGGGTTAAGCCAAGTTAACTATAGTTAAGTTAATTAACCATAGTTAAAATGGGGTGTTGACAGGATCCATACTAGTTTCTTAAACCTGAGCATTTCTTATGTATCAAATTTCCTTTCTTCTTTTTCATTATTCTTTCTAGTTTCATGATTCTCTAGTGGTTTTGTTTTAACTAAGTGGATCAACGATGATTCCTTCCCTCTTTTCCTTTTTGTCTTTTTTTTATATGTTATTCTTGATTGTTATTTTAGGTTTTTTTTCTGAGCGTTGAAACCTTTTTCGTTTTTTTTATATGTTATTCTTAAGTTTTTTTTCCTTTGAAGTTTTGCAGTGGTGACATGCAGAGTTTCTCTATTTACAATTATGCATTTTTTAGGGTTTCATTCGTCATTGGGGATTCACAAATTGAAACGCCCATTGTTAGCCATGATTCTAGGATTAATATTTTTAGTTGCATATGCAGAGTTTTCGCCAATTTAGGGTTTTGGAGTTTTAAATTCGAATTGCAGAATTTATCTTCCAAATCTCATTAGTAGGGGTTTAAGGTCAATTTTTTGCTACTTTTTGTGTTTGGGATGCCCTTCTGACTGATCTTTTTTTCTTTCTTGTTTTTTCAGATTTCTATTGGGGAGAAAAGAGAAAAGCTTCTATCTTTGTGCTTTAAGGCAGGTCTGAGTTTGTGCATTGCAAGATTGTAAATAAGGTAAGAAAGCTGGATTGGGAAATCAAATCACTTTGTTTAAAAATTGAAATTTCAATGTTATAGCATTCAAATGTCTTTTTTTTTAAAGGTAATTAGACAATATAGAAATCAAATGGTGTTAAAAAGAGGGAATAAACCCAATTGCAGAATTGGTTATTGTTTAAGGAGTTCTAGTTCATCTGGTTTATTCGCGATGTAATATTTTCCTTGTTCAATGGAGGTCTAGTTCACATGTTTTAATCCAATTCCCCTTTTTCCATCTAAATCTTATTTTATTATTCCCCTGCAGTTGTGCTTGAATCTTGACAAAAAAGATGGGTTTCTCCATTACCATTAGGGTTTCTTAATATGTACATGTTGCTGCTGATGGGTATTATGTTTTGTTTGTCCCCTTGACTAGTGAACTCTGCAAGTATTGGAACATATATGAGATCTAATTGTTGGAAAGCTTCTGCATGATTTTAAATTCCACAAAGGACATATTTGATATTAGTGCCACTTGCTTTGCATCAAAAACTCAATTCACTTTTCAATCAGCACAATCCTTTGGGCTTTATTCCTTTTTCTTCTATGGTTTTGGCCACTTTATTTTGAGTTCATCTTGTTGATGATCGGTTACTCTCTCTGTAGAGTCATGGTTTGTTTTAACTTCATCTTCATTGCCTATTTTAATATGATAATTATTCTTTTTTCCTTTCTCTATGAAATGATAGTTGACTTCATCTTCATTGGATATTATGCCATGATTGCAATTTATGCTCTTTTCATCTCCATACCATTTAATACTTTCTATGTGTGTGTGATTCTTGATTATTTTTCCCCCTTTTGTGGTATTTACAGTTTAGAGAATCAGGCTGCAAAAATTGTGTGATAGATAGCTTGGAAGCACCATAAGAGAATGTTTATTTCACACACTTAACTTTTATTTTATAAAGAGATTCACCCGGTTGTTATTAAGGCTACCATTACATACTATTTAGACAGGGGTTTCATATCTCTTCTAAATAATCTAACTTAAATGACTATTCCAATAATTCCTACAGGCATGGCGAGGAGAGTTGAGGGGTCCCTTATTGGGGTTTGGGTTTGTATTTCAATCTGATTATGGGTCAAGTTTGAGTTCAGGTTATTATCACTCGAACCCAAACATGACTGTATGTGGGTGGGTGTGAATAGGGTGTATGTGTTGTATAGTGTGTGGGTGAATTTGTGTTTGTGTGTTACTAAAAGAAAAGGAAATATCCTCACATTGTTGGGCTCTAAAAGTTATAGTGTACCGATATAGATTGAAAAGCTTAGCCTATATTTTGCTTCATCTTGATTTGTGTACTTTAACAAAATAAGAAATTTTGGATCTTATTATGCTTTTTATGGATATATACAGCCAAAACCGCCTATCCGCCCCAGTGATCACATTTTGATTCTTACTTCCTTAATCTACTTATAATTGGATATATTTCAATAGGCCATGTTTATATTTAAAAATCATTGTGTATGTGCATGCATTGAAACATAGATCTCCCGTTCAAGCATCATTGTGTGACAAGTGCTCCTCTTATCATCGAATTGGACGAATTAGTTGTAAATTACAATGTTTAGTTCCCATGTGGATCAAAAATCATATTTAACAATTGATTCGCCATGTCTGCTAAGAGGAGTATATGTCACCAAATGACACTTGAATTATCCGTGTGGACAGTTTGGGAATGCATAATCTCGAACCACGTGTTAGTTTTGCTCATGCTTATTCCAGTTTCGGAAAATGTTCGTCAGTTATCTCTATTGTTCTCTGGGTACATATTTGACAAGGTGAGATTATTGCACCAAGTCTAAATCGTGTACTCAGAGAGCCATGGGGAGGTTTTGCCAAAATTTCCACAACTCTGGACTGGGTGTTAAACTTGAGCTATTGACTGTTGGGGATTATGTATTCCTGAATGGGATAGGAAAACCCCTCCCATTAGTAGTCTTGTTTGATCTTAATCATAACACATGAATCATGCATTCCAACTTCGGATATCTTAGTCATTTCTATTGTCTTCTATTACCAGTGATCACTGAAGGAAAATGGTATCCACCATAGACAAAACTTGGGTTACAACAGATCGGTCAAGTGTTTTCTATGAACAGGGGGTCAATAATTTTTTGGATTTCGCACTGTGTAATACAACTCGAAGTGATGGTAGTATCAAGTGCCCTTGTAAGAAGTGTTGTAACTGATATTATCATGTTCGATCATTAGTACATCAGCATTTGATATGCGATGGGTGGGATAAGGGTTATGTGGTTGGCATGTGGATATATCACAGGGAATTTCTGCGGAATAGAGCTTCTACTGTGCCATTACATGAAGGCAACGTTGGTGAATCATCCCCTCGAGATGATATGCACGGACTGTTGCAGGGGGCATTCGGGATGCCACGTACTGAAGAAGAGAGAAGTGAAATGCTAGAGAGCCCGAACACGGAGGCGGCTAAATTCTATCGGTTAGTGGAAGATGCCGATCAGGAGTTATACTCCGATTGCAAGAAATTTAGTAAATTTTCTTTCATTGTTCGGGTATTTCATATTAAGTGTCTGAATGGATGGAGCAACAAATCACTCACCATGTTACTTGAGTTACTTAAGGAGGCACTACCTGAAGTGGAAACATTGCCTGAGTCCTTCTACCAGTGTAAGAAGATAATTGGTGAGTTAGATCTTGGGTACAACAAAATTGATGCATGCCCTAACGATTGCATGCTATTTTGGAAAGAAAATTCAAACGATGTAGCATGCTCTGTCTGTGGTAGTTCACAGTGGATAGACGTAGACGACGGCTCAACCCTTCCGTCATCTAAGAAGGAACACAAAATACCTGCTAAGATTTTGCGCCACTTTCCATTCAAACCTAGACTGCAGAGAATTTACATGTCAAACAAGACAGCTTCCTCCATGAGATGGTAATGAGGAGTTATAAAGCATCCTTACTCAATTTTCCATCATCATTAATATGTCATTCATTCGTTATGATTCACTCACTCCTATGGTCCATTTAAAATAAAAAACAGGTTAGATTATTTCAAGTGAAAGAGGCTATGCTCGAGATCTAGTGAGAAGGTACTTCAAATACAGTCCTTTCCTACACCCTTTTGTTTCAAGTGTCCATCATCTAGCTCTAATGATTCTAAGCTTGAGGATGATAACGCAGGTATATATACGAACTTCATTATCTAAATCATTTTGATCGTTTACTTATTTCGTGGAATTTGAAATAATAGACAACCATCCCAAGTCACCAATAGTTCCATCCCAAATCATTTTTTTTTCTTTTCTCTTCACCATAATATTGATGTGAATGAAGTAGAGAAACAAATGAATACAACTGCACCTATCCCAGCCCCTACCCCTTGCTGTATTTACTGTCCTACAGTCCCCCACTGACTGGTACAACCCCTGCAGTCAATTCCCTTGACTGTCGCAAGTCCCATACAGCTTTTCCCGGCTGCCCCTCTGTCCTATAGCCCATTCGATTGCTCCTTCTATACAATAACCTTGCTGTCCCAGGCTTATACAGCCCTTATTTGATTGCTGTATCACCCTAGACCTACCCATATTTCTACAGCCCCTTTTTCCTTTCTACCTAGACTGTTACAGCCCCTATACCCTGTCCCTGCACCCATAGCCTCCCTAAACCTGTCCTCCTTGCTGCTGCCCTGTTTTTTACAGCATTCCTTTGCAACCACAACCATCCTACCCCATCACCATTGCAGCCGAACTTCTCCTATATTCCCCTAAACCCTAAAACAGTGAAACCCCAAAATCCTAACCCTAGATTTCATACTTAATGCTACCCTTGCTGCTGGTAGCCTGGTATGTTTTATTTTGCCCCATTACTATTTGAAAACATACATACCTAACATAATGCTTGATAATATTATTGGAAATTAGTTATGGATATTACAATGTCAAGATCCTCCTTTCTCTTCAAAGTAGAATATCTCCTACTTTAATTAAATCATTAAATGGCGGGTTCCCACCAATCATGCATGTACCAATATACCCTTTGAATCTCATCTATGCACATTCTTACTAATTTGTACCTAGAAAAATGTTAGCTTGAGTTCATAACAGTGGTAAGATTAATGTGTACTTGCTTTCATATTTAATATGACTGAATGGATCAAAACACGAATATAGAAACCTCTCTTATTCAGTGAATTCTGTCTCTAATCATATCCTATTGATACAATAGAATCATTTTATATGGTTGAACCCTTATAAATTGATGTCTAACATTTTAAAAATTGTTGTTTTCATCACGAGGATAGCAAGCCTAGGATCCAGACGGACAGGAGCTGGACCGGATGAAAATGTATCATATGATGCATATTCGTCAAGATGGGACGTTTGTCGATTAGGCATCAGCTGATATTTATGTATGCTCTTGTTAATAAATATAAATTCTGTAATTATTCCTAAATTGTAATCACCTATATTTTGTGTATGCAGACTCAGATGGATGAGCTCGTTAGCCAGCATCCAGAGGGCACGACCAATAGCACCGCCAGGAACGAGGTGTTCACCCAGGTCATGGGGTCGGACACGCATGGGCGGGTTCGTACATATGGACTGGGTGTTAAACCCTCCCAGTTTCGCTCCGCAGATGCTAATCAGTGGAGGAAGAGGGCCGAAGAATTGGCTCAGCAGAACGAGAGTTTGGTGGCTAGCCAGGATGTGATGTGGGCTGAGTTGACTACCATCACCTCTCGGATGAAGGTGTTTGAGGACTAGATGTCCCATATGGGTGGGGGATCACATATCCCCTCCGGATCGACACTTGTCCCATGTACGGACCCCAATGCTACACAGACGCCCGATGATATAGACTCACCATGATACTCTCTCTGTATACTTTCTTATTTGGTTGACACGATCTCCCGTACACTTTCTTATTTCTGCCATTGTTTGTCATGCTCTAGATGTCCCATATTCTACTTTATATGCATATGGATGACCCATATGCTTATTCTACTTTATATCAGTTGTTGGACTGAATGGATGTACAGGTTTTTTGATTAAAAATGTTGAATGAATAAATAGGTATTGTTGAAAATGTGAAAACAGAATGTGAATGGGTAATGTGAAAACAGGTATTGTTGAAAATGTGAAAACAGAATGTGAATGGGTAATGTGAAAACAGGTAACGTTGAAAATGTGAATGGGTACAGGTTGAAAATGTGAATATATGTATGGGTACAGGTTAATTACTGGTTGAAAATGTGAAAATAGAACGGATACAGGTTGAAATTTTGCTTGTCAACAGGTGCAGCATTTAAAAAAAAAAAAACTATTAGTAATGGAAATATTTCCGTCACTAATAACTATTACCTTAATAGTGACTTCCGTTGCTATTATATTTAATAGTGATAGACATATTTCCGTCACTAATAAAGTATTAGTGACGGAAATATTTCCATCTCTATTACCTTACTAGTGACGGAACTATTTCCGTTGCTAATACTTTATTAGTGATGGAAATATGTTTGTCACTATTAAATATACTAGCAACGGAAATATTTCTGTCACTAGTAAGGTAATAGAGACGGAAATATTTTCGTCACTAATAGTGACGGCAATATCTCTGCCACAAATTCGTTTTCATCACTAAATTCATACTCGTCATAGACATTATTAGTGACAGACAGTTTCCATCACTAATAGCTACGGAATTATATTTCCGTCTCTACATACCTTTAGCCACGGCAGCAATAGCAACGGATTAGTGACGGATGATTTTCCGTCACTAATAGTATTAGTGACGAAAAATCGATTATTAATGACGGAAATATTTCCGTCACTTCTTGGTAAATTTCTTGTAGTGTAAATAGCGTACCATCAGTGCATGACAACTCAGGATTCACGCCATCATTTGCTTTGACCGCCCAGCAATGTACCAACCTGCAGCAAAATAGCTAAGCAAATTAGGATACTGCCAAAACAATAAAATATACACCAAAGAACTACAATTATGGGGTACATTAGCAGGAAATTCTTCATTATTAAATGTGGAAAGATGTTTTCAGAGAAAGCATGAAAATAACTATACTGTAAATGAGAATCATGAGATACAACTTCGCATGCAACAGAAGATAACAAGGTCCAAGGCATTCATGATAACTTGGCTAATATAGTATTTCTAAAACTACTTATTGACTTAATAGACAACTACTCTTTAAACATTTTCTATTTCTAAAGTTATACCACATAGAAACCAGAATATACGAAGTAAAAAAGTGTCCAAATGGTCATATTACTACTAATGAAAGCTAAGGAAGGGGGAGGAGTTACAACAATTCACACATTCAGATTTCAAGGGTTTTTTAGTGATTGGGAGAGAGAGTAAGAGGGAGAATAAAGAGGCGTCTATAGCATCCCAAGGAGTTACAACTTACAACCCTTGGTCGTCCCTCCAATCATCCTCCCTATCAAAACGTTGTGCCTACTCGTTTTCCTCTTAATGGCTTGAGTGCATTACATACCACAAGTTGCTCCTTAATTGGTTTTCTCTCCTTCTTCCTCTCTGAATCTGTAGTGTGCACTCCAAGAAGTAACAGGCCACAAAATACTCTGGGATAGTCCTCCCGCTTCTATATGAGTATTCTTATAGCGCGTTAGTGTAAGACCTCAAAAAATGGGATTCCCTTTATTTTATATAATGTATGTGAATGGTGTTTATACAATGTACTTTGTTACAAATCGGAAAATTTGTGGGTCTATCGATATTTTTTCGGGTTACTTTTTACCCTTAAAACTCAGTATTTTTACTCGAGATTTTTATTGTAGATGCCGGATTGGCTAATGTTCAATCCCCTGTAATTTCAAAAATTTTGCCCGAGTAATTAATTAGTTATGAATTTAATAGTGGAAAAAAATGGGATTTTACCAGAAGTCGAGAGGTTAGCAGACATGTGACAACACACATGTGTGCCATGTGTCATCACACATGCTTGCCACCAACTTAGGACACTTGTCTTAAGTAATGACAAGTGTCTCACATGTACTAATGTTGTTAGACACATGCTTGTCACCAACTTAGGACACTTGTCTTAAGTAATGACAATTGTCACATGTACTAATGTTAGAGAAATAACACTTATTCTCTCATTTTAGAGAGAGAGAAGCTGCTGTAAAATTTCTACAGAAATTTCCAGAGAGAGAGTCCCTTTTTAGAGAGAGAAAGACTTTCTAGAGAGAGAAAGTACAAAGAGAAGATGTTCTAGTGAAAGAGGCTCACTACTCGGGCATTTTCCAGCAAGCTGAGTCTATTTCCAACAGTATTTTTAACATCAGAAGCACATTTTAGAGCTTAGAGAGGGCGGTTTACCACAAGTCTTGTATTTCGGGAGCGAGTTGATAATTGTTAAAGCTTAAACGATTGTAAACACATTCTACTAGCTTACTTTGTAGATACAATTATGAATGTGATGTTTTAAATTCATGCATGTTGTAAAATTGTTATAGAGTATGTTAATTAACCATGACTAATATAATTGTAAATACACTAGCATACTTTATAGATATAAATGTAAGTATATCCTACTAGCATACTTTGTAGATAGAATTATGTATTGATACTCTAATTTCATGGCTATTAGTACTTGGTATTGAAGCATGATGATTAAGTATGTTATATTGTTTAAACTTCATGATTGATCGTGCATGCATGTCATGATTTCAATTTCAGTTTTTAGAACGCATGCTTATACAAGTATTAGCATGAATTTGAAAAGAAACAAAAATGGTTTATGCAAGACAAGTCTAAGATCTTACTTCAAGGATCATGTCTACATCTATTTCCTTAGGCTTCAAGTGATCAAAAACAATGATAAAGCCAGATGTAGGGCTGGTCAACGGAGTTGGGGACCTTGACATTATATCTATATATTATACTATAATGGTCAAGCATGGCCGTTACCAAGTCAAGGCTCTAACTCCCGGCTTCAAGCATAAGGGATGCTAGTTTGCGATAGACTATAAACGGCAGCTAGGCCTACCCAAATTTCAAGAGAACAAGAACAGGAATAGTCAAGCATGAGGGGTGCTAGCTTGCGACGGACTATGAACGGCAGCTAGGCATACCCAATTCAACAGAACAAGAACAGGAATAAGAACAAACAAGTTCAAGCAAATACAGTACCCTGATTCACGCAAGACAAAAACACAATCAATACAACATGTTTTATCAAACATAGTACACAACAAGAACCATGAGTTACAAACATGTTTTAAGTAATTCAGTTCATGCATGCATCATCACTATATTGTTTTACATTCTTATGCACAATATGTTTTGTATATTATCCATTGTTTGCTATTAGTTTGTACTCGCGGAGTATTCCATGCTTGGCCGTACATTTTATGTCGGCAGGTATTGGCTTTGACATCTATGGTGCCAGACCATGGATTGAGGAAGATTATGGTGAAGAGGAGCAGTGTATGGAACATTAGGTGGAGGCTAGAGAGTTGGATGTATGGCCTTATGAATAGGCCTAAGTGATCAAAAAAATTTGAGTGTAAATATTGTTTTGTGAGCAAATCTGTTTGCTCTTACTTGTGGGTTCATGTATCTAACTTTGATAATACTTGGAATATTTCAGTTTGAATAGAAATATTTTAGCTTCCACTGTAGTTATGCCTTATATTTTACAGGATGATGTGATAAAGCAGGTAAAGTCTTAATCCAAAGTATCCCTAACTCCTAGGGGGTATTTTGGGGCGTGACAGTTAGTTTCCGTGTTCGTCCTCATCTTGATCATTGCTTTCCTAGAGGACATCTCATTCCAGTTCTTTCTGAGGTTAATGGATTCCAGTCTTCTGAGGTTTATGGATTCTATTGAGTCGCTGACTTACGTCGTTGTCATTGCTGAGTCTTTCGGGATGTTCATATCCGTGACGGTACATATCTGGGTTATGATCACCAACACCAATCTTGGTGCTTTGTTCATTTATCCGATTATAATCAATAAGCAGCACAATCAATATTGATTCGGTACTTTTGGAATTCCTGAAAAACCATTCAAAATTATCGAGCTCTACCCAGTATATTTTTCAAAAGCAATACTTTCATGTTCCTTGGAGCATTTCGATGGCTTAAAGTTGGCTGGCCATTGTTCCTCCAGAATTTTGTGCCTTGACATCAACTTGGAAATGTTGCCACATCACACTCTTTCCCATATCAGAATTGCTGACGAAGTTGTACGCCTCTGTGATCCATGAGAGAGACCCATGAGAATATTCAAGACTTTATCCAAATGAGTATTGTGCCCTGCCAATGTTCTTCCAATTGTGTTATATGATTTTCATTTTTAGTTGCAGTGGCCTTATCAACTCAAGTACTCAACCAAGAACCATGGATTCTCATTTGGTATCAATCCAATAATTGAGAAAATGGGTTTTAAACCCTACGAATTCAGACCTTCGTCCCTATTGATATCTTCTGGAGCTTCGAAGTTTGAATCTCACCCTAGTACCTCCGACGACAATTCTGATGCAAGAGGAGTTCCTCTACCTAGTTTTCGGCCTAGCTATGGTATAGGGGACACCACCATAGATCGATCTTTGGGCCATGGAAGACCAGTCGGGAGAGAGAAATCAATTTCGAAAGGGGATTCTTCCGGTAACGATACCATCTCCCCCCTCCTCCGGCAAGTTCGAGATCTGCTCCATCAGAGTCGACAAGAATCGTTGAGTGCTCCATGGTACACCAACGGCACTGACAATGAAATTCGATCGACAGGGTGTAGGCTCCCTAGAACTCTACAAGCGAAGAATCCAACTGACAAAGAGGTCCTCAAAAATTCAATTAGAGGTGAAGTGTCACCTTGAACATCGAATTTGGCCCCCTCTACAGAGAGCAACGAAGGAATAGAGGGTACAATGAGATTGCACTTAGCTAATGTTGACCTGATGTCCAAGACATTAGGTGGAGATTCGGTGACAAAAGAGGGCATTGATGCTACTGAGAACATTTCAAATTTTCACCCTCTCGAGTCACTTATTTTGGCTATGTCCTTGGAATACGAAACTGCATCCCGGATATATATTGCAATTGCTGGAGATCAAGGTGATCAGTTGGTGTCAAGACCGGCTCCTGATAAACTCTCTGGGAACTATCCCACTTGCCAAGTTCCAACTTGTTTTGCGGAGTGGACGGAATGCAAAGGACCAGTCCCCTCCTAACTCAGGATCAAATTCTTCCCATAATCCTCCACAAACTTGCGAGAGTGGTAAAAACAAGCACCGGCCACCAGCAGTTTGTCACTACATTTCTCCCTTTGAGAGGTATGCCTTCACCCTCTTCTCTATCTACCCACTCTATCCATCTTGGGGTGGATAAGGTTGGTAAAGTGAGTTTAATGTGTTCATTTAGTGAGGTTATTGAACCAACTATGCATATCCATCT
The DNA here is from genome assembly GCA_015143295.1 of Tetracentron sinense. Lineage (NCBI taxonomy): Eukaryota > Viridiplantae > Streptophyta > Magnoliopsida > Trochodendrales > Trochodendraceae > Tetracentron > Tetracentron sinense. The sequence goes on along the minus strand of CM026560.1, from coordinate 19,708,351 downwards.
AACCATGTTACCTCACTTAGATGAGTGTATAGGTAATTTGGTTAGATCTAACTCAACTAAGGGGGAAAGTACTTTTGCTGAAAATTCTTCCAGACCATTGTCAGTGCTACCGGACGTGGTTCCTAGTTTCATCCTTAGGACTCCCAAGGGGAGAATTTAGTACCCTCCTAGGAATCAATTCGAGGCCTCATTTTGGGTAATTAACCGGATGGAGGAAGTCGGTCAGTTGTTAGGAGTCTTGTTTGTGGGGCACTTGAAGGAGGTTAGGGTTCTTTTTTAGGGTCTTAAAGGACATAGGGAGTCAGAATTGGAGGAAAACAACCCGATTCCCACCATTGGCTGGAAAGTAATCTACTATCTATGGGCAGTGAAATTTCACCTTTCATTGCCCAGGTGTATGTGCATAGGCACACACCTGATCACTCTCCCAAAGAGACGGTTTAGAGTCGCGCGTGCCAATGGCACACGCGGTCCTTTTAGCTGTCAGTATTTAATGCTGATGGCTGGTTATTATGCCATCCAGCACGGCATAGTGAGGTTTGATCCGTGAGGATAAACCTCACAGATTCAACCCTAAGTGTCAGCTTCCGAGAGGCTGACACGTATCACATCCATGAGGATTAATACCCCACAGATATCCTTTGAGTGTCAGTCTCCAAGAAGCTGACACGTATCCATCTGTGAGGATTAAACCCCACAGATAACCTTTGAGTGTCAACCTCCAAGAAGCTGACACGTGTCCAATCCATGAGGATAAATCCTCACGGATCAACCATCATCATACTTGGTCCTGGACTTAACCTAGACCATGGGCAAGACCTATGGTCTCACCCTTTGGTCTGTGGGAAAGACCCATGGTCTCACCCTTTGGGTCCATAGACTGACCAAGGTTAATCCCCTTTCAGAGATCTAGTCTGTGGCCCAAATGGGCATTGGACTTGGGTCAGTCTGTCCCCAACTGACAGTCAGTATCTGACTGTCATAGGGCAAAGATTCCTTGATAAAAAGGATTTTTTGTCAAGCTGTGGGGGATCCCAAGATAAGGATCCCCTCTTTTAAAATCTCATGGGATGCCACATGGTACCCCATAATCATGATAGAATTAAGATTATATCCTATATCCTAGGAAATGATGTGATTAAATATCCTCATGTTTGAAAGGTACTAGGATTCCCCCCAAAAGGGAAAACTTGGTACAAAAGTCCTCAAAAGAATAGGATTCTCTTCAGCTTTAGGAGTCTCTCAGATAAAGGAGACCCGTGAGCTGACACCCTCTAAGAGCAGAGGAGAGCCTAAGTTGACTTTCCTAAAATAAGGAAGTCAAAGAGAGAGACCAAAAACGACTCTCTCAATCTTATAAAAGGAGGGTTTTTCATAAGAAATTCACACGAAGCAAGAAGAGAAAAAAAGGAAGAAAAAGAAAAACTCTCCCCTCTCATTGAAAGTACAACAACAAACAACAAAAGAAGAAGAAGACTTCCCCTGTCATGGAAAACGTTAGGTGAGCCTCATTAAAATGGTCACCACCATTCTCTTTTCTTTTCTGCAACTACAAAGACCTCAATAAGGCACTTGTAACGGCTACATGGGATTTGGGCAACCCTATTGAATAAATAAAATATTTTATTCAAATATTTATTCTTCTTTAATTCTTCTTTTTAATAAGAGGTTCTTCCCCAAATAGGGAAGGTAATTTAACAGCCTAAGTTTACTCAAATTAGAAGGATAATTCCTCACATAAAATAATAAACTCCATACATGATATAACAATGGAGGAAATTTGATAAGTAAAGATAAATTTTGCGCTTACACTATCTCAGCTACGGAGCTGAGGAGATTAGAGTGTATTGTTAACTACGATAGAGGGTCGCTTGGAGTTTTGTCGGTCAGCCCGAGTTCATGGAAGGTCCATAGAGTTCCTAGATGACAGGCATCTCTATTATATCTTGGAATATCCGAGGGTTAGGGCTAGCTCAGAAAAGAATGGTTCTAAGGCAAATGGTGTCTTCCAAAGAACACACTCTTGTGCATTTAAGAAACCAAATTGGAGGCTATCTCGGATCACATCATCCGGGGTATTTGGGATGACTTATCCCCAGGGTGGTTGCCATTACCATCCCTAGGGGCGTCGGGGGGTATCCTATTATTGTAGGCTAAGAATAACATGAAGGTGTTGGAATCAGAATTGGGAGCCTATTCGATATTGATATAGTGAAAATTGGCTGGTGATAATTTTCAATGAGTTTTTTCGGGGATATACGGTCCTTCGGGGTCTATTGATGATTCCAACTTCTGGGAGGAATTTGATAATATCAGTGTTAGATGGGAGGCCCAATGGTGTCTGGGAGGGGATTTCAATTGTATTAGACTTGCCAGAGAGAGAAAATGGGGATGTGTCGTCAGTGTCAAAATGAGAAGGTTTGGAAATTTGATCTTCCGTCTGGGTTTGATTGATATTCCCCCTAAAGGTGCACAGTTCACTTGCTTTCAATCAACATCTAACCAGATAGCGAGCCAACTGGATCAATTTTTGATACATCCGAGCTGGGAAAATCGGTTCTCAAATGCTATCCAATCGGCTCTACCTAGGCTTATTTTGGACCATGTGCCAATTATATTGGACTCCAAATGTCTTAAAGGTGGACCAACCCCTTTTAGATTTGAGAACATGTGGTTAGAGGATGCTAGGTTTAAAATCTTAGTGAAGAAGGTTTGGACATCTACGGGAGGTTGGGGGTCTGCTATCATCCAATTTGGCCTTAAGCTTAAGGCCCACAAAACAAAATTGAAGGAGTGGAATAGGAAAGTTTTTGGGAATGTCCAAGAATGACTTTCCTCCATCCTTAAGGAGATTGGAGATGTGGATATTATTAAGGATTTAGAAGAGTTCTCCACTTCTAACTTCGAAAGAGAGGAAAAAAAATGGAGTACTTACGGTCTTGCAATTAGAAAAGATCAATTGGATACAGAAAGCGCGAGTTCAAAGGTTAAAAGTGGGAGACCGAAACACAAAATTCTTTCATAGAATAGCCAACTCCCACAAAAAGAAAAATCCATATCTAAATTATGGGTGAACGGAGATTAGGAGGGTCCTAGAGATATTGAGGAGAGTGTCCTATCGTTTAATAAATATTTGTATCAGGAGAAAAAGAAGTGGCGCCCAAATGTAGATGGTCTCCTTTTTGAAACTCTATCACTTGATCAGCGCGAAGGCTTAGAGGAGCCATTTGAAATGGAGGAGGTGACTCGGGTCATGCGAGGAATGTCCAAAGATAAGGCTCCTTAGCCGGATGGGTTCACCATTGAGTTCTACAGATCCTGTTGGGACATTGTGGGGAGAGACCTTTTAGAAGTCAAGAAGGAACTATATACCTTAGGGAGATTTGATAAGATACTCAACAACACCTTCGTGATTTTAATCCCAAAAAAAGATGATGCCTCTAAACTCAAAAGACTTTAGGCCAATCAGTTTGGTGGGTAGCGTTTATAAGATTCTTTCAAAAGTTTTGGCGGCCAAACTAAAGAAAGTGATGGGCTCAATCATATCTCTGGAGCAAGGAGCCTTTATGAGAGGGAGACAGATTCTGGATGGCATCCTGATTGCCAATGAATGCATTGATGAACGTCTCATGTGAAAGGAACCAAGCCTTTTGTGTAAAGTTTATCCAGAAAAGGCCTATGACCATGTAAATTTGAAGTTTTTGGATTATGTCCTGACCAAGATGGAGTTTGGGTCCAAGTAGAGGCAATAGATGAGGATTTGTATTTCCTTGGTGTCATTTTTCATTCTTATAAATGGCAGTCTAGTGGGTTTTTTCCAAAGTTCTTGGAGTCTACGACAGGGAGACCCCCCCTCCTTATTTCTCTTTCTCATCGTCTCATAAACTTTAAGCAGTATGTTGTCCCGAGCAAATGGTCCTCTCTATGATGGGTTTCTGATAGGAAATGACCAATTACGAATATCTCACCTCCAGTTTGCGGATGATACCTTAATCTTCTGTGTGGTCTCGTATCAAAATTTGATTTATCTCAGGTGTCTAATCCGTTTTTTCGAAATCGTCTCTGGTTGAGGGTGAATTTGGCAAAGTCGGGCATCCTGAATGTATGAAAGGTGTTGGACATTGAAGGTCTATTGATTTGTCTAGGGTGGATAGGTGCCCTCCCATTTGTGTATCTTAGAATGCCCCTTTGAGTTGGGTATAAATCTACATTGGTCTGGGCACCAATCCAGGAACGATTAGCCAATCAATTGGCAAGATGGAAATCCTCTTTCTTATTGAAAGGTGGAAAGTTAACCCTCATCAAGCACACCCTTAGCAGTCTCCCGTCATACTTCATTTCTTTATTCACCATCCTTTCATTGGTGGCTGCCTCTTTAGAGGAACTTCACGGAGTTCCTATGGCATGGTCGGGGCAATAACTTTAGATATCATTTAGTACCGTCGGGGTAACCTATGTCGTCCTAAACAAGTTGGAGGTCTTAGTCTGAGACACTTGGCAAAGGTAAACAAGGCTCTATTAGCTAAGTGGGTTTGGAGATTTGGGGAGGAGAGAGAGAATTTATGGCGGTCAGTTATAGTTGCAAAGTATGGAGAGGTATTTTGTTGGGTTCCGTGAGGATTTAAGAGGTCTCATGGGGTAGGTCTGTCAAAGGGTATTATGGCGATGGATCATCTAGTTATATCTAAGTTTAAATTCAAGGTGGGTAGAGGGTCGGATGTTCAATTTCGGAAAGATACTTGGTGGGGTCCTGAACCCCTAAAAGACTCTTTTTGTAATATTTATCTCCTTAATTTAGACCAAGATGAGTTAGTGGGGGATTGATTTGAAATGAGGGATGGTAGTGGCGTGTGGTGTCCTAAGTTGAGAAGGGATTTGAATGATTGAGAAATTGAAGAGTTAGGTCTTTTATTGTCAAACCTTGGTTCTGATCATGTGGGTCCTGAAGATCGGGATTGTAGAATCTAGTCTGGAAGCAACAATGGTAAGTTTTTAGTGAATCGCTTACTCTCATTTGAGTCAGCATCTGTTGCACCATTTCCTCATCGACAAGTGTGGAATCCAAGTATTCCATCCAAGGTGTCATTCATTTTGAATGCATTTTTAGATAAAATCCTTACGTGTGATCACTTAAAGAATAGAGGGGTGGAGTTTGGCTAATCGTTGTTTCTTATACCTCAAAGCGGAAGAAACGGTGGACCACTTGCTACTGCATTATCTTATTTTGGATGTCATTTGGGGGTACTTGACTACTTTCTCTCCCGTTTAGGGATGGATTGGGTCTTACCTTCTTCCTTTCAGAATTTCTCGAAGCAATGATCTACTTGGTGATGTACTTTCATACTCCCTATAATCCGCATTTAATTTTCAAACACCCTCCTATTGCTTTTTGTCCAAATGGTTCCACAAATAAATCTCCACAATACACCCTTGGTATCCTCAAGGTCATGAATGAACCGGTTGGAGATGGAGATAAAATCCATGAAACTTTCAGGAAAGGCACATGAAACCCTAAAGAGTGATAGGAATTGATCCAAAACCCATCTAGCAAGAGGACAATGCAAGCATGCATCTATTTTCCAGATGTCGTCCCTTGTTTTTCAAGTGGTCAGATGTGAAGATTGTATTCAAAGCAACTGTCCAAAGGAAGAATGCAGTCTTAGATGGAAATCCAGGATTTCACACCAAGTGTTTGTTAGCCTATAGGTTTTCAACTTAGGTCTCCATATTGATTTTGATGATAACAATAATAGAATGAGATTTATGTTACTAATGTCTCTATTGAGTTTATATGATAAACAGTTTATAAAGAGCATTAGCAAGCCATTTAAGATGAAAAAGCATGAAAATGACTCCATCCATGAAGAAAGATCTTTACCAAGACTATTAGATCAAGTTAGATCACATTGAAGATATTAAAGATCATATCAAATCCCAAAGTCCAAGTCAGATCGTGAAGCTTAAAGTCAAATCAAATTCAAGATCAAGACTAGAAGAATGAAGACTCTCAAGAAGGTTTAATTGTTTTATTTAAGAGTCTTAGGATTTATGTAAGAAATCCTAAAAGTTCAGTCGGTTAAATTGCTCAGTACTTAGATTGACCATAGGTGCCGTAAGACTTAATTGAATATTATTCTAAAGACCTAAAATCATGATAATTATCTTGTTAAAGATAAGGTATAAGACCTAGGAAATCATTCTCATCTTATTGGTCTTTAAAATCAAAAGTTCATGAGAATTTAAGCTTGAACCATCGACGGATGGGCCAGGGGATTGGTCAACTGTCAACGGTTGAGGTTACAGAAAGCTTAAAAACTTTCTGTCTTATAAACCGTCGATGGTTCCAGGATGGGAATCTCATCCGTCGACGATTGTCTGCGGGAAACAGTAAAATTTCTCACAACGGTAAGTTTTTAACGGCTCTTTGAGTTTCCATAAAGCCTCCAACGGCCATATTATTCAAAGGGCTATAAATAGGAATGATTTATGAATGAAATTAAGTACTCCAATACTTCCAATCATTCAATCCAATACTCCAAAGCTTAGATTTCTAATCTATTGAGTTATAACCTAGAAATCCCAAATCCTAGTTTTTGAGCTATTCAACTCCAATCTTTGGGAGATTTCATAGAGTGTTAAAAGTCATTTATCAACTCATCTAAGGAGCATTTTTAGATTGTAAACCTCTTCCTAAAAGGAGTATATTTGAAATTAAGACATCTGTGGGAGTCTTATCCGTGAAGCCGGAGAGCTTTGTAAGAGGTTAGGTCGCAACCTGGAAAGTGGACTAAGTCTAGAGAGGATTATTCCCTAGCAAGGTTTTGATCTCGACCTGGAAGAGAGATTGGTGATTTGTAATAAATCGTGGTGAATCCTTCAAGCCGAAGAGCTTAAAGCAGGGAGTAGGTGGGTTGCCAAACCTCGAGAACAAATATCGTGTGTCAACTTGTGTTTGCATTTTCTCTAACTCTAACTCTTATCTCTTTCACTCTTATTTGAATGTATATTTAGAATTGTCTGATTTCAATTCTCTTTAACTTAATTAAGTTGAAATTCGGCTTAGGAAATTGGAGTAGAATTTTTAATTTGCCATAGACTCTAATCACCCCTCCTCTAGGGTCAATACCCTAGGCAACAGCATTAAGAAAAATATAAGCCATGTGTAATATATGTGGTTTGATTAAAAAAACCTGACTAAGAATCGACCCTTGCTATTCCTAGGCCATAGCCTGCCATCCCTAGAAGAAACATTTGGTTTAACCATGTTGAGGCCATTCATGAGCCACAAGAAGTTCTTTACCTCCCTATCATTTAACCTCCTATGAACATGGTTTAAAATTTTAATATGTATCGACTGATACGGGCCGATACGTATCCTATTTGGAGCTATCTGATACACTAGTACGCTGGAAAAAAAATCACTGTATCGGACCGATACAAGCCCGATACGCTCATTACAAGGATTTTTTATTTAATTTTTTTTCTCCTTCCATTTACACTAAGATCCACAATACATACCCGATACACACAACTTATTTACATAAAATATTATTTAAGTAAATAATTTTAACTTGATTTTACTTTCATTTACTTTAGATATAAATATGTAAATAAGGTTATCCCCCTATTTAAATTTAATAAAATTATCCTAGATACAAATTCTTGAAAAATAAAAGTCAACTTTCTAGTTCAAGAATAAAACCCTCTTCTTAGCGCCTTTTAGGGATTTAGTCGGAATTTAAACTTTCAAATGATAGAGTATTTATCGAATATTAAAATTTCATAAATTCGATGGTATCAAAAATTACCAAAACCCAAAAGTCTGGCAAAAAAAGTCTCAAATTTTAGTGTTAAAAAAATTTTCATCTAAAGGGTCAAAAAATCAACTAACAGTGTAACTATTCAATATAAAAAGACTTATATTAAGCTTAAAATTTAGGGTTGTAATTCAATACATTCTTATTATAAGGTTTTAAATCTAAATTGTTTTTCTTATACTTAACTAAGTGACTATGTTTTGTATTTTCATACCTTGCATTTACGCCTTTTTTAACTTATAAAATTATTAACTCTTATATGCAAGGTGATAAACATAATTGGAGGCCTTCATTTAAGTTAGTATTAACTTATATTTGAATTAAAGAAGTTTTATGTAAGGTATCCAAATTTTTCATTGTGTATCAAAGCATTTCTTGGCGTGTCCTAATTTTTTCCGCCGTATCCATCCGATACAGTCCGATATGTATCTTGTTTTGGATTTACCAATTTGGCACTCGATACCGATTTTTTGAACCATGCCCATGAAACCCCGGATGCAAAATCACTGACTACCTATACACTCTGAGGAAGAAGCTACTTTGTCTCTCATATCTACCGCATCGAGTACAAAATAGAAAAATCCTCTCTAAGGTGGGCTGTATAGTGCATACACACCAAATATCATCCCAAAACCTCATCCCCTCTACCAATAGTGAACGTAATATGGTTACCAAAATCTCCTTTAGCATTCAAAATTGCTTTCAACATCCATGAAAAGTTTGTCTTTGCATTAGTAGATTTTTCCTCCATTATTATACAATTTTTTTGCTACTTAAATTTCTTACTAGTAGAGACATGGTTTAAAAAAACGCCAAAACCGTTACGTAACGGTTTCGGTGAATGTCGTTACCCGCTATCGTGTTGTTATGCATTTTTTTTCCATACAGGTACCGTAACGGTAACAGCGTAGGACTCATTCACAGAAATCCAATTCGAGTTTTTTTAACTAAAAAAATATCGAGCTTCGCCCCCCTGCCACCCCCTAGGCAATCTACTAAAGGTAAAACGATATTTTTAGTGAAAAAATTCTTTAGAATCTTGTTACTTCTTCTAACATATTTTTTTTATTTTTTTTCCTATTTATTGTGATTTTTTAGATTTTTTTAAGCAAAAAAAAAAAAGTCGTAAAGGCCGAAACCGTTACATAACAGTTTCGGCCGTGTCCATTACGGTGTCCGAAACCCTTTTTTTGAACCTTGAGTAAAGAAGGTTTTACAGTGCCAAATAGCTCCACTTCAAGAATAGAGGGGTTGTTGATTTGCTATCGGAGTCTAGTGAGTGGGTTAGGCACCACTTCCCATCTCTCCCTTTCCAACTGAACCTAGGCCGTCATTCTCAAACACTTCCGTATCTATCATCCAGCCTTGGAACATAGTACTGAGATGAGACGCACCTGTGATCTGCCCCTCTAGTTCAGATGGCAAGGTGTGCCCCTTATTGGAGGTAGGTGATGGGATTAAGTCCCATGATGGGAAAGCCTCGGTGATGTGTCTAGCAAGAGCCCCTCCCACCATTTACTAACCCTAACAGATAATAGTAAATAAATGATGCCTTGTACCGAAGAACATATTGAGATGAAGCATCTAGAGATTTTAGTGCACAGGGTTTAAGTTGTGTAGCATTTTATATATCTCTAGTGTAGTAATTAAGGCAACAAAATAGAGTATGTAGATTTATACATAACCCCAAACTCTGCAATTAATAGAATAGACATGACCTAGAATTATCGGAGTTGTACCTCGAATTTTGGTACATTTCTCCTAGTTCCTCCTTCAAATGCAAGTATAGGTAGAAATGCCAGTGCAGGTCCCTTTATGTCTACAAGGAAATTCTGCAAGGAACAGAAAAATAGTGTCTTATTATAAAGTCTACACATGTAGTTGCAGATACCGACCAATAGGAAAATGAAATGTGAATACTACAAATTCACGTGGATATATTGCAATATAGTAGAGCACACTGAACAAGCACATCAATTATAAATGACAAAGAAAAATAAGAAATCAAAAAGGACAGAACTAAACAAAGCAGACAACTATAAAATAAACAAAATAAGTTTACTATTTTAGTTAAATTTACACTAAACTAAATTCTAGATATAAAGTCATTATAAAAACTTCCAGCAGTGGTAAGATAAATACTGGAGCTAGCATCTCACATGCACTATCTACCTAAAATAAAATTCAAATAACAATCCATATTCCCAACCAACATACAAAAAACAGTCGCCAAGTGGGAGGCTATCTGGAGTAATACTGTAATAATTGATAGCTTTTATTATTTGAAGCTGGGTAACATGTATTGGAATTTTTTAGGGTAACATATTACTTATCTTCGAGGTTATAAATATAAGACCATGTATATTTATAATTCTATTATATTAAAGAGAGAAAATATTTCCAAGTTCAATTGAACAACAAAACAAAAAATAAGGTTCAAAAATTCCTAACATGGAACTCCACGATGATACTGAAGTAATTCAATAGATGCTTACACCTGCCTTAGAGTCAACCACAATACCAAGAACTGTATCTCCAACGCAAGGTACATATTGTTCAAAAAATAAAAAACCAAACAATAATATTAGCATGCAAGGATGCCAAGGAAGAGAAAATAGAATCAATGAAAACTATTCAATGGTACTTGAGTACTAGAAAATGATATCACTTTAAAGATATTTTTTATCTTAGTCATTAGAGAAAATAATGAGATCTGAGTAACATATACAACACAAAACAAAAAATTTCAACACATGAAATTATGTACTATTTCTCAAGTTTCAATATATCGATGAGCTCTGATTTATGAATGAAAGATTTGAAACTACTACAACAAAATAAGCGCAAACTAACGAATACGACCCTCTGTTTCAATAGTAAAGACATGTAAGAGATAAGATACACACACACACACACACATATATATAGAGAGAGAGATGTATAGAATTTCATTCTCTTATCTAACGGATTACAAGTATTGATCTATGAGAAGTTATTCGTATTTTTAAAAAAAATTAAACTACTTCAAATCCAATCTATAACTATTAGGAGCAGGTTCTCATGCTTGTCCATCATAGGAAAGCATTTTTCAGCATTAAGGTCTAGTGTTATCATGTAGAAAAATGATTACTGAGAATGCTAACACTTTTCCACCATGTTTAAGAAAACAAGAACTCCACAGATGATGAGAGAGAAAAATCCCCATCAAGCTTAGCCTCCCTTTTCTTTGTTGGGTTTATCACTACGCCCTGATTACCATTAAATAACTTTTTTCTATTCAAAAGAATAATCCTGCATCAAATTGACATAGAGGGGGATGTTTCACTAATAACATTGACTGGTCAAAAACTTCATCCTTGATTTGATCCTGTCGTTATATTGGTTGCACTAAGACCCGTTTAATCATCAAGTAAATTTTTCTTTCGTATAAAAAGACAACTCAGCACCAAATCAACATAGAAGGGAATGTGGTGCCTTAATTGTCTGAAGTATAAGCGAAACTTCCAGTAAAAATTGATTGGCACTAACCCTAGATCCTTGCTCCTGAAAAATGACTCAATACTTTCTGCTCGAGCTCCATCCTGTACTATTTACAACCCAACAAAAAAAATTGGGGGGTTCTAGGATAGGACAAATGATGTCGAGTCAAGAACACCTTCATTCCTATATAAAATGGTGGATGTAACTAGACCCCCGATTTGTTCAAGCAAGCCAGGGATCTACAAAGACAATGACCGATTAAAATCTCCACAAACTTGACCACAACTAATTGATTGTTCAAAATATTTAAGTTTGTTGAATTGAATTATGTGAATTCTGTATATGAGCTCCATCACATACTTTTCAAAAAAAAAAAAGATTAAAATTCTAAGGATTTTTATTTTATTTTATTTTAAGAAAAGCCTCCAGGATGGGGAGGGGGGTTGGCATGGAGCCTTACCAGTATATTAAAGATCAAAATAGAAAACAAACAAAAGAGGGCCATAAAACCTTAACTCTAAAGCCCCCCTCACCTGAAGATTAAAAAAAACCTATTTTTTTTTATCGATAATCATGAAGATATATTAATCAAGAGAGAGATACAAAAAGGGGAAAGTTTACAAAGGTGTAAATTGAAGACAAAAGAGAAGAACAATAAGCAAAAAGCATGAAAAAAAACCTAATTTGTCCAACTTGAACAAACCCTTAAAATTCTAAGCTTATTTAATAATAAAAAATAAGAATTATTGACGAGCCAGAGATAGAGAGAGTAACTGAAACCCTAATACATACCTGATGCAAGCCTCCCCCTAACTTAATGGCGTGGTTGGCCATGCTTGACAGATTAAGAACCACATCTCCTGGAACCTGGACCAGGAAAAAAAAAATTAATAATAATATTAACAAGTCGATATGTGGCACACAGAAGCTTCAAAAACCAAGGGGGATGGTGCGTACAACGCAACACGCAACGAGCGTACAGTAGAGAAGAATACTCACGATAATCTGGTCTACAAAGCTTGTTAGCGAAGTCGAGGGCTTCTCATCCATGTTTTCTCTTCGATTTCTATCCGTAGCGTATGTTTTGATTTCAAACTGAAAAGCACCAAAGGATGAGAGAGTGAATTTTATGCTTCACTAACACTGTGTAGGGCTAGGAGCTAGTCATAAAGTCAGGATTCGGGAATAATTCGGCATGGTTCAAGTTTGAAAAAATTTGGGAAATTCAGGAAAAATAATTATAATTATAATTATTATATAAAATAGAAGTATGATATTAATTAATATATTTAACAATTTGATTACATAATATACAATATGAGTAGCTAATTATCAACAATAATATATTCATAATATCATTTCATAAATCCAGTAAATTCCAACAAGGTGATTGCCACCTTCTGAATGGTTAGAATTTCTTGTCCTCACATATCATACCAAATCCCTAATTACAATACAAATACATAATTAAAAAATTTTAACTATAAAATCTAAAATCTTAATCAAATTTCAAAAATTGAAAATAAATGTAATATACTTCGATGTGAATCCGAAAGGGAATCAATTGCCCATGTGGTAAAGATGGCCTTATCCTGTTGGTGGTATCTTTTCTTCTCCTTGTTAAACTTCTTTCTCTCCTCAAAATTAGGGATCTTATTAATTATCATCTCAATGCTTACCCTCACTTCTTTATCCATCTTAATAAGTTTATTATTATAAAACAAGTAAGGATTCAAGTAGGCGGCAACTGCATGCAAGAGACTTTACAATGTCTTGTTTCACCTTTCATCTATTATCTTCCAAAAAGGTATATACTTCTCATAATTGCCTTTATATACTTTTTTGATTGCCTCTTTCGCCTTATCCATACTTTCATATAAATATTCCATAGTGGAGTCATCACCATCTACCATTCATAGAACCCTAGCAAGAGGCTCAACTATCTGGATTATCTCTCTGCCCCTCTCCCAAAACATACTACCCTATATTATATTTGCAACTTTTGTTTCTTCCCTTGTCTTGCTTTGAGGAAGAGCTCTCCATTTAGCCGAAATAATCATAAACCTTAAAGCTTGCTCCTCTTTGAGAATAGATTGCAGACAATGAAATTGTGTAGCAAATCTAGTCGCATCGGGACTTTTTAGTTCTCTCTATTGTGTGTGTAATCTCATCAAATCCAAAACATGTTGAAACTTGTACAAAAATTTCACAATAAGTCTTGCATGCAAGTTTTTGTAACCTCATGTGAAATTTCACAATAAGCCTTTTTAGTTCTCTCTATTGTGTGTGTAACCTCATGTGAAGTTTTTGTATAAGTTTCACACAATGCGCATTTTCCAAAATTGGCTTCACATGAGGAAACTCATCTATATTCTCTAAAATCAAATCCAAACAATGTGTTGCACATGATGTCTTGAAGATATGTGGATATCTATCTTCAATAATAATTCCAACCACATTGTAATTGGAAGCATTGTCTGATATAAATTCGACAACATCTTTTGCCCTAATTTCTTTGATCATAGATGCAATGAAATTCGCAATGAATGTCGCATCTCTTTTATTCTCTACTGTACACTCACTTTTCAAAAATATTGTTCCTTTAGGAGACTCCACTAACAAGTTCACATGTGCCCTCTTCTTCCCATCAGTCCAAGAATCAGACATGATAGTAAACCCAGAAATAGCCTATGATTATTATATTGTCTTACTAACTCTTCTGCTTCATCCTTCAAGTTTGCCAATAACTTTACCCTACATGTTTCGCTACTTGGGAGAACATAACTCAAGTCATGATTCGAAACAGCTGTGATGGTATCCTAAAACTTTTGTGACCTTATCAATTGAAACGAAAGATTATTCGACACCAAAGCCTTTGCAATCAAACAATCTGCAACCTCTTTTTCTTTCTTCTTTATGAGCTGATATACCTTTGGCTAAACTCCAAACGACCCTTATACATGGTCTCCTCTTCCTAGAGGACTTAGGCTACCACAAATTGTGCTTGTATGCGCAGTTGATCCCTTAGAACTTCCACCACCAACTTGAGAATTAGATGGTCTCAAAAAATCCGATATCTTTGTCCTTTTACGGGAATCCATCTCTTGTACGACCTCTAATGTCATTTCATTAACAAAATCAGGCACTGAACTTACTGAAGGACAAGGCCGCAAATCTCTTTGCATTAATTTTGAAAAATGATACTTCATACAGGTAATTCCACCCACAAATACTTCTTGACAAAAATTACACCGAATCTTTGTCCCTCCTTTAATTAAATACTCCCAGAAAGGATCTCTAACTCTTGGCAAGGTTATCTATGATACTTTGATTTAAAATTTCAAACCCTTGTCCCTACTCCCTAGTCCCTAAGGCTCTGTTTGTTTGCAAGGAAAACAGATGATGGAAATGATTTTCAAAGGAAAATAATATTTTATGGTGTTTGGTGTCCTGGAAAATACATTTCTTTCTAGAAATATTTTCTGCCTTGGAAATGTTTCCCATCACATAGAAGGAAAATGTTTCTCTTCAAAAGAGAGAGAAGTTATTTCTCTCAACTCAGGCTGCCCGACGCTCATCTCCATTTGTTCTTCATTCTCCACCATTGACGACAAGATCAACCTCGACTCCAAATCCTCCTACACTCAGATTGTTTGATGAATTTTCTTGAGCTAAACAAAGCCCCAAACATTTGATTTTTTTTTCAACAATTACTAAATTAGTGATGTCTGAATGAAGAAATATGCATTTATTTCTCTCTGGTAACAACCCACGCGGTTCTTCAGCTCTTGTTGGGAGTATTCAAGGCCATTGTCATCGACAAACTCGACAACTACTATGAAATCATCATTAAAAGAGTTTCAGAGCTCGCAAGTGAATTCAGGAAGAATCTTGTATTTCATCATATTTGAAGAAGTTCGAATTCTAAATCTTGTTGTAATTGATTTACTGATAATGAAGATTTTTTCGGCTTTGATTTTCTTCTCCTTCTGTTGTTTGAGATTGTGGTGGTGTTTGAAGTTGTAGGATTTGTGATATCTAATTAGGACTTGATTGATGGAGTAATTCAAAATGTGCGAGTTTACTTCGTTGGTTGCTTAGGTGTTTGATAAGTATCTGTAGCTTGCAATCTACTCATGGCTGTAATTATTTGATAATTTTGAGTTTAAATTGTCAATTGATTGCGAATTTAACCTTAATTTGTTGCTTGCATTATACGGGAATGTGTATGATTCGAAATGTTTGAGCTTTTTTTTAGAAGCTTAATTCGTCATTCGACTAGGTGTTTGATCTATATATATAGATTACAAATTACTGGTATTTGTTTTTCTTGAACAAAAATCAAGCGAAATACATCCGTGTAGGTCTTTGATCTATCTATCTAATTCCAATATATTAGTCTTTTGTGTTTATTTGTTTTTTGGTCTGTACTGGTTTTTTGAGTTAAATCTTATTATATACTGCTTAATTGTAGGACTGCATTATCCTCTTATAAACTTCTGGCTTTGGCTTGTTGCTATTTGGTAGAAGTCAGTACTTCCCAATTTTGTCTAGTTGCCAGCAACTAGGGAATGCTCTTCTGAAACTAGTTAAATTCGGTATCTGTATTAGCATGATTTTGCTTTAGATGACTCTATTTTCCTCCTTCAAGGACCATATATGCATTTGGGACTTTCTGTGTTCTATTGTTGTAATGGTAAACAAAATGAGGTTTTCATTGCTAAATATTTTTGCTATAATTGTGCTATTAGTTAGCTTTGAATATTAAGTCAATACAAAGAACTCCATCCTGACATATCTGTGCTTCTGCATAACAATATGAGTCATTGACCTGTAATACTACTATCTTGTTGGGATAGTTTTGAAAAATTGAAGTAACTCCATGAGAGGTTTAGTACCTATATGGTGGTACCATGGTAGTTTCAAGCACTCTTTTTTTCCCTCTTCTCCTTCACTAATGTATGTTTGTAATTGCATAATAACAAATGGCCTTTAGCACTATCACAGATCTGGCATCCGGTTTGCTTCTTTGAATGACTATTCAACCTGCTGGATTTACATTTTCCAATCACCAGTAAAACTCAAGGAGGGCCATCCTTAGAAATTACAATTTTCATGAAAATGGTGATTTGTAATCGTAACTCCCTATAAACCATCCCAAGGGTATAACAGATTCACAGTTGTTTTTCGGATAAATTACACTGACCTCCCTTGAGGTTTGGTGAAATTTCATAAACCTCCCCTCTTGTTTATGATATTACTATATTACACTGCCCTCCCCTGTCAAGCTTGTAAGGTGTAAGGTTAACGCCGTTAACGGATAATACTCGTTTACAATTTTACCCTCATTACTTGAAGAACACGTCGTTAGACTTGGTTTGAAAGCTCAACCACAATTAATGTGTTTTGGCCACAATGTTAGAATGTTGAATTTGTGATCACTACATCCATGTTGCTAATTGTGATCACTATACCCTATACTCAAATCATCCCATGAAGGATGCCTAGGAATATGTGTTTGATTTGGGATGTGTTCAAAGTAAAAAGAGGCGGTTTGTTCACTGTTGAGTCCTTTAGAGATGTGGTATAGGTAGGAATTACATGTCTGGATGTGCTCAGTGCAAGTAGAAGGTACATAAGGGTTGATTTGACAAAGACATTGGTGGAAAGAGCTCTGGTGAAGAGGGTTGTGAAGTGTGAACAAGGGGAGGAGTAGGCCAAAGAGCAGGAGGCTGTTTTGGGGAGCCATAGATGTGGTCTGGGTGTGTTTCTGTGAGGGAAAGCTGAAACATGGGAAAAATATAAAGAGGATATTGAAAAATAGTTGTTCTGTTTGGGCATACATGTTTGTTAGTTTGTGAAGGTACACATCTAGTATTGATGTTTATTGGTCTAGATTGAACATCTTTCAATTAGATTCTTCCCACACCTCTTTAGATTTTATATATAATAAATAATACTTCTAAATAGAGTTTTGGGGGGATTGTCAATAGTATTGTATTTTCTCTGCACAACAGGATATATACACCTTCTGTCATGGTCCTAACCTTCCAATCAAAATCTTTCTTTCAATGTTTATGAAGAGAAACATAGAAAAGAAGATAAAAGGATTGTAGACTGTCCAAAATCAGTGCGTCAAGAAGTATATTGATATTTCCTTTAGATCCGAATGGTGTTGATTGGGGGCTGTAGGTCCAATGGGTGGCAACATCTAGAAGTCTAGATCATGAAGGAAAGTAAAGAGGGACGAGAAGTTGGGAAAAGCAGTTACGCTACTTGAACTTTGATGTGTTGTTTCATAGTAAATGTAAGCAAGCAAGAAGACAATTTTAACAACAATAAAAAAAAAATGATGGCAACTAATCAATGGAGTAACTTTTTTCAAAATTCTAACATGTAAATAATCATTTCATTAAAGAAACTGAAGAATAGATTTTTAACCAAGATGTGAACTTATAATGTTTCCTAGAGATTAAATCATTTAAGCTAAATTTCTCCCACAACTTTTCACAAAATTCTAGCATGTAAATGATCATTTCATTAAAGAAACTGAAGAATAGATTTTGAACCAAGATGTGAACTTATAATGTTTCCTGGAGATTACTCATAGTAGTAGTAACGATATTATCAACTCATTTTAAGTTAACTCCACCAATTCCATCTTAGGTTTGAGTGTTTGACCATTCTTTTTAATTTTGATTCTTATTTCGTCTTGAGCATATTCTACAAATGGTGGCTGATATTAAAGACTAGAATTGCATAGATGATTGATAATAGTGGAACCATAAAACCCAGTATTGTTATTGTGGTACCTTGTATTAACTCAATTTTAAGTTATTTCCGCTAGTTCCATCTTAGGTTTGACCTATTCCTTTTATTTTTGTTTCTTATTTTTTGTGTCGAGCATTTTCTACAGATGATGGATGATATTAAAGAATGAAATAACATAGATGATTGATAATAGTGGAAGCATCAACTCAGTATTGTTACTGCGGTACCTTGGTTGTGTCACCCTTTTGTTTATATTTCTAGGAAACAGAGTAACTAGGCAAAGATGTTCTTTTTAGTTTAGAAGACCATGCAGTTCCATTTCCAACAGTTTTGCAGTGCTCATAGTATTGTTTTAGCTCACTTGTTTTGGGAAAGGTAGCTTGTGAAATATATCTTTAGTTTTCTCAAGTATTAACTGAATCGATTGCTTAATGTTCACTGCTTTATTGAAGTTGCGGTTTGTGAGTCTCTGCTGATTCAATTTGCCATCCAGTTTTGATTAATTTTATGGTATAACAGTATTCTCTTACATGTTACACAGGTTTACCACCCAAACATCAACTCCAATGGCAGCATTTGTCTTGAAATTCTCAAGGAACAATGGAGCCCTGCACTGACCATATCAAAGGTCCTCCTCTCTATTGGTTCTCTCCTCACTGACCCCAATCCTGATGACCCCCTTGTCCCTGAGATTGCCCACACCGACAAGAAACAGAGACCCGATACAAGGAAAGGACAAGGGCATGGACCCAGAAATATGCCATGAACTAAGATCAGTTTTTGCTGGTTCAGACACCTCAGGGAAACAAACAGACTGATCGCACAGGAGGGTTAATTTTTTAAAAGGTCTTTGCAGTTAATTTTCCTAATCCTTGTTTATTGATTGACATGGATTAGGTTGTATTTTGAAACTATGGATTGACACATTAGGTTAATACTATGTCAATGGACTCAAAATTTGGTTATTTTAATGTTAACATATTATGATAGATTGTTTTTTTTTTTTGTTTTAGATTAAGAAAATCAAATTTGATCCCGGTCAAAACTTAATTCGGACATGCAAAGAAGGCAACATAAAGGATCGGGTAGAAATTATTATCCAAAAAAAATTCAACCATCTAAACACAAAATAAATTTTTGTATGATTTTCTGAAAAAAAAAATCCTCCTAGCCAAGCGGTAGAAAATATAAGATTAGGAAAACTTTCCAGGAAAATATTTTCATTGGAAAAGTTTTATTTTCCATCCCATTTTCCATGCAAACAAACAGAGCCAAAAGAAAAGAACATGCACCAAATAATTCACAATATAAGTAATTAAGCAGGAGCATACAGTCATTCAAAACATTAAGTAATTAAGCATGACAGCCAAATAATTCACAATATAAGTAATTAAGCATGGGCATATGGTTAATTCATAATAATTAACCCATAAAATGCTTATCATCTAATTGGATGGATAAAAATAAATACCATAAATTAAATCTCTAATAATTTGAAATAGGGAAATGGAAAATGGACCCCAGGGTCGGCTTAGAAGCTGAGCCCGGGATCTCATTGGCCCATGCCCCCTTTTTACTACCCATCAACTGTGGTTAGGATTCACTCACCCCTTATGGTTAAGCAATCTAACCATGGTTTTTGTTTTAAAAGTATTAATTTTAATTTAATTATGCTTAACCATGGTTACAAATGTGTTAAAAGGGACACGAGGACACAACAGTCAGGACTCCTCGAAATATTGATTAAAAGAATCAATAAACTAATAAAATCATACCTTTTAAATATTAGAAGTGAAGTTAAGCAGAAATCAGAAGCCCCAAGCCAGCAGCCATCACAAATGGATCTATCTCTACTCCCTAAACTGTTTGATTTCACAGTCACAAAGAAGTAACGGACGTCATCACTAGTGGATATATGGGAATGAGAAAACAAAGAAAAAAAAAAAACGAATGCAGGAAATACTTCTTCATGACTGTGAAGTTACCTTCTTTCTCTACAACTTTGAAAAAAAAAAGGAATGAAAACGTGAGACGGTACCTTCTTCTCTTCCACAGTTCCACTTTGAAAAAAAACGGATGAAATGAATCAAAGGGGGGTTTAAGCAGGAGACCCTTTTCTTCTTCTCCTTCTCCTTCTCCTTCTTGATATAAGAAGGAGAAGTGAATAATGCGAGTTATATGAATAATTATTCGGAAATAATGCGAGTTATATGAATAATTCACGAACTCACGAATTTTTCAAATTATCACGATTAATTCGAGAGGTGAAAAAAACGTGAATTATTTACGAAATTTTCAATTATTCAGCGAATTTTGTGACATGCAATTTGGCTCCAACCAGGTCTATCTACATCACGCTCGAAGCCTTAGCTCTCTTTCCGGTCCAGGTTTCATTTTGTATACACATGCTTCAAGAACTGGACCACATTCCATAAATTGATAAATTAATTAGGACTTGTTTGGATAAACTTCTTTACAAATTAGTAGGAAAACTTCCAGAGAAAATAGCTCTTTGTGAGAGTAGGTAAAAGTCATTTTAAGGGACAAATGACGTTTGGTTTGTTCTTGTGATAAATAGCTTCTAAATACGATAAGTCAAAATGTGTGTTTGGCTTCCATTACGTGTCGCGACCCAAAATTCCCCTTAGAAGTTTTGAGACTTTGGCGTCGTGATGTATACTTCAAACCATCCTGTAAGAGCATATAAGACACGCTAAACAATGAACCTGAAATTTTATTTCTTCTATAAACAGTATTCCAAGTACAAACGTTTACAATAACTGAAATATAAACTAAGACATGTATATAAGATGCCTATTTTGAGTTATCAACTCAAACCAATACAAAATCCCATAAATGAAAACCCAAAATACATATCTCTCCCTCTCATCCACTCATTAGTGTGGACACCTGTCAAGGTCCCTTACACCCTCAAGATAATTGTCTATCAGCTCCTCGACCCATGGTTTTGGAGCGCGTGTGTCTACATGTGTTCCTGCCAAAGTGACATTTTGGCTGAGCATGGAATACTTAGCGTTTACAAACTATTAACTAACAATGTTATAAAACATTAAAATGACATACAGGATACAGTTCATCAGAACACAAACATAAAAAAAATGTCTCTCTGTGTTATTATTAATGGTAAGGACTCTTTACTAGTAGAGACTTTAAAAGACTCCTATTATTCAACAACTATTATTCAACAACAACAAAAAAAAAGACTCCTATTAGAAAGCCTTATCTTATATGATTTATTGGTAAGGAATCTTTATTAGTAAAGACTTTAAAGGACTCAAAGCCCTATCTTATATGATTTATTAGTAAGGACTCTTTATTAGTAGAAACTTTGAAGGTTTTTATTATTATTTCTTGAGTTGCTTTTCGCCTTGTTTTCTCTTTGAGGGTAAGCAGGTAAAGATCACAGAGGTGTTTGAGTATTCATATAGTTAAACACGTTTGAGTAAGGCAAGGTTCCCTTATCAATGGGATAACTTTCTAAGAGAATAACAAGGTTTCCTTATCAATAGGATGATCATCTTCCAAAAGAATGGCAAGGTTCCCTCATTAGTGGGATTACCTTCCAAAAGAAAAGGAAACAAAATAATTACAACATTAGAATACATGTTATTAATCTTGGAGATTTTTTTGGATCTTGGAGATTGGTATCTTGAGATCCCATATTAGGCAATGCATGGTTGGGATAGCTCCTTGATTTGTTAGGTCCATGATTAATCATAATCTTATTTCCAACTGCATTCTTAATTATCTCTATAGGTATCCTTATCAATAGTCAGCAGAGTGATTATGGAAAAGGAAACCATCAAACAGAATTGTGATTTGTGTGTTTACGAAAATCATGGCCAAGTGATTTTCGTATTCCTAAGGATTCTTTTCTGGCTTCAAAATCTGCTATGTACAACCCATTGTTAACAAAACTTTGTTTTATTAAAGTAAAAACTGTGTTTTGATGTTTGATCTTTAATCCTCATTTGAAACTATATGCAATAGAAAACCTTGGATCTACCAAGAGCATCAAGGTTATTCTACAGTACCTTCCTAGCAACCACAAGTTCATCATTTTCTTTTTATTATTATTAACAGACTAGCAGCAATAGTCTTCCATTCTCATTTAAATGAATATTTTACCAGTGCTAGCCTAGGCTCCTAGGCAACCAACAATGTATTAAGCTATGTTACCTGGTTGGTCAGTTCACTTAGTTTGTTCGCAATTCGCACTTCATCTCTCTAGAGTGAACCCTGTTTGCTAGCTAGGGATAGGAGGAGACAATTCATCTGTATATTTTTAAATCCCTACTTAACTTTTTTAGTATTTAATTACTTTAAAAATAAGAAAGAGTGTAATAGGGGAGAGTGGGGCTAACAAAGTCGTCTTTTTACATATACATAATACAACTTAATGAAAATTGCTAAAAATCACTTTTCATAACATCTAGCTTTGAACTGATTTGAGGACACCATGACAGTTTTTTCTCGCCTTATGTTCTCATATTAATTCGATAGAGATCTCTATAGTAATAGCTTAGGTTCCCATGAAATTGCCACCCTTGCTCATACCTTCCACGGTCTCACACATGAACCACGTGGTGTAGGAGTCTCTCACTATCCAATTGCATCCTCCTCAATTCATGAACTCACTCATTTGGATTTACCTATTTTAGTTTTTATTCTAGGGTAGCTTGCTGTATCATTGATTCAAGAGGGTTTAATTATAAAAGCTAAGACACCAAATTCAACTCAGAACAAAGCTGCACAATTGTAAATATGTGAGGGATCCAATATTAGAATTTTCAATACTATGATGCACTGAGCATTTTGGCATAGTAGATGCTACTGATTATTTAATTGAATCATCTATTAATTCATCTTAATGCTTGGATTGTGGAGCAAACTTCTAATATGTTTGACCATTTGTTGCTATGCTCTATAGTAAGGTGTGGAATTGGTGCATGAAATAGCATCATCAATCCTCAAGGAATTTGATGTATTTGATTCATAAGGCACGCATGTATTTATTTGTACAATATTTATTTTCGATTGTTTATTATTTATTTATTATTAGTGATCATTAACAATTGAAAAAAACATTATGGATTTACATATGCCTCGGGTTACTAAGGTAAAAATATATATTTTTTAATAATAAAAAATTAATACGTGCAAAGCACGTGTACCTTTATATATATATATATATATATATATAACTGATTCTTCTAGTTTTATCACCGATTCTCTGATTAAATCAGGGAATTCTGTTTTCATGCCCGTTTTGAAAAGTCTGATTTAGGAGTTTTGGAAAGCGGTTGATTAGCTGGTTCATTTTACTCATTCAAACGGCTGATTAGGTTTTCAAAACAGTGTTTCTAAGGCTCAAGATTGTCTCTGGCGATGCCAAAAATTATTTTCCTGGCAAACCACAAATCAGTGGACATGTGGCGCTAAAATGGGGAGAAGTCATTTCATTTTCTCCCCATGGTTTTGACTTCTCTCCATTTGATATCTCTCTCCTTTTTTAGCGCTGCATGTCCACTTATTTGTAGAGCCATAATTTTTTTTCCTGGCATCATCAGAGACAATCCTATGCTTCTGGCTCCACAAATCAGAGGACATGTGACACTAAAAAGGGAGAGAGATATCAAATGGAGAGAAGTCAAAACCATGGGGAGAAAATGAAATGACTTCTCCATTTTTTAGCGTCACATGTCCACTAATTTGTCGACGGGCAGATTTTTTTTCCTGGCATCACCAAGACAATCCTGAGCCATTTCTAATGCATTGATTTGGGCCCCAAGATCCGAATACTGTTTTTGCCTGGCATTTCGGCCATCTTCTTAATGCACTGTGATTTGGGAGGGCCTCAGATTCTCTCTAGTGCCAAGATGAGCTTATCTCGAGCAACCATAGAATAGAAAACATGTGGCGGTGCAGTCCACAAAAATCATGGGGCAATGATTTTGATTTCTCTCCACACATAATGAGACATGTGGCGATAAGTGTGAGAAAAATGGGGAGAGATATCAAGTGGGGAGAAGTCAAAATCATGAGGAGAAATTGAAATGACTTCTTCCCTTTTTTGGCTTCGGATTCTCTCTGGCAGCTGCCCGAGAGGTGCTCTCAGGCAGCCATATATCATGCGGCAGGTGGTTGGAGAAGTCATTTCATGGGCCCCCAAATTTTGACTTCTCTCAATTTGATATCTCTTTCCCTTTATCTCACTATTTTATCACCATGTATCAAATAATGTGGGGAGAAGTCAAAATCATAGGGCCCATGAAATGACTTCTCCAGCTACCTGCCGCATGATGGCCGCATGATGTATGGCTGCCCGAGAACACCTCTCGGGCTGCTGCCAAGAGAATCCGAAGGCCCCTTTTTTATGCCAACTGTCGCACGCCAGAGAGAATCCGAAACCATTTGGGAGTCAGAAACCGAACAACCTAGAAGGGCATTTATGTTATTTTTGAAAAATTGAGACCAAAAGCTTAGGTTATACCCAAACCCTAGTTAACCAATTCCAACCAGTCTTGTTAATTCCCTTATTTTAATCTGTTGCTTCTTCTGCTGATCTTTTCAATTTTGAAAAATCATTTATTCTGGTGATTTCCTTTTTGCTTCGATCAAAGCAGGGATGATATTAAGCGATGGGAAATCGTTCAAATAAATCTACTCTTGGGACACGCGGATTCCGATCACTCGCTTTTCTCGTAAGTTCTTTATTTTTCTTAAATTTGAATATCCCTTGTTCAATCTTTTTGCTAATCGTTATCTGTTTTCGATTTTTTTTCCTGTCAATCTGATTTAATGGTTGAAAGCCAAGTCTCCTTGCCGAATATTTTAAATATTTTTCACATTTTTTTTCCATTTTTGGTTTATATTCTCAAAATAGGAAAACCTAAACTGTGTAAATCAGCTCTATCCTTTTTCGTTCATCAAATACTAGATACTGTGCAGCCTGCTCATGTTGGTTTGAGTTAAATTTTTTTTTTTTTTGATGTAACAAAATTTTATTTGGGTACCCTTTTCTTTTTGTTGGTATGGTTATGGTTAGCTGGATAGTAGGAGTGCAAATTCTCTACCATGCTCCACTTCCCAGGGTGTTTTGGACAATAAAAATAAAAATAAAAATAAAAATCCCCTTTACACATTGTATTTGTGCCGGAGTGAGATTTCTTGAGGGCCATTGGTTAGTAGTTGGTTGATTAGCGCAGGAAGGCGCAGGGGTTGCCTACCACATCACCTTGGGAAACTTCAACAATCCATTGAGATTAAATTCTCTAGTACTGGTATTCAGCCCATGACCACCCTCAAATGTATTGCTAATTTCGTCCTCCTAGCTCGTGGGGCGGGTAGGTGTAATGTAAAATTCACTTAACCTTGTAGATGGCAAGTACACGTAGTATATAATTCCTTTACAATGCATGCTTATCTTTGTCATTTAATAAAGAATAACACAGCGGAGCATCTCTCCATGGAGATTGATGCTGTAACACATGTCTTTTGGTGTTAGATTGCCTTTCTATCCATAACAAACCCTAACAAGACCTTTTGTTGGGATCACACCCAAGAGTTACCTTAAGCTTTATTTAGGCGCACTTGATGCTAAATTGATGGCCACTACCAAGAGCAGTGGCTGTGGCATTCTTTGGAAAAGAAGGGCAAAAGGAAGGGAATATCAAGAAGTTTTGAATAATTCTATTGATTTTCTTACTCGTTTGAACTCCTGTGAAGTAAAAATTCCGTTGTAATTTTAATTTTGGTGTTTTAAATTAATAGGGGTAACAATGTCTATAAAAAGTGCAATGGCACGGATGGTAAACAAGCCTACATCTTATCAGAACACCTACACTTTAGAATACATGAACTGCTGAATCATGATCTGATCCAATGACAGCCATAACGGCGACCTCCTGAATATATTATATGCATATAATTAGATAACTATGCTTGATCATACCTTTCATATAAGATGTTACAATTCCGAGGAGTGTTAGCACTGTAGCACCAGTTGCGGATTTTGAAAATTTTCCAAAGTCTTGTTGTGGGTGAGACATTTGTCATTACTACCCCTTTAACAGGTTAAAAAATATTACTTTTCAAAGAGAGATATGATCTCAACTAGCTCTAAAGATAACAGAAAAAAGTAGCGACACATCGCAATTATAGTGATATGTGTTTATATTTGCAAATATGCTTTTGGTTATTTAAATGTTTTTGAGTTATTT
This sequence comes from Tetracentron sinense, assembly GCA_015143295.1. Taxonomy (NCBI): domain Eukaryota; kingdom Viridiplantae; phylum Streptophyta; class Magnoliopsida; order Trochodendrales; family Trochodendraceae; genus Tetracentron; species Tetracentron sinense. The sequence continues at coordinate 19,682,040 of CM026560.1, read as the reverse complement.
TAAATTAGATAATTAGAAAATATAAAATGCTCTATTATCTCTCTAATTAATGTACGCACTGAGATATAAACATATAGTGGTTTACTAATTACATATTTCTATTTTTTTTTACATATACTTCATTTTTAGATCATTATTCTAAAGTAAAAGTGATATTATTATTGTTTTTGACTAAATTTTTTTGGTCCATTCCATAGACAAGCTTACAATATTTCTTAGTAGAACCTAAACGTAAAGATGTAAAGCGAAAAGTAAAACAAAGAATTGAGGTTTCACTATTTTTTTCTATTTTTTGTTAATTAATAAATCCAAATGATCATCTTTAGATTTGGTGTACATGCATTTGGGTCCATAAAATTGATTTATTTACACGTAGTCTATTCGAAAAACAAGATACTGAAAAAATAAAATAAAAAAGAAATGAACTTTGTTTTGAAAATTGTTGACACCACCATATATTCCCAATCCCTCTGAAACTTTGGAGATTAGATGGACAATTCCTCAAATAGAATTGTTGATTCTCATTAGTATTTTCAATCAAGCAAATGAGAGTTTATGGAATTTTCCACAAAAAAAATGGGTGTTTGGTTGAAAATTTACAATATTTCAATTGAAATTTTGGAAAATTGTAAATTTATAATAAAAATGAGTCAAACAGTAACTATATTTTGTGAAATGTTGGTAGATATTTTGGGAATTTACATATGAAAAATTGCAACTTTAGGAATACCTTGTGAGATTTTGATGGAAATTTATTGTTTTCGAAGAAAACTTAAAACCACGGAAATAAAAATTGCCGAAACCGATACAAAATTGACAATACATATAGGTTTTGGTAGCCCCCCGTACGATATTTATATTGATACGAAATGACCGATACGTAACATTTTTTAGTTATTTATGCTTTCATTCATTGTCAAATTATTATTGTGTTTGCTACTTTGTTTTTGAGTCGCTTCCCATGATTATATATTTTGTAAATTTGGTTCCTATAACTCATTTGAATTTTTTAAAAATTTAATTTAATTTTTTAAAAAAAGAAAACATTATATGTGACACCCGAAACCGATACCGAATCCGATATGTATAGGTTTCGGTTGGGACCGATACATCCCCCGGAACCGTATTTTTAATCCTTGCTTAAAACCATCTATATCATAAGTTTTGTGGCCGGTGGACAAGTATATCTCATGCCATTACTGGGATATTTTGTAATTTGCAACTGTTCGGATAGCCTTAGGGCCACATAAGGTGACAGAGTACAAAGGAAACAAAGACATTGCGTGCCTTGTCATCAAACTTTTGGGGTCTCCTCTCCCCATTTGAATTCTTGGACTCCAAAAGCTGCAATTTTCTTCATCACAATGCCTAACCCTATGTTTGGTTGCCAAGAAAATAAGTAAAAACATGGAAAAGAAAATAAAATTGGACAAAACACAAGTAAAAATTGCATTAGAAATCCAAAATTTTCTTTTCTTTTCCATGATTTCACCTATTTTCTCGGCAACCAAACATAGCATAAAGGTTTTTACCTTTCTACCTGACTATGGAAATCCTCTGTTGATTTTGTTAACACAGACTATATGTTGATTTCAATCTAATTAAATGTCTGTGGGTTGTAAGTTTTAGATAATGGATTCCATAGCTTAATGCAAAACTATAGAGCTGGTGCTTCCAATTTTTTGATACGATTTATATCATTATATGCCATGCTTTTCCAAGATTGCATGTACCAATTTCTATTCATGATTATATATATTAGTTCCTTTTTCCATTTAAAATTTAAATTTAGCTTAAATCTCTTCTTTCTTTTCCTTTTCCTTTTCGCCCCTCTGACATGCAACACATGTGCATCCTGCTTTTCTAAAGAAATCAAATAGGGGAGGACGAACAGGTCCAAACAAGTAGGAGAAGGAGAGCAGCTCAGAAGTCCATTTTTAAATCTGTCTGAAGGAAGAAGTGAGATTTCTAACTTCTCTCTCTCTCTCACCCTTTGTATCTTCAGTTTCCTTTTGGACTAGTGCTTGAAAGCGTTCGATTTATTTTTTCTTTTACATGTTTGGATCGTCAGGTATGGAGGAAGAAGCAGGTATGTTCAGGGTTCACCAAACCATTGGCAGTGTTTTGTGTTGCAAGTGTGGCATTCCAATGGCACCAAATGCTGCCAATATGTGTGTTAAGTGTTTGCGTTCTGAAGTTGACATCACGGAAGGTCTGCAGAAGCACGTAATCATCCTGCATTGTCCTGAGTGCGACACTTACTTGCAGCCACCAAGAACTTGGATAAAAGCTCAACTAGAATCGAAGGAGCTTTTAACATTCTGTGTGAAAAGGTTGAAGAATTTGAGCAAGGTTAAGTTAGTACATGCAGAGTTTGTGTGGACTGAGCCCCACTCCAAGAGGATCAAGGTCAAGCTGAGAGTTCAGAAGGAGGTCCTTAATGGGGCAATTCTTGAACAAACTTATATCGTCGAGTATGTTCAGCAAGACCACATGTGTGATTCTTGTACTAGAGTTCAAGCAAACCCGGACCAGTGGGTGGCTGCCATCCAACTGAGGCAGCATGTTTCTCACAGGAGAACTTTCTTTTATTTGGAGCAGCTCATTCTTCGACATGATGCTGCTGCTCGCGCCATAAAAATTAAGCAGATGGATCAGGGTATTGATTTTTTCTTCGCCAATCGGAGTCACGCTGTGAAATTTTTGGAGTTCTTGGGTAAAGTTGCTCCCATCAAGAGCCGCCATGATAAACAACTTGTATCCCATGATCCCAAGAGCAACAACTACAACTATAAGTACACATTCTCCGTTGAAATATGCCCGATTTGCCGTGAGGATTTGATCTGCCTCCCCCCAAAAGTTGTTGTTAGTTTGGGAAATCTGGGTCCACTTGTGCTGTGCACGAAGGTGAGCAACAACATTATCCTATTGGATCCATCTACTCTAAGGCACTGTTTCATGGATGCAGATCAGTATTGGAGGGTTTCTTTTAAGTCCCTACTTTCTAGTAGGCAGCTAGTGGAATATATTATATTGGATGTGGAGGCCTTGTCTTCTGAAGTTAATGTTGGGGGCTCAAAGTATGCTTTAGCTGATGCTCAGGTGGCACGTGTATCCGATTTTGGGAAGAATGACAAGATTTTCACAATAAAAACACATCTAGGTCATCTTTTAAACCCTGGGGATTATGCTCTTGGTTACGACCTATATGGAGCTAACAGTAATGATATTGAATTAGACAAGTATAAAGGTTTCAGCCTCCCAGATGTGATATTGATAAGGAAGAGCTATGAAGAGAAACACCAAAGGAAGCGTGGAAAGCCTCGTCATTGGAAGCTTAAATCCCTTAACATGGAGGTAGATAGCTCTACTAGAGGTAGAATTGATGAAGAGAAGATGTACTCAGAGTATGAAGAGTTTTTGAAAGACTTGGAGGAGAACCCGGAGATGAGGTTTAATATCTCGTTGTACCGTAATAAAGAATACCAGCATTCAGAGGTGGCGTCTATGACTGATGGAGAGGATGTACCTTCTGTGCCTTTGGAGGAGTTGCTTGCTGATCTTGAACTAAATGATGAAGACAATGACGATGAAAGCATGAAGGGATGATTCCTAGCTGTTTCCTTTCATTTGGATTCCATGCTGATCTTTCATCAATAGGTACAACCTTTCTTGAGCTATTTTCTTTGCATCCAGACAAGATGCTTGAAGAATGACCTCCCTACTCATGTTGTACATTTGTGCACTGAAAAAGGGGTCAGGACCCACCATTTGATGGGTCCATCTAGAGATCTCATAATTGTACATCTGCTCGACAGGATGATTGTGATCATGCTATCTCCCCCCAAGACTTATGAGAGTTACATCGAACTTGTGTGGATCATTGGTTGGTGGTACCAACCCTTTTGTTTTTCACCATATCTAATTTGTTTTAAGTTCCAAGATTTTTGTTGTTGTGTGGGTCCTACATAAATTGATTCCAATGCACATGTTCTATCTAATCCACTTGTAGTCGTACACTCCAGTTACTCCACACTCATACTCCAAGGCTATTGCATCAATGTCCAGTTTCAAACTGAGTCAGGTTCTATTTTCTGCTCTATTCCAAAACAAATTTTAAAGATTGATGGAATACAAGGTAGTCCAGATTAACTATGGAGATCTAAGTTTAATGTAGTCTGCTTGATCTTTTATTTGATGGTCATGTCCTTTGGATCTTTATCTATTTAGATTATATCTGAATCAAACATTCTTCGTTATTTTTTATGGTCTATCAAAAAGCTGGAAATCTCATGGATGGGGATAAAAAAAAAGGTATGATTATGAATAAATTCTATTGGTAAAATGTTTGGCACCAACAAATAATTGGAAACAGAAATATAGAAAGAATGTAGTGTAAAAAAATTCTCACACGCTTTGTCAATCTCCTTCTCCCCTCCTCTTTTTCCATCTCATTCTTTCTCTTTCTCGTTCGACAACTGGATGAACTCTGATTGTATATTATCACAATCTAAAATAATTTCCTCTCTGTCTCTCTCTTCCCTTTCTGACGCAAACCCGACCTATTACCAATCGGGTTGCACAAGGCCAACTCAAACCCAACCAACTAAGTGAACTAACTGACCTCTCAACCTAGACCCTCCTTTCTAACCCATTCAAAACAAAGAATTAATAAGTAGATAATTTAATTGATAATATAAATCAAATAATTGATAATTAAATGTAAACTTAAAATAATTGCAGATTGCTGCCTATTGCTCAGACTGTAAGGTTTGTCTGCCTCATGAGGGTGGCCTATGATTGAGTCTCATGGAGGGAAAATATCTGTTGGTGACCTGGCAAGTAGGAATCCACTCACCATTACTAACCTCACTATATATAATTTTTTCCAAATAAAACCAACTTCTAACTTTATGACTATGGCTTGGACAGTTGGACCAAATAAATTAAGATATAAAAACTGTCTTTGAACCTGGTCTCTACTGTCGTGCCCAGTTTTACATAATCTAATCTCCTTTTATTGCCTTTCACATGCACTACAATTGTTTAACTATCCTCTTTTATCTATCCTAAACACTATCCATTGGCACCCCTAATACTCCTAATACCTTTTTTTTTTCTCTCTATCTGAGTTCTATAAGGATACCCTACACTTCCATCAAAAGAAATTAATGCTCAAATCAAAAGACAAAATATTTAAATTAAAGTAAGGGATTTAGAACATTTTCTCTCCTCTCGTAACACCTCTCTCCTAATGTTGAATCGAAAGTAATTAAAAATTTAATACCAAATAAAAGAATGCCTTGGCACTTCCTCTCTCTAGGTATGAAAATGATGTGAAATTGCTGAGAATTTCAAGGAAAATGGAAAGAAAATAAGAGAGGTGCACAAAGTCCCCTATTAGTATATGGTAATAGATCAGTGAGGTACAAGTCCCCTATTAGTATATGGTAATAGATCAGTGAGGCTATTGTATTCTCTCTCTCTCTCTCTCTCATATATATGTACACACCATAACCAACACGTCAGCCAATTATATTGGGATGAAGATCAGAAATCTCTCCCACAATGGGAGCCAAATGGGTTGAAGGGTTAAGAACTGATTTATAGGACTGATATGAAGTTGGGCATGTAGGTGACTAGGCTTTTTAGGGTGGTCAACTGGGCGGGTTTGTGACAGATTGAGGAATGAAAGGTCTAAGAGGGGTGTTTTAAAGTTCAGGTGATGGCACAAAGCTAAAGAGGACCCTAACATGTGATGAAATGGTAGGAAAGTGTTGTAGCTGACCAGCAAGCCATGTGAATGGAGGTAATCCACAGCAAAGATTGTGAAAAATCTCAGCCTTGAGTTTGAGTTTCTGTTGTCTCTCTTTCAAATTGTCAAACCATCATTCCAGTCATTCTACTCCTGATAAGGGAGGTGCTCTCTGCCATATTCCTGAATACCTGTACCTTACATTGATTGTTCAGATAATCAGCTATAGATTTCTCATAACAGGAGGACTATCCCAAGGATTCTTTTGGTTTAAAAACAACAAAGTGCCGCTGGTTACAGACTCGAACATCTTTCTTTTGTTCATCATAATGCCTGTAGTTTAGGTACCCTTATATTCTCGAAATAAAAGCTGTATAAGAAAAGTCTACCTATTATGGAGTTGATGTGGACAGCAATCATCTGTATTCATAGCAGAAAGAATAAGAAACCGCAACTTGCTATATTTGATTTTCTAACCTTCACAGTTCACACTGACATATCCACTTTCTGAAACTGCTCATAGGTTCAAACAGTCTTCAACCGCCGCTCTTCCAGCCCCTTAACATTAATTACTTGGCTTCCTTTCCTGGAATTTGCATTTCCTTAAATACCCAATTCTCCTAGACTCTAGTATGCATCTACAAGTTCCTTAATTTTGTTGCATCAAATACCCGATGCCTCTTTAGTCCTTACTCTTGGATCCTATCTCCCATTGACGTTGAAACTTTGATTCACAATTAGTTGCACCATTGATACATACGACACATTTCTCTTTTTCTGCAATGCATACTAAGATGCTTCTTATTTTTCTATAACATGGGTTTATTAATGAACTGATGTTTATGTACTACATCTTGCAATGCTATTTATATCCAAGTGAGATGTTGAGGCTTATTATTAGTTTAAAGACATTAAACATTGATCTATATATGTACTAATCAAAACATATTGCTATAAATAATTATATTGCTAATCTTTACCACAAGGTCTAGTGGTGAACTTACTTGTAAATACATAATCAGAGCTGTTCCTTTTTTTTTTTTTTTGTAAATTTTGTTTGAGAAGGGAAGATTTTTTGGGTTAAGCTATCATCTTAGAGATTGCACCAAAAGTAAAATAAACACGGGAATGTCCCTTATCTTTATAGTTCATTTCGAGATAGGATAACAGAATTGCAATTGAATTCAAGAGCATTCAATTGCATAAGTGGCACGGGTGGATTGGAAGAGAAGTTTTTTGAATTTTCTGCTTTTTTCCCCTCATCCAATCCACATGTGCCACATATGCAATTGAATTCTGTTGAATTCATTTGCAATTGGCTATGATCCGATCTCATTAATTTCAGATAGACTGCATATTTAAAAGTACCGTGGTGATAAATCAAGCTTGCCAAATCTCTGATATAATTCATTGACAGCAATGTTTTCTACAAGCTCAAGGTTTCTTGAAGTCACTGTAAAAGCAGCAACGCCTTTTTTTCCAAAGTTTGGCGAGGGAGGGGTCCGTTAGACGATGAACCCGTAATAAAAAAAGTAATAACTTTATGAATCTTTGCAGTTTGCTCCAAAAAAATGTCAATAGTATATATGATGAAGAAAAATAAAACTAAAAACTTGCCTTCTGGACATGAAAGTATGTAGTAAAAATTAAAAATTAGAAAAGAAAAACAAAGAAGTCCTAAAAGCATAAAAGGAAAATATGAAAGGTACTCTCTAATGTGTTTTGTATGACACAGATAACCTCTTCTGAAAACTATTGTTAAGAAAAAAAAAAAACTATTGTTCAAAGCCTCCAACAAATTTTCTATTATCAGTTTTCCTTAGTTTTAATTTTTATTGCGTCTTAGTTTTTTTTTACATTTTAACCTAAACCTAAAGTATATGAGGAAGGGACGATTGATTTCTCTTCTCCCGAGTGTCACTTTCTGTCTTATTTAGGGTTCTTGGGAACGATTGAGAAAAAATTATTTCTTGCTCATACTTGTATAAATCTATACTTTCTACTATCTAGAGTTGCGCATGCATGATTGAAAATCTAACGGAGATAAGGCGCACATGTATTAAATAGTAGGCTACTCGCGCACATGTATTAAATAGTAGGCTACTCTATGTTTGGCTGCTGGATTTTCAATTGCACGGCCTAACTCTCAATAGTACTTACTATTGAGAGTTTTAAATCAGTTCCCAATCTAGATTAAGCAAATTCGATGACATGATGTGAAATCAATGAAAGAATTAAGTTCAACTCTGGCCGGTCCAAGCTGATCTCGAGTTTGGGCTGAGGGGCTTGGATTGAGATCGGTCTGAGACTAAATTTTTGCTGGGGTTTTAAACTTTGGATTGACCTAGCTCAGTCGCTTGAAGATAGAGGTGGCAACAGATGGGCAACATTGCCAGTTGTCTCGCTGGTTGTTGTGCTGCCGCCATGCCACCTAAAAAGGATGAGATTTCGTCTGCCTCTTATTAACCAAAAGTCATTTAACACTTTGAAACATGCTCATCCTCTTTATATTAATAAATTCATTTAAACTAACATGTCTTAGACTCTTAAGATGATCTAACCATGGCTTACGCTCTCCTTTGGTAGGTGGACAATATTAAAACTTCTCGGATTCTACTCCGTAATGATAGGAAGATTCATCAAAGGATCAAAAAACAACGTCGTCGCGAGCCCAATACTCTGGGCAGTAAGATCTCTTCAATATATATATATATATATATTGTAAAGGAGGTAAAGTAACACTATTTAAGTGAAATTCACAATTTTTTTTTATTCCTATGTAAATTCAAGTCAACTCCATATATAATGTTTTGTGATGGTGTGAACTTAAAGAATAGTTTTCTCTAAGAAATTAACAACCCACCAAGTCTACACGTGTTTTTGTAGTCATGGCAATTAGGTATTACTTGACTTCCTTATAATTATTTATTCGGTGCAATGTATACTCTTCACTGCATTTTGACCTCTTCCCTTGTTGTTATAACAATATTAATGGATCTCATCTCTTAAAATCATTACCCATGCGACTTTTATGGAATAGACAAGACTAATTTAGCAGCCCAATTTTGCTTTCTATATCGACTTGTTCCGGTGACTTGATTTCATGACCAACCTCGTGACTTAAGCTCACCATAAGCACACTCTTTGAATAACCTTGGCCACCTCCAAAAACACCAACAAATGGTGTAGTGTAATTCCCATCAAAACACAAAGAGCAATGTTAGGTCTAATTTTTTTTTTTTCATTCACTTCTCTATTTTGACATAAGAATACAAAATAATGTAACAAATTTTTATGAGGTCAATCACTTTGCTCCAAATTAGAGAAGACGGATTAGAAAGAAAGTGAACCTAACATTGTTGAAAAACAAATTGCTTGGAGGTCGTGGATCCTTATTCCTACGAGCACTAACACGCTAACATCCCGTGGAAAGGTGGTTAAGGGCATTTAATACTAAGTGGCAGGTCTTGCATTCAAAACCACCCATAGTTAATGATGGCAAGCTTACGACCACACATACGATACTGTAGAAAAATATATAAATAAAAGGAGAGTCGTGGTAAAATGAAGATCAAATCACAATCAATCGCGAAAGAACTCGGGGGGAGTTCAATCGCACCCATGGGTCAACACATCTCCTTATTAACTCCTGTTAACTGTGGTTATGATTTATTAACCCTTAGGATTTAATAATTTAACCTTGGTTTTTTTTATTCAAATATTTAACTGGTTAAAAACTTTTAACTCTTAGGGTTAATCTTTTTTTATTATAAGAACCATGGTTAGATTGTTGAATCCTAAGGATTAATGAATCTTAACCACAGTTAATAGAAGTTAACAGGGACACGTGTTGACTTGTGGGTACGATTGACTCTCCCGGGTTCAATCACGAATGGCTATGATTTGATCTCGGTAAAACGTGGCTGATATGAAGAGGACCATCCCCCAACACTTGAAGGATCCGCTAAGAGATCTATGAGGCCAAAAACCTTTATGATTGTACGATTTTGGACATCTGATTTTGTTTACACAGAGGAGAAGTTTCTTGTAACTTCACAATTCTTATTTAATGGCTTCAAAAAAAACCTCATTTTTTTTTGATGGTTATTGAGGCAAAAAATACCCTAAACACGGCCTAAGTGGTATTGAGTCTTGAATCACTCTGCACCCCTCTAGCTAGAATAGTGAAGTAGTACCCTCCTCATTGGGATCACTTATAATAATCACACTCAAATTTCAGAAATTCCGGAAACAAAGAAATTCCTTGGCTGAACTAAAAAAGAAAATGGCAACGCCAGCTCCCCTAAATGATTTATTTTGGATTGAAAAGTTAGGACTTCATGGTTCTTCATGACCTAATTCATTGAAATTCTATCTGGTAAAACTTTTACTCAGAAGAAGTTTGAATCTCCAAAATAATAGAAAGAAATATTGCAAATAGAACCATTGTGACACCTATCAAAGGAGTAATACCCCCACCCAAGAGCTACTTTACCATATTCCGAATTCAATAGTTTCAATAAGTCCCCTATAACAGTTTGTCTTGGACCATATCTAGAACTACCCTCAACGGTTTGTGTAGCCATAAATCCTATTGCATTGATTGAGATTTGTTGACTTTAAGCTTAATTCTAAAAAAATCACAATAAATAAATTAGTAGAAGTTAGCCTTAATTGATGTGGTTGGAGGGATCACCCTCAGGAGGGATCACCCTCACCTATTAACCCTAACAAAATATTTGCACAAAAAACAATCAAAATGTTTTTTGGGGTCTTGGACTCAAAAGAACCTCATTTTATCGTGAAACATATCCTAAACCTTTAGGATGTGTTTGGAAACTCTACTCACATATAACAAGTTTTTTTTTTAAAATTTTAAAGAATAAGCTCTAAAGTTTTAGACTCCAAAAATAAGTTACCCTCATACTACTTATTTATTTAGAGGCTTTTCCTCCACTTTTAAAATTTCTAGAGGTTTAATAAGTCTGTTTTCAAATATTCTAAAACTCAAATAAGCTCTAAAACCCAAATAAGCTCTTATTATTTAGAGTTACCAAACATCACCTTATTCTTGGGCAAGCACCTTTTTTTTTGGGTGGCCCCTATAGGAGCTCTTACAAGCAGTTAAGCCAGGATCGCAACCAGCCCGTGCTACAAGATTGTTGCAGATTATCCAACCTCTACTACAAGTGGCTTTTGCAATGCCCAAGCTTGATGCCGGGTTGATAACATGAAGTGTAACGTTCTATCCATCGATACACAACATGTTGTGTGGGTGAGCCTTATTATTATTTTTGATAAAGGTGGATATCCCGAGCCTTGATACACGTCAAAAGGACCAACGAGGATCTTCGAGGAGGAGGAGTGGAGCTAATTCGGACGGAATCGAATGATTACGAGAGAGACAATGAGACAACGCCAAGAGGGGAGAGCACTTAGACAATTCACTCTGATTACAGGGAAGTCTGCTGGTAGGAATTCCTCAGGGTGTATTACGGTCTTTCACCGAGGGGGTGGATCGAAGCGATTGCAGCGAATAATTGATTGGAAACGAAACACTTTGTCTATAGGCATTATAGAAAGGATAGAATATAACCTTAATCGTTCTTCTCGGATCGCTCCAGTACAATGGATCGAGAGGGTGCAGCTATGCCACCAGAGGAAATGCAACACGATAGAAGAGTTCGCTCCGCCGCGTAAGATCCTCGAACCTACCATGACCACCATCCGCGGCCTATTTTCGTTCTCTTCCCTTGAGCCTTAAAGATTCAGATTAGTCTCACATGCTAAGAATAATCCCACCTCATACAATCAATATTGAGGGGAGCCCAGGAATCGACATCCAGACCTCCGGGTTTACAGTTCGTCATTCGGCCACTAGGCTACCCCCCGGGGGGGGGGGGGGTTATGGGTGACCAGGGCGAGCCTATTTAAAGTCTCAAAAATGAAATTCCAGGCTCGTCTCGTTGCCAAGCACCACTATATTTCCAGTGGGAAAATGCTTAGCATGGCTAATTGGAGCATACCATCATTCGTTACCAAACAAGGTTCACGGGGAAGTCAATTTGACTGGCTGCTAACCGGCTCTAGCCAGTCATCAATTTGACCGGCTGCTAACCGGCTCTAGCCAGTTGAATCAGATCGAGATCGGTAAGTGAGATCGAGAAATCACGAAGAGCGGAGTTTATAAGAGGGAACTCAAAGAACTGAGCTATCTGAAGATCAAGATAAGTTACCGAAAATGCCCTCTAACAAGAATCTTCGTTCCTGGTTCGATCCACACAGTTCCTGAATAACGAGACCAGACGCGTGCTCTACAAGCCATTCTCTTCATCTCCTTCATTTACTCTCCAGCTCTGAAACCCTAGATCTTCATCAAGCTTCGCCAATTCATACTCGAATTCTGATCTCTACATCATTTGATCCATTTCAGTCTTTTTCTTTTCTCGATTAAAGTCGCTTCAGATCTGGATAATTCACATTCAAACCTACACTTATTTTCTTCCTGCATTTTAGATTTTTAACAGAGAAACCTCCGAAATCTTTGCTTGTTGATTTATATTTTCTCTGGATCTCCGGAAAATATCGTTTCTGAAGCTCGTTTTCTGTATCCAATTCTGTTATTAGATACAGAATCTGTTGAAGAAACAACCGGATTTTTCTACTAGCTTCAGTTTGATTTCAATTACCGTATTTTTAGTTTAATTTGAGGTGTTTGTTGCTGTGATCGGTAATTATAGTTGTTTTAAGAGCTTGAGATTTTACTGTACTGTTTTTCGGAAGTGTTGTTTCGCTGTTTGGTGCAGATTGAGTTGTGTTATCTTTCTAAATACAATCGAGGATATTGTGTTTTGTGAGCATTTGATCGGTATAGGGGTTATTTAATTTCTTCCTACTGGTGTTGATCGGGTGATCAACCGATAATTCATCGGTTTTAAGCTATTTCTGTTCTCAGTAGTAGATAGATCTAAATTTGAGCTAGCTGAATATGTGGTAATGGGATCAAGGTAGTTGAGTTTCATGGCAATGCCATCGGGAAATGTGGTGATATCGGATAAAATGCAGTTTCCTAGCGGCGGGACCGGTGGCGGCGAGATCCCCCACCGGCAGTGGTTCCTGGATGAGCGCGATGGATTTATCTCATGGTTACGAGGGGAATTCGCAGCAGCAAATGCAATCATAGATTCCCTGTGTCATCATCTTTGGTCCATTGGTGAGCCTGGTGAGTATGATGTTGTCATCGGTTGCATCCAGCAGCGGCGTTGCAACTGGAATCCTGTTCTCCATATGCAACAGTATTTCTCAGTTGCCGAAGTCATGTTTGCATTGCAAGAGGCAACACACAGGAAACAGCAGAGGCATTTGGATCAAATGAAATTCACTGACAAGGATTTTAAGAAATTCCCTTCTCAAGGTGTTGGTTCCAGACGGGGGCCTAGATTTGAAACTGTGAAGGAAAGCCACAACTCTAATTTAGAATCGTATAGTCGTGATACTAACTCTTCTGCTCAATTAGTCGCTCTGGGTGTGGAGAAAGGGGAAGGAAAACCAGAAAAAGGCGAAGAAGCCAAACAAGGGGGCGGGGTGGGAGGATCAGATGAAACGGGATTAGCACTTTCAAAGGAGAAAGAAGGTAAGTATAAACGCTCCTTATTTCTACCATTGATTTCTAGGTGATTAATTATGTAGTTTTTCAAATTAGGGACATTGGATAATATCATGAAAGTTTGTCTTAAAATTACGGGTGAGGAAATTAACTTATCAATTAGGATGCATATTGTACTCATGACACATTCATACTTTAAAGGAAACCATAGGTATTCTTGAGAAAATAAACTACTTGGGAGCCTGAAAGATGGCAGAGTTGAATGGCAGAGTTGAATGGCCTTTGCACAACTTTTTAAGCTTAGGGAGCGACATATTCAGTTTAGACCTTATTGTATACTACATTATATTGTTGATGATTAGGAGTTCATAGCTTCACAAATATAGTCATATCATCTATCACCCTCACTCCAATGAGTCAATGACACTCTATCTTCCTAAAATCTGATGGAAACTAGTGTATTAATTATAAAAATTTAAATCAAATACAAGGTATAGGTTCAATTTGTTTCTAATAATCCAGAGATGGTTTTCTATTTTGTACAGTTCCATCATCCATGAATTACATTACGCAAGAATATATCATTTGGACATAATTTTTGGACGTTTTTTCTTCCAAGCTCTCCATATTTAGCCGCATATCTGTTTCTAAGGCCGACATACTTTCTCCTGTTGTTAATTTACAAAGCTTGAAATTTTGCAACAGTAGGTTGCTACCTACGTTTTTTTAGGCATTAATGACTTTCCTTTAAATAAGGGTTTGCTATTGTTCCCTTTATGACGGTTCTGTACTATTTCGATTAAATTTGACTTAATTTGCACAAAATAAAAACACTCAAAAATTTTCTGTAAGTAAGACAGATGCTCTATCAAAGGAGATTTCCAGTTGTAGTTGACAAAGTTTATGAACCATCATTGATCCATTTGTGCTGTGGTTGCAGGAGTAGATGGTGTTGCAAAGCTCCATGGAGATATCAGCTTGAAGAGTTCAGGGAATCCAGAAGGAACAGAGTATGACACTTCAGAACCTGAGGTGGTGGCTGATGGATGCACGTCAAACTCAACAGGCATGCTTGCTGACAACTGCTGAAGTTTTTTGAACTATGATAAGGATGGTTATATACTAATTTAGAAAAATATCTCCGCAGTTACTTTCTCATTGCGCCCTAGATTGGGTGGCAGTTAACATTAATTTCAACCGGATTTTACTGCAGTGAGAGACATGATAACTTGAAGGTTTTTAAACTTGTATTATGCGCTTATGGATAGCATTAATGCATGGGATGTGCCTCAAGAAAAACCCAAAAGAAAGGTTTATAACCTTTTTTCCAGTATGAATTCCTCTTTTAAATTTGTGTATTTTCAATTTCTGAATGTACCTAGTTTTGTAGTTATTCTTTGCACGTAAGAAACAAGGACAGTTATTTAATGATATTTTCATTATAAGGACCTTGTAATGCCTTCCGGGAGTGGTTAAAAGAATATCTCAAGAAACCATGCTGAGAGCAGATTCACTCCTATTCTCCAAAACTTTTGTAGGGTACAGAGATGTTGGACGGAAAGCCCGGTAGGATGGTAGGATTCTCACTCTGTAGGGGCATTCAAAATTCAATATTGTAGCCTTATTTTGGAAGCACAAATCTTTCTGAATAAATACTAATTTTTTTTTGCGGTTTACTCTACACTTAAAATTAAGGCATTAAAATTTCCGCGATAGGTTAAATGTGGGAATTGGGCGCTGAAAGGGTTATGAAGAGCTTGGGATAACTCGGAAATTCCAAAGCTTACTTTTCGTTGGACTATGAGTTGAGAACGATGAAAGAATGAGGGCGTTTCAAGGCAATTTCACTAATGCCTTCCCTTTTATCTGGCCACAATTGAAGTAGTGTTTTCTTCTGAACTGTATTGTACATTTGTCATATGACTCATGGAAAATCTTATCAACTGATTAGGAAATTACTTATTTCGTATAGTAACCCAGCCTTTCACTAGGAGCAGTTCCAAGATGATGCATCAACCATGAAAACGTCAGAAGATTTGATGTTTGAAATGTTATTAGAAGATAGAAACATGGCTACTATTGTCATCGCTGATCAAACGTGATCAATGAGACACGGAATCCTACCTACTGGGCATGGAGAATCTCACCCAATCTTTTCTGTTTTCTATAAGTGGAACAAGCGGTTACGAGTTAGTCTATTAAAGCTTCACAACGGAGGTCCTACAAAGAATAACAACCTTACTGAAAATGAACGAATATGAGCTAGGATACAAATTAATTTCTAGGATATAAGTCTGGACAAAATTATTAACTATTAATCTAACTAGAAGCATTGCAATAAAGGCGGCATGTAAAGTGAAACTTCAGAAGATTTGTATCGAGAGCAAGGTTTTATTTGGAATATAGAACACGGGTGGGACATATTGTTTCCACACCCCCCGGCTTTAGATGATGCAAGTAGTCATGACGCATGGAATCACAAGAACAAAAATCTAACCGAGGATCCAAAGAACAAAATTCCTTAAAGAAAATGAAAAATAAATTGTGGTGCTTGGAATACAAATTGATTCTAGTTTATCTGAGGAAAAATTTCGGTTTCCTTTGGTATGTTTACGATTTGTGGATGGGATAATACTCTAACATCTTAAATGTACATCCATACTTGTCCATTTATCAATAATCATACTACTTAATAAATAACCTCACTACGTATAGTCTACAAGTGCCTATTAATCTATTTGTATAGTTCTAGTAAAAATATTATAATTTCGCCCAAAAGAGTTAATGTTTTAAGTGCTCACATTTTATGTGATCAGATTTACCATTAATATATCTATAGTATTCATATTTTTTCAAATAGGCATTTTGTTTTATAAATGGTTTTTTTATTCTCTTTCGAACTAGTTTTTACAAAACATGCAAGACTTATGCCTTGTATTCATATTTTCAATATGCATTGTTTATAAATGGTTTTTTATTATCTTCGAACTAGGTGTTTTACAAGATCCAGACTTTGCCTGAAGGCTCCCTCCAGGCGAGGCTCAAGGAACTCTTGAGGCTTAATCTCCTGAGGCTCACGCTCAAATTGTGCGACTCACATGAACTACCGTCTCAGCCTTGAGTTCGCTTTATGTCCTGAATCAAGTGCCTCATACCAGAATCAAAATAGGTTTGGGCTACATATTCAGACTTTATTAATTTTTTGTTTTAGCATGTGCATAGAATATCTCGCTGCTTAGTCTAGAGACCTCCTCCTCTCAAACGCTCCCTCCAAGGATTCCGCGGCTCACTGGAAGACCTTGCACAATTGGTAAACCTGTATACAATTGGACGCCCTGAGTTCTTTTCCTTGTACAACCATGACTAGAATGACACCACACTTGTCCACAATCTTACTGCACACCTCCGCCACTCCCCATCCACTAGAGTTTAGAAATAAAATTGCTGTTTCTGAGAGAGTCAGCTATTCTATGAAAAAAAAAATGGTATTCTGATCACCTTCCTTGAGCCAACGGAACCTAGCCCTCTGTCTCCAACTAATCTACTCTAATCTAGTCGTATACAATTATTCCATTTCATAACCTCCCTGGAGTGTGCTTCCTCAATAAAGAGAGATCTCGAGTCCTCCGCTACATCCAACTCCCTATAGGAGGCTAGCAAGTCTAACTTTGATGTCACCAAAATTCTTTTTCCATTCCTTAAGGCGAACTTTGAGAGCCTTAAGCTTAAGCCCAAAACTAGTACGGTTGACCCTGGCCCGCTCTAGAATTCCAAGCTTCCGCCACTACCCCTTAAACTATCATTCTGAAGCCAATGTTCTCAAACCTAAACAGAGTGGGGCCCCCTCGGAATTGCCCGGTCTCCCAGTACTAGCGGCACAAGATCTGAAATGGGACGAGGCAAGGATGTCTGAATGCAATTAGGAAACTGACTCTCCCATCTCCGGGGAGCAAATAAACTTATCCAATCTGCTCCTCCAAAATTGCTTGTTGCAGAATGAGCCGACGTATACAAAAGACCTTTCAACGGGACAACTCTATTAACTCCTACCTCACAATAAAGCCCCGAATCTCCTCATCTTAGCCTCACCACACACCCACCTTTTTGCTCTCGGAGAAACGAATACTGTTAAATCGCCGCACAAAACACCAGGGAACACCCCTCTGACACTAACATCATCCAGCTCCTTCAGATCACAGCATCGTCAGACCCACCAGAAGGGCCGTAAACTCCGTAAAAACCTAGGCAAACTCTTTGCCCACCCATCGGCAATAAATGGAGATCGAATACACCCCCCAATTCTGACTCTACCACCTCCAGCTTCTCCTTGTTCCACAACAAAAGGATCCCGCCGAGGCTCCAAGAGGGAATGGCGAGCCAATTAGGGGTAGAAAATATCCCACACATCATTAATGATGAAAATCTTGGACCACTTCTAGTTTAGTGTCCGAATACACAAAATCACCGGCCTCCTAGATCTCACTAGGCGCTTAATGGCCACCCGCTTATCCGGTAAACCCAAATCCCGAATATTCCAAGATAGGACGGAGAAATCTGTTTGAGAAGAACATATCGGCCTTTCTTACACTCGGGATGCACGGAACACTTCGCGACCTAGTCCTATCGTAATTGATCCTGCACTCCAATCTCCGCTTCTCGAATGCTGAGCTAACCCCAACCGCCTTTTCTTAGATGTTATGGTGAGAATTCTCGAATTCTTAACTCCCTCTCTTGTGAGACGCATAAATAAGCGTTTGGGCTTCCTTCTCACGGCCCACAAAAGATAGGCCAAGAAACTTCCCAAGCCTCTCTAACTGACTTGGACTCCCTGGAATCTACGACTCTCTGGCTGCCAGCTATAGGTAGCTTGAGAAATACCCCTTGACCCCTTGGGCCGCTCTGAGAAAGAGGATGGAGACACTGACATGGATCTGGTGGAGGTTCAGTGAGATCCCTATCGCCTGCCTTCGAACAAAGGTCCAGCCCCCCATCCTCATTGAGTTGTGGTATCAAATCTCTATGAAATCTCAGTCTCTAGGGAACAACTGATATATTCCTTTTTCTCAAGCAGATCCCTTCTCACATTGGATTTGAGAGCTGCGTTATACCTCCCGGATGCGACGAGACCTGGCCCTTAATCCTTTTCCCAGCATTTACTCCCGCAAAATAAGCTAAACTGAGTTCGCAGAAGATGGATCAGTTAGGTCTAGCTATTGGAAGGATTTGCCACTACAACAAGACCCCTAGTGTCGAAGACTTGGCCTCCTCCAAAGGAGAAACTGAAGGAAGAGATTGTGGAACGAAATTCGGCCCTGAGCAAGTTGCTGGAGTTGAACGCTCCTCCCCTGAAACAATCTGTGTGGCCCCCCTCTACAGTAAACATGTCCCATGAGGCACGAACCCCAAAATGCCCCGGATTGGCTACCTCTTAGAGACCTGGGGGGAGGGAGGAAGATCACACCACAAGATGAATTCGCCGACTTCGATCCTGACCCTTCAATATTCACCAAACTGGACGCCAAATGGCTCAATAGGAGCAGCAGAGTCCTTCAGACCACCTTAAAGACAAAGGCGAATTTGAAAAATTCAACGGAGTGTAATGATCAATCTCTACGGTATTAGGATCATCATCCCAAAACTTACCCCTAAAGCATATTCCAAGCGGAAGGCAGGGAACCCTGCCCCTGAAACCTTGCAGCACCATGACTCTACCTCCCGGCAACCCCTGAAATTTGGATTAGGAAGAACGAAGCATAGCTCCCACCTCAAGACCCTCACCTGCTCCCAAGCTAAGATCATTCCAGATCCTCCTTGAGACAGACCACCTCTCCCTCTTTCCACGTAAGAAAAGAATTAACCCTCTCTCCCCTCCTCCGAGGGAAACTAATCTGAACCAGTTGACTGCTCAACGAACCTCGGACATTCCTACCGGAAGAGACTGCGCCCAGGATGAAACGGGAGACCAAAGCGACTACTCTTCCCACTAGCTCCCTGATCAGAACACACGATGATGAAATTGCCCTACTAGGCCTAACAGGATTAAGTCCTGGGCTCACCCTGCTCAAACTGAGGTCCACCCCAAAAAAGTCCAAATTTGCCCCACACTCTTGGGCTTTGGACTCTGAAGCATGTGCTAGGCCCCCCAAACTAACACGGGCTGACAACGGGCCCATGGGAAAAGACGAAGATGGTGGGCCGAATTCTAAGGGCCCCTAACCCATCCGCAGAATGAGGGAGATGATCCACTTCGCTAGATGGGCCCGCTGACAATTACTAAGGCCCTCTTCCCGAACAATCTCCACCCCTAAACCTTCTCGGCCCCCAAGAAAAAGTTGCCTCTTGGTCAGTGTAGTCAAGGCGCCTAGGCAATCACCTAGGCGATTTGGTCGGCCCAGGCGAGGCGTGGCCTAGGCGCTAAATATTTTTAAAAATTAAACATTATATATCTATAGATGACTTATATGCATATTAATTATTACATAAATAGAGATATATAATTAGCTTGAAGTTTTAAACCTAATTTAAACACTTGAGTTAGCGTTTTAAACTTGACAAATACAAAATATTAAGAGATAACACTATAAACAAAAGATTACTATCAACAAAAAGTTCACATATCAATCATCCTCCACAATTTCTCATTCACATTCCACCTAAAAAAAAACAAGAAAGTATATTATAATCATCGAAAAATGATTGAAAAATTATGCAACCAATGCAAAGAATGCAACAGCCAAAAGCCCAAAACAGTGAAAGCACTAGTCACTAGAAAAATGGTTTCAATTGACAAGGCAGTGGGGCCATCTCTAAAATAATTAATATTAACAAGATCAGGGAAAGAAAAGATGTCGGCTCGTCATCATTCAATTATTGTACTCTAGTTGGTGGGAACCTAGTGATATGGAGGAATAGAAAGCATTAGTCATTGCCAGGTCTAGTATTGAAGCGCAAAACAAGTCTATGGCCCAAGGGGCGTGTGAGTTACTTCAATAAACATATTGTGCAGGAATTGAGATTCCTAGTGAAATGGCGATAAGAAATAGTAATGTACAAAATAGAGTACCTGAAAGGGATCGTTTTGAAGTGGGCATACGAGATGAAGACAGGGCCATGGGTCTCAAGGTTTATGTCCATAGACCCAAGAAGGCTCATAACGGTCCCTGAGACAAACAGAATGGCGCCCACAAATCTATTGCATCAGCAAAGTCCTTAAATGAGTCTTCTAGAAAAACAAGAGCCTTCTTTTGGAAGTCACAGTAATTAAGTTGTAAAAGTTTATAAATTAGTCTTAGGAAGTTGTTAGTCATTAAAGTAGTTAAAAACATGTCTTCTAGAAAAACAAAGTCTTTTATCGGAAGTCATAATCGTTAAGTTTTGAAAAATTTATTAATGAATTTAAGGAAGGTTGGTAGTCATTTAATAGTTTTGTTTTAGGAACTAGTAAGGTTTTAGTTTTCTAAAGCCAATCTTAATTACTTGTCCTTGGAACAATGCATCTATTAAATTTCCCAAGTCCTTGCATTTATGAAGAAAGCATAATGAGTCTATAAAAGTGGAGGTTATGGCAATCTAAGGAATTCCAAAATTGATAATTGAATGAAATCTCTTAACAAGGTGTGATTCCCTGCTTTGGTGATGTGACTTAATCCCTAGAAGCCTAAGTTGGTTAAACCCAACTCTAGGACCTCCATGAAGTAGAGTGACTACTTCATGTCCTCTTCCTACCTTCTTTTACTTGATAAAAATTTATGTTCTCATCATCATTCTCTCATCCCTTAAAAAATCAAGCTTTATTTTTGCTCACGTCCTACATAGGAGCTAGGGTGCGCTTCTGGGAGGACCCTTGCTGTAGGACTAGGGACAGGGCTCTTGTATTCGATTTTCCAGATCTCTATAGATTGGTAAATTGGTCGAGAGGTACTTATCCATGTAGGAGATTTAGTTTGTCTCAATGTCAAGTTTCCGAAGAAATGCTAAGAACTGGGAATTGGTGGATTAAGCTCATTTGTTCATCAGATTGAAGTAGGCCAGGTTAGAAGCCAATATTGCAATTAGCAGATATTGGAAGTGTGATCCTAAAGGTATTTTTTCAACAAGATCCTTCCCACGAGAGCTCGAAAATGGGTTTCCAGTTTTGGTATGCAGCCAGATACGTGTGGAAGACTCCAGAGCATTCCAAAGTCTTTCTTCCTATTTGCGACCACCCTCGACATTTTGTTTTTTTTAATAAACAAGCTCAATATAGTAAAAAGATAAGTGAAGTACAATAAAGAACTCAAAAAAGGAGGGGGGGGTTTACAAGCACATAAACTCGACCACAAGTAAGCCCCGGGCATCCAATGAATTTTGACAGTGGACCATCTCATGGGTAGGAAATGGATAATCCTGAATATGTGTGTCATGTGCACACAGCAAGGATACCTCGTTGACCATTTGTGGTTTGACAAAGGAAGTGTAGAATCATTATTTGGGGGATTCTGGAGCCAACCCTTGACTTCAAGGACCTTATTATGGGATGGTCTCAAAATTTGCTCATATATTAGGATTGTGCTCCTTCGAAGATGTTCCCTTTTGCAGTAGTTTGCAGCCTATGGAAGGATAGGAATAGGCATATTTTTTTAATGACAATAGTCACAATACTACGTCTTTCTAAGCGGTGATGGAGAAGAATCCTAGCTTCTCCATCTTTGGTCCTATGCTATCAAGGACTGCAAAGGAGCTAGGAGAGTCCCTTTGGGGTCCTAACCGGATTTCTTATTTTCATGAATCCAATCATAGAAAATTTAACCTCTAACAGGAAAAATCATAGCACCATTAGAAATCCACTCTTAGAAAAATAAACTACATAGCTTACAAATGAACTCTAGGACATCGAACTGAGTAGCATGTAACCATATTATAAAAAAAAATAACTAAAAAAACAGTGGCAATATAGTGAAAGGAATAAAGACCTACTTTGGTAATCCTGAAAATAAACCGTCCTCCCCCTTCTCATCATAATATACAAGTGAACTTTTCCCATGCACAACATCAAAAGGTGAGCACACAATCTTTCCTGCAAAACAATCAATGTAGAATTACAACACTTTTGACTCCCTTTCCTACACTGTTCAATACATCTATGCTATAGCAGATATATATAATCCGCTACCTGAGAAACTAGTAGTCCTCAAATGACTGCATTTTAACCAGGTGATTGTAACAGACATACTAAATAAAGCACGAAAATAAGTGGGAAATTTGAAGACGCGAAGGCATCCAAATAAAAACTATGAAGTCTCACCGCCAAAGGCCACCCCAATGCACTGCAATCCCATACAAACACCAAATAAAGGTACAGTTGGTCCAAGTTCCAAAACAGTTTGTAATGATATCCCTGAATCTTGAGATGTGCCTATGAAAGGTAAATAGAGTGAGTACATCATAGTTCTGACTGGGTATCAAATAATCAACAAATAGGAAAACAGTGGAAAAAGCTCTCACCTGGTCCAGGGGATATAAGTACTCCTCTCAGATTTCTCCTAGAAAAATAGCAAAATATAGTTATTACATGAATAAATCATGTAATTTACATATGAGAAAAATATTCTAAAGTCACCCAGATTACCATGTTACATCATATTCATGAAAAGGCCAATGGCAGTTTACCAAGTAAATGCGAAATTTCTTACCTTTTTAATTCCTCTACAGTGAGCTCATTATTCCGATAGACGTCAAAGTTACAACCCAGCTCCCCCATATACTTTAGAATCACAAAGTGGTAGATGTATCAGGAAAATTAGTTTCTAATCTGAATAAATAATCAGCAAAATAGAAAAAGCTCTCTGCACACAGTTTCCAAGAAGAGATTTTAAAATTCATGCAGGAATTCTTGAAGCAAGAAAGAAGATTAATTCCCATGTGACTCACTAGCCATTTAATCTTGTAAGTTGTAATCTACCTGCCAACAGCTGTATCAGGTCGTCAGTGTTACCTATTTCCTTTCATTTAAATATAGGAAACATCCAGATATCCTCTTAACCATTAAAAACTCATCCCAGATCCTAGGAACTTAAAAGGGTCTTCACATAAATATATTATATATAATCCCATAGATCAAAGAACATAATACCAAAGAGAATATAAGAATTGTCAGCAGCAAAGCTGATTTTTTTTTTTTAAGGAAAGAAAAATATTTATATTATGTGAACCCGAAAACAACAAACATGATCCCAGATGCATTTAGCAGCTTCCAAGAAAAACAAACTACTACTAATACGAGGTTCCATACTGTTCCATAGCCATGTCCGGATCTATGCATCATCACGCCTCCATTCAGGATATCTAGGATCATCTAACTTAGGGGGGTGTTTACTAAGAAACTTGTCTTTCTCATTGGTGATGAGATGACCTCCACTGATTTAAACCACTGAATGCAGCTCTTTCCATTCAGCTTTATAGAAGTAATCAGAATGTTAGAATGGGCTAGTAAGGCCATTAAAGAAGGTTTGGGGGTGTAAACCGTGTAACAGCATAGCTCATTCTTCTTGTACTCTTTAGTTTCTTTAGCTTGGCCTATGATCTCTTTCTTGTGATCCCTAGCCCCACTTCCCCCCCCCCCCCCCCCCCCCCCATGTATTCCTTTTTATCTATATATGTCAATGTTTTAAAACATGAAGGCATGAGGCGAGGCGTTAGGACCTCAAGATGCATGGTGTAAGCCTTGAGGCGTAAGCATGCTCTCTCATTTTTATCAAATAAATAAAATATAAATAAAAATTGTAAAATATTCAAAATTTAATGAAATATTATAGTATATAAATACATATAGCGAGAGAGATACATACATACATACATATATATATATCTACTAGTAGAGACCCCGTGCGATGCACAGGTAATAATTTAAGAATATCTAAAATTAAATAATATTCTTTATTTTTTTTAATATTTCATAAATTTTATGTTTAATAGTATAATTTTATTTTTATTTGATAGACATTATTATTTGTATTAATTAACTAATTTGTAATAATAATTCATTATTTTTTTAAATAATATTTAATAGAAAATCATAAGTCTTTTAGTATTAAACCTAAATTAATACACCCAAGAGTTGGAGATAAGAGAGGACTCTACAACAGTGGAGATAGAGAGGGCTCTAGGATGAGATAGTGGGTCTCAAACCTGAACGGTGTGGATTAAGAGAAAAGTCACGTGTCATCTCTGAAATAGAATTTATAGGATGGAAGGGATGGGAGTTTGGAGAGCAAAGAGAGAAAGTCTTATTTCTTTATAGTATAAGTAGTAGATATTCATGTACATTGTATGTGTTCGTGTGGGCGCACGCGTACACATAGGAAATACTATATAAATTAGTTGAAATAAATAACAAATTTTTAAAAAAAGACATTTAAGTCAGTTGTGACTAGAAACCTAATTTCAGTTAATGTATGAGACATACGCCATAGACATAAAGCGAGCTTCAAGACATGAGGCGTGTGCCTCATGGTTGAGCCTCAAGGCGTTTTCCTTAAGCCTTGCCCCGAGGCAAGCCTTGAGGCGTAAGCCTCGCACGCTTTTTAAGACACTGATATATATATATATATCTTGCCTATTACCAATCAAAAAAAAATTAACTGTGGATCCTAACCTAAAAATTAAAGTATAACCCTGCCATGATTGTAATAATCCATTGCTTGGTGATTTTCATGGTTTTGTGATGGTTTTGTCTCCCATTAAAGATGGGAAGGCAAACCACTAACATACACACGTCAACTATGGTAGCATAAATCACATAAGAGAGAAAGAGAGACAAAACAGTCTCCCCAGAAGGAGGAGACGGTTTTTTTTTTTTAAATCTCAAATACCCCATTTCACATAAGAAGTGGTGTGATGATAGCCATTGGATCTCTGGATTGTACGGCTACAAGCATATGTGAACATATATGTTTTATCCCATATGTCTCTCGATCCCTTCTATATATATATATAGTCTCATCTGCTTTCCGATTGGCTTTTAGGACCCATTTGTTCCCAACAGTCTTGAAGATCAACAAGTTTCAAAACTTAGTTCGTCATTGAACTTATGCATCTTCATAATAGGTTCGTCATCATCTATCGAAGCACAAATGAATGATTTTCCTTTAGTCATCGACGACGAGGTACATATCCACATTTGAATTCTACCGGTCATGTTGGGATATTGTGGGCTGTTGCTGTAATATAGTTATGGGCCTCTCTTATGTTGTAGAGTGGATCACACTTATGTTTTCTTCTTTGCTTTCTCTTGTATGGGCCTTGGGCCCAACTAGTGTATTAGCCAAGTTAATATAACAATAGTAGAGAAGAGGAACCCTAATCTTCCTCATTCTCTCTTTTCTCATTTCTCTTCTCCTCTCTAACCTAACTACAGACCTACTTGGTATCAGAGCATCTAAACAAAGAAGAAGGGGTTTATTAAAACAACAACCAAAGAAAGAGAGGAGGACGTTGCTGATGTCATCACCGTACGAATGACTTCAGCCATACGGCCTAGGCTACCCATGCCCATGGGGTAAGTTTTGAAGTTATTTTTTCAGAGAACTTGAATTTGGAGGAATTTTGAACCAAATATCATGTGATTTGGGTGAATATTGAAGAAGTTATGATGATTTAAAGGAAAATATAGAAACATTCCGAAGAAATTTCTATAGAGGTTCAGCTTCGTTTTTGCTCAAATGGATGGCTGTTTGTATGGATTAATGGACAAGGATCCATCCTTTTTATTAGAGAAACACTCCCACATGGTTTGTGATTGATTCCGTATTGATTTGGAGACTTGGTGAGGTTTTTTCACCCCTATAAACTGTGATTTTTCCCTGTTCTTCCCTATGTGAGGTCTGTTTTGATTATGGCAGTCACTTAGTTTGCCTTGGTTGGTATTTTTGTTCTATGGGTTATTGGAATTGAAGGGATTCAAGTATGGTGGTGTTCAAAGTCGAGATTGACTCTTGAGATTGGAGGTGTGACTCCATTGTCCTACAAAATTCTGTTTGTGTATGTTTGAAGAAGAAATTCCTAATGTCGGAAGAATCTCCCTCCTCAACCGTGGCACCTCCACCTATATGTGTGAGTCATGAGGGGTTTAGTAATGACAACCCTCACTTGCAAATCACTTCTGAGAAGCTTGACGATGAAAACTAAGTTTATTGGGCTAAAACTATTGAAATGTAGATTGGAGCAAAGGGTAAATTAGGTTACTTACTTGGAGAGATAGAGGAACTCGCCAAGTCAAACCTTACACATCCGAAGTGGACTCAAGACAATTTGATTGTGATGTCTTGGCTCACTAATTTAGTATTACCCCACATTAGTAGGGGTTTGGTGTTCTTGAAGACTGCTAATGTTATTTGGGACACTCTCTCAGACTTACTCGAATGTAGGAAATTTTGTCCAGCTCTATAAATTCAAAGGGATATCTCACAAACTTGTCAGGGGGAGATGCCCTTGAAAATGTACTATGCCAAGTTGAAGGAAAAATGAGAGGAATTTGATCACTACTCGGACTTTAAGCCCAGTTGCATTGTTGATGCTGTAGCCTTCAAGAAGCGGGTTGAACAAATGCGGATTTTTGAGTTCCTTGCCGGTTTGAATCAGGAATATGAAAATGCTCAGTCCCAGCTCCTATCGGGATCCTCCTCCTAAGAAACTTAATCGAGTATAAGCTCATATCCCAAATGAAGCAAGCAGGTGAGATATGGTGACCACCAGGATGGTGACTACTCCAGAGAGGTTAGCCCTCTCCTCCACTTTCCAGCGTAGTGGAAGAAGAGGTGATAGACGATCCTTTAGAGGTCGTGGTGCTCATTTTGATGACAAAGACAAGCTGAAATGCGATTACTTTGGGCGGACCCGACACACCCGTGATCAGTGTTGGCAACTCCATGGCCGATTTGCACAGAGGGGAGGTCGCTCAGGTGAATATGGAGGTGATTCTCACCGCCCCGAAGGGTTCGGAGACCCTTCTGCCCATACTGCTACAGTCGCTGCGACTTCTGGCTTTACTACAGCACCGACATCTCAGTTAGTTCCCAGAGATGATCTGGAGTCTTTTCGCTGCGACCTTGATGAGATGCGTAGGGCCATGTCCCACTTGGAGACTCCTTCCACTTTAAGTACATCCGCCATTGCTTTCAATGCCTCAGTCTCCTCTGCTCATCACTCTTAGATCATTGATTCTAGAGCATCCGAGCACATGACTGGTATGTCCTCTATCTTTTCATCATATCATCTTTATTCTGGGAAAGACAAAGTTCGTATTGCGGATGGTACTATGTCTCAAATTGTCAGTAAGGGTACCATCCATGTCTCTCCATCTTTGCCTTTATCAATTGCTCTACATGTTCCTAACATTGCTACTAATCTTTTATCCATCAGTAGTATTACCAAGTCCCTAAATTGCAGTGTCATCTTTTTTCCTTCCCATTGTGTTTTCCAGGATATGGTGACGAGGCGGATGATTAGCAGTGGTAGTGAGAAGGATGGTCTCTATCAGTTGGATTCTTCTCCTAGGATGTGCGCATATCAGTCCTCTTCAGGGAATATGAGTCATTTTGACCAATTGATGCGATGGCATTTTCATTTAGGTCATCCCTTTTTTTGCTTCTCAAAAGGATGTTTCCTCAATTAGCTCTTTCTTTATCTACTACTTCCTTTCAATGTGAAACTTGTGAATTGTCTAAACATTGTAGGGTTTCCTACCCTCCTAGTAAAGCTCAATGCAATTCACCTTTTGGACTTGTTCATTCTGATGTTTAGGGTCCTACACTCGCACCTTCTGTGTTTGGTTATAAATATTTTGTAACTTTTGTGGATGATTTTTCTCGTGTAACTTGAGTATATCTTCTTAAGTCCAAATGTGATGTTTATGCTTCTTTTAAAGCTTTTCATAAAATGGTTTGTACTCAATTTGATGCTAAGCTTAAAATCCTTCGTTCTAATAATGGTGAGGAATATATGAATAAGGACTTATGCACATACTTTACTGACCATGGTATTGTTCACCAAATTACTTGTGATCACACTCCACAACAGAATGGAGTGGCTGAACGCAAGAATAGACACCTTCTTGACATCACCATATCCCTTTTTTTTGTCATACATGTCCCCAAATACCTTTGATCAAAAGTCTTACTTTCCGCTGCTTTTCTTATGAATAGAATGCCCTCATGGATCTTGGGCTTCAATGCCCCATTGGATGTCATTTCACCTACATCTCCACATTTTCCTATACCACCCAAGGTGTTTGGGTCTGTCTGCTTTGTGCATGTGCCCAAACCTGACCACACCAAACTTGATCCTCATGCTGTTAAGTATGTTTTCCTTGGATATTCTCCCACTCACAAGGAAGTGCTACCATCCTCCTTCTCAATGGAAGTTTCTGTCTATGGATGTCTCTGTCTTTGAAAATGTTCCTTACTTTCCTCCTTCGAAGACTCCTCTTCAAGGGGAGAATATTGATGTTGAAGTGTTGTCTTCTCCTATACTCTTCCTTGTCCTATTTTTGATATCCCTGACTATTCTGTGATTGATATTGGACATACGCAAAAGAAAGAATTGCAGATTTACTCCAGGCGACCACGACCTATGTCTCACGCTCCCTGCCAAGATTCTCCCTCGGATCTGAATTCTTCTCACTCAGGTAATGATTCTGATCCACTTATTGATGATTCTGATCTCCCTATTTCTATTAGAAAGGGAGTTAGATCTTGCACTCAACATCCTATCTCTAATTTTGTTTCTTACAACTCATTATCTCCTTCCTATCGTACTTTTTCATCTTCCTTGTCTTTCGTGTCTTTGTCTTGCAGTGTTTCTAAAGCACTGGCTCATCCTAAGTGGAAGGGTGCGATTTGTGAAAAAATGGGGGCTCTTGAGAAAAGTGGCACATGAGAAATTGTTGACCTACCAAAGGGAAAGAAACCGGTTGGATGCAAGTGGGTCTTCACAGTGAAATACAATATAGGGCGTTAACTTACTAACACGCAATGTAAAAGGCTTGAAGGAGCGCTTGACCGGAACTATAAGTCGGATGGTTCTGTGGAAAGATATAAGGCTAGACTGGTTGTGAAAGGTTTCACCCAAACTTATGGCACTGACTACCATGAGACCTTTGCTCTTGTGGCTAAAATGAATTGTATCCGTGTGATTCTCTTTAGCTGCTAACCAAGAATGGCCTCTTCATCAATTTGATGTTAAGAATACCTTCCTTCATGGAGACTTAGTGGAGGAAGTCTACATGACTGTTCAACCTAGTTTTAGCTTTCCCACAACACAAGGAAAAGTTTGTAGATTAAAGAAGGCTCTATGTGGGTTGAAACAGTGCCCCCGTTCCTGGTTTAAAAGGTTCAGTGAGGCCATAAAGAAACAAAGGTACACTCAAAGTCAGGCCGATCATACTCTGTTTATCAAACAATATCAGGGCAAGACAACTGCCCTTATAGTCTATGTGGATGGCATAGTGTTGACAGAGTCTGATGCGAAGGAAATTAAGAGATTAAAATCTCAACTGGCTACAGAGTTTGAGATGAAGGACCGAGGACAGTTAAGATACTTTTTTGGCATAGAAGTTGTCAGATCAAGGAAATGAGAGTTTTTATCTCACAAAGGAAATACATCCTAAATCTTCTTAAAGAAACAGGGATGATGGGATGCAAGCCTTTGAATGCACCAACAGAGCCAGAGGCGGAGCCAGGTGGGGGCCTATGGGAGCACGTGCCCCCACTGAATTTTGGAAAAAAGAAATTCTTTCTTTTAAGTATAGCCATGGAATGGGACATGCAAGTGAGATCCGATCACTCAACTGCGATTGAACTTGGGGAAAGTTCAATCACACCCACAAGTCAACACATGTCCCTATTGTTAACTGTGGTTAAGATTCACTAATTCTTGAGGTTCAACAATATAACCTTAATTTTTTTTAAAAATAAAAAAATATAAACCTTAAGATTAAAATTCCTAACCAAAGTTAAATATTTTTCTACAATTTTTTCTTCTAAAAACCAAGGGTCTATTATTGATCGAACCCCAAGAGTTAGTAAATCTTAACCTTAGTTAATAGAGGTTAAAATGGTTAATCTGTGGGTGTAACTGTTCCTGAGTTCAATTGCAATTGACTGTGATCCGATCTCCATGCAGGTGTCATTGAACTTAAAGAAAAAGTAATTTTATACTAAGTTGTTTAATTATTTTATTGGGCTGGTAAAGGACATTTGTCCCTTACAAAATTATATTATATTATTTAATTATTTAATAGGTATTGCTATGAAAATAGGGGACAACATTCCCTGAACTATTAAAAACAAGATCTCTCTTATAAAATATATTATTTAATTATTTAACGGTGCAGAGCCATGAGGCAAAGGGATAGTTCTCCCATAAACAATGAGAAATATATAATACTCATAAGATATGTACGAAATGTATGGGCGAAATGGCTCAAATACTTAGTCATAAAAAAATTCTATGCCCTCAAACACCCATCACGTGCCCCCACTATAGAAAGTCCTAGCTTCGCCCCTGAATAGAGCAAAACCAAATGATGGTGGTGAACCTCTTGGTGATGCAGGCAGATATCAAACACTTGTTGGTCGTCTTATCTATCTCTCTCACTCTCCCTGATATAGCCTATGCAGTTAGCGTGGTGAGTCAGTTTATGCATGCTCCAAAAACACCTCATCAAGAGGCAGTTTACAAGATTCTCATGTACTTGAAATCCTCTCCTGGGAAAGGAATCGTCTTTGGATGTCATGGACACTTAAGAGTAGAAGCATACACTGATGTTGATTAGGCAGGATCTGTCTCGGACAGAAGATCTACATCTAGATATTGCACAATTGTTGGGGGAAATCATGTTACTTGGAGAAGCAAGAAACAGGCCGTTGTGGCAAGGTCTAGTGCCGAGGCTGAGTTCAAAGTCATGGCTCACAGAATATGTGAATTGCTATGGGTAAAGATTCTTCTTAAGGAGCTCGGATTTCCAACAGACAAGCCTATGAGTCTTTTCTACGACAACAGAGTTGTAATTAGCATTGCACACAACCCAGTCCAGCATGACAGAACCAAATATATTGAGATTGATAGTCATTTCATCAAAGAAAAAATCAGCTCTGGAGAGATTTGCATTCCCTATGTAAAGACTAGGGACCAACTTGTAGATATCCTAACCAAAGGAGTCCTAAGCTATCGCTTATCTGATATACTTAGCAAGCTGGACATCTATAACATATACGCACCAGCTTGAGGGGGAGATTTGGTGTAATATAGTTATGGGCCTCTCTTATGTTGTAGAGTGGCCCACACTTATGTTTTCTTCTTTGCTTTCTCTTGTATGGGCCTTGGGCCCAACTAGTGTATTAGCCAAGCTAATATAATAATAGTAGAGAAGAGGAACCTTAATCTTCTTCATTCTCTTTTTCTCATTTCTCTTTTTTCTCTCTTTCCCTTCTCCTCTCTAACCTAACTACTGACCTACTTGGGCAAGAATTTTCTAGCAGTGATGAGAGAGATGTATGAGTTCGGGAGTTTCGATAGAGTTATCAATAACACTTTCATTGTGCTAATTCCGAAAAAAAAAAAGGAGCAGAAAACATCAAGGATTACAGGCCAATCAGTCTAGTGAGTAGCGTGTACAAGATCCCATTGAAAGTTTTAGCGAGTCGCCTCAAGAGGGTGATGGGCTATATCATCTCTCCCCAACAAGGAGCTTTTGTGGGAGGTAGGCAGATCCTGGATGGTATATTGATAGCAAATGAATATCTTGATGCCAGATTTAGAGCTAAGATTCTAGGCCTTCTTTGCAAGGTGGATATGGAAAAAACATATGATCATGTAAACTGGGAGTTTTTGGGTTATGTAATGAAAAGAATGGACTCTAGTCCTAGGTGGTGTCATTGGATGCAAGTGTGCATCTCCTCTGTAATCTTCTCCATCCTCATCAACGGTAGCCCGGCCGGTTACTTCCGCAGTTCTTGGGGTCTGGGACAAGGGGAGCTCCTCTCCCCGTTCCTATTTATCATTGTGGCGGAAGCTCTTAGTCGGATGCTATCCCGAGCCGATGGCTCTCTTTTCGAAGGATTCTCCTTAGGACGAGCTAGGTTGAGGATTTCTCATTCCAGTTCGCAGACGACACCCTAATCTTTTGCAAGGCTTCCCCTCATGATTCCCTTAGGGGTCTTCTCTTATGTTTCGATGCTGTCTCAGGATTGCGTGTTAATATGTTGAAATCTAAAATTATAGGGGTCGGGGAGGTTGTAGGTTTGGCCAACATGGCGGCAAATCTTGGATGTAGGGTTGGGTCATTCCCATCGGTTTATTTGGGCATACCCCTCGGGGCTAGTTACAAATCAAAGGCAGTGTGGGCTGCAATGCAGGAAAGGTTTGTCAAGCGGTTATTAGGGTGGCAATCGTCTTTCTTGTCTAAAGGGGGAAAGTTAACACTGATCAAGAGTACACTTAACAGTTTGCCAACTTTTTTCATGTCTACTCTAGTCATCCCTCGGTTAATAGCATTGTCCCTTAAGCATTTGCAGAGGGAGTTCCTTTGGCATGAGAAAGGAGGGAAATTCAAGTATCATATAGTCAAGTGGTCTCAGACTCTCAGGTATGTCAAGCTAAGAGTGAGGGGGGCCTTAATCTAAAGCCTTTGTCTTTGGTAAATAAGGCTCTACTGGGAAAATGGATCTGGAGGTATGGGGAGGAGAGTGACAGCCTTTGGCTATCAGTGATAGTCGCCAAATACGAGGAAACGTCGAGATGGGTTCCAAAGGAAGTGAAGAAGCCCCACAGGGTGGGAATGTGGAAGGGGATTATGTCGAGTGCTAGTTTAGTGACTTCTCTTTCAGGTATAGGATTGGCACGAGTTCAGAGGTCTGGTTTTGGAAAGATGTATGGTGTGGCGATTCGAAATTGTAGGATGAATTCGACTCCATTTTCTGTATAGCCATGGATAGGAAGGCGTCTGTCGGGGATTACATAGACCACGATAGCGTGGAGGTTGTTTGGTTTCTTAAGTTGCGGAGGGGCCTAAATGATTGGGAATAGATGAGTTTGGTAGGCTTCTAGAGTGCCTGGGGACTCCTCCCTCGACATCTCAGGTCAAGGATTATAGGCTTTGGTCTAAAGGCAACAAGGGGCACTTTTCAGTGAGATCTCTAGTTCAGTGGCTCAGGTCTGGTTCATCCGTCCAGTTTCCTCACAAGTCTGTGTGGAATCCAAATATTCCATCCAAAGCATCTTTCTTCCTATGGAATGTGTTTCTGAATAAAATTCTCACATGTGATCACTTGAAAAATCGAGAGTGGAGGATGGCTAATAGATGTTTTATGTGCCTCCAAGCAGAAGAGACGGTGGATCACCTTCTCTTACACTGTCCCATAACATGTGAAATTTGGAGTTGTTTCCTCTCCCGAATGGGGATAGCTTGGGTCTTTCCTTCTTCCCTTCACAACTTCTTATATGACGCCCCAAACCCGCGCCTGGGAAATCAAGTTCCAAGACGAGTGCTCATTCGTCATAACCACACATGCGGAAGACTTTACCCTCGAAAATTGCAGAGATTTTTCAACCTTTCTGATGAGCTTACATAAGCAAGAACAACTGGTCATCACAATAACTCATCATAAACAAATAAATTACCTCATTGGCTACAATAGTCGTTACTTTTGGCGCCACAACTGTGCCGGTACACTTTTAGAATCCATCAAGTATAACTCCTTACCAATCGGCAACTGCTTCCAAATCTGAAGACATAAAATGAGAGGAATGAGTTATAGAGCCCAGCAAAATCCACAATCTATCTAGGCTATTTTTCACCTAGTAACAATCATCATCATCAATAACGATATAGTGTTGCAATACAATTCTCATATTATAATAATATATAATATCGTAATCCGTGACCCGAGGTCACTTAGGGCTATTTCACCCTATTTCGAGGTTCCGAACCTCAATTTCCAAGTTCATCAAATCATCGTTTACACCTCTAGATTACCCTTCTAGACAACCGCTCACACTTTATCCTTGAATCCGCAGACTCAATCAACTGGCCTTCGCCCGTATTCAACCTGAGTCCGTAGACTCAATATCCAAGTTAGAGTTCGTAGACTCGTTATCCATTTCTAAATCCGTTAACATTAATTTTGTTACCATGGCATCCCATACCCCCATGATAACTATCAAGATCAAACCGGGCTTACATCTAATGAAATCAAACCTTGAGTCCTTATACTCCGTACAACCTTGAGTCCATAGACTCCGTACATAATTCGGGCCTTCACCCGCTAGAACCAACACAATCGTTTAATCTCAGCCACGATGAGGAACTCTAACCTCACGGCATCTCTATCAGACAACACAACCATCTGACTTGGCCATAGTAGAGAATTCTATCCTCACGGCATATCTATCAGATCACAGACAACACAACCATCTGACTCAGCCACAGTACGAACAATATATCTATCAGAGGCATCACAAGCTACTGACTCAGTCTCGGTACGACATATCTATCAGATAACACAATCATCTGACTCAGTCACGGTACAGACGACATATCTATCAGAGGCATCACAACCTATTGACTCAGCCTCGGTACGGCATATCTATCAGATAACACAACCATCTGACTCAGCCACGGTACGGACGGCATATCTATCAGAGGCATCACAACCTACTGACTCAGCCTCAGTACGACATATCTATCAGATAACACAACTATCTGACTCAGCCACGGTACGGACGGCATATCTATTAGAGGCATCATAACCTACTGACTCAGCCTCGGTATGGCATATATATAAGATAACACAATAATCTGTTCTCCCCTGACCTAGTCAAAGAGGATCTATGGATATCAAATCCACCCACTCCCGACTATTAGTCACGGAGAATTATACTTTAACCCTGGTTAGGTTTTCTAACCACAGGTTAACCTCAGTTAACCCAAGCCTCGCTTGGTTAACTGAAATACTCGGGCCTCACGTCCGTGAACCAAATCCGGTAACACACCGTCCCGTTAGGGAACGCTTCCAGGCTAATGGATGTGTCCATAGCCTTATACGACCTGCAAAACAACTTTTCGATACCCCAGGGTGACGATACAATTTACCCTAGACCCGATCTGGGCTCCCCGAAGGTCCACAGAAAATCACAACATCACATAGGGGTTTTCGACCCTTTTTCCATCCATGCCTTTTACACAGTGAGTCTAAATCCGGGCTTTTGAGCCCCAAGACCGAGGGCTACACCCCTCTACTCATTTTCCACCCACAACCACGTTCCCATAACACATCCACGGGGTCTCAGACCCTTTTCCATCAACGCACATACATTCCACATAAAGAATATAGCAAATAACAGGGAAAAGAGAAGAGATGGAAGGGGTTTTTACCTCTTTCACGCACTTCGAGGAGTCTAGGGCCGCAACGGACACCGCCAACGCGCTCGGGAGGACGATCAACCCCAAGGTGAAGCTCCTCGCCTTCAAACCTTCACTTTCTCTCTCTAGATTTATCCATTTCTCTCTCTACACATTGATCGAGGCACCGGGGAAGAAAATAAACGTCGTCAACGCGTCGAGGACGTCAAAAAACCCCAAGGTGGACTCCCCTTTCTTTCTCTCTCCTCTTTCTCTCTCCTCACTTTCTCTCTCTAAAACCCACGGACAGCAAAATGGGTTTGCAGTTTTTGCACGAACATAAATGAGAGGCTGTCCCTCCTTTATATAGACATTAAAGGGGGTTTAGATCATGTGCAATAGTAGCACATAACCATTGGTGTGGAAAAGTGTGGTTGACCAAGTCAACTATTTTGACTGGTTTGACCAGTTTGACTGAATTTTCCCATTTTTCACGCATATATCCTTTGAAACTCTACTATATAATGTCTAATAGTGATGAAACTTTAGGTGACCGAACTTGGGACAGTCCGACACCTACTGTAAAAATTTTGGAGAAAAATACTGAGTTTTGACAATTACACTTTAGTCCAAAAGAAAACTACAAAACCCACTAATTTTCTGATTTCAGACACAAAACAGGTCGTCGTTTCTTTGTTTGAAATAACTAACTACGGAGACGACAGATATTAGTCCCCACGGCCGACCGGCACGCATTAATACCAGCCACACGGATTTCTATTAGGATCTCCAACAGATATTGGGTCCTACTTAATTTCTGGAAATCTAGAAATTTTCCATTTTTTTCAATTTTATCACACATAATGGCCCTGCAGTCGTGCAAAATGATACCTGACGGAACCGATACGATAGGGGTGTGTCCCGACAATCGACCGGCACACTGTGTGTGATTTTCGCGAAAAGATACTGAGATTTCCTCGGTGTACTTCAATCCCGAGCAAACACATAATTTTATTATTTAAAATTCTGGGGCGTTACATCTTATCCTGCTGGGATTGGGTAAATGGGGACGGGTCGAGACTGGCTATTTGGTGGGTCTTGCCAGGGGCTAACTATGGTCCATTTGGAAGGAGAGAAATAAGAGGGTGTTCAAGAACCATAAATCCCCTTTACATCGCATCCGATTTGGGACCCGGTCGCTCATTGTGGGTTGGTGCTCATCTCGGCAGATAGGGGTGAATTTTGATATCTTGTTAGACTGAGGTTGGAAGAGTGGTCTAGAGACTGTTTTTTTTTTTTTTGGGCCATTCTGGTTTTTCTTTCTTTATTATTGTATCCATGGCTTGATTCATGACCTCGTGAGCCTTGCCATGTTTGTTTCTTCTAGAGGTATCTTTGTACCACTATTTCTTTTTATATATAGCTGCTTCATTTATCGATCTAAAAAAAGCTCAAGATTATTAGTCATCTAGTGGTACACTCTCACTATCCCCTATGAATGATGAAGCACTAAAGAGATTATTCCCCCCACCCTCGTTTTTATAGGAGGAGAGTCTTTTCTGGTTACATTTGTGATCCCACCAACTTGTGGAACTCATGTGACATCCGAGCTTTCTTCCTGCTTGAAAAATCATCCATGACGAAATCTGCATCCCGAGACTCAATTTCTACTATCCCGCCATTGTCTTGCTCGTAAACAAAAACCAAGCCTTTGGAATACCCTGAATATCTTATAAATGTACATTTCCTAACTCTCATGTCTATCTTCCTAATCAATTGGGAACGCATCCCGAGACTCAATTTCTACTATCCCGCATTGTCTTGCTCATAAACAAAAACCAAGCCTTTGGAATACCCTGAATATCTTATAAATGTACATTTCCTAACTCTCATGTCTATCTTCCCAATCAATTGGGAACGAATATGAACAAGATGTGTTCTATCAATTAGATAGAAACTTGGTAGTATTCTCTCCAAAAGATAAACTTCCATATGAAGATAATATACTTGCGTTGGATAAGATAAAATATCGTTGTTGTATCCCAGTATGAACGAATGGGAGCATGTTAGTGTTGGTATCATGATGAGCATCCATATGAGACTCACACCAAAAAACACATTTTTAGATAGAGATTGAGAATTTGTATTATAGTAGAAGTGTGCAATAACTCAACTCTATAAATCTTAGTCTTGTACAAAACGTTAATACTCTACACACATATTCTCTGTTCTCTTTTTAGTTGTAGGGATACACATTGAATGTTGAGATTAAGCATTGAATTTCTGGAAGTAGATCCATAATAAAAAAATGTTTTTTTTTTTGTGATTGTTCCAAGAAGAAATGAAACAAAAGATACGGTAGAGCTAGGACGTCCATACGCTCTCATTTTAAATAAGATTCCGGCTAGAAGCATTCATGAACTGTAATGTGCTTCTCCATGGGTATCTGGTAACCATGTATATAGGTGTATAATCGGTAATTTCTAAGAATCTAAGGCGTGGTAACTCAAGTAGTATCCACGATGATGGGATCGAATCTCTCTATCTCCAAGACGACAAGCAACGGGACACAACCTCAGATCGTCATTCCACTGCATAACAGGTATGTGCCATTACCTCAAATAATATAACACTAGCTATATACAAATTGAAGTCTAAAGTATCAGGTCAACAAGGAGGTGATTATAGAGCTAGTAGAACACATTAAGAAAACTTGCTTTTTTGAGGGGATAGGAGAACCAGATACAGATACAAAAATAAAATTTAAAAGACCAATCAGACCCCTAAGCATGTTCTCAGGTGATCAGTAAAATTAAAATACAAATTACAGTAATCCAATCCGAACTACATGATCAATCAAATAAGCTCTGTAAAAAAATCCAAACCTGGCAAAGATTGTAAGTGAAACTGTCGTAATTATCAATGACGATTATGGGATTCTCGACCTTCTTTTCCCCAACAGGAACCCTAGTCTTCTCTACGCCGTCCACCGCCGATGCTTTTGAAAACATTTAAAACCTTCTTTCTAATCAACAACGATCCATATCCAATTTCTGCACAGATAAGTAGATTATCAGAGAAAATTTGCAGAAATAGACGAAGATAATCAAATCAAATCAAATCAAATCAAGAGATTCATGAATCCTCTTACTTGCTGGAGTAGAGACTCTGGAGAGAAAGCGAGGTATTTGTAGGGTTTTACGGAGCTGAAAGAGAGACGACCAGTACCAGCCATGGTCGATTTGGATTTTCCCGGGCTTTTCTTCCCAAAGTTTCGCTGCTGCGATTCTGTTTTCTTATATTACAGTGATGCTTCTTTATTAAATGATATCGGTACTACGATACTAACGAACGATGGATTTGCTAGCCGTAGATCTTAGACCCCCCACATTCTCATCCAAACGACAGGTGTAGGCCCTACTCAAAGCGTTTGAAAGGGGCGTCAATGGGCCGGGCCGGGACGCTCTAGGCCCCGCCTGGCCTGACTATTAGTTGGCTTGGGCTTGGGCTTGAAGTTTAAAGTCTGTGGCCCATTTCGGTAGGCTTCTAATCGGGTTTAGCTTGACTAACCCTGCCCGATTAAACTCATTTAGTTTGTAGGCAAAAAATTGCACATGATTTTTATATGGATTAACCCGCCTCTTTTGCTCCAAACCAAGTTCTTTAAAAAAATTCTCCAACTATAATTTTTTTTTTTTTTTTTGCTTAGTCCTAATCATTTACCTATCTAGGTTAGGGGGTTCGCAAGGTCCAACTATAATTGAAGAATGGAAAATTTCAGCACCCTTCACAATTAGAGGAGAGTACCCCCCTAAACGGAATGACACCAAATAACCTAAATATAGAGTCGCCACATATGTGATTTGAAGTGAAAATAAGTCCTTAGGGCATGATCTATTTAGAGATTAGAATAAAAGATTTGATTAGGTTTAGAGGAATGTATTAGGGACCCTTAAATCTACATTCAAAAAAATAGTAAGACAAAAAACAATGTAAGAGAGGAAAGGTCTCTCACTCAATCGTACCAACCCCAAAAAAAATAGATTGAATGGCGGACAATGCATTAAATGTCACCACATTCTCAAAATGAGTCGACACTTCCCAAGCAAAGTGGAACCTACCTCTATATGAGAAGCGAACCCCAACAAATCCTAAGTGTTAAAAATTTTCAACCATAATTAAAATGAATCATGTTAAGACGTGCAAAAAAGCTTAAGATACTCAGTTCATTGGCTAGAGGGTTAGAAACTTAGCATTGGAAGTTAGGCCAAACTATAGGAATCTCAACCGTCAAAGAGAGTGGAAATATAACCACACCAAGGTAGGGATACACATTGCCACTAGCACAAGAGGTATGTATACCACTGGCATAAGAGGCAGGTGTACTACGGATGCATTTTTTTTTGTGGTAAAGACCATGGGTGCGTATTGAAAAACTTTATATATATAGACATAGACATGGGCGAAGATAGATATAAAGAAAATTAATTACTTTTTCAACAAAATTTGTTCTTATAAGAGAATATTACAAAATTTATGTTAATTTTGATTAAAATCTAAAATATTAGTGCATGAGACAGCTGTGTTAAGGCGTTGAGGGACGTCATATAACTTTGCAAACGTTCCAATGGAGGATACTTCTAGGTAGGCTCTGTACTCCCTTGTAGTACCATCAACACACAACTTGACAAGTCTTTCCTCCATAGCCTAGCAATCAAGAACCAAATATCAAAAACGACGAACGTGTTTGGTCAAATTCTCACTGCTCTTTTGCCTCTCCTTTGAAAGAGTATTCAGGTTGATACGTTCTTCCACTAGGAAGAATTGTTTCAAGAAGGTACTAACCATTTCTTCCCATGAATGAATCGTATCAGCGGGTAACGTTGTGTACCAAGAGCAGACTCGATCCGTGAGAGATTTAGACAACTCTCGAAGGTGCAAGTCTTTGCTACCAGTCCAAAGTATTAACAAAATGCATAACGTGCTCTCTGGCATTACCAGTCCTACTGTTGTAAAGAGTAAATTGAGGAACGATGTAACTTGACGGATATTCCATCTGAAGGAGTTCAGGTGAGAACGGCAATCTGATGTCGCAAGGGCTAGAGATTCCTGAACACAAACTTGCTCTTTTTCGAACATGACTGAGAACTCGTCCGTCGTGACAAAGGCAACCGGTTTACCATGATCATGATCTCAAATATTGTGATCATCACAACTAGGAGACAAGACAAAGTCTTGCAAATGAGTATTATGCACAGGAGAATTTCGTTCGGGATTTCGAATCGGTGAAGGAGTCAAGACATGCAGCGCGTATATGTTGAGCCTTCTTGAAGGTTTCTTCTATGTGCTTTTCCGAAGCTAAGATTTGAGTAGTCATCTTATCGTGAATCTCTTGGATCTGATTTTAGAGTTGAGTCTGCATCTGAACTTGCATTTGTGCTTGAGATGCTTGAAGTTGAGCAATAATAGGTCCAAGAACAGAGTTGAGATTCAGCATCTCTCTGCAAAAAATGTTGGATCCTTCCCAAACTTCTTCTGAAGCAGCTGAACTTGATGGATTAACTCTCTTACTCACCATCTCTTTTTAGGACTGATGCAACTGTTGGTCCCCAGCAGAGTCACCAATTGTTGAAATTGAGGATTCGAAGCTTTACTAAGCTGGAACACTGGATCTTCATCCGAAAGCTCCTCGATTATTTTGGGTGATCTACAAGCCTGAAGTAGTTTAGCTCCACTACGTCGGTTGTTCTTCATCAGGATTCCTAAAAGAGCAAGTCAAGAGAGATAGAAGGAATGAGTAATGAACATGATCAGAGGGAGAGAAAAAGGAACAATGAAAAATACATGACGAATTGACATTTCCCTTTTTAGAATATTGAAAAATCCTCACTGAATCTGAAAAATGCTCTTTTTGAAGAAGTTTTTCCTTGAAGAACCAAGGTTCCTTAGAGAAGGACTTCTCTTCGAAATATATTTTCTCTCTTAAAATCTAATCTCTCATCCCTAAAGTTGTTACTATGATGATGTTGTTATAATCTCATACGAGCATCCTTTATTTATAGAGAATAACTCAACTTAGTTAACTCAAATCAAAATATTGTAAGATTGATGTGACATATAAAAAATTATGACACATGCCAACTGTATTCTATTAAGAGGAGTGTATTCTGTTAAGGGGAACTGCCAGCTCATCAAACAACCATAACTGACTTATGGTTATAGCTAAATCATTTGGACTATTTATGACCTAAACAGCCTTCTAGATGCATTCTTCAAAGGTTAAAATCAGTTAATTGCTTCCAAAAGCATTTATCTATCCTAACAGATTTCCTCCTAGCCCTCCAAACCACATCTCATAATTTTTCCTCAGATATATATATATATATATAATCAATGTAACGATAAAGGTAGGTCATACGCCTTTGTGATACCTTATCCTAAAGAGATCAAAGGTGTTGGATGAGGACACCACTCTCACGGTGGATGCGATATCCATCGTCAGGCCTCAATCATTTAGTACAGTGAGAGTGAGACTATTGAGGTCACACTCCTCCAATAGCCCAAAAGGAAATGAGGCAAGATACATCCCAAATTCTCTCCTGACTGTCAACCCAAGAGTAATTTGTACTGCTGGAATAGGAGATGGGGGGAACACGAACACCCATTCCCACGGGGAGTAGTGACCAATCACACATCAATCTTCCTAATAAGGCAATAAGGTACATGGTGATCTGAATCCACCAAATCCCTAAAAAGACGGTGTTGAACTGGTAACCGTCTTTTTCGTCTGAATCGAGTGTAATTCCTCAAAGCTTTGGATCAGTAGAAGCTTGATACGCCATCGATTCAAGACCTGTCTTGAAGAAAAAACATCATAATGGTGTTATAATATGCAGGGACTTGAATCCACTAAAATCCTTAAGGGACAAATTTTGTTCTTACAAAGTATGCCTCCTTGACCTTTATTTTTAATAAGAATCTGAAAGCTTATCATATCATCTGATCAAAATTTGTTCATTTGATCATGGTATCTGTAAATTACTCGAATTACCCAAGTCATAAAGGCATAGTGAGCAATTAGGATAATTTGAACCTTCTAGATCATCATGAACATCATCCACGTGGCCTCTGATTAACCAAAGTTTCAATTTAATCAAGAAACAAGCTCCATGTGTCAACTCATCATTTTCCATCATCAACATATTCTAATTATTCTTCATATTTCATGCTTTATCATTCTTTTTTTCCATTCTTTTCATTTTCCATCATCAACATATTCTAATTATTCTTCATATTTCATGCTTTATCATTCTTTTTTTCCATTCTTTTTTTTCTTCCTTTTATAAGTTCTTTGTCGAGATAATCAGAACAAAACAACTTGGATATGAAGTTTAGGCTGATTCCAAGTTACAAGAGTACAGATCTTCCTTAGTGCACAAAGAAGAACCAGCTCAGCTTCCAGATCATTCTCAGATCATGTATATTGTTGATAGAGTTCAACACGTACAGTTATCGGTAATAGCTTTCCAACAGTTGGAATGACTAATTTCCAAAAGGAAAAAAGGGATGTCTCGTGAGCCTGGTTGACAAGGTCAGAGCACATCTATTGCTTTTTGGGGTGTCTCGTGAGCCTTGTTGATGCAACAAACTCCAAAGAAAAGCATAACAAAAGGAAAAAAGAAAAGAATTGAGTTAAGGCAAAGCAAACCCATCTTAGTGGATCGAGTAGTAATTCTGTGTGTGACCATGTAGCAATCATCTACCGTTGATCAGGACTGTCCTGTGATTGATCAACCGTCAAATGGGTATCTCAGAAATCCATGTCATCTGCTGGCCCACCAAATGGATTGATATGATGAGGATGATGATATGGGCTGGTTGGGGTGAAGACACATGTGATCATTAGAGAGAAATGATTTCCAATGGTGGTCAAGGGGTCCAAGACACAAAAAAACAATGAAGAGAGAGGAGAGAGGAGAGAGGAGAGAGAGAGAGAAAATAGAAGGGTCGGAGTTCGAACATGCATGTCTATTATCGGGAGCTGCCCAATCCAATGGCTCATGTCCTCATATGCTTTAAATGATGGCACCACTTAAAGTTTGAAACCGTTAGATTGAAAATCACTACAATTGGGAGTTTTAAATCACTTCCCTTTCGTCAAGGCATTGGATTACATTTGATGCATGCCTGGGGTTGGGCCTCGTGTCACGGTTAACTTTTCGATTTTGTGGAATAACTGTGCGGTGCCTCGATCATTCCATGATCTCGGCCAGCCTTATTCTATTCATACTCTAAACTAACTCAACGTCTTGTGCTACAATGCTATGACAAGGTACAACCGGTTACCGAGTTTCATCCGCTAAGCCACGCTCAGCTGGCCCACGCATTACTTCATCGTATCGCGCCTGACACTCGTCCAACACATAAGGTTACTGCGTCACCGAGGTCCTGTCTCGCGCATTTTGCATGCCGCTGAGGTTCCCCAATCAAGTCGAACATCCAACACAGCCTAATACTCTCGAACAC
This sequence comes from Tetracentron sinense, assembly GCA_015143295.1. NCBI lineage: Eukaryota > Viridiplantae > Streptophyta > Magnoliopsida > Trochodendrales > Trochodendraceae > Tetracentron > Tetracentron sinense. The sequence continues at coordinate 19,637,778 of CM026560.1, read as the reverse complement.
GACTATCGGTCATCCCCACGCATCACGAATAGCTTATGAACATCACTACCCCGTTCATTGAGAATTGAGTGATGCCTACAACGCGATCCTCGGTCCATGACCGAGTATCGCAACCATACTACGCATCACTCCTAGACGACCATGATGCATAATACACTCTTAAGACCGAGCTATGTTGGAACCTCTTTGCCCGGAGGCTCCGCGCAATGTTACGATATCCATCTCCTTTGCACTGTTCTCGGATGTTCCAACAACCATCCAATGAGACTCCAAGACCCTCTTTAGGATCCTAGAGCTTGCCCCAAACTTCTTTGGGGTTACTCATTAAGTGGTCTCAGATGTGTCACAAGGGAAGATAGAGTTACTCCCTTCTCGTCAAGGTGGATGCTAAACTTTTAGCCAATTTCCAGAAGGAAACATCGTATGTGCTGGTGGAGTCATATTGACTCTTTTTGGAGAAATACATTGAATTTCCACAAACCGTCTGTACAATTGAACTTGTATCGACTTTCTATTCGAATGAAGGTACTATCAACCCTACTTCCAACATGCCATATGGGCCCCACAACACTGGCCCACATGTGTCCGATCAAACGCCAAGCTCAAGTTACACCCCATAAATCTTCATGTGTACTTCACCCAAACCACAGTACTCCGTACACAACATCAAGACACCTTTGTATCCCTTCATTACGATACCCCAACACCAATGCACCAACATTGCACCACGCTATGCTATAACTTGCATAGTGCATCACTTATCTCCTAGGCGCGACACTGGCATAGTTTGCCCATGCTCGGGTCATCCCAGCCCATTATCACGGTCAGGACACTACTTAACCACTTTGACCGTGACACTCGGACGTCCATTCATCATCCTGGGAGAAGTCATTTCATTTTCTCCCTGTTTTTTGGACTTCTGCCGCATTGATATCTCTTCCCCTTTTAATCACCACATGGCAGGTGATGAATGGACGCCCGAGGCTGGTATTTCATTTTCTCCGTGTTTTTTGGACTTCTGCCGCATTGAAATCTCTTCCCTTTTTAATTACTACATGGCAAGTGATGAATGGACGCCCGAGGCCCAACCTGAGGCCCAACCTCGGCGTGCCCTAGAGGCAATCCGATGCCCTTGTCAAAGACACAGTGGAGTCCTGACTTCTGAGGACAGCAAAACAAAAGTATTTGATGAGGCATCAATTCATAGATCGTACTCAATTAGCGGTGCAAATCGGTCGGGCCGGACTAGGTTGAGTCAATTGAACCCCAACCTTAAGAACCCACCCGCCCAAGGGCATTTCAAGCTCAGACTAGACCCATTACTAAGACGGACTTGAACCTATCACTATAGCCCGTTTATTAATCGGGCTGCAACAAGCCTGATTGACACCCTTACTTTTAATAGTCTAGTCACTATTGAGTGTCATTCAAGGTTTCTAATGACTAAAGTGATATAATTGAATATAATACTTAAAAAAAAATTTGCTCAACCAATATATATAACTTATAAAGCTATTAAATCTAAACACGATATTTTTGATAGAAAAATTAAGGGTGGTGCTACGAGCACACCAATATTTTCTTATTGTACACCAAACTTATGAAATACTTACTGTTCACCATCAAATGCCTTATATTCTATGATCTGACCAAAAATTAAAAAAATTATATATAATACTTCTTACTATACATCAAATAAACCAGCAATAGTCCTACCTCCAATAGAGGCCAATGAAGATGAAAAACCCAGGGTGGTAGGTGCTGACGATGAAATGCCTTGAAATCTACAGTCGTTAGTCGACCAGCTCTTCAAGGTAAGGTTGTCGAATATTTAGGTTAATTATAATTAGTTAATTTTATAAAAATGTCGACCAGCTCTTCGGTAAATCAAGTTTTTTAATTTTAAAATTTTCCTTCTATGCGCACCCAAATCCCAAACCACAAGACCTTACCCAAAAGGCGAAAATGTTTGCAAAAGAATCTTCTTCTCCAAACGTCCCAATATCCTTCCTATTGCATTGGAAGGGAAAGAAGTGTTAGGAAAGGGAAATAAGAAATGAGTAGCTAAGGGCCCGCTTGACATCACTCCCAAGAACAATTCTCTATTCTCTGGGAATAGAAACTCTTAAGTTTTTATTCTCAAGGAATAAAGAATTGTTCCTTGTGAGTGATGCCAAACGGGCCCTAACTTGTTCCAATGAGGCCTTCTACTGCTTCGAGAAGGGCCTGGAGTTGCAAGAAATGAGAAATAAGGAGAAAGCCTTGTAAGTTCCAATCTTGAAAATGACATCAAGGGACTACGGTTCCTTTGAGGAGAGGTAGCCAGCCAAGTTGTTGGCCATAAGGAGGAGCAGTTGCAGGGCCTACTTGAGCTAGAAAGCATCCATTTGAAGAGCTGGTGATTGAGCCACATCGTGCGTGTTTCAAATATCCGGTTTCAACCAGTTCCAATTATCCGGTTTCAACCAGTTCGACAACCTTACCTTGAAGAGCTGGTCGACTAACGACTGTAGATTTCAAGGCATTTCATCGTCAGCACCTACCACCCTGGGTTTTTCATCTTCATTGGCCTCTATTGGAGGTAGGACTGTTGCTGGTTTATTTGATGTATAGTAAGAAGTATTATATATAAAAGCATTAGTTTTAAGTATCTTAACTTATTAGGTATCATATTAGTTAAATATAAAAGTGTTAGTTTTAAGTAATTATTTAAATATAAAAGTGTTAGTTTTAAGTATCTTAACTTATTAGGTATCCTATTAGAGTTAGGGATGAACATCTAATTAAATTTGTTTCAAAATTTTGGCCAAAATAATGTAGCCCAAGAAATAAAGATAATAATTTCAGAAGGGCCGAAATTTTGACAATTAAAAACCATGGTGTCATTTTCTAGAAAAAAATCCAATGCAATAGGCAGCCTATGGCTGCAAAAGGGGTAAAACCCTAACCCTAACCCATTTCTCAAGTGCAACATCTGCATTCTGTCAGGGCGGGAAAGGGATTTTAGGGTTGGGGTTTGACGGAACTATATTAGAATCATGATCAGATCTACCGATAGTTTTATTTCATTCCTCATAAGAAAAAATTGAAAGAAAAACAAAGAGATGAATCATCCTGAAAGGATCATCACTTCCATCTCTAAACTATACCCAAACCAATCATGTCTAGCCTAAGTTATAAACATTGGATAAAAAATTTAGTTACATTGTCAGTCACTCGCACTCTCCTCAATAAATATCCATCAAAACTGAGAATGAAAATATGGCATAACAAAAATTCGATTCGAACCTTCAACTAAAGTGATGTAGATTCCCACCTGTTGCCAAGAAAGAAAATCCAATGGTAATGTATCGAAAAACCCAAACGAGCTTAATACACATATATGAGGCTGTTTAAAATTTTGTTAATTCGGTTCCTTGGATATGATTCTGTTTCTAGATGTACAAGATTGCGAATAGATGGTGATAAATGGCTTCTAGCTAACCTCTTGATCACTGAATTCTCTGAAGTAGTTTCTCCAAAATAATTCTTTGTTGTACGCCGCTCAAAGACTCTGAGCTCATGATTGCATTTGCAACAAGGATGACTGTGGATGGAGAGGCAGCGTTCACCTTGAATTCAAAAAAGTGGGGAAGAAAAGGGAAAAGGAATTAGTATTATTAGACAGAAAAACTGGAATTTTTAATTGGCAAACCTCAAGGTTACAACAGAACATCTTCCAACTGAGCTTAGATCAGTCCAAAAAAGGAGTATACGATGTTTAAGCAAGAAAGAAAGATTAGAGGTCAAAAGAAATTGAGGAAATATGATTACACTAATACACCATGGAAGAAAGCAACTTGCTAGATTTATAAACTTGTGAAAATACAAAGATGGATTCTCACTCTCTTAATATTTTAGATGAGAGGTAACTTTCATATATATAAAGGATTACATTAATTACAATCGAGAGAATTCCTTGATTAAGGAAACTCCCTAAAAGAATCATGGGATAAGAGGTAACTGTACAAAATTCTTCATTAGAAAGATTTGAAGAAATCTTTTCTAACTAAATATGGTTTTGCATGAGTTGTACACAGCAATGTATGAGGTGTGCATAACCGTGTATGATTGGAAGGCTCTTTCTCATCCTTAGCCATTTGATTAGAATCAACCTTGGCTGTTGAAGGATTACGATTGTTATTACTCTCCCTCAAACTGAGCCGGGGAGAGACACAGAGGCCCAGTTTGGTCTTCAATCCATCAAATTGAGGTCGGGGTAATGGTTTCGTAAAGATATCAGCCAGCTGATTGGGGGAAGAAATAAATCGAGTGATGAGAGATCCGAGAGCCACTTTCTCGCGTACAAAATGGTAGTCAAGTTCGATATGTTTGGTGCGTGCATGAAAGACTGGGTTCACTGTCATATATAGAGCACTAACATTATCACAGTACAGAGAAGGCGGACTGGAGAGCAAAACCTGAAGATCCCGAAGAATGAAAGTGAGCCAAACTAATTCTGCAGTCGTGTGAGCCATAGAACGATACTCAGCCTCTGTCGTGGATCGGGCGATAGTAGACTGCTTCTTGGCACACCATGATATTAAATTATTACCAAGAAATGTGCAAAACCCCGTAGTAGAACGTCGTGTAATAGAACACCCGGCCCAGTCTGCATCCGAAAAAGCATAGAGATCCAAGTGTGAATTGGACAGTATGCGAAGTCCATGGGTAGTTGTGCCACTAACATAGCGAAGAATCCGCTTGACAATCTGAAAATGATGCATAGTCGGTGAGTGCATAAATTGACAAGCAAAGTTCACACTAAAGGAAAGATCGGGCCGTGTAAAAGTTAAATATTGAAGAGCCCCCACCAAGGTGCGATAGAAAGTTGGATCTGGGAATGGATCATTAGGGGCTGGTTGATGAGTTTTAGCTGCCATGGGTGTGTGAATGGGACAACAACCCTTCATTTGGGCCCGTTCCAGCAAGTCATGAGCATACTTAGTCTGGGATAGAAAGAGACCATCAGAAAATCGTTGAACCTCAATACCAAGAAAGTAGTGCAGTCGACCCATATCTTTCATAGCAAATTCTGAGCCCAACTGTTGAATAAACTGATGAAGGTTCACAGAGTTGTCGCCTGTCAATATGATGTCATCAACGTAAAGTAAGAGGACTATCATTCCAAGTTTCGAGCAATAGATAAATAAGGAGGGATCTGCTACACTGCAATAGAATCCAAGAGACAACAAAAAAGAACTAAAACGATCAAACCAGGCTCGAGGGGCCTGTTTGAGGCCATATAAGGCCCGATTAAGTTTACAAAAATAATTAGGACAAGCAGGATTAGAGAAGCCCGGTGGTTGATCCATGTAAACAGATTGTTGTAAATGACCATGTAGGAAGGCATTCTTGACGTCCATTTGTCTGATATCCCATCCACGAACGGTAGCTATTGTAAGGACAAGACGAATGGTGCCGGGTTTGATGACAGGAGAGAAGGTCTCGGAGAAGTCCACACCTTCTACTTGATTATAGCCCTTGGCAACTAGGCGGGCCTTAAGGCGTTCCAAAGATCCATCAGCATTCAACTTAGTCTTGTAGACCCACTTGCAACCGATAACATGCATATGAGGAATTTTTGGTACCAAGTCCCATGTATGATTCTGATGAAGGGCAGTGATTTCTTCCTTCATTGCATTAAGCCACCCAGGATGTTTAAGTGCAGAATTTATAGACTTTGGTTCTTTTGGAACAGAGGAATAAACATGAAGGTGAGCATACCGTGGGTTTGGTTTGACTATGCCGGTCTTTCCACGTGTATTCATGACATGATCATTGATGATATGAGTTGTTGATGATGATGGGACAGGTGGATCAGCAACAACAGATGGTGCTTCTGGAGCAATGAAGGTCTCCTCTATTTGTGATGAGAACGTGGGAGCAACCTCTGGTATAGTTGGGCCAGGAGGAGTAGCATGTGGAAATGGCGGATCGGGATTGTCAAGGGCAACTGGAACACCGGGTGGGAGATCATGACCTTCAGAGGAGGGAGGCGGCAAAATCTGATTGTCCCATTCAGAGAATGAAGTGAGCTCCCCTTCACCATGTTGAATACCATAGAGTGAGTTGGGATCTCGAAATGGAAAAATTGTTTCATCAAAAACGACATGGCGTGATACGTAGACACGTCCAGTTGGCGGATATAAGCAACGATACCCTTTTTGCCTGTCACTATATCCAAGGAAGACACAAGGTAGTGACTTGGGATCAAACTTGGTTGTTGTACTAGTCCAAAGATAGGGATAACACCTGCACCCAAACACTCGAAAGGAGGAATAATCAGGATATTTATGATAAAGTAAGCTAAATGGAGATTCCATATCAAGGGCAGGTGATGAGACCCTATTAATCAAAAATGTGGCTGTCAAGAAGGCTTCCACCCAATACTCCTTAGGTACTCCTGATTGAAATAGGATTGTCATTCCAAATTCCCGGACATGCCTATGCTTCCATTCAGCTACCCCATTCTGTTCTGGGGTATTAGGACATGATAGTTGATGGACAATTCCATTTTCCAGTAAATGAGTTTGAAATTTGAAAGAACAAAATTCACCTCCCCCATCTGATTGGAATATTTTAATTTTCTTCTCAAACGATCTTTCAATATATTTTTCAAAATTCAAATAGCAAGAAAAAAAATCTGATTTCTGGCGCAAGGGGAATAACCAAGTAAATCGACTAAAGTCATCAACAAAGCAAGCATAATATCGAAAACGTTGCACAGAGATAACTGGTGATGGGCCCCATAAATCACAATGGAATTTCTCAAATAAAATAGTGTTAGCATTGTCTGATTTAATAAATGGTAGTTTAGACAATTTTCCTAACTGGCAACTCTCACAAATGGAATTGCGTTTATTCCATGTTGACACATTGATCAACCCTTTATTGTCAAGAAATTTCACAACTGAAGGCTGCGGGTGTCCGAGGCGTTTGTGCCACATGTCCTCATCAACTTTCCTGAATCTTGTTGAAAAATGTGCCTCCGGTTGTCTTCCTAAGGCATACAAATCACCTTTTCTGGTCCCCTCTGTGATCACCCTTCTCGTTTTCCTGTCCTTTATCACAAATCCAATAGAAGAGAATTCAAAATTATAAGGGTGATCACTGGTAAACTGGCTAACAGACAATAAATTCTTTTTCATAGAAGGTACTAATAAGACATTCCTTAATCTTAGTGAGTGAGATCCCATATTTAATGAAGAATCACCAATATGGGAGATAGATAACTTTTCACCATTCCCCACCATGACAGAGTCATTGCCAGAATAAGGTATAGAATTATGGAGTTTACCTGGATCCCCTGTCATGTGGGCCGTAGCCCCAGTGTCTGTAAACCAATCGTCATCTTGAGTTTCTGTAATGGTCATCGCAGCAAGTGCTTCTGGAATGTCATTTGCCTGGAAAGAGTGGTCGAACCTACTCCAGCACTTTAGAGCCATGTGGCCCTTCTTTCCGCAAATCTGGCAAAAATTAGCAAATTGTCCATCTTGTCCAAGATTGGATTGATGGGTGGTTTTATTTTCTGAAGAATTACCACCGGCTCGTTTGGTGTCCTGGGTTTGATGAAACCCTCTGCCCTGAGAGGAAAATGTGTTTTGCCCCCTAAAAGTCTGGGTTTGATGATTTTGGTTTTGACCACCACGATATTGGCCATGAAACTGTCATGGACGTCCCCTATTGGACTTGAAGTTTTTGTTCCCAGATCTTTGGCCAAAAAAAGCCATATTGTGCTGAACTGAAGCAGAATGTAGGTTGTTACGAGCTTCATAGCTCTGCAACAACGGAACAAGATCCATATATAAGGGAGTCGGGGGTTTCAACATGGCTGTAGCAAAGGAGTCATACTTTGGTCCAAGTCCATTCAATAGCCAAATGGATTTGTTCTTGTCAGGCAAGGGGCTGCCAATGGCACTTAGATCATCACATCTAAGTTTAAAATTTCTCAAATATTCATTCAAGGAAGGAAAATTATCCCGTCGCATAAATTGGAGTTGTTGTAATAAGGAATACTCACGTTCAGTTGAGCTTTGAGCATAAGTATTTGCAAGGGTATTCCATACCTCTATGGACGATTCAAGTCCAAAAACGAGTCCAAGTACTTCCTCAGTTAGGGTGCCCGTGATCCACCCACGCAAAAGTCTATCGGATTGCCTCCAGTGCAGAAAATCAGGATTGATTTCATCTTTTCTCCCTCCAGTGGTTTCAGCATCTGGAACTAAGATGGTCTGGGATGGCATTATGTACTCCCCATTGATGAATCCGGAGAGGTTCTGGCTCTCAATGAGTCCAAGAAACTGGGTCTTCCATAGTGAATAGTTTGAATGTGTCAGTTTCAGTGACACAAAGTTGGCAACATTGAGGGTCGATGGATAAGGATATTTCAAAGTGGAAGAAGCCATTGAAAATTCTCTTTTCTCACCTAAGGGCTCTGATACCATATAAACTTGTGAAAATACAAAGATGGATTCTCACTCTCTTAATATTTTAGATGAGAGGTAACTTTCATATATATAAAGGATTACATTAATTACAATCGAGAGAATCCCTTGATTAAGGAAACTCCCTAAAAGAATCATGGGATAAGAGGTAACTGTACAAAATTCTTCATTAGAAAGATTTGAAGAAATCTTTTCTAACTAAATATGGTTTTGCATGAGTTGTACACAGCAATGTATGAGGTGTGCATAACCGTGTATGATTGGAAGGCTCTTTCTCATCCTTAGCCATTTGATTAGAATCAACCTTGGCTGTTGAAGGATTACGATTGTTATTAAGATTATCATGTTATCATTATTAACACCATCTATATACTATATGACTGCAGTGTTTTGACTTTTGACGCACTCTATTATACTGCTTTATGGAGAAAGAATAAGGGATGCAACATAAAATGGATCAATGAATCCAACATCATCCACTCGATGATGCTCAGAGTCACTAAGGACTACGACCCGAACCAGTGAATCACTCTTCAATTCTCCACATAAAAGAAAGGTTTTCTAAAAAGAAATAAAGAAGTGTCCAGAACCATACCCAAACACGGCCATTCAACCCGACGGCTATCTCAAAAGATAGCTTCTTCCCAAGAGCCTCAAGAACGGGACATGTTGGAGAGCTTAGCAGCCTAATGATGCCAAAATGCAAATGATACCTTCGTCACAATCATTTGAAGAATCATATGAAGAGACAAAAAAAAAAAAAAAGAATCCATCTTTACTTTGTCTAGTAACTTCATATCTATGCAGTTGCTTCAATGTATATAAAATAAAATTAAAAAATCTCACATTCGTGATACACTACAAGAAAACTACCGAACAGTGACGGAATAGTAGTGACGGAAATTTTTCTGTCACTAATATAGTACTTATAGTGACGGAAAGTATGCCGCCACTAATGTTTTGTCTCTAATATGAAATTTGATACTTATTAAGTTTTTCCCGCATAAATCGAATTTTAGTGACGGAATTATTTCCGTCACTAATAGGGATTAAATAATAGTAACGGAAAATTGCCGTCACAACTAATATTAGTAACGGAAGTGATGTATGGTAACGGAAAATATTCCGTCACTAAGGATTAGATTTGATAGTGATGGAAATAGTTCCATCACTACTAAGCTTTATAGTAACTACAGCCGGCGAAAACCTTGCAATTCCCCAAAATATCTGCTGCTGGTTCCCACTCTCCTCTTCTCCCTTTATTCTTTCTTTAGTTCGGCGGCAAGAGAAATCTCTCCCGAAATCTCAGTTCGAAGAGCACCTCTGATTGGCACTAACGCCGGTGACAATCAAAGCCCTTCTCTATCTCTCGATCTGAAGAGCATGCCCCCATCACCAAGTTCCAGCCGGCTCTCCTCTCTCCTGTAGCTCTCTCTCTCTTCCTTTTCCCCTTCTTCTGTTTTATCCATGGAATATAATAATGAAATTAGAGTATAAAGGTAAAAGCATGTCGAAGAAAAATTATCCCCAAACCCTAGCCAAGATTCGAGCATGCTAAACCCAACCACATCATCTTTTTTTTGGAATAACAAGGGTGCCAACCATTGTTCAGATATCCCTGATCAAAACGAACCCAGAAAGGAAAAACCAGGTCCTAAAGCCTTGGGCTCTCCTCCGAGAGAGCCTCCTCTCTCTCGCATCAGAATCTGTTTCTCTCTCTCTCTAGACTAGAAGAACCCAAATGGGAAAGAGCAGAACTAGAGAGCTTGGTTGAAAATAAATAAATAAATATATAAAATCATCGAAATATTTATGCTAAACATGCACAACGAACAAAATCTACAAAGCAAAAGAAAGAAAACCCAATTAATCAACAAAACAAAATGGTGTATATTTACGAGCCATAAACGTGAAAAATATTATTATCCAAAAAAAAAATCATTTTTAAGAGAATAAAAAAACTTCAAATAACCCACATGCTGAATTTATTTATTGAGTCTTTAGGTTTATTTTCTTCCGTCGACTGTGTTTATTATTGAGCTATGTACACTGGTTTTCCGGCTACCATGGTGTTTTTTGATGGTACCCTTTTGGGTTTTGAAGTTCCTGTGAAGTGGGTATCTTGATCTGATTGAGTTTTAAGGTGTTTTTCGCTTTTTGGGTGATCTGATCGAGGTGGGGTTTGGATATTCTAAATGGGTTGATTTGATCTTTAAAGAAAATTATAACTCTGGTGTAGATTTAATTTGGGAATTGGTTGTTGCAAGGTTAAAGTTCAATAGATGAGGTGAATTAAGAGGATCGGATAATTTATGACTTCTTTGAATTGGGTTTTGTGGGGTGCATTTTTTGGTTTTTGATTGGGTTTGAAGAGCCCTAAATGGGAAATCGCTATTACTGTCATTGAATTGCTGTTTTGAGATATTTTTTTTGTTTGATTTCATAGTTATTTTCAAGCTCCTCTAAGCTCATATCTCCATAAAATAGAGTGGTGATAGTTGGAGTTAGGTTCACTTTGTTCTCATTTTATAAGGATAGTTCTTGAATTTTAGAACTAAGCTTCTAGCTATACAGGGGTGCTTTATGTCAATATTGTGAGGTTACAGGTTTGATCACAGGTTGCCCACCCAAAAGGGCAAAAAAAAAATTGGATTTGAATATTTTGTTTGTTTATGTTATGGTATTAGCCACTAGGGTTGTTTTATAGTGAGAAGTTCTAGAGGTACTTGAGATAATGCAATTCAGATATCCCTAATCCAATTTTTATATCTTCTTCTATTTTATCCGATATCTGGCAAAGGATCTGTGAGCATGAGATTTTTCCACCCACTTTCACATTATGTGTTTGATTGAGAGTCGCCACCAATTCCTTCTAAGGGATAGGTCCCAGGATTTATTTGGATAAGGTAAATGATCTATCAGAGTTACGGTAAGCGGTTCGATTAAGTCTTGGGGAAGGTGTTAGGTATCTTAGGACCCCCATTTTACAATGGTTACCTACTCCCTAAATTTAAGCCAAATTTAACCTTAAAATTAGTTAAAATGCCTAAGTGTTTAAACAAATGCTAATCTAAGAAAAATAAAAAGCTAGATGGGCTAGGGTCGAACCCAGATAGGGTTGCCTACGTACTCACATTGGGGTGAGATCAGATCGAGCGTAGTTCTGACACATGAGCCCGTACAAAGGCTAGGGGTGTGTGTGTGTGTGCATAGGGTGGTCAAGGGTCTAGCCCAGAGGCTAGGGTTTAATTGATCGGGTTGGTCAAGTGCAAGGTCGGGTCTAACCGTAGTTAGATGGGAGTTAACCATGGTCAGGGGCTAACCAAGGTTAATAAGTCCTAACAAGCATGCTTTTTTGTCTTTTTATATTTTTCTGATTTTTTTGGTATTTTTGGGGATTTTTTAAAAAAGTTAAGCATCTTAACCATGGTTAAATTTTAACTAGAGTTGGGTTAACTCCAGTTAAAGGGGCTAGACAGAGAGAAAATTGTCACAGGAGACCACTTTAGGCTTTTTGGAATATTTTGGATTTTTCTGTCATTTTTTTAGATTTTTCCTGGTTAGGAATTTTTTAACCATGGTTAAGGGTCCGGCTCGGTCCCAAGGTGGGGTTGACTATAGTTAAGGGTCCTAATCATAGTTAACTTGATCTCGGAAGACCATTCTGAAATCCAGAGAATATTTATGATTTTTTGATCAATTTTTCAGAATTTTTGGGTCATGGGCTGCTTAACCATGGTTAAATTTTAAGCATAGGTGGATTTAACAATGGTTAAGGGTCCAGTTTGGTCACAAGTGGGCTCAGGGACCATGGCAGGGCTTAGACTGGCCTCCTACCCGGCCTGAACCCTCACAATGGTCTGAAATTACCAAAAAATCAAATTGCTAAACACATTTTTAACCATGGTTAGGGTGCCGTTAACTGTGGTTAGAGGCTAACCCAAGGGAAACCGAGACTATGATTACGAAGCCTGATGTACAAGGAACGATTTGGACCTTTTTTGGGCCCAAAAGGAGGTCATGGGTGGGCCCTACATAGGTCCAAAGTGGCCTAGTTGAACATCACATAAAATGACGATTTTTTAAAAAAAACCAAACAGATTTTTGCCAAAGTTTGCGCAGATTTAACCACGGTTTGGCTCAACCCCTGGGAGATCCGAGACCACCGTTACGAAGTCTGCCATGTGGGGAACAATTTGGACCTTTGTGGGGCCCAAGAGGAGGTCGGATGTGGGTCCCACAGAGGTCTAAAGTTGCCCCATTGAATTGTTTTGCACACTGTCGACCCCACTTTGGGGTCGATTTAACTATGGTTAACGGTGAAATTAGGAGCCGAAATCGCACATGGGGGTAGCTGGGAGTGTGGAGAGTCTAACCATGGCCCTGATTTTGACTAGGGATTGGTCTAACCATGGTTAAACCGTGGTTACAGGGGGCGGCCTGAAACTGTAATTTTTTGAAAACTTTTTTTTTGTTATGTTTGGATGCTAAAACCAGGGGACTCCTCATGGGTCGAGGGCCCCCTATACCTTGTGGAAGGCCCTGTATGCTCATGATGGGGGGGGTGTGGCCATGCTTCAAAGGGATACCCCCCATCATCTATGAAGAAGATGAAAGGGGCCCTATCCTTGGCTACAATAGCTACTGAGATTAAAGAAAAATAAGCAAAATGGGCCCCCTGAAATGGGACCAGGGGTCCCTTACAACATTTAGAAGGAAAACAGAAGGTATGGGAGGGGGGGTATACCCTACTCGACCACTATGGTGGTGTTGCTACTGCTGCCGCCGTGGGGGTGACCTGAGGGGTTTGGTGAGACCTGGGACTTGCGATCAGGGATGGCTTGGTGAGATCCGAGACGACCTTAGTTTGGAAACCAAGAGGATTGGAAGGAAGTTGGGCTGGCTGAATGGACTGTATTGCTTTTTTTTTTCAAAAATCTCCCCCTTGCTACAGTGGTGACAATGGGAAGGAGGATGAGGGGAAGGATAAGGATGAGGGAGCAGCATGGGGGACATACTGAGATACAACCAAGAGGGGGCCAGGCGGGATCAGGGGCAGCAGTGAGTATGGTCTGTACACTGTCTCCATGAGGAAGACAATGAACAGTAACGAGCTGGGTTTTGAATTTTTTTTTGTTTTTTGTTTGTTTGCTTCCTGGGCCTAGCCCTTAGCCTATGACCCATACACCCTTGGCTTTGCCATTTGAGGGTTTTGGCTCCAAATTTGAATTTTTTAAAAAATGTGCCCCATCCTAATTGGCCCTAGAAGGTCATGGGTCCATATTTGGGCCCACAATAGACCTTGATCTTAGTTTTCATAGGGCTTTTTGATGATTGGGCTGTTCAAGTGGGCTTTGAGCCCAAAAGCTTCTAGCCTATGGTTTGGGATTTACTTAGGGCTAATCCTAGGGTTAAGCCAAGTTAACTATGGTTAAGTTAATTAACCATAGTTAAAATGGGGTGTTGACAGGATCCATACCAGTTTCTTAAACCTGAGCATTTCTTATGTATCAAATTTCCTTTCTTCTTTTTCATTATTCTTTCTAGTTTCATGATTCTCTACTGGTTTTGTTTTAACTAAGTGGATCAACTATGATTTCTTCCCTCTTTTCCTTTTTGTTTTTTTTTTATATGTTATTCTTGATTGTTATTTTAGGTTTTTTTTCTTTGAGCGTTGAAACCTTTTTCGTTTTTTTTATATGTTATTCTTGAATTTTTTTTCCTTTGAAGTTTTGCAGTGGTGACATGCAGAGTTTCTCTATTTACAATTATGCATTTTTTAGGGTTTCATTCGTCATTGGGGATTCGCAAATTGAAACGCCCATTGTTAGCCATGATTCTAGGATTAATATTTTTAGTTGCATATGCAGAGTTTTCGCCAATTTAGGGTTTTGGAGTTTTAAATTCGAATTGCAGAATTTATCTTCCAATTCTTATTAGTAGGGGTTTAAGGTCAATTTTTTGCTACTTTTTGTGTTTGGGATTCCCTTCTGACTGATCTTTTTTTCTTTCTTGTTTTTTCAGATTTCTATTGGGGAGAAAAGAGAAAAGTTTCTGTCTTTGTGCTTTAAGGCAAGTCTGAGTTTGTGCATTGCAAGATTTTAAATAAAGTAAGAAAGCTGAATTGGGAAATCAAATCACTTTGTTTAAAAATTGAAATTTCAATGTTATAGCATTCAAAGCTCTTTTTTTTTTTGGGTAATTGGACAATATAGAAATCAAAGGGTGTTAAAAAGAGGGAATAAACCCAATTGCAGAATTAGTAGTTATATACCTCTAAAAACGAGAAATTTTGTTTAGTTATTTACATGGATGAAATGCCATTTGAGTGGGATGTAAAGTTTTTACATTGATCTTTTTTTCTTTCTTGTTTTTTCAGATTTCTATTGGGGAGAAAAGAGAAAAGCTTCTATCTTTGTGCTTTAAGGCAGGTCTGAGTTTGTGCATTGCAAGATTGTAAATAAGGTAAGAAAGCTGGATTGGAAAATCAAATCACTTTGTTTAAAAATTGAAATTTCAATGTTATAGCATTCAAATGTCTTTTTTTTTAAAGGTAATTAGATAATATAGAAATCAAAGGGTGTTAAAAAGAGGGAATAAACCCAATTGCAGAATTGGTTATTGTTTAAGGAGTTCTAGTTCATCTGGTTTATTCGCGATGTAATATTTTCCTTGTTCAATGGAGGTCTAGTTCACATGTTTTAATCCAATTCCCCTTTTTCCATCTAAATCTTATTTTATTATTCCCCTGCAGTTGTGCTTGAATCTTGACAAAAAAGATGGGTTTCTCCATTACCATTAGGGTTTCTTAATATGTACATGTTGTTGCTGATGGGTATTATGTTTTGTTTGTCCCCTTGACTAGTGAACTCTGCAAGTATTGGAACATATATGAGATCTAATTGTTGGAAAGCTTCTGCATGATTTTAAATTCCACAAAGGACATATTTGATATTAGTGCCACTTGCTTTGCATCAAAAACTCAATTCACTTTTCAATCAGCACAATCCTTTGGGCTTTATTCCTTTTTCTTCTATGGTTTTGGCCACTTTATTTTGAGTTCATCTTGTTGATGATCGGTTACTCTCTCTGTAGAGTCATGGTTTCTTTTAACTTCATCTTCATTGCCTATTATAATATGATAATTATTCTTTTTTCCTTTCTCTATGAAATGATAGTTGACTTCATCTTCATTGGATATTATGCCATGATTGCAATTTATGCTCTTTTCATCTCCATACCATTTAATACTTTCTATGTGTGTGTGATTCTTGATTATTTTTCCCCCTTTTGTGGTATTTACAGTTTAGAGAATCAGGCTGCAAAAATTGTGTGATAGATAGCTTGGAAGCACCATAAGAGAATGTTTATTTCACACACTTAACTTTTATTTTATAAAGAGATTCACCCGGTTGTTATTAAGGCTACCATTACATACTATTTAGACAGGGGTTTCATATCTCTTCTAAATAATCTAACTTAAATGACTATTCCAATAATTCCTACAAGCATGGCGAGGAGAGTTGAGGGGTCCCTTATTGGGGTTTGGGTTTGTATTTCAATCTGATTATGGGTCAAGTTTGAGTTCAGGTTATTATCACTCGAACCCAAACATGACTGTATGTGGGTGGGTGTGAATAGGGTGTATGTGTTGTATAGTGTGTGGGTGAATTTGTGTTTGTGTGTTACTAAAAGAAAAGGAAATATCCTCACATTGTTGGGCTCTAAAAGTTATAGTGTACCGATATAGATTGAAAAGCTTAGCCTATATTTTGCTTCATCTTGATTTGTGTACTTTAACAAAATAAGAAATTTTGGATCTTATTATGCTTTTTATGGATATATACAGCCAAAACCGCCTATCTGCCCCAGTGATCACATTTTGATTCTTACTTCCTTAATCTACTTATAATTGGATATATTTCAATAGGCCATGTTTATATTTAAAAATCATTGTGTATATGCATGCATTGAAACATAGATCTCCCGTTCAAGCATCATTGTGTGACAAGTGCTCCTCTTATCATCGAATTGGACGAATTAGTTGTAAATTACAATGTTTAGTTCCCATGTGGATCAAAAATCATATTTAACAATTGATTCGCCATGTCTGCTAAGAGGAGTATTTGTCACCAAATGACACTTGAATTATCCGTGTGGACAGTTTGGGAATGCATAATCTCGAACCACGTGTTAGTTTTGCTCATGCTTATTCCAGTTTCGGAAAATGTTCGTCAGTTATCTCTATTGTTCTCTGGGTACATATTTGACAAGGTGAGATTATTGCACCAAGTCTAAATCGTGTACTCAGAGAGCCATGAGGAGGTGTTGCCAAAATTTCCACAACTCTGGACTGGGTGTTAAACTTGAGCTATTGACTGTTGGGGATTATGTATTCCTGAATGGGATAGGAAAACTCCTCCCATTAGTAGTCTTGTTTGATCTTAATCATAACACATGAATCATGCATTCCAACTTCGGATATCTTAGTCATTTCTATTGTCTTCTATTACCAGTGATCACTGAAGGAAAATGGTATCCACTATAGACAAAACTTGGGTTACAACAGATCGGTCAAGTGTTTTCTATGAACAGGGGGTCAATAATTTTTTGGATTTCGCACTGTGTAATACAACTCAAAGTGATGGTAGTATCAAGTGCCCTTGTAAGAAGTGTTGTAACTGATATTATCATGTTCGATCATTAGTACATCAGCATTTGATATGCGATGGGTGGGATAAGGGTTATGCGGTTGGCATGTGCATATATCACAGGGAATTTCTGCAGAATAGAGCTTCTACTGTGCCATTACATGAAGGCAACGTTGGTGTATCATCCCCTCGAGATGATATGCATGGACTGTTGCAGGGGGCATTCGGGATGCCACGTACTGAAGAAGAGAGAAGTGAAATGCTAGAGAGCCCGAACACGGAGGCGGCTAAATTCTATCGGTTAGTGGAAGATGCCGATCAGGAGTTATACTCCGATTGCAAGAAATTTAGTAAATTTTCTTTCATTGTTCGGTTATTTCATATTAAGTGTCTGAATGGATGGAGCAACAAATCATTCACCATGTTACTTGAGTTACTTAAGGAGGCACTACCTGAAGTGGAAACATTGCCTGAGTCCTTCTACCAGTGTAAGAAGATAATTGGTGAGTTAGATCTTGGGTACAACAAAATTGATGCATGCCCTAACGATTGCATGCTATTTTGGAAAGAAAATTCAAACGATGTAGCATGCTCTGTCTGTGGTAGTTCACAGTGGATAGACGTAGACGACGGCTCAGCCCCTCCGTCATCTAAGAAGGAACACAAAATACCTGCTAAGATTTTGCGCCACTTTCCATTCAAACCTAGACTGCAGAGAATTTACATGTCAAACAAGACAGCTTCCTCCATGAGATGGTAATGAGGAGTTATGAAGCATCCTTACTCAATTTTCCATCATCATTAATATGTTATTCATTCGTTATGATTCACTCACTCCTATGGTCCATTTAAAAAAAAAACCAGGTTAGATTATTTCAAGTGAAAGAGGCTATGCTCGAGATCTAGTGAGAAGGTACTTCAAATACAGTCCTTTCCTACACCCTTTTGTTTCAAGTGTCCATCATCTAGCTCTAATGATTCTAAGCTTGAGGATGATAATGCAGGTATATATACGAACTTCATTATCTAAATCATTTTGATCGTTTACTTATTTCGTGGAATTTGAAATAATAGACAACCATCCCAAGTCACCAATAGTTCCATCCCAAATCATTTTTTTTTGTTTTCTCTTCACCATAATATTGATGTGAATGAAGTAGAGAAACAAATGAATACAACTGCACCTATCCCAGCCCCTACCCCTTGCTGTATTTACTGTCCTACAGTCCCCCACTGACTGGTACAACCCCTGCAGTCAATTCCCTTGACTGTCGCAAGTCCCATACAGCTTTTCCCGGCTGCCCCTCTGTCCTATAGCCCATTCGATTGCTCCTTCTATACAATAACCTTGCTGTCCCAGGCTTATACAGCCCTTATTTGATTGCTGTATCACCCCTAGACCTACCCATATTTCTACAGCCCCTTTTTCCTTTCTACCTAGACTGTTACAGCCCCTATACCCTGTCCCTGCACCCATAGCCTCCCTAAACCTGTCCTCCTTGCTGCTGCCCTGTTTTTTTACAGCATTCCTTTGCAACCACAACCATCCTACCCCATCACCATTGCAGCCGAACTTCTCCTATATTCCCCTAAACCCTAAAACAGTGAAACCCCAAAATCCTAACCCTAGATTTCATACTTAATGCTACCCTTGCTGCTGGTAGCCTGGTATGTTTTATTTTGCCCCATTACTATTTGAAAACATACATACCTAACATAATGCTTGATAATATTATTGGAAATTAGTTATGGATATCACAATGTCAAGATCCTCCTTTCTCTTCAAAGTAGAATATCTCCTACTTTAATTAAATCATTAAATGGGGGGTTCCCACCAATCATGCATGTACCAATATACCCTTTGAATCTCATCTATGCACATTCTTACTAATTTGTACCTAGAAAAATGTTAGCTTGAGTTCATAACAGTGGTAAGATTAATGTGTACTTGCTTTCATATTTAATATGACTGAATGCATCAAAACACGAATATAGAAACCTCTCTTATTCAGTGAATTCTGTCTCTAATCATATCCTATTGATACATAGAATCATTTTATATGGTTGAACCCTTATAAATTGATATCTAACATTTTAAAAATTGTTGTTTTCATCACGAGGATAGCAAGCCCAGGATCCAGACGGACAGGAGCTGGACCGGATGAAAATGTATCATATGATGCATATTCGTCAAGATGGGACGTTTGTCGATCAGGCATCAGCTGATATTTATGTATGCTCTTATCATCACATGTCTGATTGTTAATAAATATAAATTCCGTAATTATTCCTAAATTGTAATCACCTATATTTTGTGTATGCAGACTCAGATGGATGAGCTCGTTAGCCAGCATCCAGAGGGCACGACCAATAGCACCGCCAGGAACGAGGTGTTCACCCAGGTCATGGGGTCGGACATGCATGGGCGGGTTCGTACATATGGACTGGGTGTTAAACCCTCCCAGTTTCGCTCTGCAGATGCTAATCAGTGGAGGAAGAGGGCCAAAGAATTGGCTTAGCAGAACGAGAGTTTGGTGGCTAGCCAGGATGTGATGTGGGCTGAGTTGACTACCATCACCTCTTGGATGAAGGTGTTTGAGGACTAGATGTCCCATATGGGTGGGGGATCACATATCCCCTCCGGATCGACACTTGTCCCATGTACGGACCCCGATGCTACACAGACGCTCGATGATATAGACTCACCATGATACTCTCTCTGTATACTTTCTTATTTGGTTGACACGATCTCCCGTACACTTTCTTATTTCTGCAATTGTTTGTCATGCTCTAGATGTCCCATATTCTACTTTATATGCATATGGATGACTCATATGTTTATTCTACTTTATATCAGTTGTTGGATTGAATGGATGTACAGGTTTTTTGATTAAAAATGTTGAATGAATAAATAGGTATTGTTGAAAATGTGAAAACAGAATGTGAATGGGTAATGTGAAAACAGGTATTGTTGAAAATGTGAAAACAGAATGTGAATTGGTAATGTGAAAACAGGTATCGTTGAAAATGTGAATGGGTACAGGTTGAAAATGTGAATATATGTATGGGTACAGGTTAATTACTGGTTGAAAATGTGAAAATAGAACGGATACAGGTTGAAATTTTGCTTGTCAACAGGTGCAGCATTTAAAAAAAAAAAAACTATTAGTAATGGAAATATTTCCGTCACTAATAACTATTACCTTAATAGTGACTTCCGTTGCTATTATATTTAATAGTGATAGACATATTTCCGTCACTAATAAAGTATTAGTGACGGAAATATTTCCGTCTCTATTACCTTACTAGTGACGGAACTATTTCCGTTGCTAATACTTTATTAGTGACGGAAATATGTTTGTCACTATTAAATATACTAGCAACGGAAATATTTCCATCACTAGTAAGGTAATAGAGACGGAAATATTTTCGTCACTAATAGTGACGGCAATATCTCCGCCACAATATCGTTTTCATCACTAAATTCATACTCGTCATAGACATTATTAGTGACAGACAGTTTCCATCACTAATAGCTATGGAATTATATTTCCGTCTCTACATACCTTTAGCCACGGCAGCAATAGCAACGGATTAGTGACGGATGATTTTCCGTCACTAATAGTATTAGTGACGAAAAATCGATTATTAATGACGGAAATATTTCCGTCACTTCTTGGTAAATTTCTTGTAGTGTAAATAGCGTACCATCAGTGCATGACAACTCAGGATTCACGCCATCATTTGCTTTGACCGCCCAGACATAGAGCAATGTACCAACCTGCAGCAAAATAGCTAAGCAAATTAGGATACTGCCAAAACAATAAAATATACACCAAAGAACTACAATTATGGGGTACATTAGCAGGAAATTCTTCATTATTAAATGTGGAAAGATGTTTTTAGAGAAAGCATGAAAATAACTATACTGTAAATGAGAATCATGAGATACAACTTCGTATGCAACAGAAGATAACAAGGTCCAAGGCATTCATGATAACTTGGCTAATATAGTATTTCTAAAACTACTTATTGACTTAATAGACAACTACTCTTTAAACATTTTCTATTTCTAAAGTTATACCACATAGAAACCAGAATATACGAAGTAAAAAAGTGTCCAAATGGTCATATTACTACTAATGAAAGCTAAGGAAGGGGGAGGAGTTGCAACAATTCACACATTCAGATTTCAAGGGTTTTTTTAGTGATTGGGAGAGAGAGTAAGAGGGAGAATAAAGAGGCGTCTATAGCATCCCAAGGAGTTACAACTTACAACCCTTGGTCGTCCCTCCAATCATCCTCCCTATCAAAACGTTGTGCCTACTCGTTTTCCTCTTAATGGCTTGAGTGCATTACATACCACAAGTTGCTCCTTAATTGGTTTTCTCTCCTTCTTCCTCTCTGAATTTGTAGTGTGCACTCCAAGAAGTAACAGGCCACAAAATACTCTGGGATAGCCCTCCCGCTTCTATATGAGTATTCTTATAGTGCGTTAGTGTAAGACCTCAAAAAATGGGATTCCCTTTATTTTATATAATGTATGTGAATGGTGTTTATACAATGTACTTTGTTACAAATCGGAAAATTTGTGGGTTTATCGATATTTTTTCGGGTTACTTTTTACCCTTAAAACTCAGTATTTTTACTCGAGATTTTTATTGTAGATGCCGGATTGGCTAATGTTCAATCCCCTGTAATTTCAAAAATTTTGCCCGAGTAATTAATTAGTTATGAATTTAATAGTGGAAAAAAATGGGATTTTACCAGAAGTCGAGAGGTTAGCAGACATGTGACAACACACATGTGTGCCATGTGTCATCACACATGCTTGCCACCAACTTAGGACACTTGTCTTAAGTAATGACAAGTGTCTCACATGTATTAATGTTGTTAGACACATGCTTGTCACCAACTTAGGACACTTGTCTTAAGTAATGACAATTGTCACATGTACTAATGTTAGAGAAATAACACTTATTCTCTCATTTTAGAGAGAGAGAAGCTGCTGTAAAATTTCTACAGAAATTTCCAGAGAGAGAGTCCCTTTTTAGAGAGAGAAAGTAGAAATAGAAGATGTTCTAGTGAAAGAGGCTCACTACTCGGGCATTTTCCAGCAAGCTGAGTCTATTTCCAACAGTATTTTTAACATCAGAAGCACATTTTAGAGCTTAGAGAGGGCAGTTTACCACAAGTCTTGTATTTCGGGAGCGAGTTGATAATTGTTAAAGCTTAATCGATTGTAAACAGATTCTACTAGCTTACTTTGTAGATACAATTATGAATGTGATGTTTTAAATACATGCATGTTGTAAAATTGTTATAGAGTATGTTAATTAACCATGACTAATATAATTGTAAATACACTAGCATACTTTATAGATATAAATGTAAGTATATCCTACTAGCATACTTTGTAGATAGAATTATGTATTGATACTCTAATTTCATGGCTATTAGTACTTGGTATTGAAGCATGATGATTAAGTATGTTATATTGTTTAAACTTCATGATTGATTATGCATGCATGTCATGATTTCAATTTCAGTTTTTAGAACGCATGCTTATACAAGTATTAGCATGAATTTGAAAAGAAACAAAAATGGTTTATGCAAGACAAGTCTAAGATCTTACTTCAAGGATCATGTCTACATCTATTTCCTTAGGCTTCAAGTGATCAAAAACAATGATAAAGCTAGATGTAGGGCTGGTCAACGGAGTTGGGGACCTTGACATTATATCTATATATTATACTATAATGGTCAAGCATGGCCGTTACTAAGTCAAGGCTCTAACTCCTGGCTTCAAGCATAAGGGATGCTAGTTTGCGATAGACTATAAACGGCAGCTAGGCCTACCCAAATTTCAAGAGAACAAGAACAGGAACAGTCAAGCATGAGGGGTGCTAGCTTGCGATGGACTATGAACGGCAGCTAGGCATACCCAATTCAATAGAACAGGAATAAGAACAAACAAGTTCAAGCAAGTACAGTACCCTGATTCACGCAAGACAAAAACACGATCAATACAACATGTTTTATCAAACATAGTACACGACAAGAACCATGAGTTACAAACATGTTTTAAGTAATTCAGTTCATGCATGCATCATCACTATATTGTTTTACATTCTTATGCACAATATGTTTTGTATATTATCCATTGTTTGCTATTAGTTTGTACTCGCGGAGTATTCCATGTTTGGCCGTACATTTTATGTCGGCAGGTATTGGCTTTGACATTTATGGTGCCAGGCCATGGAGCAGTGTATGGAACATTAGGTGGAGGCTAGAGAGTTGGATGTATGGCCTTATGAATAGGCCTAAGTGATCAAAAAAATTTGAGTGTAAATATTGTTTTGTGAGCAAATCTGTTTTCTCTTACTTGTGGGTTCATGTATCTAACTTTGATAATACTTGGAATATTTCAGTTTGAATAGAAATATTTTAGCTTCCGCTGTAGTTATGCCTTTATTTTACAGGATGATGTGATAAAGCAGGTAAAGTCTTAATCCAAAGTATCCCTAACTCCTAGGGGGTATTTTGGGGCGTGACAGTTAGTTTCCGTGTTCGTCCTCATCTTGATCATTGCTTTCCTAGAGGACATCTCATTCCAGTTCTTTCTGAGGTTAATGGATTCTAGTCTTCTGAGGTTTATGGATTCTATTGAGTCGCTGACTTACGTCGTTGTCATTACTGAGTCTTTCGGGATGTTCATATCCGTGACGGTACATATCTGGGTCATGATCACCAACACCAATCTTGGTGCTTTGTTCATTTATCCGATTATAATCAGTAAGCAGCACAATCAATATTGATTCGGTACTTTTGGAATTCCTGAAAAACCATTCAAAATTATCGAGCTCTACCCAGTATATTTTTCAAAAGCAATACTTTCATGTTCCTTGGAGCATTTCGATGGCTTAAAGTTGGCTGGCCATTGTTCCTCCAGAATTTTGTGCCTTGACATCAACTTGGAAATGTTGCCACATCACACTCTTTCCCATATCAGAATTGCTGACGAAGTTGTACGCCTCTGTGATCCATGAGAGAGACCCATGAGAATATTCAAGACTTTATCCAAATGAGTATTGTGCCCTGCCAATGTTCTTCCAATTGTGTTATATGATTTTCATTTTTAGTTGCAGTGGCCTTATCAACTCAAGTACTCAACCAAGAACCATGGATTCTCATTTGGTATCAATCCAATAATTGAGAAAATGGGTTTTAAACCCTACGAATTCAGACCTTCATCCCTATTGATATCTTCTGGAGCTTTGAAGTTTGAATCTCACCCTAGTACCTCCGACGACAATTCTGATGCAAGAGGAGTTCCTCTACCTAGTTTTTGGCCTAGCTATGGTATAGGGGACACCACCATAAATCGATCTTTGGGCCATGGAAGACCAGTCGGGAGAGAGAAATCAATTTCGAAAGGGGATTCTTTCGGTAACGATACCATCTCCGCCCTCCTCCGGCAAGTTCGAGATCTGCTCCATCAGAGTCGACAAGAATCGTTGAGTGCTCCATGGTACACCAACGGCACTGACAATGAAATTCGATCGACAGGGTGTAGGCTCCCTAGAACTCTACAAGCGAAGAATCCAACTGACAAAGAGGTCCTCAAAAATTCAATTAGAGGTGAAGTGTCACCTTGAACATCGAATTTGGCCCCCTCTACAGAGAGCAACGAAGGAATAGAGGGTACAATGAGATTGCACTTAGCTAATGTTGACCTGATGTCCAAGACATTAGGTGGAGATTCGGTGACAAAAGAGGGCATTGATGCTACTGAGAACATTTCAAATTTTCACCCTCTCGAGTCACTTATTTTGGCTATGTCCTTGGAATACGAAACTGCATCCCGGATATATATTGCAATTGGTGGAGATCAAGGTGATCAGTTGGTGTCAAGGCCGGCTCCTGATAAACTCTCTGGGAACTATCCCACTTGCCAGGGTCCAACTTGTTTTGCGGAGTGGACGGAATGCAAAGGACCAGTCCCCTCCTAACTCAGGATCAAATTCTTCCCATAATCCTCCACAAACTTGTGAGAGTGGTAAAAACAAGCAGCGGCCACCAGTAGTTTGTCACTACATTTCTCCCTTTGAGAGGTATGCCTTCACCCTCTTCTCTATCTACCCACTCTATCCATCTTGGGGTGGATAAGGTTGGTAAAGTGAGTTTAATGTGTTCATTTAGTGAGGTTATTGAACCAACTATGCATATCCATCTAACCATGTTACCTCACTTAGATGAGTGTATAGGTAATTTGGTTAGATCTAACTCAACTAAGGGGGAAAGTACTTTTGCTGAAAATTCTTCCAGACCATTGTCACTGCTACCGGACGTGGTTCCTAGTTTCATCCTTAGGACTCCCAAGGGGAGAATTTAGTACCCTCCTAGGAATCAATTCGAGGCCTCATTTTGGGTAATTAACCGGATGGAGGAAGTCGGTCAATTGTTAGGAGTCTTGTTTGTGGGGCACGAGAAGGAGGTTAGGGTTCTTTTTTAAGGTCTTAAAGGACATAGGGAGTCAGAATTGGAGGAAAACAACCCGATTCCCACCATTGGCTGGAAAGTAATCTACTATCTATGGGCAGTGAAATTTCACCTTTCATTGTCCAGGTGTATGTGCATAGGCACACACCTGATCACTCTCCCAAAGAGACGGTTTAGAGTCGCGCGTGCCAATGGCACACACGGTCCTTTTAGCTGTCAGTATTTAATGCTGATGGCTGGTTATTATGCCATCCAGCACGGCATAGTGAGGTTTGATCCGTGAGGATAAACCTCACAGATTCAACCCTAAGTGTCAGCTTCCGAGAGGCTGACACGTATCACATCCGTGAGGATTAATACCCCACAGATATCCTTTGAGTGTCAGTCTCCAAGAAGCTAACACGTATCCATCTGTGAGGATTAAACCCCACGGATAACCTTTGAGTGTCAACCTCCAAGAAGCTGACACGTGTCCAATCCATGAGGATAAATCCTCACGGATCAACCATCATCATACTTGGTCCTGGACTTAACCTAGACCATGGGCAAGACCTATGGTCTCACCCTTTGGTCTGTGGGAAAGACCCATGGTCTCACCCTTTGGGTCCATAGACTGACCAAGGTTAATCCCCTTTCAGAGATCTAGTATGTGGCCCAAATGGGCATTGGACTTGGGTCAGTCTGTCCCCAACTGACAGTCAGTATCTGACTGTCATAGGGCAAAGATTCCTTGATAAAAAGGATTTTTTTGTCAAGTTGTGGGGGATCCCAAGATAAGGATCCCCTCTTTTAAAATCTCATGGGATGCCACATGGTACCCCATAATCATGATAGAATTATGATTATATCCTATATCCTAGGAAATGATGTGATTAAATATCCTCATGTTTGAAAGGTACTAGGATTCCCCCCAAAAGGGAAAACTTGGTACAAAAGTCCTCAAAAGAATAGGATTCTCTTCAGCTTTAGGAGTCTCTTAGATAAAGGAGACCCGTGAGCTGACACCCTCTAAGAGCAGAGGAGAGCCTAAGTTGACTTCCCTAAAATAAGGAAGTCAAAGAGAGAGACCAAAAATGACTCTCTCAAACTTATAAAAGGAGGGTTTTTCATAAGAAATTCACACGAAGCAAGAAGAGAAAAAAAGGAAGAAAAAGAAAAACTCTCCCCTCTCATTGAAAGTACAACAACAAACAACAAAAGAAGAAGAAGACTTCCCCTGTCAGAGAAAACGTTAGGTGAGCCTCATAAAAATGGTCACCACCATTCTCTTTTCTTTTCTGCAACTACAAAGACCTCAATAAGGCACTTGTAACAGCTACATGGGATTTGGGCAACCCTATTGAATAAATAAAATATTTTATTCAAATATTTATTCTTCTTTTTAATAAGAGGTTCTTCCCCAAATAGGGAAGGTAATTTAACAGTCTAAGTTTACTCAAATTAGAAGGATAATTCCTCACATAAAATAATAAACTCCATACATGATATAACAATGGAGGAAATTTGATAAGTAAAGATAAATTTTGCGCTTACACTATCTCAGCTACGGAGCTGAGGAGATTAGAGTGTATTGTTAACTACGATAGAGGGTCGCTTGGAGTTTTGTCAGTCAGCCCGAGTTCATGGAAGGTTCATAGAGTTCCTAGGTGACAGGCATCTCTATTATATCTTGGAATATCCGAGGGTTAGGGCTAGCTCAGAAAAGAATGGTTCTAAGGCAAATGGTGTCTTCCAAAGAACGCACTCTTGTGCATTTAAGAAACCAAATTGGAGGCTATCTCGGATCACATCATCCGGGGTATTTGGGATGACTTATCCCCAGGGTGGTTGCCATTACCATCCCTAGGGGCGTCGGGGGGTATCCTATTATTGTAGGCTAAGAATAACATGAAGGTGTTGGAATCAGAATTGGGAGCCTATTCGATATTGATATAGTGCAAATTGGCTGGTGATAATTTTCAATGAGTTTTTTCGGGGATATACGGTCCTTCGGGGTCTATTGATGATTCCAACTTCTGGGAGGAATTTGATAATATCAGTGTTAGATGGGAGGCCCAATGGTGTCTGGGAGGGGATTTCAATTGTATTAGACTTGCTAGAGAGAGAAAATGGGGATGTGTTGTTAGTGTCAAAATGAGAAGGTTTGGAAATTTGATCTTCCGTCAGGGTTTGATTGATATTCCCCCTAAAGGTGCACAGTTCACTTGCTTTCAATCAACATCTAACCGGATAGCGAGCCAACTGGATCGATTTTTGATACATCCGAGCTGGGAAAATCGGTTCTCAAATGCTATCCAATCGGCTCTACCTAGGCTTATTTTGGACCATGTGCCAATTATATTGGACTCCAGATGTCTTAAAGGTGGACCAACCCCTTTTAGATTTGAGAACATGTGGTTAGAGGATGCTAGGTTTAAAATCTTAGTGAAGAAGGTTTGGACATCTACGGGAGGTTGGGGGTCTGCTATCATCCGATTTGGCCTTAAGCTTAAGGCCCACAAAACAAAATTGAAGGAGTGGAATAGGAAAGTTTTTGGGAATTTCCAAGAATGGCTTTCCTCCATCCTTAAGGAGATTGGAGAAGTGGATATTATTAAGGATTTAGAAGAGTTCTCCACTTCTAACTTCGAAAGAGAGGAAAAAAAATGGAGTACTTACGGTCTTGCAATTAGAAAAGATCAATTGGATACAGAAAAGCGCGAGTTCAAAGGTTAAAAGTGGGAGACCGAAACACAAAATTCTTTCATAGAATAGCCAACTCCCACAAAAAGAAAAATCCATATCTAAATTATGGGTGAACGGAGATTAGGAGGGTCCTAGAGATATTGAGGAGAGTGTCCTATCGTTTAATAAATATTTGTATCAGGAGAAAAAGAAGTGGCGCCCAAATGTAGATGGTCTCCTTTTTGAAACTCTATCACTTGATCAGCGCGAAGGCTTAGAGGAGCCATTTGAAATGGAGGAGGTGACTCGGGTCATGCGAGGAATGTCCGAAGATAAGGCTCCTTAGCCGGATGGGTTCACCATTGAGTTCTACAGATCCTGTTGGGACATCGTGGGGAGAGACCTTTTAGAAGTCAAGAAGGAACTATATACCTTAGGGAGATTTGATAAGGTACTCAACAACACCTTCGTGATTTTAATCCCAAAAAAAGATGATGCCTCTAAACTCAAAAGACTTTAGGCCAATCAGTTTGGTGGGTAGCGTTTATAAGATTCTTTCAAAAGTTTTGGCGGCCAAACTAAAGAAAGTGATGGGCTCAATCATATCTCCAGAGCAAGGAGCCTTTATGAGAGGGAGACAGATTCTGGATGGCATCCTGATTGCCAATGAATGCATTGATGAACGTCTCATGTGAAAGGAACCAAGCCTTTTGTGTAAAGTTTATCTAGAAAAGGCCTATGACCATGTAAATTTGAAGTTTTTGGATTATGTCCTGACCAAGATGGAGTTTGGGTCCAAGTAGAGGCAATAGATGAGGATTTGTATTTCCTTGGTGTCATTTTTCATTCTTATAAATGGCAGTCTAGTAGGTTTTTTCCAAAGTTCTTGGAGTCTACGACAGGGAGACCCCCCCTCCTTATTTCTCTTTCTCATCGTCTCATAAACTTTAAGCAGGATGTTGTCCCGAGCAAATGGTCCTCTCTATGATGGGTTTCTGATTAGAAATGACCAATTACGAATATCTCACCTCCAGTTTGCGGATGATACCTTAATCTTTTGTGTGGTCTCGTATCAAAATTTGATTTATCTCAGGTGTCTAATCCGTTGTTTCGAAATCGTCTCTGGTTGAGGGTGAATTTGGCAAAGTCGGGCATCCTGAATGTATGAAAGGTGTTGGACATTGAAGGTCTATTGATTTGTCTAGGGTGGATAGGTGCCCTCCCATTTGTGTATCTTAGAATGCCCCTTTGAGTTGGGTATAAATCTACATTGGTCTGGGCACCAATCCAGGAACGATTAGCCAATCAATTAGCAGGATGGAAATCCTTTCCTATTGAAAGTGGGAAAGTTAACCCTCATCAAGCACACCCTTAGCAGTCTCCCGTCATATTTCATTTCTTTATTCACCATCCTTTCATTGGTGGCTGCCTCTTTAGAGGAACTTCATGGAGTTCCTATGGCATGGTCGGGGCGATAACTTTAGATATCATTTAGTACCGTCGGGGTAACCTATGTCGTCCTAAACAAGTTGGAGGTCTTAGTCTGAGACACTTGGCAAAGGTAAACAAGGCTCTATTAGCTAAGTGGGTTTGGAGATTTGGGGAGGAGAGAGAGAGTTTATGGCGGTCAGTTATAGTTGCAAAGTATGGAGAGGTATTTTGTTGGGTTCCGTGAGGATTTAGGTCTCATGGGGTAGGTCTGTCAAAGGGTATTATGGCGATGGATCATCTAGTTATATCTAAGTTTAAATTCAAGGTGGGTAGAGGGTCGGATGTTCAATTTTGGAAAGATACTTGGTGGGGTCCTGAACCCCTAAAAGACTCTTTTTGTAATATTTATCTCCTCAATTTAGACCAAGATGAGTTAGTGGGGGATTGATTTGAAATGAGGGATGGTAGTGGCGTGTGGTGTCCTAAGTTGAGAAGGGATTTGAATGATTGAGAAATTGAAGAGTTAGGTCTTTTATTGTCAAACCTTGGTTCTGATCATGTGGGTCCTGAAGATCGGGATTGTAGAATCTAGTCTGGAAGCAACAATGGTAAGTTTTTAGTGAATCGCTTACTCTCATTTGAGTCAGCATCTGTTGCACCCTTTCCTCATCGACAAGTGTGGAATCCAAGTATTCCATCCAAGGTCTCATTCATTTCGAATGCATCTTTAGATAAAATCCTTACGTGTGATCACTTAAAGAATAGAGGGGTGGAGTTTGGCTAATCGTTGTTTCTTATACCTCAAAGCGGAAGAAACGGTGGACCACTTGCTACTGCATTATCCTATTTTGGATGTCATTTGGGGGTACTTGACTACTTTCTCTCCCGTTTAGGGATGGATTGGGTCTTACCTTCTTCCTTTCAGAATTTCTCGAAGCAATGATCTACTTGGTGATGTACTTTCATACTCCCTATAATCCGCATTTAATTTTCAAACACCCTCCTATTGCTTTTTGTCCAAATGGTTCCACAAATAAATCTCCACAATACACCCTTGGTATCCTCAAGGTCATGAATGAACCGGTTGGAGATGGAGATAAAATCCATGAAACTTTCAGGAAAGGCACATGAAACCCTAAAGAGTGATAGGAATTGATCCAAAACCAATCTAGCAAGAGGACAATGCAAGCATGCATCTATTTTCCAGATGTCGTCCCTTGTTTTTCAAGTGGTCAGATGTGAAGATTGTATTCAAAGCAACTGTCCAAAGGAAGAATGCAGTCTTAGATGGAAATCCAGGATTTCACACCAAGTGTTTGTTAGCCTATAGGTTTTCATCTTAGGTCTCCATATTGATTTTGATGATAACAATAATAGAATGAGATTTATGTTACTAATGTCTCTATTGAGTTTATATGATAAACAGTTTATAAAGAGCATTAGCAAGCCATTTAAGATGAAAAAGCATGAAAATGACTCCATCCATGAAGAAAGATCTTTACCAAGACTATTAGATCAAGTTAGATCACATTGAAGATATTAAAGATCATATCAAATCCCAAAGTCCAAGTCAGATCGTGAAGCTTAAAGTCAAATCAAATTCAAGATCAAGACTAGAAGAATGAAGACTCTCAAGAAGGTTTAATTGTTTTATTTAAGAGTCTTAGGATTTATGTAAGAAATCCTAAAAGTTCAGTCGGTTAAATTGCTCAATACTTAGATTGACCATAGGTGCCATAAGACTTAATTGAATATTATTATAAAGGCCTAAAATCATGATAATTATCTTGTTAAAGATAAGGTATAAGACCTAGGAAATCATTCTCATCTTATTGGTCTTTAAAATTAAAAGTTCATGAGAATTTAAGCTTGAACCATCGACGGATGGGCCAGGGGATTGGTCAACTGTCAACGGTTGAGGTTACAGAAAGCTTAAAAACTTTCTGTCTTATAAACCGTCGATGGTTCCAGGATGGGAATCTCATCCGTCGACGATTGTCTGCGGGAAACAGTAAAATTTCTCACAACGGTAAGTTTTTAACGGCTCTTTGAGTTCCCATAAAGCCTCCAACGGCCATATTATTCAAAGGGCTATAAATAGGAATGATTTATGAATGAAATTAAGTACTCCAATACTTCCAATCATTCAATCCAATACTCCAAAGCTTAGATTTCTAATCTATTGAGTTATAACCTAGAAATCCCAAATCCTAGTTTTTGAGCTATTCAACTCCAATCTTTGGGAGATTTCATAGAGTGTTAAAAGTCATTTATCAACTCATCTAAGGAGCATTTTTAGATTGTAAACCTCTTCCTAAAAGGAGTATATTTGAAATTAAGACATCTGTGGGAGTCTTATCCGTGAAGCCGGAGAGCTTTGTAAGAGGTTAGGTCGCAACCTGGAAAGTGGACTAAGTCTAGAGAGGATTGTTCCCTAGCAAGGTTTTGATCTCGACCTGGAAGAGAGATTGGTGATTTGTAATAAATCGTGGTGAATCCTTCAAGCCGAAGAGCTTAAAGCAGGGAGTAGGTGGGTTGCCAAACCTCGAGAACAAATATCGTGTGTCAACTTGTGTTTGCATTTTCTCTAACTCTAACTCTATCTCTTTCATTCTTATTTGAATGTATATTTAGAATTGTCTAATTTCAATTCTCTTTAACTTAATTAAGTTGAAATTCAGCTTAGGAAATTGGAGTAGAATTTTTAATTTGCCAGACTCTAATCACCCCTCCTCTAGGGTCAATACCCTAGGCAACAGCGTTAAGAAAAATATAAGCATGTGTAATATATGTGGTTTGATAAAAACAACCTGACTAAGAATCGACCCTTGCTATTCCTAGGCCATAGCCTGCCATCCCTAGAAGAAACATTTGGTTTAACCATGTTGAGGCCATTCATGAGCCACAAGAAGTTCTTTACCTCCCTATCATTTAACCTCCTATGAACATGGTTTAAAATTTTAATATGTATTGACTGATACGGGCCGATACGTATCCTATTTGAAGCTATCTGATACACTAGTACGCTGGAAAAAAAATCACTGTATCGGACCGATACAAGCCCGATACGCTCATTACAAGGATTTTTTATTTAATTTTTTTTCTCCTTCCATTTACACTAAGATCCACAATACATATCCGATACACACAACTTATTTACATAAAATATTATTTAAGTAAATAATTTTAACTTGATTTTACTTTCATTTACTTTAGATATAAATATGTAAATAAGGTTATCCCCCTATTTAAATTTAATAAAATTATCCTAGATACAAATTCTTGAAAAATAAAAGTCAACTTTCTAGTTCAAGAATAAAACCCTCTTCTTAGCGCCTTTTAGGGATTTAGTCGGAATTTAAACTTTCAAATGATAGAGTATTTATCAAATAATAAAATTTCATAAATTCGATGGTATCAAAAATTACCAAAACCCAAAAGTCTGGCAAAAAAAGTCTCAAATTTTAGTGTTAAAAAAATTTTCATCTAAAGGGTCAAAAAATCAACTAACAGTGTAACTATTCAATATAAAAAGACTTATATTAAGCTTAAAATTTAGGGTTGTAATTCAATACATTCTTATTATAAGGTTTTAAATCTAAATTGTTTTTCTTATACTTAACTAAGTGACTATGTTTTGTATTTTCATACCTTGCATGTACGCCTTTTTTAACTTATAAAATTATTAACTCTTATATGCAAGGTGATAAACATAGTTGGAGGCCTTCATTTAAGTTAGTATTAACTTATATTTGAATTAAAGAAGTTTTATGTAAGGTATCCAAATTTTTCATTGTGTATCAAAGCATTTCTTGGCGTGTCCTAATTTTTTCCGCCGTATCCATCCGATACAGTCCGATACGTATCTTGTTTTGGATTTACCAATTTGGCACTCGATACCGATTTTTTGAACCATGCCTATGAAACCCCGGATGCAAAATCACTGACTACCTATACACTCTGAGGAAGAAGCTACTTTGTCTCTCATATCTACCGCATCGAGTACAAAATAGAAAAATCCTCTCTAAGGTGGGCTGTATAGTGCATACACACCAAATATCATCCCAAAACCTCATCCCCTCTACCAATAGTGAACGTAATATGGTTACCAAAATCTCCTTTAGCATTCAAAATTGCTTTTAACATCCATGAAAAGTTTGTCTTTGCATTAGTAGATTTTTCCTCCATTATTATACAATTTTTTTGCTACTTAAATTTCTTACTAGTAGAGACATGGTTTAAAAAAACGCCAAAACCGTTACGTAACGGTTTCGGTGAATGTCGTTACCCGCTATCGTGTTGTTATGCATTTTTTTTCCATACAGGTACCGTAACGGTAACAGGCGTAGGACTCATTCACAAAAATCCAATTCGAGTTTTTTTAACTAAAAAAATATCGAGCTTCGCCCCCTGCCACCCCCCAGGCAATCTGCTAAAGGTAAAACGATATTTTTAGTGAAAAAATTCTTTAGAATCTTGTTACTTCTTCCTAACATATTTTTTTTATTTTTTTTCCTATTTATTGTGATTTTTTAGATTTTTTTAAGCAAAAAAAAAAAAGTCGTAAAGGCCGAAACCGTTACATAACGGTTTCGGCCGTGTCCATTACGGTGTCCGAAACCCTTTTTTTGAACCTTGAGTAAAGAAGGTTTTACAGTGCCAAATAGCTCCACTTCAAGAATAGAGGGGTTGTTGATTTGCTATCGGAGTCTAGTGAGTGGGTTAGGCACCACTTCCCATCTCTCCCTTTCCAACTGAACCTAGGCCGTCATTCTCAAACACTTCCGTATCTATCATCCAGCCTTGGAACATAGTACTGAGATGAGACGCACCTGTGATCTGCCCCTCTAGTTCAGATGGCAAGGTGTGCCCCTTATTGGAGGTAGGTGATGGGATTAAGTCCCATGATGGGAAAGCCTCGGTGATGTGTCTAGCAAGGGCCCCTCCCACCATTTACTAACCCTAACAGATAATAGTAAATAAATGATGCCATGTACCGAAGAACATATTGAGATGAAGCATCTAGAGATTTTAGTGCACAGGGTTTAAGTTGTGTAGCATTTCATATATCTCTAGTGTAGTAATTAAGGCAACAAAATAGAGTATGTAGATTTATACATAACCCCAAACTCTGCAATTAATAGAATAGACATGACCTAGAATTATCGGAGTTGTACCTCGAATTTTGGTACATTTCTCCTAGTTCCTCCTTCAAATGCAAGTATAGGTAGAAATGCCAGTGCAGGTCCCTTTATGTCTACAAGGAAATTCTGCAAGGAACAAAAAAATAGTGTCTTATTATAAAGTCTACACATGCAGTTGCAGATACCGACCAATAGGAAAATGAAATGTGAATACTACAAATTCACGTGGATATATTGCAATATAGTAGAGCACACTGAACAAGCACATCAATTATAAATGACAAAGAAAAATAAGAAATCAAAAAGGACAGAACTAAACAAAGCAGACAACTATAAAATAAACAAAATAAGTTTACTATTTTAGTTAAATTTACACTAAACTAAATTCTAGATATAAAGTCATTATAAAAACTTCCAGCAGTGGTAAGATAAATACTGGAGCTAGCATCTCACATGCACTATCTACCTCAAATAAAATTCAAATAACAATCCATATTCCCAACCAACATACAAAAAACAGTCGCCAAGTGGGAGGCTATCTGGAGTAATACTGTAATAATTGATAGCTTTTATTATTTGAAGCTGGGTAACATGTATTGGAATTTTTTAGGGTAACATATTACTTATCTTCGAGGTTATAAATATAAGACTATGTATATTTATAATTCTATTATATTAAAGAGAGAAAATATTTCCAAGTTCAATTGAACAACAAAACAAAAAATAAGGTTCAAAAATTCCTAACATGGAACTCCACGATGATACTAAAGTAATTCAATAGATGCTTACATCTGCCTTAGAGTCAACCACAATACCAAGAACTGTATCTCCAACGCAAGGTACATATTGTACAAAAAATAAAAAACCAAACCATAATATTAGCATGCAAGGATGCCAAGGAAGAGAAAATAGAATCAATGAAAACTATTCAATGGTACTTGAGTACTAGAAAATGATATCACTTTAAAGATATTGTTTATCTTAGTCATTAGAGAAAATAATGAGATCTGAGTAACATATACAACACAAAACAAAAAATTTCAACACATGAAATTATGTACTATTACTCAAGTTTCAATATATCGATGAGCTCTAATTTATGAATGAAAGATTTGAAACTACTACAACAAAATAAGCGCAAACTAACGAATACGACCCTCTGTTTCAATAGTAAAGACATGTAAGAGATAAGATACACACACACACACACACATATATATAGAGAGAGAGATGTATAGAATTTCATTCTCTTATCTAACGGATTACAAGTATTGATCTATGAGAAGTTATTCGTATTTTTAAAAAAAATAAAACTACTTCAAATCCAATCTATAACTATTAGGAGCAGGTTCTCATGCTTGTCCATCATAGGAAAGCATTTTTCAGCATTAAGGTCTAGTGTTATCATGTAGAAAAATGATTACTGAGAATGCTAACACTTTTCCACCATGTTTAAGAAAACAAGAACTCCACAGATGATGAGAGAGAAAAATCCCCATCAAGCTTAGCCTCCCTTTTCTTTGTTGGGTTTATCACTACGCCCTGATTACCATTAAATAACTTTTTTCTATTCAAAAGAATAATCCTGCATCAAATTGACATAGAGGGGGATGTTTCACTAATAACATTGACTGGTCAAAAACTTCATCCTTGATTTGATCCTGTCGTTATATTGGTTGCACTAAGACCCGTTTAATCATCAAGTAAATTTTTCTTTCGTATAAAAAGACAACTCAGCACCAAATCAACATAGAAGGGAATGTGGTGCCTTAATTGTCTGAAGTATAAGCGAAACTTCCAGTAAAAATTGATTGGCACTAACCCTAGATCCTTGCTCCTGAAAAATGACTCAATACTTTCTGCTCGAGCTCCATCCTGTACTATTTACAACCCAACAAAAAAAATTGGGGGGTTCTAGGATAGGACAAATGATGTCGAGTCAAGAACACCTTCATTCCTATATAAAATGGTGGATGTAACTAGACCCCCGATTTGTTCAAGCAAGCCAGGGATCTACAAAGACAATGACCGATTAAAATCTCCACAAACTTGACCACAACTAATTGATTGTTCAAAATATTTAAGTTTGTTGAATTGAATTATGTGAATTCTGTATATGAGCTCCATCACATACTTTTCAAAAAAAAAAAAGATTAAAATTCTAAGGATTTTTATTTTATTTTATTTTAAGAAAAGCCTCCAGGATGGGGAGGGGGGTTGGCATGGAGCCTTACCAGTATATTAAAGATCAAAATAGAAAACAAACAAAAGAGGGCCATAAAACCTTAACTCTAAACCCCCCCTCACCTGAAGATTAAAAAAAACCTTTTTTTTTTTTATCAATAATCATGAAGATATATTAATCAAGAGAGAGATACAAAAAGGGGAAAGTTTACAAAGGTGTAAATTGAAGACAAAAGAGAAGAACAATAAGCAAAAAGCATGAAAAAAAACCTAATTTGTCCAACTTGAACAAACCCTTAAAATTCTAAGCTTATTTAATAATAAAAAATAAGAATTATTGACGAGCCAGAGATAGAGAGAGACCAAGTAACTGAAACCCTAATACATACCTGATGCAAGCCTCCCCCTAACTTAATGGTGTGGTTGGCCATGCTTGACAAATTAAGAACCACATCTCCTGGAACCTGGACCAGGAAAAAAAAAATTAATAATAATATTAACAAGTCGATATGTGGCACACAGAAGCTTCAAAAACCAAGGGGGATGGTGCGTACAACGCAATGAGCGTACAGTAGAGAAGAATACTCACGATAATCTGGTCTACAAAGCTTGTTAGCGAAGTCGAGGGCTTCTCATCCATGTCTTCTCTTCGATTTCTATCCGTAGCGTATGTTTTGATTTCAAACTGAAAAGCATCAAAGGATGAGAGAGTGAATTTTATGCTTCACTAACACTGTGTAGGGCTAGGAGCTAGTCATAAAGTCAGGATTCGGGAATAATTCGGCATGGTTCAAGTTTGAAAAAAATTGGGAAATTCAGGAAAAATAATTATAATTATAATTATTATATAAAATAGAAGTATGATATTAATTAATATATTTAACAATTTGATTACATAATATACAATATGAGTAGCTAATTATCAACAATAATATATTCATAATATCATTTCATAAATCCAGTAAATTCCAACAAGGTGATTGCCACCTTCTGAATGGTTAGAATTTCTTGTCCGCACATATCCTACCAAATCCCTAATTACAATACAAATACATAATTAAAAAAATTTAACTATAAAATTTAAAATCTTAATCAAATTTCAAAAATTGAAAATAAATGTAATATACTTCGATGTGAATCCGAAAGGGAATCAATTGCCCATGTGGTAAAGATGGCCTTATCCTGTTGGTGGTATCTTTTCTTCTCCTTGTTAAACTTCTTTCTCTCCTCAAAATTAGGGATCTTATTAATTATCATCTCAATGCTTACCCTCACTTCTTTATCCATCTTAATAAGTTTATTATTATAAAACAAGTAAGGATTCAAGTAGGCGGCAACTGCATGCAAGAGACTTTACAATGTCTTGTTTCACCTTTCATCTATTATCTTCCAAAAAGGTATATACTTCTCATAATTGCCTTTATATACTTTTTTGATTGCCTCTTTCGCCTTATCCATACTTTCATATAAATATTCCATAGTGGAGTCATCACCATCTACCATTCGTAGAACCCTAGCAAGAGGCTCAACTATCTGGATTATCTCTCTGCCCCTCTCCCAAAACATACTACCCTATATTATATTTGCAACTTTTGTTTCTTCCCTTGTCTTGCTTTGAGGAAGAGCTCTCCATTTAGCCGAAATAATCATAAACCTTAAAGCTTGCTCCTCTTTGAGAATAGATTGCAGACA
Source organism: Tetracentron sinense (assembly GCA_015143295.1). Classification (NCBI taxonomy): domain Eukaryota; kingdom Viridiplantae; phylum Streptophyta; class Magnoliopsida; order Trochodendrales; family Trochodendraceae; genus Tetracentron; species Tetracentron sinense. The sequence goes on along the minus strand of CM026560.1, from coordinate 19,599,024 downwards.
ATGAAATTGTGTAGCAAATCTAGTCGCATCGGGACTTTTTAGTTCTCTCTATTGTGTGTGTAATCTCATCAAATCCAAAACATGTTGAAACTTGTACAAAAATTTCACAATAAGTCTTGCATGCAAGTTTTTGTAACCTCATGTGAAATTTCACAATAAGCCTTTTTAGTTCTCTCTATTGTGTGTGCAACCTCATGTGAAGTTTTTGTATAAGTTTCACACAATGCGCATTTTCCAAAATTGGCTTCACATGAGGAAACTCATTTATATTCTCTAAAATCAAATCCAAACAATGTGTTGCACATGATGTCTTGAAGATATGTGGATATCTATCTTCAATAATAATTCCAACCACATTGTAATTGGAAGCATTGTCTGATATAAATTGGACAACATCTTTTGCCCTAATTTCTTTGATCATAGATGCAATGAAATTCGCAATGAATGTCGCATCTCTTTTATTCTCTACTGTACACTCACTTTTCAAAAATATTGTTCCTTTAGGAGACTCCACTAACAAGTTCACATGTGCCCTCTTCTTCCCATCAGTCCAAGAATCAGACATGATAGTAAACCCAGAAATAGCCTATGATTATTATATTGTCTTACTAACTCTTCTGCTTCATCCTTCAAGTTTGCCAATAACTTACCCTACATGTTTCGCTACTTGGGAGAACATAACTCAAGTCATGATTCGAAACAGCTGTGATGGTATCCTAAAACTTTTGTGACCTTATCAATTGAAACGAAAGATTATTCGACACCAAAGCCTTTGCAATCAAACAATCTGCAACCTCTTTTTCTTTCTTCTTTATGAGCTGATATACCTTTGGCTAAACTCCAAACGACCCTTATACATGGTCTCCTCTTCCTAGAGGACTTAGGCTACCACAAATTGTGCTTGTATGCGCAGTTGATCCCTTAGAACTTCCACCACCAACTTGAGAATTAGATGGTCTCAAAAAATCCGATATCTTTGTCTTTTTACGGGAATCCATCTCTTGTACGACCTCTAATGTCATTTCATTAACAAAATCAGGCACTGAACTTACTAAAGGACAAGGCCGCAAATCTCTTTGCATTAATTTTGAAAAATGATACTTCATACAGGTAATTCCACCCACAAATACTTCTTGACAAAAATTACACCGAATCTTTGTCCCTCCTTTAATTAAATACTCCCAGAAAGGATCTCTAACTCTTGGCAAGGTTATCTATGATACTTTGATTTAAAATTTCAAGCCCTTGTCCCTACTCCCTAGTCCCTAAGGCTCTGTTTGTTTGCAAGGAAAACAGATGATGGAAATGATTTTCAAAGGAAAATAATATTTTATGGTGTTTGGTGTCCTGGAAAATACATTTCTTTCTAGAAATATTTGCTACCTTGGAAATGTTTCCCATCACATAGAAGGAAAATGTTTCTCTTCAAAAGAGAGAGAAGTTATTTCTCTCAACTCAGGCTGCCCGACGCTCATCTCCATTTGTTCTTCATTCTCCACCATTGACGACAAGATCAACCTCGACTCCAAATCCTCCTACACTCAGATTGTTTGATGAATTTTCTTGAGCTAAACAAAGCCCCAAACATTTGATTTTTTTTTCAACAATTACTAAATTAGTGATGTCTGAATGAAGAAATTTGCATTTATTTCTCTCTGGTAACAACCCACGCGGTTCTTCAGCTCTTGTTGGGAGTATTCAAGGCCATTGTCATCGACAAACTCGACAACTACTATGAAATCATCATTAAAAGAGTTTCAGAGCTCGCAAGTGAATTCAGGAAGAATCTTGTATTTCATCATATTTGAAGAAGTTCGAATTCTAAATCTTGTTGTAATTGATTTACTGATAATGAAGACTTTTTCGGCTTTGATTTTCTTCTCCTTCTGTTGTTTGAGATTGTGGTGGTGTTTGAAGTTGTAGGATTTGTGATATCTAATTAGGACTTGATTGATGGAGTAATTCAAAATGTGCGAGTTTACTTCGTTGGTTGCTTAGGTGTTTGATAAGTATTTGTAGCTTGCAATCTACTCATGGCTGTAATTATTTGATAATTTTGAGTTTAAATTGTCAATTGATTGCGAATTTAACCTTAATTTGTTGCTTGCATTATACGGGAATGTGTATGATTCGAAATGTTTGAGCTTTTTTTTAGAAGCTTAATTCGTCATTCGACTAGGTGTTTGATCTATATATATAGATTACAAATTACTGGTATTTGTTTTTCTTGAACAAAAATCAAGCGAAATACATCCGTGTAGGTCTTTGATCTATCTATCTAATTCCAATATATTAGTCTTTTGTGTTTGTTTGTTTTTTGGTCTGTACTGGTTTTTTGAGTTAAATCTTATTATATACTGCTTAATTGTAGGACTGCATTATCCTCTTATAAACTTCTGGCTTTGGCTTGTTGCTATTTGGTAGAAGTCAGTACTTCCCAATTTTGTCTAGTTGCCAGCAACTAGGGAATGCTCTTCTGAAACTAGTTAAATTCGGTATTTGTATTAGCATGATTTTGCTTTAGATGACTCTATTTTCCTCCTTCAAGGACCATATATGCATTTGGGACTTTCTGTGTTCTATTGTTGTAATGGTAAACAAAATGAGGTTTTCATTGCTAAATATTTTTGCTATAATTGTGCTATTAGTTAGCTTTGAATATTAAGTCAATACAAAGAACTCCATCCTGACATATCTATGCTTCTGCATAACAATATGAGTCATTGACCTGTAATACTACTATCTTGTTGGGATAGTTTTGAAAAATTGAAGTAACTCCATGAGAGGTTTAGTACCTATATGGTGGTACCATGGTAGTTTCAAGCACTCTTTTTTTTCCTCTTCTCCTTCACTAATGTATGTTTGTAATTGCATAATAACAAATGGCCTTTAGCACTATCACAGATCTGGCATCCGGTTTGCTTCTTTGAATGACTATTCAACCTGCTGGATTTACATTTTCCAATCACCAGTAAAACTCAAGGAGGGCCATCCTTAGAAATTACAATTTTCATGAAAATGGTGATTTGTAATCGTAACTCCCTATAAACCATCCCAAGGGTATAACAGATTCACAGTTGTTTTTTGGGTAAATTACACTGACCTCCCCTGAGGTTTGGTGAAATTTCATAAACCTCCCCTCTTGTTTATGATATTACTATATTACACTGCCCTCCCCTGTCAAGCTTGTAAGGTGTAAGGTTAACGCCGTTAACGGATAATACTCGTTTACAATTTTACCCTCATTACTTGAAGAACACGTCGTTAGACTTGGTTTGAAAGCTCAACCACAATTAATGTGTTTTGGCCACAATGTTAGAATGTTGAATTTGTGATCACTACATCCATGTTGCTAATTGTGATCACTATACCCTATACTCAAATCATCCCATGAAGGATGCCTAGGAATATGTGTTTGATTTGGGATGTGTTCAAAGTAAAAAGAGGCGGTTTGTTCACTGTTGAGTCCTTTAGAGATGTGGTATAGGTAGGAATTACATGTCTGGATGTGCTCAGTGCAAGTAGAAGGTACATAAGGGTTGATTTGACAAAGACATTGGTGGAAAGAGCTCTGGTGAAGAGGGTTGTGAAGTGTGAACAAGGGGAGGAGTAGGCCAAAGAGCAAAAGGCTGTTTTGGGGAGCCATAGATGTGGTCTGGGTGTGTTTCTGTGAGGGAAAGCTGAAACATGGGAAAAATATGAAGAGGATGTTGAAAAATAGTTGTTCTGTTTGGGCATACATGTTTGTTAGTTTGTGAAGGTACACATCTAGTATTGATGTTTATTGGTCTAGATTGAACATCTTTCAATTAGATTCTTCCCACACCTCTTTAGATTTTATATATAATAAATAATACTTCTAAATAGAGTTTTGGGGGGATTGTCAATAGTATTGTATTTTCTCTGCACAACAGGATATATACACCTTCTGTCATGGTCCTAACCTTCCAATCAAAATCTTTCTCTCAATGTTTATGAAGAGAAACATAGAAAAGAAGAGAAAAGGATTGTAGACTGTCCAAAATCAGTGCGTCAAGAAGTATATTGATAATTCCTTTAGATCCGAATGGTGTTGATTGGGGGCTGTAGGTCCAATGGGTGGCAACATCTAGAAGTCTAGATCATGAAGGAAAGTAAAGAGGGACGAGAAGTTGGGAAAAGCAGTTACGCTACTTGAACTTTGATGTGTTGTTTCATAGTAAATGTAAGCAAGCAAGAAGACAATTTTAACAACAATAAAAAAAAAATGATGGCAACTAATCAATGGAGTAACTTTTTTCAAAATTCTAACATGTAAATAATCATTTCATTAAAGAAACTGAAGAATAGATTTTTAACCAAGATGTGAACTTATAATGTTTCCTAGAGATTAAATCATTTAAGCAAAATTTCTCCCACAACTTTTCACAAAATTCTAGCATGTAAATGATCATTTCATTAAAGAAACTGAAGAATAGATTTTGAACCAAGATGTGAACTTATAATGTTTCCTGGAGATTACTCATAGTAGTAGTAATGATATTGTCAACCCATTTTAAGTTAACTCCACCAATTCCATCTTAGGTTTGAGTGTTTGACCATTCTTTTTAATTTTGATTCTTATTTCGTCTTGAGCATATTCTACAAATGGTGGCTGATATTAAAGACTAGAATTGCATAGATGATTGATAATAGTGGAACCATAAACCCAGTATTGTTATTGTGGTACCTTGTATTAACTCAATTTTAAGTTATTTCCGCTAGTTCCATCTTAGGTTTGACCTATTCCTTTTATTTTTGTTTCTTATTTTTTGTGTCGAGCATTTTCTACAGATGATGGATGATATTAAAGAATGAAATAACATAGATGATTGATAATAGTGGAAGCATCAACTCAATATTGTTACTGCGGTACCTTGGTTGTGTCACCCTTTTGTTTATATTTCTAGGAAACAGAGTAACTAGGCAAAGATGTTCTTTTTAGTTTAGAAGACCATGCAGTTCCATTTCTAACAGTTTTGCAGTTAGTATTGTTTTAGCTCACTTGTTTTGGGAAAGGTAGCTTGTGAAATATATCTTTAGTTTTCTCAAGTATTAACTGAATCGATTGCTTAATGTTCACTGCTTTATTGAAGTTGCGGTTTGTGAGTCTCTGCTGATTCAATTTGCCATCCAGTTTTGATTAATTTTATGGTATAACAGTATTCTCTTACATGTTACACAGGTTTACCACCCAAACATCAACTCCAATGGCAGCATTTGTCTTGAAATTCTCAAGGAACAATGGAGCCCTGCACTGACCATATCAAAGGTCCTCCTCTCTATTGGTTCTCTCCTCACTGACCCCAATCCTGATGACCCCCTTGTCCCTGAGATTGCCCACACCGACAAGAAACAGAGACCCGATACAAGGAAAGGACAAGGGCATGGACCCAGAAATATGCCATGAACTAAGATCAGTTTCTGCTGGTTCAGACACCTCAGGGAAACAAACAGACTGATCGCACAGGAGGGTTAATTTTTTAAAAGGTCTTTGCAGTTAATTTTCCTAATCCTTGTTTATTGATTGACATGGATTAGGTTGTATTTTGAAACTATGGATTGACACATTAGGTTAATACTATGTCAATGGACTCAAAATTTGGTTATTTTAATGTTAACATATTATGATAGATTGTTTTTTTTTTTGTTTTAGATTAAGAAAATCAAATTTGATCCCGGTCAAAACTTAATTCGGACATGCAAAGAAGGCAACATAAAGGATCGGGTAGAAATTATTATCCAAAAAAAATTCAACCATCTAAACACAAAATAAATTTTTCTATGATTTTCTGAAAAAAAAAATCCTCCTAGCCAAGCGGTAGAAAATATAAGATTAGGAAAACTTTCCAGGAAAATATTTTCATTGGAAAAGTTTTATTTTCCATCCCATTTTCCATGCAAACAAACAGAGCCTAAAGAAAAGAACATGCACCAAATAATTCACAATATAAGTAATTAAGCAGGAGCATACAGTCATTCAAAACATTAAGTAATTAAGCATGACAGCCAAATAATTCACAATATAAGTAATTAAGCATGGGCATATGGTTAATTCATAATAATTAACCCATAAAATGCTTATCATCTAATTGGATGGATAAAAATAAATACCATAAATTAAATCTCTAATAATTTGAAATAGGGAAATGGAAAATGGACCCCAGGGTCAGCTTAGAAGCTGAGCCCGGGATCTCATTGGCCCATGCCCCCTTTTTACTACCCATCAACTGTGGTTAGGATTCACTCACCCCTTATGGTTAAGCAATCTAACCATGGTTTTTGTTTTAAAAGTATTAATTTTAATTTAATTATGCTTAACCATGGTTACAAATGTGTTAAAAGGGACACGAGGACACAATAGTCAGGACTCCTCGAAATATTGATTAAAAGAATCAATAAACTAATAAAATCATACCTTTTAAATATTAGAAGTGAAGTTAAGCAGAAATCAGAAGCCCCAAGCCAGCAGCCATCACAAATGGATCTATCTCTACTCCCTAAACTGTTTGATTTCACAGTCACAAAGAAGTAACGGACGTCATCACTAGTGGATATATGGAAATGAGAAAACAAAGAAAAAAAAAAAACGAATGCAGGAAATACTTCTTCGTGACTGTGAAGTTACCTTCTTTCTCTACAACTTTGAAAAAAAAAAGGAATGAAAACGTGAGACGGTACCTTCTTCTCTTCCACAGTTCCACTTTGAAAAAAAACGGATGAAATGAATCAAAGGGGGGTTTAAGCAGGAGACCCTTTTCTTCTTCTCCTTCTCCTTCTCCTTCTCTTCCTCTTCTCTCCTCTGTTCGTCGAAACCCTAGCTGTGAAAACCCTTTGGCTTTTGCTCGAGACACTCGAAATGGAATGAAAGGGGTTTGTAGAGCAATAGTTCCCTAATCGGCCGAGGGCGAGGAGGGGACTATTCCTCCTTGCTCTCACATAGATCCACTTATTATTATTATTATTATTTCTTTTCTAAAAGCCAATGGTTTGGGTGAACCCCAAATGCAATGTTTGGTTATTGAGAAAATATGTGAAACCATAGAAAAGAAAAGAAAATTCTGAATTTCTAAATATAGTTGTGTTTTGTCCAATTTTCTTTTCTTTTCTATGTTTTTACTTATTTTCTTGGCAACCAAACATAGGGTAAGGGTTGATGAATTTTAACCACAATTAAATGGGTTAAAAGGGAGACACATGGCAAGAAAATAATAACCGACCGAGGAGGTGATTATTTTTTGTTTGTCCAAATGAAAGGGGACTTCAGCAGTATACTTGTCGAATTACAAAATTGCCTTTTTTTGTTTTTTTTCTTTTTCTTTGTTGAAATGATATCATGTAACTAATACACTCTTTTACCAAAAAAAACTAACACACTCTAGAAAAACACAGCCAGACCTAAGTTAGCCGCTAAGATGCCATGAGATAAGTCCAACTCCAAGCAACCACTGATATTCTGAAACTTACCTGTGTCGAATTACAAAACTACCCTTAAATGTCGTGCAATCTAATATTTCCCTGCACCGAATTATTCGGAAATAATGCGAGTTATATGAATAATTCACGAACTTACGAATTTTTCAAATTATCACGATTAATTCGAGAGGTGAAAAAAACGTGAATTATTTACGAAATTTTCAATTATTCAGCGAATTTTGTGACATGCAATTTGGCTCCAACCAGGTCTATCTACATCGCGCTCGAAGCCTTAGCTCTCTTTCCGGTCCAGGTTTCATTTTGTATACACATGCTTCAAGAACTGGACCACATTCCATAAATTGATAAATTAATTAGGACTTGTTTGGATAAACTTCTTTACAAATTAGTAGGAAAACTTCCAGAGAAAATAGCTCTTTGTGAGAGTAGGTAAAAGTCATTTTAAGGGACAAATGACGTTTGGTTTGTTCCTGTGATAAATAGCTTCTAAATACGATAAGTCAAAATGTGTGTCGCGACCCAAAATTCCCCTTAGAAGTTTTGAGACTTTGGTGTCGTGATGTATACTTCAAACCATCCTGTAAGAGCATATAAGACACGCTAAACAATGAACCTGAAATTTTATTTCTTCTATAAACAGTATTCCAAGTACAAACGTTTACAATAACTGAAATATAAACTAAGACATGTATATAAGATCCCTATCTTGAGTTATCAACTCAAACCAATACAAAATCCCATAAATGAAAACCCAAAATACATATCTCTCCCTCGTATCCACTCATTAGTGTGGACACCTGTCAAGGTCCCTTACACCCTCAAGATAATTGCCTATCAGCTCCTCGACCCATGGTTCCTACGTGTGTTCCTGCCAAAGTGACATTTTGGCTGAGCATGGAATACTTAGTGTCAGCACCCTATTTTTACACCCCATTTTAACTATGGTTAATTAACTTAACCATAGTTAACTTGGTTTAACCCTAGGACTAGCCCTAAGTAAACCTTATACCCTAGGCAAACCCAAGTCCAAACTCTTAACCAAGGCCCAAGCCCAAGCCCAAGGAGGGTGATGTAAAGCCTAACCATGTGTCCCTTTTTGAGTTGGGAGGCAAAGCCCATAGCAGTTCTTTTGTTTTTTTTCCTTTCTCATGCAAAGCCAGACCCTCATAGGTGCCATAGACCTGCCCCCACCCATTTTAATGTTAAAATTCAAATTGTGGAGAGCTGTATAGTGTTGCGCCTGATTCACCTCTGCAGCCCACCTGTACCAACCTGCCACCCCACTTTGACCCACCAATCCAACCCTCTTAGCTCACCTAACACCCTCCTATTCTCATCCATTTAAACCTCCTAACTCATCCATTGTCAAAAAAAAAAAAAAAAACACACTCAGGCACATACCGACCTCGGTTGGCAGCCATCACCGCAACCTTGCTCGAATCCTTCACCACTGTAGCTGCTGTGGACAGTGAGAATTTTTTTCAAAAAAAAAGTCATCAACCTCTCCCATCCAACAAGCCTTGCTTGATTTCCTTCAAGTCATCAACCTTACCTCAAGCTTTACAACAAACGATATCACCTACAGCCACGCCCGACCTAGCATAACGCCACCTTCACCACCTCGCACAGCTGCTGCCACAGGGAAAACCGAAGAGGTATAAATCCCCTCATCCTCATTTTGTTATTTTTATTACCTTTGTAAGGACCCCTGGTCCCATTCCAGGGGTCCTCGTGTTGTTTTTTTAATAGCTCAAAAAAAAACCGTAGGTGGCTTCTCTTGAGGTGTGGCCACTCATGCACACCCCCACCACCCTATGCCGCCATTTGAGGTTGTCCACGAGGTCTGGGGGGTCCTCAATCAATGAGAAAGCCCCCTAGACTCACATGGGCCAAGCACGCCTAGCCACCAAAAAGTTTTTTTTGCAAAAAATTTTCAAAAAAAAAAAAATCAGTTTCAGGACATTCCCTGTGACCATGGTTTAACCATGGTTATCCCCGGCCCTGGTCGAAACCGAGGTCATGGTTAGACTCCCCATATGTAGGGCTACCCCCTGTAAATTTTCAGCCTCTAACTCTCATTCTAACCATAGTTAAATCAACCCCAAAGTGGGGTCGACAGTGTGAAAATCTGTGCGATGGGGCGACTTTGGGCCGCTGTGGGGCCCACATCCGGCCTCCCCTTGGGCCCCACAAGGGCCCAAATTGTTCCCCTCATAGTATGCTTCACGACCATGGTCTCGGATCCCCCAGGGGTAGAGCCAATCAGCGGCAAAATTGCCGCAAAGTTTGGAAAAAAATCTGTTTTTGTGGAAATCGTCATTTTATGTGGTGTTTTTTGGGGTGACTTTGGGCCTCTGTGGGGCCCACATCCGGCCTCCCCTTGGGCCCCACAAGGGCCCAAATTGTTCCCCACATATCAGGCTACTCACTGGTGGTCTCGGATTCCCGCGATTCCCCCGTTAACCATAGTTAAATTCATGTTAACTATGGTTAAAAATTTGATGAAAATTTAGAATTTTTTGCAATTTCGGATATTTGAGGGGGCCCAAACCGGGTAGGAGGCCAGTCTAGGCCCTGCCATGGACCTTGGGCCCACTTTTGCTTCAGTCGGCCCCTTAACCATAGTTAAACTCACCCGTGGTTAACATTTAACCATGGTTAAGCGGTCCATGACCTAGTAAAAATTCTGGAAAAATCATCAAAAAATCAGAAATATTACATGGAATCCAAAAATGTTTTCAATTGCATTTTTTACTATGGTTAAGACACTTAATCAGAGTCGACCCCATTTTGGACCCTTAACCACGGGTAAACAAATCATGACCCAGAAAAAATCTGGAAAAATGTTCAAAAAATCCAAAATATTATGAGAAACCCAAAAATGGTCTCTTTTGACCATTTAACCATGGTTAAGACCCTTAACCATGGTGACCTCCCCTCCTTAACCGCGGTTAAGCACCTTTGACCGCTGGGAAAAATCTGAGAAAATCCCAAAAAAATCAGAAAAATTCAAAAGACCAAAAAATCTGATGTTGGACTTTTTTAACCATGGTTAGCACCCCTGACCAGGGTTAATCACCTTTCTTAACCCCGGTTAGCAACCCTAACCCTCGGTTAAGACACCTTGGGCCTACCGGGCCTCACCCCTTGGCCTACCAGGCCTAATCTCGACTTACCGGGCCAAACCCTAGCCTACCGGGCTCATCCTTGGCCTACCGGGCCCAATCTCGGCCTACCGGGCCCAAACTAGCCTACCGGGCTTCACCCTCGGCCTACCGGGCCCAACCCTACTCTATCAGACTTACCTTAGGCCTACCGGGCCCAATACCAAGCACTTGACCAACCCGGTCAACCACCCCTAGCCTCCCGGCTAGACCCTAAGCCACCCTTGGTGCACACACACACACACCCCTAGCCTTGGCACGTGCTCATGTGCCAGAACTACGCTCGGTCTGATCTCACCCTTTTGTGAGTACGTAGGCAACCCAACTTGGGTCCGACCCTAGACATTTAGCTTTATATTTTTTGGATTAGTATTTACTTAAATACCTTGGATTTTTTAATTGAAATTTGAGATTAAAATTGGCTTAAGTTTAGGGAGTAGGTAACTGGTATAAAACGGGGGTCCTGGGGTGCCTAACACCTTCCCCAGGGCTTAATCGAACCGCTTACCCTAATTCTGATTAGACCATTTGCCTTATCCAAAACGAGAACACCTGGGACCTATCCCTTAGAATGAATAGGTCCACTCACAGTCAAACCATATAATGTGAAATTGGGTCAGAAATTCCCATGCTCACACTTAGCGTTTACAAACTATTAACTAACAATGTTATAAAACATTAAAATGACATACAGGATACAGTTCATCAGAACACAAACATAAAAAAAATGTCTCTCAGTGTTATTATTAATGGTAAGGACTCTTTACTAGTAGAGACTTTAAAATACTCCTATTATTCAACAACTATTATTCAACAACAAAAAAAAAAAAAAAACTCCTATTAGAAAGCCTTATCTTATATGATTTATTGGTAAGGAATCTTTATTAGTAAAGACTTTAAAGGACTCAAAGCTCTATCTTATATGATTTATTAGTAAGGACTCTTTATTAGTTGAAACTTTGAAGGTTTTTTTTATTATTTCTTGAGTTGCTTTTCGCCTTGTTTTCTCTTTGAGGGTAAGCAGGTAAAGAAAAGATCACAGAGGTGTTTGAGTATTCATATAGTTAAACACGTTTGAGTAAGGCAAGGTTCCCTTATCAATGGGATAACTTTCTAAGAGAATAACAAGGTTTCCTTATCAATAGGATGATCATCTTCCAAAAGAATGGCAAGGTTCCTTCATTAGTGGGATTACCTTCCAAAAGAAAAGGAAACAAAATAATTACAACATTAGAATACATGTTATTAATCTTGGAAATTTTTTTGGATCTTGGAGATTGGTATCTTGAGATCCCATATTAGGCAATGCATGGTTGGGATAGCTCCTTGATTTGTTAGGTCCATGATTAATCATAATCTTATTTCCAACTGCATTCTTAATTATCTCTATAGGTATCCTTATCAATAGTCAGCAGAGTGATTATGGAAAAGGAAACCATCAAACAGAATTGTGATTTGTGTGTTTACGAAAATCATGGCCAAGTGATTTTCGTATTCCTAAGGATTCTTTTCTGGCTTCAAAATCTGCTATGTACAACCCATTGTTAACAAAACTTTGTTTTATTAAAGTAAAAACTGTGTTTTGATGTTTGATCTTTAATCCTCATTTGAAACTATATGCAATAGAAAACCTTGGATCTACCGAGAGCATCAAGGTTATTCTACAGTACCTTCCTAGCAACCACAAGTTCATCATTTTCTTTTTATTATTATTAACAGACTAGCAGCAATAGTCTTCCATTCTCATTTAAATGAATATTTTACCAGTGCTAGCCTAGGCTCCTAGGCAACCAACAATGTATTAAGCTATGTTACCTGGTTGGTCAGTTCACTAAGTTTGTTCGCAATTCGCACTTCCTCTCTCTAGAGTGAACCCTGTTTGCTAGCTAGGGATAGGAGGAGACAATTCATCTGTATATTTTTAAATCCCTATTTAACTTTTTTAGTATTTAATTACTTTAAAAATAAGAAAGAGTGTAATAGGGGAGAGTGGGGCTAACAAAGTCGTCTTTTTACATATACATAATACAACTTAATGAAAATTGCTAAAAATCACTTTTCATAACATCTAGCTTTGAACTGATTTGAGGACACCATGACAGTTTTTTCTTGCCTTATGTTCTCATATTAATTCGATAGAGATCTCTATAGTAATAGCTTAGGTTCCCATGAAATTGTCACCCTTGCTCATACCTTCCACGGTCTCACACATGAACCACGCGGTGTAGGAGTCTCTCACTATCCAATTGCATCCTCCTCAATTCATGAACTCACTCATTTGGATTTACCTATTTTAGTTTTTATTCTAGGGTAGCTTTCTGTATCATTGATTCAAGAGGGTTTAATTAGAAAAGCTAAGACACCAAATTCAACTCAGAACAAAGCTGCACAATTGTAAATATGTGAGGGATCCAATATTAGAATTTTCAATACTATGATGCACTGAGCATTTTAGCATAGTAGATGCTACTGATTATTTAATTGAATCATCTATTAATTCATCTTAATGCTTGGATTGTGGAGCAAACTTCAAATATGTTTGACCATTTGTTGCTATGCTCTATAGTAAGGTGTGGAATTGGTGCATGAAATAGCATCATCAATCCTCAAGGAATTTGATGTATTTGATTCATAAGGCACGCATGTATTTATTTGTACAAAATTTATTTTCGATTGTTTATTATTTATTTATTATTAGTGATCATTAACAATTGAAAAAAACATTATGGATTTCCATATGCCTCGGGTTACTAAGGTAAAAATATATATTTTTTAATAGTAAAAAATTAATACGTGCAAAGCACGTGCACCTTTATATATATATATATATATATATATATATATATATATATATATATATATAACTGATTCTTCTAGTTTTATCACCGATTCTCTGATTAAATCAGGGAATTCTGTTTTCATGCCCGTTTTGAAAAGTCTGATTTGGGAGTTTTGGAAAGCGGTTGATTAGCTGGTTCATTTTACTCATTCAACCGGCTGATTAGGTTTTCAAAAGAGTGTTTCTAAGGCTCAAGATTGTCTTTGGCGATGCCAAAAATTATTTTCCTGGCAAACCACAAATCAGTGGATATGTGGCGCTAAAATGGGGACAAGTCATTCCATTTTCTCCCCATGGTTTTGACTTCTCTCCATTTGATATCTCTCTCATTTTTTAGCGCCGCATGTCCACTTATTTGTAGAGCCATAATTTTTTTCCCTGGCATCATCAGAGACAATCCTATGCTTCTGGCTCCACAAATCAGAGGAAATGTGACACTAAAAAGGGAGAGAGATATCAAATGGAGAGAAGTCAAAACCATGGGGAGAAAATGAAATGACTTCTCCATTTTTTAGCGTCACATGTCTACTAATTTGTCGATGGGCAGATTTTTTTTCCTGGCATCACCAAGACAATCCTGAGCCGTTTCTAATGCATTGATTTGGGCCCCAAGATCCGAATACTGTTTTTGCCTGGCACTTTCGGCCATCTTCTTAATGCACTGTGATTTGGGAGGGCCTCAGATTCTCTCTAGTGCCAAGATGAGCTTATCTCGAGCAACCATAGAATAGAAAACATGTGGCGGTGCAGTCAACAAAAATCATGGGGCAATGATTTTGATTTCTCTCCACACATAATGAGACATGTGGCGATAAGTGTGTGAGAAAAAGGGGGAGAGATATCAAGTGGGGAGAAGTCAAAATCATGAGGAGAAATTGAAATGACTTCTTCCCTTTTTTGGCTTCGGATTCTCTCTGGCAGCTGCCCGAGAGGTGCTCTCAGGCAGCCATACATCATGCGGCAGGTGGCTGGAGAAGTCATTTCATGGGCCCCCAAATTTTGACTTCTCTCCATTTGATATCTCTTTCCCTTTATCTCACTATTTTATCACCATGTATCAAATAATGTGGGAAAAAGTCAAAATCATAGGGCCCATGAAATGACTTCTCCAGCCACCTGCCGCATGATGTATGGCTGCCCGAGAACACCTCTCGGGCTGCTGCCAGAGAGAATCCGAAGGCCCCTTTTTTATGCCAACTGTCGCACGCCAGAGAGAATCCGAAACCATTTGGGAGTCAGAAACCGAACAACCTAGAAGGGCATTTATGTTATTTTTGAAAAATTGAGACCAAAAGCTTAGGTTATACCCAAACCCTAGTTAACCAATTCCAACCAGTCTTGTTAATTCCCTTATTTTAATCTGTTGCTTCTTCTGCTGATCTTTTCAATTTTGAAAAATCATTTATTCTGGTGATTTCCTTTTTGCTTCGATCAAAGCAGGGATGATATTAAGCGATGGGAAATCGTTCAAATAAATCTACTCTTGGGACACGCGGATTCCGATCACTCGCTTTTCTCGTAAGTTCTTTATTTTTCTTAAATTTGAATATCCCTTGTTCAATCTTTTTGCTAATCGTTATCTGTTTTCGATTTTTTTCCTGTCAATCTGATTTAATGGTTGAAAGCCAAGTCTCCTTGCCGAATATTTTAAATATTTTTCACATTTTTTTTCCATTTTTGGTTTATATTCTCAAAATAGGAAAACCTAAACTGTGTAAATCAGCTCTATCCTTTTTCGTTCATCAAATACTAGATACTGTGCAGCCTGCTCATGTTGGTTTGAGTTAAATTTTTTTTTTTTTGATGTAACAAAATTTTATTTGGGTACCCTTTTCTTTTTGTTGGTATGGTTATGGTTAGCTGGATAGTAGGAGTGCAAATTCTCTACCATGCTCCACTTCCCAGGGTGTTTTGGACAATAAAAATAAAAATAAAAATAAAAATCCCCTTTACACATTGTATTTGTGCCGGAGTGAGATTTCTTGAGGGCCATTGGTTAGTAGTTGGTTGATTAGCACAGGAAGGCGCAGGGGTTGCTTACCACATCACCTTGGGAAACTTCAACAATCCATTGGGATTAAATTCTCTAGTACTGGTATTCAGCCCATGACCACCCTCAAATGTATTGCTAATTTCGTCCTCCTAGCTCGTGGGGCGGGTAGGTGTAATGTAAAATTCACTTAACCTTGTAGATGGCAAGTACACGTAGTATATAATTCCTTTACAATGCATGCTTATCTTTGTCATTTAATAAAGAATAACACAGCGGAGCATCTCTCCATGGAGATTGATGCTGTAACACGTGTTTTGGTGTTAGATTGCCTTTCTATCCATAACAAACCCTAACAAGACCTTTTGTTGGGATCACACCCAAGAGTTACCTTAAGCTTTATTTAGGCGTACTTGATGCTAAATTGATGGCCACTACCAAGAGCAGTGGCTGTGGCATTCTTTGGAAAAGAAGGGCAAAAGGAAGGGAATATCAAGAAGTTTTGAATAATTCTATTGATTTTCTTACTCGTTTGAACTCCTGTGAAGTAAAAATTCCGTTGTAATTTTAATTTTGGTGTTTTAAATTAATAGGGGTAAAAATGTCTATAAAAAGTGCAATGGCACGGATGGTAAACAAGCCTACATCTTATCAGAACACCTACACTTTAGAATACATGAATTGCTGAATCATGATCTGATCCAATGACAGCCGGTAACGGCGACCTCCTGAATATATTATATGCATATAATTAGATAACTATGCTTGATCATACCTTTCATATAAGATGTTACAATTCCGAGGAGTGTTAGCACTGTAGCACCAGTTGCGGATTTTGAAAATTTTCCAAAGTCTTGTTGTGGGTGAGACATTTGTCATTATTATCCCTTTAACAGGTTAAAAAATATTACTTTTCAAAGAGAGATATGATCTCAATTAGCTCTAAAGATAACAGAAAAAAGTAGCGACACATCGCAATTATAGTGATATGTGTTTATATTTGCAAATATGCTTTTGGTTATTTAAATGTTTTTGAGTTATTTTAAATTAGATAATTAGAAAATATAAAATGCTCTATTATCTCTCTAATTAATGTACGCACTGAGATATAAACATATAGTGGTTTACTAATTACATATTTCTATTTTTTTTTACATATACTTCATTTTTAAATCATTATTCTAAAGTAAAAGTGATATTATTATTGTTTTTGACTAAATTTTTTTGGTCCATTCCATAGACAAGCTTACAATATTTCTTAGTAGAACCTAAACGTAAAGATGTAAAGCGAAAAGTAAAACAAAGAATTGAGGTTTCACTATTTTTTTCTATTTTTTGTTAATTAATAAATCCGAATGATCATCTTTAGATTTGGTGTACATGCATTTGGGTCCATAAAATTGATTTATTTACACGTAGTCTATTCGAAAAACAAGATACTGAAAAAATAAAATAAAAAAGAAATGAACTTTGTTTTGAAAATTGTTGACACCACCATATATTCCCAATCCCTCTGAAACTTTGGAGATTAGATGGACAATTCCTCAAATAGAATTGTTGATTCTCATTAGTATTTTCAATCAAGCAAATGAGAGTTTATGGAATTTTCCACAAAAAAAATGGGTGTTTGGTTGAAAATTTACAATATTTCAATTGAAATTTTGGAAAATTGTAAATTTATAATAAAAATGAGTCAAACAGTAACTATATTTTGTGAAATGTTGGTAGATATTTTGGGAATTTACATATGAAAAATTGCAACTTTAGGAATACCTTGTGAGATTTTGATGGAAATTTATTGTTTTCGAAGAAAACTTAAAACCACGGAAATAAAAATTGCCGAAACCGATACAAAATTGACAATACATATAGGTTTTGGTAGCCCCCCGTACGATATTTATATTGATACGAAATGACCGATACGTAACATTTTTTAGTTATTTATGCTTTCATTCATTGTCAAATTATTATTGTGTTTGCTACTTTGTTTTTGAGTCGCTTCCCATGATTGTATATTTTGTAAATTTGGTTCCTATAACTCATTTGAATTTTTAAAAAATTTAATTTAATTTTTTTAAAAAAGAAAACATTATATGTAACACCCGAAACCGATACCGAAACCGATATGTATAGGTTTCGGTTCGGACCGATACATCCCCCGGAACCGTATTTTTAATCCTTGCTTAAAACCATCTATATCATAAGTTTTGTCGCCGGTGGACAAGTATATCTCATGCCATTACTGGGGATATTTTGTAATTTGCAACTGTTCGGATAGCCTTAGGGCCACATAAGGTGACAGAGTACAAAGGAAACAAAGACATTGCGTGCCTTGTCATCAAACTTTTGGGGTCTCCTCTCCCCATTTGAATTCTTGGACTCCAAAAGCTGCAATTTTCTTCATCACAATGCCTAACCCTATGTTTGGTTGCCAAGAAAATAAGTAAAAACATGGAAAAGAAAATAAAATTGGACAAAACACAAGTAAAAAATTGCATTAGAAATCCAAAATTTTCTTTTCTTTTCCATGATTTCACCTATTTTCTCAGCAACCAAACATAGCATAAAGGTTTTTACCTTTCTACCTGACTATGGAAATCCTCTGTTGATTTTGTTAACACAGACTATATGTTGATTTCAATCTAATTAAATGTCTGTGGGTTGTAAGTTTTAGATAATGGATTCCATAGCTTAATGCAAAACTATAGAGCTGGTGCTTCCAATTTTTTGATACGATTTATATCATTATATGCCATGCTTTTCCAAGATTGCATGTACCAATTTCTATTCATGATTATATATATTAGTTCCTTTTTCCTTTTAAAATTTAAATTTAGCTTAAATCTCTTCTTTCTTTTCCTTTTCCTTTTCGCCCCTCTGACATGCAACACATGTGCATCCTGCTTTTCTAAAGAAATCAAATAGGGGAGGACGAACAGGTCCAAACAAGTAGGAGAAGGAGAGCAGCTCAGAAGTCCATTTTTAAATCTGTCTGAAGGAAGAAGTGAGATTTCTAACTTCTCTCTCTCTCTCACCCTTTGTATCTTCAGTTTCCTTTTGGATTAGTGCTTGAAAGCGTTCGATTTATTTTTTCTTTTTCATGTTTGGATCGTCAGGTATGGAGGAAGAAGCAGGTATGTTCAGGGTTCACCAAACCATTGGCAGTGTTTTGTGTTGCAAGTGTGGCATTCCAATGGCACCAAATGCTGCCAATATGTGTGTTAAGTGTTTGCGTTCTGAAGTTGACATCACGGAAGGTCTGCAGAAGCACGTAATCATCCTGCATTGTCCTGAGTGCGACACTTACTTGCAGCCACCAAGAACTTGGATAAAAGCTCAACTAGAATCGAAGGAGCTTTTAACATTCTGTGTGAAAAGGTTGAAGAATTTGAGCAAGGTTAAGTTAGTACATGCAGAGTTTGTGTGGACTGAGCCCCACTCCAAGAGGATCAAGGTCAAGCTGAGAGTTCAGAAGGAGGTCCTTAATGGGGCAATTCTTGAACAAACTTATATCGTCGAGTATGTTCAGCAAGACCACATGTGTGATTCTTGTTCAAGGGTTCAGGCAAACCCCGACCAGTGGGTGGCTGCCATCCAACTGAGGCAGCATGTTTCTCACAGGAGAACTTTCTTTTATTTGGAGCAGCTCATTCTTCGACATGATGCTGCTGCTCGCGCCATAAAAATTAAGCAGATGGATCAGGGTATTGATTTCTTCTTCGCCAATCGGAGTCACGCTGTGAAATTTTTGGAGTTCTTGGGTAAAGTTGCTCCCATCAAGAGCCGCCATGATAAACAACTTGTATCCCATGATCCCAAGAGCAACAACTACAACTATAAGTACACATTCTCCGTTGAAATATGCCCGATTTGCCGTGAGGATTTGATCTGCCTCCCCCCAAAAGTTGTTGTTAGTTTGGGAAATCTGGGTCCACTTGTGCTGTGCACGAAGGTGAGCAACAACATTATCCTATTGGATCCATCTACTCTAAGGCACTGTTTCATGGATGCAGATCAGTATTGGAGGGTTTCTTTTAAGTCTCTACTTTCTAGTAGGCAGCTAGTGGAATATATTATATTGGATGTGGAGGCCTTGTCTTCTGAAGTTAATGTTGGGGGCTCAAAGTATGCTTTAGCTGATGCTCAGGTGGCACGTGTATCCGATTTTGGGAAGAATGACAAGATTTTCACAATAAAAACACATCTAGGTCATCTTTTAAACCCTGGGGATTATGCTCTTGGTTACGACCTATATGGAGCTAACAGTAATGATATTGAATTAGACAAGTATAAAGGTTTCAGCCTCCCAGATGTGATATTGATAAGGAAGAGCTATGAAGAGAAACACCAAAGGAAGCGTGGAAAGCCTCGTCATTGGAAGCTTAAATCCCTTAACATGGAGGTAGATAGCTCTACTAGAGGTAGAATTGATGAAGAGAAGATGTACTCAGAGTATGAAGAGTTTTTGAAAGACTTGGAGGAGAACCCGGAGATGAGGTTTAATATCTCGTTGTACCGTAATAAAGAATACCAGCATTCAGAGGTGGCGTCTATGACTGATGGAGAGGATGTACCTTCTGTGCCTTTGGAGGAGTTGCTTGCTGATCTTGAACTAAATGATGAAGACAATGACGATGAAAGCATGAAGGGATGATTCCTAGCTGTTTCCTTTCATTTGGATTCCATGCTGATCTTTCATCAATAGGTACAACCTTTCTTGAGCTATTTTCTTTGCATCCAGACAAGATGCTTGAAGAATGACCTCCCTACTCATTTTGTACATTTGTGCACTGAAAAAGGGGCCAGCACCCACCATTTGATGGGTCCATCTAGAGATCTCATAATTGTACATCTGCTCGACAGGATGATTGTGATCATGCTATCTCTCCCCAAGACTTATGAGAGTTACATCGAACTTGTGTGGATCATTGGTTGGTGGTACCAACCCTTTTGTTTTTCACCATATCTAATTTGTTTTAAGTTCCAAGATTTTTGTTGTTGTGTGGGTCCTACATAAATTGATTCCAATGCACATGTTCTATCTAATCCACTTGTAGTCGTACACTCCAGTTACTCCACACTCATACTCCAAGGCTATTGCATCAATGTCCAGTTTCAAAGTCAGGTTCTATTTTCTGCTCTATTCCAAAACAAATTTTAAAGATTGATGGAATACAAGGTAGTCCAGATTAACTATGGAGATCTAAGTTTAATGTAGTCTGCTTGATCTTTTATTTGATGGTCATGTCCTTTGGATCTTTATCTATTTAGATTATATCTGAATCAAACATTCTTCGTTATTTTTTATGGTCTATCAAAAAGCTGGAAATCTCATGGATGGGGATAAAAAAAAAGGTATGATTATGAATAAATTCTATTGGTAAAATGTTTGGCACCAACAAATAATTGGAAACAGAAATATAGAAAGAATGTAGTGTAAAAAAATTCTCACACGCTTTGTCAATCTCCTTCTCCCCTCCTCTTTTTCCATCTCATTCTTTCTCTTTCTTGTTCGACAACCGGATGAACTCTGATTGTATATTATCACAATCTAAAATAATTTCCTCTCTGTCTCTCTCTTCCCTTTCTGACGCAAACTCGACCTATTACCAATCGGGTTGCACAAGGCCAACTCAAACCCAACCAACTAAGTGAACTAACTGACCTCTCAACCTAGACCCTCCTTTCTAACCCATTCAAAACAAAGAATTAATAAGTAGATAATTTAATTGATAATATAAATCAAATAATTGATAATTAAATGTAAACTTAAAATAATTGCAGATTGCTGCCTATTGCTCAGACTGTAAGGTTTGTCTGCCTCATGAGGGTGGCCTATGATTGAGTCTCATGGAGAGAAAATATCTGTTGGTGACCTGGCAAGTAGGAATCCACTCACCATTACTAACCTCACTATATATAATTTTTTCCAAATAAAACCAACTACTAACTTTATGACTATGGGTTGGACAGTTGGACCAAATAAATTAAGAAATAAAAACTGTCTTTGAACCTGGTCTCTACTGTCGTGCCCAGTTTTACATAATCTAATCTCCTTTTATTGCCTTTCACATGCACTACAATTGTTTAACTATCCTCTTTTATCTATCCTAAACACTATCCATTGGCGCCCCTAATACTCCTAATACCTTTTTTTTTTCTCTCTATCTGAGTTCTATAAGGATAACCTACACTTCCATCAAAAGAAATTAATGCTCAAATCAAAAGACAAAATATTTAAATTAAAGTAAGGGATTTAGAACATTTTCTCTCCTCTCGTAACCCCTCTCTCCTAATGTTGAATCGAAAGTAATTAAAAATTTAATACCAAATAAAAGAATGCCTTGGCACTTCCTCTCTCTAGGTATGAAAATGATGTGAAATTGCTGAGAATTTCAAGGAAAATGGAAAGAAAATAAGAGAGGTGCACAAAGTCCCCTATTAGTATATGGTAATAGATCAGTGAGGTACAAGTCCCCTATTAGTATATGGTAATAGATCAGTGAGGCTATTGTATTCTCTCTCTCTCTCTCATATATATGTACACACCATAACCAACACGTCAGCCAATTATATTGGGATGAAGATCAGAAATCTCTCCCACAATGGGGGCCAAATGGGTTGAAGGGTTAAGAACAGATTTATAGGACTGATATGAAGTTGGGCATGTAGGTGACTAGGCTTTTTAGGGTGGTCAACTGGGCGGGTTTGTGACAGATTGAGGAATGAAAGGTCTAAGAGGGGTGTTTTAAAGTTCAGGTGATGGCACAAAGCTAAAGAGGACCTTAACATGTGATGAAATGGTAGGAAAGTGTTGTAGCTGACCAGCAAGCCATGTGAATGGAGGTAATCCACAGCAAAGATTGTGAAAAATCTCAGCCTTGAGTTTGAGTTTCTGTTGTCTCTCTTTCAAATTGTCAAACCATCATTCCAGTCATTCTACTCCTGATAAGGGAGGTGCTCTCTGCCATATTCCTGAATACCTGTACCTTACATTGATTGTTCAGATAATCAGCTATAGATTTCTCATAACAGGAGGACTATCCCAAGGATTCTTTTGGTTTAAAAACAACAAAGTGCCGCTGGTTACAAACTCGAACATCTTTCTTTTGTTCATCATAATGCCTGTAGTTTAGGTACCCTTATATTCTCGAAATAAAAGCTGTATAAGAAAAGTCTACCTATTATGGAGTTGATGTGGACAGCAATCATCTGTATTCATAGCAGAAAGAATAAGAAACCGCAACTTGCTATATTTGATTTTCTAACCTTCACAGTTCACACTGACATATCCACTTTCTGAAACTGCTCATAGGTTCAAACAGTCTTCAACCGCCGCTCTTCCAGCCCCTTAACATTAATTACTTGGCTTCCTTTCCTGGAATTTGCATTTCCTTAAATACCCAATTCTCCTAGACTCTAGTATGCATCTACAAGTTCCTTAATTTTGTTGCATCAAATACCCGATGCCTCCTTAGTCCTTACTCTTGGATCCTATCTCCCATTGACGTTGAAACTTTGATTCACAATTAGTTGCACCATTGATACATACGACACATTTCTCTTTTTCTGCAATGCATACTAAGATGCTTCTTATTTTTCTATAACATGGGTTTATTAATGAACTGATGTTTATGTACTACATCTTGCAATGCTATTTATATCCAAGTGAGATGTTGAGGCTTATTATTAGTTTAAAGACATTAAACATTGATCTATATATGTACTAATCAAAACATATTGCTATAAATAATTATATTGCTAATCTTTACCACAAGGTCTAGTGGTGAACTTACTTGTAAATACATAATCAGAGCTGTTCCTTTTTTTTTTTTTTTGTAAATTTTGTTTGAGAAGGGAAGATTTTTTGGGTTAAGCTATCATCTTAGAGATTGCACCAAAAGTAAAATAAACACAGGAATGTCCCTTATCTTTATAGTTCATTTCAAGATAGGATAACAGAATTGCAATTGAATTCAAGAGCATTCAATTGCATAAGTGGCACGGGTGGATTGGAAGAGAAGTTTTTTGAATTTTCTGCTTTTTTCCCCTTATCCAATCCACATGTGCCACATATGCAATTGAATTCTGTTGAATTCATTTGCAATTGGCTATGATCCGATCTCATTAATTTCAGATAGACTGCATATTTAGAAGTACCGTGGTGATAAATCAAGCTTGCCAAATCTCTGATATAATTCATTGACAGCAATGTTTTCTGCAAGCTCAAGGTTTCTTGAAGTCACTGTAAAAGCAGCAACGCCTTTTTTTCCAAAGTTTGGCGAGGGAGGGGTCCGTTAGACGATGAACCCGTAATAAAAAAAGTAATAACTTTATGAATCTTTGCAGTTTGCTCCAAAAAAATGTCAATAGTATATATGATGAAGAAAAATAAAACTAAAAACTTGCCTTCTGGACATGAAAGTATGTAGTAAAAATTAGAAAAGAAAAACAAAGATCTTAAAAGTCCTAAAAGCATAAAAGGAAAATATGAAAGGTACTCTCTAATTTGTTTTGTATGACACAGATAACCTCTTCTGAAAACTATTGTTAAGAAAAAAAAAAAAAAAAACTATTGTTCAAAACCTCCAACCAATTTTCTATTATCAGCTTTTCTTAGTTTTAAATTTTTATTGCGTCTTAGTTTTTTTTTACATTTTAACCTAAACCTAAAGTAAATGAGGAAGGGACGACGGATTTCTCTTCTCCCGAATGTCACTTTCTGTCTTATTTAGGGTTCTTGGGAACGATTGAGAAAAAATTATTTCTTGCTCATACATGTATAAATCTATACTTTCTGAACTCTACTATCTAGAGTTGCGCATGCATGATTGAAAATCTAACGGAGATAAGGCGCACATGTATTAAATGGTGGGCTACTCTATGTTTGGCTGCTGGATTTTCAATTGCATGGCCTAACTCTCTATAGTACTTGCTATTGAGAGTTTTAAATCAGTTCCCAATCTAGATTAGCAAACTCGATGACATGATGTGAAATCAATAAAAGAATTAAGTTCAACTCTGGCCGGTCCAAGCTGATCTCGAGTTTGGGCAGAGGGGCTTGGATTGAGATCGGTCTGAGACTAAATTTTTGCTGGGGTTTTAAACTTTGGGTTGACCTAGCTCAGTGGCTTGAAGATAGAGGTGGCAACAGATGGGCAACATTGCCAGTTGTCTCGCTGGTTGTTGTGCTGCCGCCATGCCACCTAAAAAGGATGAGATTTCGTCTGCCTCTTATTAACCAAAAGTCATTTAACACTTTGAAACATGCTCATCCTCTTTATATTAATAAATTCATTTAAACTAACATGTCTTAGACTCTTAAGATGATCTAACCGTGGCTTACGCTCTCCTTTGGTAGGTGGACAATATTATAACTTCTCGGATTCTACTCAGTAATGATAGGAAGATACATCAAAGGATCAAAAAACAACGTCGCGAGCCCGATACTCTGCTACAGCAAGATCTCTTCAATTTATATATATATATATTATTTTTTTTTTTTGTAAAGGAGGTAAAGTAACACTATTAAGTGAAATTCACAATTTTTTTTTATTCCTATGTAAAATCAATGTCAACTCCATATATAATGTTTTGTGATGGTGTGAACTCTAAGAATAGTTTTCTCTAAGAAATTAACAACCCACCAAGTCTACAAGTTTTTTAGTCATGGCAATTAGGTATTACTTGACTTCTTTATAATTATTTATTCGGTGCAACGTATACTCTTCACTGCATTTTGACCTCTTCCCTTGTTGTTATAACAAAATTAATCGATCCCATCTCTTAAAATCATTACCCATGCGACTTTTATGGAATTACACAAGACTAATTTAGCAGCCCAATTTTGCTTTCTATATCGACTTGTCGGTGACTCGTGACTTAAGCTCACCATAAGCACACTCTTTGAATAACCTTGGCCACCTCCACATACACCAACAAATGGTGTAGTGTAATTCCCATCCAAACACAAAGAACAATGTTAGGTCTACTTTTTTTTTTCGTTCACTTTTTTATTTTGACATAAGAATGCAAAATAATGTAACAAATTTTTGTGAGGTCCATCACTCTTTATTTATCTTTCTTGTTCCAAATTAGAGAAGACGAATTAGAAAGAAAGTGAACCTAACATTACTCAAAAACAAATTGCTTGGAGGTCGTGGGTCTTTATTCCTACAAGCACTAACACGCTAACATCTCGTGGAAAGGTGGTTAAGGGCATTCACTACTAAGTGGCAGGTCTTGCATTCAAAACCACCCATAGTTAATGATGGCAAGCCTATGACCACACATACGATATTGTAGAAAAATATATAAATAAAAGGAGAGTCGTGGTAAAATGAAGATCAAATCACAATCAATCGCGAAAGAACTCGGGGGGAGTTCAATCGCACCCATGGGTCAACACATCTCCTTATTAACTCCTGTTAACTGTGGTTATGATTTATTAACCCTTAGGATTTAATAATTTAACCTTGGTTTTTTTTATTCAAATATTTAACTGGTTAAAAACTTTTAACTCTTAGGGTTAATCTTTTTTTATTATAAGAACCATGGTTAGATTGTTGAATCCTAAGGATTAATGAATCTTAACCACAGTTAATAGAAGTTAACAGGGACACGTGGTGACTTGTGGGTGCGATTGAACTCTCCCGGGTTCAATCACGAATGGCTGTGATTCGATCTCGGTAAAACATGGCTGATAAGAAGAGGACCATGACCCAACACTTGAAGGATCCGCTAAGAGATCTATGATGCCAAAAACCTTTATGATTGTACGATTTTGGACATCTGATTTTCCTTACACAGTGGATTATATTTTCATGAGAAGTTTCTTGTAACTTCACAATTCTTATTTAATGGCTTAAAAAAAAAAACCTCCCTTTTTTTTTTTTATGGTTATTGAGGCAAAAAATACCCTAAACACGGCCTAAGTGGTATTGAGTCTTGAACCACTTGCCCCTCTAGCGAGAATAGTGAAGTAGTACCCTCCTCATTGGGATCACTTATAATAATCACACTCAAATTTCGGAAATACAGAAACAAAGAAATTCCGCGGCCGAACTACAACAAGAAAATGGCAACGCCAGCTCCCTAAATGATTTATTTTGGATTGAAAAGTTAGGACTTCATGATTCTTCATGACCTAATTCATTGAAATTCTATCTGGTAAAACTTTTACCCGGAAGAAGTTTGAATCTCCAAAATAATAGAAAGAAATATTGCAAATAGAAATATTGTGACACCTATCAAAGGAGTAATACCCCCATCCAAGAGCTACTTTACCATTTTCCGAATTCAATAGTTTCAATAAGTCCCCTATAATAGTTTGTCTTGGACCATATCTAGAACTACCCTCAACGGTTTGTGTAGCCATAAATCCTATTGCATTGATTGAGATTTGTTGACTTTAGGCTTAATTCTAAAAAAATCACAATAAATAAAGTAGTAGAAGTTAGCCTTAATTGATGTGGTTGGAGGGATCACCCTCACCTATTAACCCTAACAAAATATTTGCACCAAAAACAATCAAAATGTTTTTTTGGGTCTTGGACTCAAAAGAACCTCATTTTATCGCGAAATTCAGCCAACAATAACATATTGTAAACCTTTAGGATGTGTTTGGAAACTCTACTCACATATAACAAGTTCTTAAAAATAAACTCTAAAGAATAAGCTCGAAAGTTTTAGACCCAAAAAATAAGTTACTCTCGTACTAATTTATTTAAAGGCTTTTCCTCTACTTTTAAAGTTTCTAGAGGTTTAATAAGTCTGTTATCAAACATTCTAAAACCCAAATAAGCTTTTATTATTTAGAGTTCCCAAACATCATCTTAGTCTTGGGCAAGCCCCTTTTTTTTTGGGTGGCCCCTATAGGAGCTCTTACAAGCAGTTAAGCCAGGATCGCAACCAGCCTGTGCTACAAGACTGTTGCACCTGATCCAACCTCTACTACAAGTGGCTTTTGCAATGCCCAAGCTTGATGCCGGGTTGATAACATGAAGTGTAACGTTCTTTCCATTGATACACAACATGTTGTGTGAGCGAGCCTTATTATTATTATTATTATTTTCGATAAAGGTGGATATCCTGAGCCTTGATATAGGTGGATATCCTAAGCCTTAAAGATTCAGACTAGTCCCACGTGCTAAGACTAACCCCACCTCATACAATCGATATTGAGGGGACCCCAAGAATCGACCTCTAGACCTCCGGGTTTACAGCTTGTCATTCGGCCACTAAGCTACCCTCCTGGGGGGTTATGAGCGACCAGGGCGAGCCTATTCAAAGTCTCAAAAATGAAATTCCAGGCTCGTCCCGTTGCCAAGCATCACTATTTCCGGTGGAAAAATGCTTAGCATGGCTAATTGGAGCATACCTTCATTCGTTACCAAACAAGGTTCACGGGGAAGTCAATTTGACCGGCTGCTAACCGGCTCTAGCCAGTCATTAATTTGACCGGCTGCTAACCGGCTCTAGCCAGTTGAATCAGATCGAGATCGGTAAGTGAGATCGAGAAATCACGAAGAGCGAAGTTTATAAGAGGGAACTCAAAGAACTGAGCTATCTGAAGATCAAGATAAGTTACCGAAAATGCCCTCTAACAAGAATCTTCGTTCCTGGTTCGATCCACACAGTTCCTGAATAACGAGACCAGACGCGTGCTCTACAAGCCATTCTCTTCATCTCCTTCATTTACTCTCCAGCTCTGAAACCCTAGATCTTCATCAAGCTTCGCCAATTCATACTCGAATTCTGATCTCTACATCATTTGATCCATTTCAATCTTTTTTTTTTCTCTCGATTAAAGTCGCTTCAGATCTGGATAATTCACATTCAAACCTACACTTATTTTCTTCCTGCATTTTAGATTTTTAACAGAGAAACCTCCGAAATCTTTGCTTGTTGATTTAAATTTTTTCTGGATCTCCGGAAAATATCGTTTCTGAAGCTCGTTTTCTGTATCCAATTCTGTTATTAGATACAGAATCTATTGAAGAAACAGCCGGATTTTTCTACTAGCTTCAGTTTGATTTCAATTACCGTATTTTTAGTTTAATTTGAGGTGTTTGTTGCTGTGATCGGTAATTATAGTTGTTTTAAGAGCTTGAGATTTTACTGTACTGTGTTTCGGAAGTGTTGTTTCGCTGTTTGGTGCAGATTGAGTTGTGTTATCTTTCTAAATACAATCGACGATATTGTGTTTTGTGAGGATTTGATCGGTATAGGGGTTATTTAATTTCTTCCTACTGGTGTTGATCGGGTGATCAACCGATAATTCATCGGTTTTAAGCTATTTCTGCTCTCAGTAGTGGATAGATCTAAATTTGAGCTAGCTGAATACGTGGTAATGGGATCAAGGTAGTTGAGTTTCATGGCAATGCCATCGGGAAATGTGGTGATATCGGATAAAATGCAGTTTCCTAGCGGCGGGACCGGTAGCGGCGAGATCCACCACCGGCAGTGGTTCCTGGATGAGCGCGATGGATTTATCTCATGGCTACGAGGGGAATTCGCAGCAGCAAATGCAATCATAGATTCCCTGTGTCATCATCTTTGGTCCATTGGTGAGCCTGGTGAGTATGATGTTGTCATCGGTTGCATCCAGCAGCGGCGTTGCAACTGGAATCCTGTTCTCCATATGCAACAGTATTTCTCAGTTGCCGAAGTCATGTTTGCATTGCAAGAGGCAACACACAGGAAACAGCAGAGGCATTTGGATCAAATGAAATTCACTGACAAGGATTTTAAGAAATTCCCTTCTCAAGGTGTTGGTTCCAGACGGGGGCCTAGATTTGAAACTGTGAAGGAAAGCCACAACTCTAATTTAGAATCGTATAGTCGTGATACTAACTCTTCTGCTCAATTAGTCGCTCTGGGTGTGGAGAAAGGGGAAGGAAAACCAGAAAAAGGCGAAGAAGCCAAACAAGGGGGCGGGGTGGGAGGATCAGATGAAACGGGATTAGCACTTTCAAAGGAGAAAGAAGGTAAGTATAAACGCTCCTTATTTCTACCATTGATTTCTAGGTGATTAATTATGTAGTTTTTCAAATTAGGGACATTGGATAATATCATGAAAGTTTGTCTTAAAATTACGGGTGAGGAAATTAACTTATCAATTAGGATGCATATTGTACTCATGACACATTCATACTTTAAAGGAAACCATAGGTATTCTTGAGAAAAATAAACTACTTGGGAGCCTGAAAGATGGCAGAGTTGAATGGCAGAGTTGAATGGCCTTTGCACAACTTTTTAAGCTTAGGGAGCGACATATTCAGTTTAGACCTTATTGTATACTACATTATATTGTTGATGATTAGGAGTTCATAGCTTCACAAATATAGTCATATCATCTATCACCCTCACTCCAATGAGTCAATGACACTCTATCTTCCTAAAATCTGATGGAAACTAGTGTATTAATTATAAAAATTTAAATCAAATACAAGGTATAGGTTCAATTTGTTTCTAATAATCCAGAGATGGTTTTCTATTTTGTACAGTTCCATCATCCATGAATTACATTACGCAAGAATATATCATTTGGACATAATTTTTGGACGTTTTTTCTTCCAAGCTCTCCATATTTAGCCGCATATCTGTTTCTAAGGCCGACATACTTTCTCCTGTTGTTAATTTACAAAGCTTGAAATTTTGCAACAGTAGGTTGCTACCTACGTTTTTTTAGGCATTAATGACTTTCCTTTAAATAAGGGTTTGCTATTTGTTCCCTTTATGAAGGTTCTGTACTATTTCGATTAAATTTGACTTAATTTGCACAAAATAAAAACACTCAAAAATTTTCTGTAAGTAAGACAGATGCTCTATCAAAGGAGATTTCCAGTTGTAGTTGACAAAGTTTATGAACCATCATTGATCCATTTGTGCTGTGGTTGCAGGAGTAGATGGTGTTGCAAAGCTCCATGGAGATATCAGCTTGAAGAGTTCAGGGAATCCAGAAGGAACAGAGTATGACACTTCAGAACCTGAGGTGGTGGCTGATGGATGCACGTCAAACTCAACAGGCATGCTTGCTGACAACTGCTGAAGTTTTTTGAACTATGATAAGGATGGTTATATACTAATTTAGAAAATATCTCCGCAGTTACTTCTCATTGCGCCCTAGAATTGGGTAGTTAACATTTAATTTCAACCGGATTTTACTGCAGTGAGATACATGATAACTTGAAGGTTTTTAAACTTGTACTTATGCGCTTATGGATAGCATTAATGCATGGGATGTGAACCTCAAGAAACCCAAAAGAAATTATAAACCTTTTTTCCAGTATAATTCTCTTTTAAAATTTGTTATTTCAATTTCTGAATGTAACCTAGTTTTGTAGTTATTTCTTGCAGTTAAAAAAAGACAGTTATTTAATTATATTTTTCATTTATCAGGACCTTGTAATGTCCTTCCGAGGAGTGGTTCAGATATCATCCAGAACCATGCTGAGAAGCAGAATCTCACTCCTATCTCCAAAACTTTTGTGGGTACAGAGATGTTTGACGGAAAGCCGGTAGGATTCTTGCACTCTTGTAGGGGCATTCAAATTCAATATTGTAGTCCTATTTGGAAGCACAACTCTTTCTGAATAAACTACTAATTTTTTTTTTCGGTTACTCTACCCTTAAAAAGCATTAAATTTCCGCTATAGGTTAATGTTGTTGAAGGGCTGAAATTGTATGAAGAGCTTTTTGATAACTCGGAAATTCCAAAGCTTCTTTCGTTGGCATATGAGTTGAGAACTGCTGGAAGAAGAGGGCAGTTTCAAGGCAAGTTCACTAATTCCTTCCCTTTTCTCTTGGCCAGAATGAAGTAGTGTTTTCTTTCTGAACTGTATTGTACCATGTTGTCATATGACCATGAAAATCTTATCAACATGCTTAGGAAATTTACTTTATTTCTGTATAGTAACCTCAGCCTTTCACTAGAAGCATTTCCAATATGCTGCATATAACATGAAACTTCAGAAGATTTGATTTTTGAAACATGTTTATTAGAATATAGAACATGGCTACTATTGTCATCGCTATGATCCACGTGATCAATGAGACACGGAATCCTAACTACTAGGGCATGAGACTCAACCCAACTGCTTTTCTGTTTTCTATAAGTGGAACAAGCGTACGAGTCTAGTCTATTAAATCTTTCACAACGGAGGATCCTACAAGAATAAAAACCTTACTGAAAATGAACGAAATATGAGCTTAGGAATACAAATTTAATCTAGGATATAATTCTGGACAAAATTTCTTAACTATTAATCTTTCACTAGAAGCATTTCAATAAGCTGCATGTAAAGTGAAACTTCAGAAGATTTGTATTCGAGAGCATGTTTATTTGGAATATAGAACACGGACACTATTGTCCACGCTAGATGATGCAAGTAGTCTATGAGACATGGATCAACAAGAACAAAATCTAACCGAGGATCCAAAAAGAACAAAATCCTTAAAGAAAATGAAAAAAATTGTGTGCTTGGGAATACAAATTGAATCTATGTTTATTCTGGGAAAAATTTCGTGTTTCATTTTTCTGTTCTACGAAATAAATATGCATGCCAAAAATTATATTATTTTGGGCATTGGATAACTACTTAGCAGGATAAACTTGTTTGCATGTAATGATGTGACCACATCATGAATATTTGGATATCAAGTTTCCTATAGAAAGCATGTTAGAACTTCATTAAATTTACCTCTTATTGTTGTAATTTAAATGTAGGATTCGTACACTTCATAGTTGCAGGGAAGCTATGTACAGGGTGGGAAGCTCGCTTCCTAGGAAGCTTGTTTCCTAGACTCGCTTCCTTTGACAATCTCACTTCCTCAGACAAACTTGCTTCCATCACGTCCCATTTAGTAGTCAAATAGAGCTGCATGTGTGAAGTGATGGGGTACACCAGAGATTATATCCTAGGGTGTAGACTCTAAGCAAATATCGTCGGTTTGGAACCTAAGGCACTTACTTTTCCACAAAAATCTGATGTAAGATAAAATCAAAAGTGTAGCTACCCATAATAACATAATGGGAATGAGGAGCCTATATCTCATTTCTCGCTTCCCATTTCCTAAGATATTTTTGAGCCTAGCTTTCGTTTTGCTTCTCATTTTCACTTCTTGCTCTGGTAACTATGGTACACTTAGAGAAGATTATTCAGTCTTCGTATTGATTTTCTTATTCCCTCGTCATTTTGCTTGATTGCGAGGGAGGTTTTTAAAATGAAGCTAGGATGTAATGCAACATGAGGAGTGCTAGCCCTACTCTCAGGGCATTCCTACTTTCAGCTTGAGCCAACCATTTGTCCATTTTCACTGTTAAAGTATATATTTTTTTAGTGATTGTAAGACTTTGAAAGTGAAAAGGGGCAAATGGTTGGCTCAGATTGAAAGTAGGAATGCCCTGAGAGTAGGGCTAGCACTCCTCAATGCAACATTAGTCTGGTATGTGATTTGACATGTTCATTCTTATTCCATTCTTCCTACATCTTTATCAATGAAAGAAATTCATAGCCTGACTTGTAGGGGGACCCATATAGGTCCCACGCTGCAGGTGTGATAGAGAAGGATTTGGGATTGGCAACAATGATTGGACTTTCCATGCTTCCACTACATAGTTTTGGAAAAAGAGCTTCTAGTATATAAACATATTGAAGGATTTGTCTTGTTGTCATTCCTAGGCGGCACTCTATTTCCAACAACGTGATCTCTGTCTTAGACCCATTTAGGTCCCCGCGTTGCAGGTGTGACATAGAAGGATGTGGAATTGACAACCATGTTTGGAGTTTCAATGCTTCCATTATATAGTGTTGAAATAGAGAGCTTCTCTAATACATAAAAATATTGAAGGGTTTGTCTTGTTGTCAGTACTCATTCCTAGGCGGCTCTCTATTTCCGGCAATGTGATCTCTCTCTTAGACCATATGTAGTACAATTTCTTAGTGGATTTGACGAGAAAGTTTGTTGGGTGGTAGAGGGCGAAAGTTCTTAGTGGAGTCGCTATATATAAGAGTGGCATTTTCTACCTGCCCCAATCACCTCCCAAATAGGTTTAATGATACTCGTTGACACTTAAGAGGTGTGAGAAGAGCAAGGATTAAAATACAAGTTTTGGGTGAAACCATTACGTTTTGCCAATACCGATACGACGATATTTATAAATCAGTTTTTTTTTATATAAAACAAATAAACGTATCGGGTATACCAATACGTATCAGCCAAGTCTTACTGATACGAATTAGATGATATTTATAAACTAGGGTTTTTTTTTTAATAAAAGAAGGTGTCGAACGAGTCCTACAAAACCAATATGTATCGGCCAAGTCATACCGATATGTATCGGTTTCGGATGAGTCACATTCAACGAGTGTGGTCAAGACGTCTAGGCGATTAGGCCTGACAGATGATAAAAATAATTAAATTATATGTGTATATATATATATTAAAATTAAATCTACACACACACACACACACACACACATATATATATATATATATATATATATAATAGTAATATATACACATAGCACTTCTAACCTCCTAGGGTTGACAATAATTTAGGCAATCACAATGGTGACTCTAGTATCTAAGTCATTTTTTGTTGAAATGTTAGTTGACTTTTTGACATAGTTACTAGATCGAGAGGTGAAATCGAGAAGCAGAAAGAGAGGCTCCTAAAATTTTTGATTGACGAGAAATTGAGAAATGATTAAGAAAAGACCGAAGAAGCATAAAAGAAACGATCGGGGGAAGCGAGCAAGAAGCGTTTGGGGAAGTGAGTAAATATGCATTTGAGAATGAGCAAGAAGTGATCAGGAAAATATGAAGAAAATTAGAAGCGATTTCAAATGTATTGGAAAAAAATATTATGACTAAGTTTACATCTTATAGGTACAAGTGTACAACTACAATATAACAAAATAACCTATAAAATAATACTATTCAAGAAACTAAAAATTAAGAAATATAAATCGCTTCCCAAATGTTTTTGATCGTTTTTCAGTTGCTTCCTAATCATTTCTAAAGTATTTTTCAATCGTTTCCCAAACACTTCCCAATCCTTTCTCAGGTGCTTCCCTAATGTTTCCTAGTCACTTCCGAAAAAAATGGAAAATCGGATCGAACTCGCTTCCTAAATGCACTTCCAAGGAAGCGAGCTTCTCATCTTGGACATGGTTTCCTTGCAACTATGCCTTTTGACCCTGTGAATGAAAATATTGTTGCAGACTAAAATATGAGATTTTTCTTACTGGACTTTTGGGTTTTAATAATGTTTTGATACAGTAGAATTTATGAAATTTAAAATTTGAGAAATACCTTATCATTTAAAAGTTAAAATTTTGACAGAATTTCTAAAAAGTAGATTTTGTTCAGTTGACCTTTTATTGTTCAGAAATTTGGATTTAGGATACTTTTATTGAATTCAAATGGGGTAATAACCTTATTTACGTATAAATATCTTAAGTAAATGAATCATTTACTTATATGATATTTTATGTGAAGATGGCTAGGTGACTTCCGCCTGCCTAGAGAGGTGCTTAGGCGACCTCCTTGACTACATTGTATTCACCCCTTATTTTAAATATATCAGTAATAGGAACTTATAGTCCTTTAACGAAATTGATATGTATCGGTTTTAGTGATTTTAAAAAAAATTTCCATAGAGGAGAGGGATAAATGAAGGAGAGGGAGAAATGGTATGGGGAAGGAAAAGATGATGCTGGACAATGCAAACTAACCTAAGATGATGCTTTAGAGATCTGAATTTAAAATTGCAGCATTAATAAGACCCATAAGCAATCAAGGTTCACTATTTTACTCAAATGAAAATCAAGTAAGAATTACTAAACAAGCTAGGTCAAGTCACAATCCCACAATAATGAACTTTCGAATTTGATCGGGTGATCGTTTTGGAAGTAGGAACTTCCACTAGCTTAGGGATTTTAGGCCAATAACCAATAAGATTTCCATGTTCAATTGAGGATTTCAAGAAGGAAGTTAGGCTCAACAATGGTTATAACTTATAAATTAAAGTATTGGGTCAAATCACACAAAACCAGCAGCAGGAACTAATGGATTTATGAAGTTAGGGTTAGGGTTCAGGACTAGGGTTGTTTTTAGGGTTTGGAATGGTATTAGGATTGGGGCATGGCTGCTTTAGGGTTTTAGAGTAATGGTAATGATGTGAGTGTAATATGAATGGAGTAACATGGCTGTTACAGCAATAGAACCTTTCCCGAAACTTGCTGGAACAACAATAGAGGCAGTGTAATAAGCTGGTACAGAAAAAGGGGCTGTCCAGATTTTAGGGCAGTAAGGAATAGGGACTGGTGTATAGTTGTAGGAGAGTTGTAGGAGGGCTGTATGAGGGGCGACAACAATGGGGAATCGGTATGGATGCTGGTGGTAGTAAATGGAAAAGGATCTAGGACAAGTGGTTGCAGGAATGGTTGTAGGGGAATGCTGTAAAAAGGGGACAGTGGCAAGGGGACAGGTTTAAGGGGGCTGTGGATGCACGGGACAGGGTATAGGGGCTGTAGGAAGCAATAGGAAGTCTATGGGGGCTGATGGCAGCAAGGTAGGTGTTGTTTGTATTTCAGAGAAAGAAAAGTTGTATTCTTCTTTCTAGGAGGTCAGTATTTATAATACAACTTACAGGAAGAATGAAAGATCCTATTATTAAGTTATACAATATTCGGTCAATATTTACAACACTCCCCCTCATGTTGGAGAGTATATATCTATAACTCCCAACTTGCTACAAATTGAGTTGATGGCAGCCTGTGGTAGAACTTTGGTGAAGATATCTACAAGTTGACTACCAGAAGGAACAAAATGAGTAGTAATGTCTTTGGACTCTACTTTAGACCGAACAAAATGACAATCAACTTCAATATGCTTGGTTTATTCATAGAAGACTGGATTGTTGACAATATGAATAGTTGCTTGATTGTCAAAATAGAGAGGTGTCGGTCTATGTACTGGAATCCCAAACTCTTGTAGAAGAGTTCTTAACCAAGTTAGCTCGCAAGTGGTATGAGCCATGACTCGATATTTAGCCTCAGCACTAGGGCGACCTACAACTGATTGTTTCTTGCTTTTCCAAGTCACGAGATTACCTCCTATAAAGGTATAATAGCCAGTAGTAGTAGAGCGATGGTAATTTCGTTCTCTTCCATGGTCTAAGCCTCGGTCTCTACCTATATCAATACCTACATTATCATACCTTTTTTCCATAGCTAATCGGATATTGGTATTATGGGTTTCCATACTAGCCTCCATGTAGGCTAGACGATTGTTGAGAGACTCTAAGACCTTGGTGAATGGTGTGGGGTCCATGCTTGGTTGGTAACTCTTCCCACTATGAGTGGGCATGCACTAACTAGGTGTCCTAAGGCTATATGTGATGCATGAGATGCTAATGAGGTTGAAACCTAAATGCAAGGGACAAACCCTAAGCTAACCTTAAACTCTGATACTAAAGTTGATGCATGACAATGCAAACTAACCTAGGATGATGCTTTAAAGATTTGAATTTAAAATTTCAGCCTTAATAAGACCCATAAACAATCAAGGTTCACTATTTTACTCAAAAGAAAATCAAGTAAGAATTTTTAAACAAGCTAGGTCAAGTCACAATCCCACAATAATGAACTTTCGAATTTGATTGGGTGATCATAATGGAAGTAGGAAGTTCCACTAGCTTAGGGATTATAGGCCAATACCCAATAAGATTTCCATGTTCAATTGAGGATTTCAAGAAAGTAAGTTAGGCTCAACAATGGTTATAAATTATACATTCATGTGAGGTGTGGTTTCAAATAGTATTGGGTTAAATAACACAAAACCAGCAGCAAGAACTAATG
This sequence comes from Tetracentron sinense, assembly GCA_015143295.1. Taxonomy (NCBI): domain Eukaryota; kingdom Viridiplantae; phylum Streptophyta; class Magnoliopsida; order Trochodendrales; family Trochodendraceae; genus Tetracentron; species Tetracentron sinense. Next base: position 19,561,707 of record CM026560.1, on the reverse strand, counting down.
GATTTATGAAATTAGGGTTAGGGTTCAGGAATAAGGCTTTTTTTAGGGTTTGGAATGGTATTAGGATTGGGGTATGGCTGCTTTAGGGTTTTAGAGTAATGGTAATGATGTGAGTGTAATATGGATGGAGGAACATGGTTGTAACAGCAATAGAACCTGTCCGAACTTGCTGGAACAACAATAGAGGCAGAGTAATAAAGCTGGTACAGAAAAAGGGGCTGTCCAGATTTTAGGACAGTAAGGAATAAGGACTGGTGTATAGCTGTAGGAGAGTTGTAGGAGGGCTGTAAGAGGGGTGGCAGCAATGGGGAATGGGTATGGAGGCTGGTGGTAGTAAATGGAAAAGGATCTAGGACTGGTGGCTGCAGGAATGACTGTCGGGGAATGCTGTAAAAAGGGGACAACAGCAAGGATGCGGATGCAAGGGACAGGGTATAGAGGCTATAGGAAGCAATAGGATGTCTATGGGGGCTGATGGCAGCAAGGTAGGGTTGATCTAGGGTTTCAATAATTAGGGTTTTAACTTTTAACAAGAATAGAAGAAGAGAGAAGAGATAGATAGAGAAGGTTACCTTGGAATCACTCCAAGATTGACATCACACCATGACATGACACCATTCCCATCACAAGAGATTCTAAAAGCCCAAAAAAAGCTCTAATATTTCATTTATAAAAATTCCCTATCTTATAAAAGAGTCTTTACAACTATTTATAAAGGCTCTTAAAACCTCCTATGAAATCTAGGCCATTAAATTAATCGATGACCAAGATTCAAACATAATAAAAACCTAATAACATGTAATAAGACTAAAGTACCCTCAATTATGTAAACTAACATTATAAATCAATTAATCGATGACCAAGATTCAAACATAATAAATCCTAATAACATGTAATAAGACTAAAGTACCCTCAATTACTTAAACTAACATTATAATTCACTAGTATCACACATAGGGCCTAATTTGGGTCTTATAAAAGCCCAAATTAAACTCCTAACATAAAGAGACATGTTGAATTCTTCCCATGTGCACATCTTCCCAATGTGGGGTCTTCATGATGAATCTTATGTGCACATGAGGCCTTCAATGCTCCAAACATCCATCAAAAGCTCGAATCAACCCCATGTACTTGTCGTCCATCCACAAGGAAACATGTGTAGGGGCTCTCCTCCTCCTCCACTCATACACTCGCACACTAGATGTTCTGATGTCCGCACCAAAAGAGAACAGATGAAGAGAGAAGCAGCCAAATGTATGCAGAGAGAGAAAGACAATCCCTTCTTCCTCATGATGAGGTATTAGATTAACACAAACAACGTGGGCATGTGAGTGCTTAGTCAAAATAGAGAGGAAGGTAAAAAATGTAGAGAATTATTGGAATCATGTTAGGGTTGTGTTACTGATACCTGGCAGTAAGAGTAAAGCTGCTCTCTTTTTTTCCTATTTAGTGAGCTGATTAGGGTTGATGCTATTGGGCCAACAATGGAAACAACAAAACTCTCAAAGGAATGGAAACACTCTTAAGTGTGAGAATATTGCTGGTGACATGCCAAACCCCACTCTGGGGCATTAGAATGTTGTGTTTTCTATGTCAATGTCATCTTGTTTAGCATCCCTCTATCTCAACCATAGTGACAAAGTTGTGGGAACGAAACGAATTAACGCGAAATTTGCGTATAATTCGGTAATAATTTGTGACATTTGGGAATAATTCACTTCGCGAATAATTTAGAAAGCCTAAAATTCCCGTATAATTCGGCACACCTAAAATTCGCGAATAATTCACATCTTTTTCAAAAATTCGGAGAATTTTGTTACTATCATCTCAACTATGGCTGTCATGTTTGTTAATGGATAAGTGTTGACCCATAATTCTTAGTATGTTGTATGTACCATGTACTATCAACAATGAGAGATAAACACCAATTTAGTAGGCCTCTCCCACTAGCCATACATACACCTATCATCTAATGAAGCAAACAATAGGTACTTATTAGATAAAGCCTAGTTTTATCCTTTGGGCTTCAACCGGGCTAAAGCTAATAAATATCTATCTCTACTAATCATGGAAGGCCATAGAGATTTATTCCTTAAAATTAATCCCTATTTTAAACACTTGATATTTACATGAGTGATTTATAATGGTATCATAAATATCCTATGCATATATAACATATCACAATATCCTACGCATAAATTAAAAGAAAATATTTTGATTTTATTAGACCATAAATCCTCCCACTGTTTATATGCAAGGTGGTATTCCTTTTGCTTGCTAAATGCCTAGAACGACATTATGATCAAAATCATGCTAGCTAAGGATTTCATGTAAATTTTTTTGCATACTGAAAAAGTGCCACGTTAGGAACGTTCTAAACATCCTAAAATACCTAATCATGAATTTTCATGATTAAACATATCTCGGAAGACAAGTATTGGTCCAATTATTAAAAAATTATACTTTTGGATAATCGCATTATCCTCAACGATAATAATCTCATTATCATAACACCAAGCGTATGATGATATCATTAAGTCTGGGTAATTTAACACATGAAATATATAATTCAATCAAGCCATAACTCAACTAGTGACAGGGGCAAGGAGAGGCCATGGTCCCTCCAAAATTTTGAAAATTCTCTTTAATTATAGGTGTAATTTTTTTAAAGAAAAAATAATACTTAAATTTTGTATAAAGTGCTCCCTCCCCCCCCCCCCAAAGTAGGATGTAATTGTCGATTATGTGGGAAGTTTGGCCCCTCAAAATTTTGTAATTTTTTTATATAAATAATAAAAAAAATTAAAAAGAGTAGTGATTAGTGGACCTTGCATTCAGCTAGCCAGCTGAATGCCAATACACATGTCCCTTTTAACACCCCTTTTTATTGTGGTTAAGCTTAACTAATTTAAAGTTAATATTATTAAAAAAAACAAGGTTAGATGGATGAACCCTAGGGGTGAGTGAATCTTAACTACAGTTAATGGGCGTTAAAAAGGGGGACGTGGACCGATGAAATGGTGCATTCGGCTAGCTAGTCGAATGCGTGGTCCGTTATCTATTCCCAATTAAAAAATATAGTTAATTTATATATATAATGACTCTCCTAAGAGAGAGGGTCCTTGTTTTTCCTGTTTACTGGACCTTTATTGGAATGCAGCATTAACGAATTTTATGACCACGATGGACCCATTACGCCCCAAAATATTTTATCAGATTAGAGGAGACGGTAACATTAATGCAGCATTAATGAATTTGATAACATTCTCATCTTGCTTCCATAACCCTCCTTGGAGATTAAAGGAGACGGTACACCCCATTCTCCAATTCCTCTTACGTGATCCCCTTCTTGGAGAATAGTTTTAGTGTGACTCTCCTCTCTTGTGGCCGTACACCATTAAAAGCTTGGAGCTTGGATCTTGATCAAATAGATTTGGATCTTATTAAATATTTCTCTCGGCCGGACATATCTTCTTCTCAAGAACTTAGATCTGAGGTCTTGGATTGATTACTTGGATGTGCCGCTTCTTGTATCAAGAGTTGGATGAGATCCCGTTATTGGATTCAAGATTTGGTTAAAAAAACCCTAAAAATAAAGCTTGAAAAATTCAAGAGAATCATCTCCCTCATTCTTCAGAAGCCCGTGGACTTGAAGGATCTATTGTGCCATCGATAGGAGGCTTCACGTTTGGGAAGCTTTGTGAGTTCGTTCTTGATATTTAGATCTATTGTTGATAAATATAAAATACTAGGATGATCGTGGCTAGCATAGATTGAATCTATTTAAAATAATTTTTTTGTGTTTAATTGATTCCTGGATCCTGTATTCTTTCACTTTCATCCACATATTCCTACCCAGTGGTGTAACCATATAGACGTGCTCATGAAGTTTACTGCGATTTCATGAATTCTCCTTGTCCAATTTAGTCCAACGGCCACTGTTGGCTACAGTGATAAAATTAACATTGACTGGATTCATTTTCCCAAGAGCAATTGTCTCCTAATAGCCCTTTTTTCATATAATCTGAGCAAATTGAAAAAGCCTGAAGTTAGAATTTATATCACCGAAATCTAAGGAGGTAATCCAGGTTCCATGGAATCAATGTACCTTCTTTCTTTGTCTATGGGTACGCAACTCCTTGTGGAGTGCATATTCAAAAGAGCTAATAAAGGCATCAACATCAACATCAACTTGGGTAAATTAAACAGAAGCAAGCAACAAGGAAGAGGATGGTTGGAGAAAATAACTATTCATTCAAAGAGAAAAGTGAGATTCTTTTAGTAGGAGCATAGCATAATTACCCTTTTCAGGAGCTAGACATCTGCTTTCAGATCAGGGAAAAGAGTAATTTGTGAATTCTGTAAGGTAGTTAAAGGCAAACAGATTTGTGAGACATTGCATGTAGTTTGAATTATTGTGATGCAGACAAATAACTACTCTCGGATGTATAAGAAGGATAGTTATACCATACCTCAAGAACTGAGTAGGGGATTACCCTCTAGAAACTTAGAAAACATTCTATTGATCTGATTGCACGGACTGAAAATGGCGCTGGGCCAATTGGATTCTAGGACTCTTATATGCTGCCGATCGTTTTTCTTTAAACCACTTCTTAAAGTGGGTATGATTGATTTGGGACTCTATTCCATTCTCGTGTTGACAGTTCTGGAGTTTGGAGAATTTTTCTCACCCCCATCATCAGATCCTGATCTTCAGACAAATAACTAAACTGGGCTAGGACCATCTTGAGAAATATGAAAAAGACAAGCAATTTCATCTTTAAACCTGATAATGTTTTGATGAAAACTGTGACAATCGCGTGTCAAAATGAAGTACTTGTTAGAAGAAAGAACGGAGAAGAGATTCCAAACATCAAACAGGCAACGACAAAGGTAAACTGGTAGTTGGTCGTGGACTAGCAGATCATTTCCCGTGCAGGCTTTAATAGTGGAATATCTAGAGTTTGGAAGCATAGGGAGTTACAACTAGCGCAGTGATGGACGTACGTGACAATTCTCAAGATAACTTTTCTAGAAGAGAATGGGGCACCAATAAGGGATTTGTGAAATTTTACTCTTATCATTTTGATATTTGTTTATCCATGTTGTTTGGAATTTCCTCCTTAAATCAAATAATATCCCATGAGAACTTAGATATTCAAATTAATTAAATTGCTTTTAATTAGATGTCCAAACCAATGCATAATTACCAAATTTCAATTTTGGATAGATCGCACAGTTCTTTCTTAGATATATAGGGTTAAATATTTATACAAACTGAAAAACATTCCATTTGAAAATCCCAGTGTAGTCAAAGCGTCCAGGCGATGCCTAGGCGATAGGGGGCTCCCTAGGCGAGGCGATGCCTAGGCGACCAAAATTTATTTATTTTGTTTACATTATATAAGAATTAATGAGTGCCCGCCTAGATCATGAACTAGGTGATAGGGGTCCTGGCTAAGTGAGGCGAGGCGGTGGCCTATGTGTTGCCTAGGCGACATTTTGACTACATTGGAAAATCCTCATACTAATTCAAAATTAATGAGATGTTAAAATATAGTTATGCTTAATATACTTACCTATAAAAAATATGTTTAAATATTAATATACTAAAGTTACTTGTCCACTAGAGTTATTAGACGTTGTATCATATTGATTTAATTTTTAATTTCAATCCTGTAGTAGCTTATCATCTCTTAGAAAAATGATAACATCTCGTTATCTTTGTTGGCGGTTATTTTGTGCTTCAAATATCTTAAAAAGAATTTCATTTATGAGAACTCTCAATATATACCAACTCTGGGTTGACGAAAGCAGGACAAACTTTTGTGATCTCAAAGAGACCAATGAAGGGGCATGGACGAGAAATGATTCAACTGGGCAACCCCATTGCTGATGCACCTCCAGAAGATGAAAATACGTCTGGGACCTCTAAAGGCATGATCCATCCTACAGTAAATATTTTGTTGTGATATTTTCTTTCTAAATTATTACTAACAGTTTTTTCCCCTTAAATATCAAAATGTTTTGGGTATTAAAATCAAATTTGCAGATCGAAAAATGGAAGCCATCCCTGGCTTGCTGCAAGATGTTATCGAGCGCTTGGTTCACAAGCAAATTATGACTGTGAAGCCAGATTCTTGCATCATTGATTTCTTCAATGAGGTTTTTAACTGTTCTATGACATTACAATAAAGGATTTTGAAAAATGTCCGATATGAAACACATGCCTAATTATATGGATTTATTTATTTATTTTTATAGGGGGATCACTCGCAGCCTCATATGTTTTCACCTTGGTTTGGAAGGCCTGTTTGCACTCTGTTCTTGACAGAATGCGACATGACTTTTGGAAGAGTAATTGGAGTGGACCATCCTGGGGATTATAGAGGCTCTCTCAAGCTTTTTCTTGCAGCAGGGTAATCATTTTCAAGCTTCTCTTGTCCCTAAATGCATCTTATTGATGAGTTGTGGTGGCTCTGATCAGTTTTGTAGGGACTGCTAAGTGCTAACTTGCTGGTTACTTGCACCATGCCTGATTAATGCAGGGTTCTTTATGATGGTATAGGTGCTTGAAATCTAAGAACTGTATCTTTGAACTGAAACTTTAATCCTTCTGCATATCGATCGTTTTATAAAATGTCGGAGAACCTTAGATACCTTATCGTCTATGCCTTCCAAACACTAATAGTAACTATGCATAGAAAGTCTTGAAGGTCCCTTTGTTGTGTCCCAAAATCCCACCTAGGAGAATGTGAGATCTTGACACGTGACTCATTCGTCAAATCATCATAACATCCTATCATAAAGCATTTAAGGCAATCTAAAATATGAACCTGAAAATTTTTCTTCAATTAACCACAATCAATCTAAATATCTCAATTTAAAAACTAAAACATAATAAATTTTCTAAACCATTCATCATGATTCTCAACTATCAATTTAACCTAACCATAAAATCTAAAATTAACTCTATTACAATGTCTTGAACTCAAATTTAAATACTGATAATTCAATTTGCAGAAAATGGCCAACGATCTAGATTCCATTCAACCTCGGGATAATCACTTGCTGGATCTTCTTCTTCCTCTTCGTATTCTTCCTATTCCCAAGGTCCAGATGCACAAATATCAAACCTAGAACCTGCCGACAACAAAGTCATCCGTTGAGTAACAAGTTACTCCGCGTATATGAACTCCGAACTAACAATATAACAACATTAATATAAAGCATAAATCATGATTTAACAATACATATAAGCATATAAACAAATTAGAGTGTGGAAGCATAATTTCTAATCAATTCTTATACGTGCTCACTTCTACTTATCTTTCTTGCTTATCTTACTTATCTTACTTGTCTTTCTTGTCCGGTGCATACGGCTTGTCTGCACATTATCCGGTGCATACGGCTTGTCTACACATTATCCGGTGTATATGGTTTGTCTACACATTATCCGGTGCATACGGCTTGTCTTGCCTTGATCTTAGGCTTGTTGGTACTCGGGCCGTGCAAAACTCAAAATACATTCATGCTTGTGTACTTGTCTACTTATATGAATTTCTTATATTCTTGTTTCTTATCATGTTTGTGTATATTCGATTCATGAGTGAGTGATTGAGCAATGATAACCCTTAGTTAAATCGCATCCTAAATTATAGGTCAAGAGCTCTCGAAGATTAATCATAACGACTAAAGCCGCCATGATAATATCCCTAAGCCATACAACCATAATTTACGGTTTGTTTTAACAAGCATATATCATTCATGCAATTTGTACCTTATACATCAATTTAAAACATATCAAAATTCTCATAATTAATAAATCTAAAACATGCTTTACAAGGTTTTCAAATCAATTTCAAGCATATAATTTTTATAAAATTAATCTAACAAAAACCTTAATTTCATAATACATCACAATTTCTAAATCAAAGTCATAATCATTCTATCAAATCCAACAATCATCCTTTCCTCCATTCTCCATCATATATATACCACAAAATCATTCCCTTTCCCCTTGTTGATATACATCATAAGAATCATAAGGAAACATCTCTAAAAATCATAACCATCTTTTATAAGGGATTTATATAATATAACATGCTTTATCTAAATCCAACTAATTCTTCTCATTAATATTAATAATCATCCTACTGGGAGAAATGAATCCATATTTACCTTTCTTGATCGCTTCCCTACGATCTATCGCTTGAGAATAACCTTTGATCTCGATCTCCAATCGCTTCTCTTCTTCTCTAGTTGAAAATTCCCTAGAAAACCCTTGGTTTTTCCTATTCTAGATCTCCAAAACTCTTAGAAAACTTTTCCAACCCTTGCCTCACGATATAGGGTCTTTATATAGGGTTTAGAACCCTGGGGAAGCCAAAAAGTCGAAAAAATGCATTTTTCGGAATTTCTGTGCGCAATCTCCGGTCGCTCGTGACTTAAGGCCGATCGATCGGACCTTGCTGAACTTGGCCGATTGATCGGTCTGACGGCTCCGATTGATCAGACCATTCTGGTCATGGCCAATCGATCGATCCTGATGGCTCCGATCGATCGGAGCTTGACAAATCTGATTTATTATTTTTTTTAAGAGTCTTTTGCTATTTTTTGATTTACTTCCTTTTCATGCGATTTAATTATGAAAACAACCTAAATTAAGCGATTTATTTGGGTTTCAAAATCCATACGTTTTACATTAACTTTATAGGCTTAATCGCGTTAAAATTAAACACATTTCTATAGAATTAAATAATTAGCACGGATGTTAAGGAAAATAAATTTGGGTCTCTACACCCTTCAACTTAAGCATGACACACAATGGGCTCAACTAAGGTACAATATGACTAATGCTTCCTAAAAATGATCAAAATTCTTTTCTTTGTGTATGGATTGTGATCTTTCTGTTTTTGCTATTGCGTGTTCCTTTCTTTTCTCGTTAACCTATCGATGAACCTACTTGTAAATTCTTTTTTCCACTACTATAATGATCTCATTTACTGATTAAAATTTTTTTATCGAAATTATTGATGCGAATGTACTGTGACTTATGCTTTTGGGATTACCTAAAAAATAATAACTTACAAATTAAACAAGGACTTGTAAACTAGCCACTATTTTCTGACAGAATTTCTAGGTGTTGTATCCTAATTTATGCAAGGTATTTAGCTAATATTGGGGCATATTATATTTTATTACAGTCCCATCCAGTGATATTTGGGTCCATCATGTTCCAATTACCCACTACCACTTACAAGTTCCATGATCTCAGTTTGCTGCATCTGCTGGAAAGAATAAAATACCTTGCATGAATATTTAGCTCGATAAGATACCCGTTTCATCACTTTTTCATTTACTTAATCCTCTCTGCCTAGTGGAGATGGGGGGTTTGGCAAATCCCTACCTGTTTATTAGATAGCTTACAAGCAAAGATTGGGGGGGAGGGGAGACATAAAACCAAAACCCCTAGACCAATAAAAATTACATCATGCAAAATGTTACCAAAACCCAACTAATCCATTCTTAAGATTCTTCTTCCCGAGCAGGGGATTTCCTCAATAGAATTAAAAAAAATACCTGATCTCTGAGTGAGGTAAGCATTATTAACTATCCAATTCGCAGCAGCATCAGATTCTCCGTAGATGTGATTAATATAATAACGAATACCATAAAGCCGAATATCAATAAACTTCTTCCAATACCAAATAGACCAAGGGTGTCAGAGATTATAGAGATTGAATTTATAATTGGCGTATAATCCGATTTAATTTCAATATTCCATATGTTCAAGGATGCACAAAAACCCTTTCTGTAAAGCTCTGAATTCCGTTGTGATATTAGTAGTACGACCATAAAATGACTAGAAACCAGAAATAAAATTCCCCTTGTGATCATGAATAACTCCACCTCCAGCAATAACTGTATTTCCTGTCAATGCTCTCCATCAATATTGAGTTTGAACTAACCTGGACTTGGTTTACACCATATACAAATTAAAATTGCAAATTTTGGAGGAATATTAAGCAAACCATAAATATACTTATCCTTAGTTGAATGTTCTTGCAAGTTATTTATGGAGGATTAAACGACACTTGCATATCTAGAAATATTCCCTATGATAATGTTAGCAGATTTGACATTATTATCATATACTCTCAAGCACTTTTCCTTCCGAATATCCTTAATGATAGGAAGAGGTAAAATGAATCTTAAGATGCCCAATAAAGGAAGTTATTAGACATTGGTTTTAGATAAAATCCTTACTTGTGATCACCTCATTAATAGAGGATGGTACCTAGCAAATAGGTGTCATTCCTTACTTGCGATCACCTCATGAATAAAGGATGGTGCCTAGCAAAGAGCAATAGTCCCCTCGTCGGTCAAGGAGGGAACTATTCCTCCTTGCTCTCACATAGCCGACCTTTCAACTCCCATTAACTCAGGTTAGTTTTTTTTAACCCTTTAGTTAATTTATTTTATTTTTTTCTAAAAACCAAGGGTAGATGGGTGAACCCTAAGGGTGGATGAATATTAACCACAGTTAAATGGGATTAAAAGGGGGACACATGGCAAGAAAATGGGAGCCGAGATGCCCCTCCTCACGTCACTGACCGAGGAGGTGATTATTTTCCCCTCGCAAATTGGTGCTTCATGTGCTTTTCAGCAGATGAATTTGTGGATCACCTTTTACTGCACTGTCTGGTTTTGAGATATGTTTGGTCCTATTTCTTTTCACATCTTCGTATCCCTTGAATCCTTCCCCTATCCTTTCGGAGTTTTGTATCCTTATGGTTTTCAGTGGCATTTTTTTCGTTGGTAGGTCATGGGTGTGGTTAGTCTTTACCTTCTGGGAGCGATAGCTGAGACTCTTTGAAAGGAAAGGAATATGAGAGTATTTGAAGACTTTTCTTTGATCATTCCCCGGATCTAGTTCTTGAGTATGCCATCATCTAGTTGCAGCTTGGTGTTCTGTAGGGGGATATAGTGAGGACCCTTGGGGGGAAGTATTTCCACCTTAGTCTTGTGGTGTAGCTAGGGTCTTGTAGTTGCTTTTTTCTTTCCTTGGTTCACTCATTGTGAACTTTTGTTGTTTTCTTCTCTTTTTAATACATATTCGTATCTTGAACTAATATATATTAGTATATACTAGAAAGGCATCCTTGTTTAAGCTGAATAAACTGAGAGCCAAAACCAATTTATATATATCCCACTCTAGAACTTACTTGGACTGCCCCAATTGCTATTACAAAAGCACCAACTGGGTTGCAAAAACCAAATCCTAGTGAGAAGAGTGTTAAACGGAAACGCTGAGGCTAATTAAGGTACGTGCACCACAGGCGTCCGCATCACACATCTCAGCTGTGCATCATGCTCCCAAGGCACTGACCCCTTGGGAACACTACACAGTACACACAGCTGAGATCCGAGGCACAGATGTTCTTGGTGCATGCACCTTGGTGGTCTGACAGGCAAGGTCAAACTTGTTAAAGGTGCTGAATCTCTATATTAATTTTACTTTTCAGACATGGCAAATGTTTACTTCATTGACAGAAGTGATGATAAACCTGTAGCATAAAACTTTAAGGCTGCTATGAGTAAAATTATATCTGTCTTCACAAAAGCTTACTCAATTGATATGTCTGTTTTATTTTTGTTTTTGCCTAATATTGGATCTGGGAATGAGTTGCTTTTGGACCAAAGTCTATTAGTAAATTTGTGAATTATTCAACCTTTTAGTGAATCAATCAATTAAAATGATCAGTAACTGCAGGCTGATTGTTTTTCTCATTCTTTCCTGCAGTCTGCTTGGAGAATTTTTCTTTGAAATGTAACTGCTTTTCAGGTCTCATGTCACTTCTCTAATCCCATATCTCTCACTCTGAAATACAGATCCCTGCTTGTGATGGAAGGAAAAAGTGCAGATTTTGCAAAACATGCAATATCCTCCCTCCGCAAACAGCGCATACTTGTTACCTTCACAAAGTCTCATCCGAAGAAAACTATGCCGAGTGATGGCCTGCGTCTTCTCTCATCTGCGGCAGCAGTACCAACCTCCCCTTGGGGCCCACCACCGAGTATGGCACCTACTCATGTCCGCCATCCGGCAGGCCCAAAGCATTATGGAGCAGTACCCACAACTGGGGTGTTGCCAGCTCCATCCATTCGTGCACACCTCCCACCACTAAACGGCATGCAGCCACTGTTTGTGACAACTCCTGTGGCATCGGCTGTGCCTTATCCTGCACCAGTTCAACTCCCGCCCACGTCGGCCGGATGGGCGGCAGTTCCTCCTAGGCATCCTCAACCTCGGCTCCCAGCCCCTGGCACTGGAGTTTTCCTCCCTCCGCCTGGCTCAGGCCATTCCCCACCTCAACAACCAGAATCAGCTAGTGCAACGGAAACAAATGTCGTGGAGATGCCATCCCCGCCAGAAAACAAGAATGTGTTAGAGAGATTGAATTGTAATTCACCCAAAGGTAAATTGGATGGAATAGAGCAGATGCAAAAGTGCAATGGTAGCATTGGTGGTAAAGTGGTGGTGGGGAACGAAGAACCGAAGCAGAGCGTTAACCTTAAGAAGGTGGCAAGCAAGCAAATGGGAACAGCTAAGTAGAGAGAGAGAGAGAGAGAGAGAGAGAGAGAGAGTAGTCTTTAAAGGAAAACCAGAAATGCGAAGGGGGAGAGGCTGCAAACAGCAAATGAGTTTGGGGCAAATGTAAAGAGCGGCAAATTTGGGGCTTGAAACGTAGACTTTTGACTTGGAACTGGGAGGGAGGTAAGTGAAACCTTTCAGTTCTCTATAGATTCCCTTCTGTTCCCTTTTTTTTTTAAAAAAAAAAAAAATTACCTTTCTTGAATTGAATAGGTCACACTCATTATTATGAACTCTTACCTGATATGAGAAATCCATTCCCAGTTACTGCAGCTCATCTTTGTCCCGTCTGTCTCTCTTTGCCATTACATGATCAAGAGTCTAATCAATACCAGTTAGAAACTGATAATGCAATTTCTAGTCTTTATGATAAGTACCTCAACCAATACTCTTTAAAAGACCGGCCTGACAAGGGGCGGAAGATCAATTTACTTAACTCAGGCACATAACACTTTACCACTATAATTTGTCTATCCGAATGTTCTGTCTCTAGGGTTGGGGGGACAAAAGATGATAAGAATTCTTAGTAACAGGAAATAGCCTTTCTTTCTTTTTTTCAACAAAACCTTTCAAGAATGAAGTCCAACCCTCATCTATGAAACTCTTTCTTCCTTCAAGAATGAAGATTATTCCGTATAATCTTGGATTTATTCTTTCTTGCAGCAGTAAGCCCTCAATGTTTGATTCGAATGCAGGGTTTGGTTTGGGTGGGAATGAGAAAGAACATCAATTCAACTTTCATTTCTTATCTTAAGACTTAAAAGCGGAAATTAAGTCAATCTTCCCTTTTGCTTTTTTTTTTTGGTTTGATAAACGTGGATATCCTGAGTCTTCAGACAAGAGCTGCATAGGGAATACTTCCACCCCATACAACTGATATTGAGGGGAGAGGGGAGCCCAGGAATCGACCTCGAGGCCTCTAGGAGACCTCCGGGTTTACGGTTCATCCTTCTTGGGGATAAGAAAGGTTGAATCATTTACGAAGGAAGATTGGGTCAATTGATTTGTTGGAATAAAGAAACAAGGTTCATAGGGTGGGAAAATGTCATTGATTCATCTTTATCTTTACTATTACTAGCGGGTGGCATGTGCGATGCACGTGAGAGCGAGGGAAAGGAGTTAACCACAGTTAATAGGAGTTAAAAGGGACACGTGTTAACCCGCAGGTGTGATTGAACTCTCTCTAATTCTATTATTTAAAAAGAAGATAGATGAGCTAGGGTAGTTTGGGTATTAAAGTAAAGCATTAAATCAAAGTTTTGTTTTATGTAAGGGTAGTTTGAGAATTTGGGAAAAATCAGGTTATGCCTGCATCTCCCATTATAATAGTAAAGATAATGCGAGAGGCAGGGGTAGCCTGATTTTTTACAAATTCCCAAACTACCCTTATATAAAACCAAACTTTGATTTAATATTTTACTTTAATTCCCAAACTAGCCCTTGCTCATCTATCTATTTAAAGAATAGAATTACAGCCAATCGCGATTGAACTCGGGGAGAGTTCAATCGCACCTGTGGGTTAACATGTGTCCATTTTAACTCCTATTAACTGTGGTTAACTCCTTTCCCTCACTCCCGTGCATCGCACGTGCCACCTGCTAGTGTAAAATAAAAGAATACGAAGTGAAGGAAGAGGAGAGAGGGAAGAGAATGCGGAAGGTTGAGCTAGAAGGACAATCAGTCCTTTTTAATAAAGGAGTCCCAAAGGAATTCATTTGGGGGTATCCCCGAGCTTAATCCCACCCCCGTTGATTCATAATCGAGGTCTATTCATGGAATCAACTCGATCATTTGATTATAAGTTCGTAATCCTATTAGTAAAGAGGGGTTTTGAATTAAGAAATAGATTCTAGAAGCTGATAAAGGGTATCCTGAGCAATTGCAGATGCGGAGATTTCACATATAGAGAAATTTGAAAATGGTGAAAGCAACGAAAGAAAGAAGTGAATATGCAATATCAACAACTTTTAAGGTTACCAATAAGCTGCCCGAGCGACTAATAAATTCGGAAAAGGGAGAGGAGAGAATGGAGCTAAGTTTTTCACCATCCCTCTCCAATGTATATCTCTATATCAATTTCTCACCTACTAGAGCCCCTCTTGCATGGGTGAAGAGACGAAGGCCCTTATAAAAATGAAACTTGGGATCTTGTGCCAAACCCAAGAATGTGAACCTGATTACATGTAAATGGATTTACAAAATAAAATGTAAGGCAAATGGTAGTGTGGAAAAAAATTAAGGCACGACTTTTCATTGGGGATTCTCGGGGTGCACACGGTTCGGTTTGGATCGGTTCTGGGAATTTTTGGGACCGAACCGATGAACTTCGGTTCTAAAAAAACCAACCCAGGACCGAACCGTAGAGCCTCGGTTTGGACAAAAACCAACCCAAAACCGAACCGTAGAGCCTCGGTTCGGTTCTGTTCTACCCACGGGTTGGTTCCTATTAGGGTTAGGTTCCAAAAAAAATAAAAAAATTATAGACCCAGAACTGGTTCGGTTCTCATACGGTTTTCAGTTCTCGGGCTCCACATTTGGTTCTTAGTTCGGTTCGGTTCGTGGATTTCACATTCGGTTCGGTTTCAAATTGGAACAAACCAGAACCGAACCGAAGAAAATCGGTTTAAGTAAAATAGGACCCAGAACCGAACTGAGACTTTAACCAAACCGAACCATGGTGGTTGGTTCGGTCCGGTTAACGGTTTGACCCGTACCCATGTGCACCCCTAGGGGATTCTCTCTAAATTATGGAGAGGATTATGAGGAGATATTCAGCCTGGTAGCAAAGATAACTTCATTTTGAGTTATGATCTCATTATTGGCTTGTAACGGGCGGAAATTATGATAGCTTAATGTTAAGATTGCCTTCTTATATATATGGAGAGATCAACAAAGGCATATACATGGTGCAACCACCTGGGTATTTCTCATTTGCTCATCCAAATTATGTCAGCAAACTCAAGAAAGTTATGGTTTGAGTGTGGTACAATAAGAGCACTGGATTGTTTGCTTTTAATTCAGATTCTAGCTTTTTTTTGTAGGTGTCATCATTTATCTAAGGTTAGTAGGTTAGGAGTTAGGTTAGTACAATAGTGGGCCCTATCAACCGTCACAACCCAAGATTCGAAACATAATCCACCCCTAAAGGAGATACATGTCCTACCACCAGAGAAACCAGGAGGACAGAGATTCTAGCTCGTTCATTAAGAAACAAGGTGATTTTCATGTGACCGTCCTATTATATGTAAACGACATGATAGTTACCAGCAATGATGATAGAGAGGTTACAAGGCTTCGAGCTAAACTCTTATTATTAATGTATCTCATCTCAAAGTAGAATTGAATTTAAAATTTGAAAAATATTAAGATCAATTACTTTGTTCTGATTAGGATTGGATTTGATAGAGTTTCTATCTTGAGATGATGCAATATCTATATAAACCCCACATGGGTCTCTATGTAATCAGCCAAGCTATTCAATATATCAGTTTCTTATCATGGTATCAGAGCCATCTATATATTACATCATCTCAATATATCAGTTTGTTGTCATGGTATCATCTCAATATATCAGTTTTAACTCTGATACCATGATAGAAAACTGATTTATTGAATAGCTTGGATGATTATATAGAGACCCAAGTGGGGCTTGTTTATATAGATATTACATCATCTCAAGATAGAAACTTTATCAAATGTAATCCTAATCAAATCAAAGTAATTAATCCTAATCTTTTTCAAATTTCAAATTCAAATATAAGTGTATCTCATCTCACCTTATTACACCATTTTATGTTATTCTCTCTAATATCTATCACATTAAAAATAAAAGACTTGGGTGAGTTTAGATACTCCTTGGTTTGATAGTGGAGAATGTGTGATGAAATATTCATATCTAAAAGAAGCTATGCCCATATTGTGCTCTTGTGGGTAGTCTCATCTACTTAACTATCATAAAATTGGATATCACATTCTCTTTTAGATTTGTTACTCACTACAAGCAGGCACCATAGAAACCAAACTTAGAGACGACAAAACACATTTTAAAATATGTATCTTCTACTCTTGACATGAGACTCGTGTACAAGAAGGGAGTTGAATTCGTGTTGAAAGGATTTATTGATGCTGAATTTGGTGGTGACTTAGATGATCAAAGATCTACATCTAGTTCGATCCAAGTTATGAGCACAGAAATTTATTGCCTTATTGCCTTTCTATCCCAGGGCAATCCCTTACGGGGAATGACACTAAATACCTTTAATGAGTCGTCACCTATTTATTTGGGAAAAATATGATCCCATTTGTATAATGGATTGGTCAAGTTGAGATTTTCGGGTAAGAGATTCTTTTAATTTAGGGGAAGGTGTTAGGCATCCTCAAACCTCATATGAAGATGGTGACCTACTCCCTAAGTTCATGCCAAAGTAAAGGAACTTATTTGAGGAATTAAATATACTATTAATCATGCTAAGCAAAACATATATCAAGTTTAGACAAGAAAAGATGCATAATAATGAAAGATGATAAACAAAGGAAAATCTAACCTAGGTGGGCTGAACTTCTTAGGGCTGCCTACATACCGATGTTAATGAGATTAAGCCAATGTAGTACAAGCGTGCTAACTTGTGGATTTTTTAAACATTTTTGATTTATTATTGCAGTTTAGACTCATATATAGAGCATTGGGGATTAAAATTAACATAGGTCAAGTCTAGGGTTCTGAAAAACCTAGGGAAAAATGAGGAACTCAACTGGTGGCTCAAAATGATTCATTTAGACCCGATTTTACGGGAAAAATAACATGTGGAGAGAGAATGCATGAAAAAGTGGTGGAGGTTCCTACCCCTCCTCCAAGGTGAAGTAGGGGAACCCTATTACCTTGGAGCGGAGGTAGGACTTCTTCCTTCTCCTAGAAGGGACTAGGATCTAAAGTAAATAAAAAAAATGAACTTAAGAAATTCAAAGAAATAAGCTAAAACTTAAATATAATATAAGAAAGAAATGAAATGAAAGAGTGAAGGAGAGGGTCAAACCTTGATTATGGATGACAAAGAGAGGCTCCTTCCCCATGTTTTATTATCCAAAATTAAGTTCGAAGGAGGTGAATGTGGAGGGAATATAGCAACTTCAGAAGACCTACCACAAAAAATTGATGGCGAGGAAGAGGAGCGGAGTGCTTATTTGTCTATCATTGAAGAACAATCTGATGCACTCGGATTGACTGCTATAGTTACCATGCCTATGAGCAATAATAATCGAATAGACTATTTCAGTGACTGGTATTTGAAGACAACTAACTTGGACATAAGATAACATGTCTAAGATCGGACAATGGGGGAGAATTACTTCAAATGAGTTCAACAAGTATCTACAAGAGTATGGTATTTGAAGACAACTAACTTGTCCCTATATGCCACAACAGAATGGGGTCTCAGAGAGGAAGAACAGGCATCTAGCCAAGACATGCAGGAGCTTGTTATATTCGAAAAGTGTGCCAGCTCACTTTTGGGCTGAATGCATGATGATTGCAAATCATGTTATTAATCGCCTACCACAACCAAAGTCTGAGTACCTTTCGCCCTTCCAGAAGCTGTATGAGATGAAGTCTACAGTAAGTCACTTTCGAGTATTTGGTTGTGTAAGCTATGTATTTGTGCCTAACCATCTTCGCAACAAATTTGATAAGAAGGCGATCCGATGTATCTTTGTGGGATACAATTCAGAAAGGAAAGGTTGGAGGTGTATTGATCCAACCTCAGATCTAGTACATGTGTCGAGATACGTTGTGTTTGATGAGTCATCACCATGGTGGTCGGTCAATCATGTCGATCTTCCAGTTGATCAAAAGTTTGAAGAGGAACTAGAAGAGGAGACGAGACTTAAGTGTCCTTCCAATCAGAAGACATTTGAACCAAGTGTACATGTTGATGAGGATGTGTCACAAATGACATCTAGTGCAAGCCCTTGGAAAACTGGAACTTATTAACAGAATGTTATAGAAGAAAATCGGCCGTCACAACTTGAAGAGTCTGAAAAAGAAGATGAGCATGTCTTAAGGAGGTCACAACGAGTACCAAAGCCAAATCCAAAGTATGCAAAGGAAAAAGCGAAACTGAATAATGTGAATGCAAATCTAGCGCAAGTAATGATTGACAAAGATTTGGTGATTGAAGATCCAAAGTCATTTGAAGAAGCTCGAGGGGTTCCTAAATGTGAGGAAGCTATGGTAGATGAGATTCAAGCCTTAAAGTAGAATGAGACTTGTAATCTAATGCCAAAACTGGATGATGTAAAACCTATTTCTTGCAAATGGGTATATAAGATCAAGACCCGAGTAGATGATTCAGTGGAGCGATTCAATGCTCGACTAGTTGCCCGAGGTTTTTCACAAAAGTATGAAATAGACAATGATGAGACTTTCAGTCTTGTGGCTAAGATAACAACAGTAAGAGTTCTGATTGCTATCGCTGCTAGCAAGGATTGGAGGCTATGGCAAATGGATGTGAAGAATGTGTTTCTTCATGGTGAGATAGATCGGGAAATCTATATGGAGCAGCTGATTTGAAAATTCACAATATCCTCAATATGTTCCCAAATTGAGAAAGACTCTAAATGGGTTAAAGCAGGCTCCGAGAGCATGGTATGGAAAGATTGCTGAGTTTCTCACAATCAGTGATTATATTCTAGCCCCAACTGATTCAAGTTTGTTCGTAAAATTTATAGCAGATAAAGTTGCAGTTGTGCTAGTCTATGTTGATGATTTGATTATTACTAGAGATGATGTAGAAGAAATTAAAAGAATCCGCATGAATCTTGGAATTCGGTTTCAGATGAAGGAGCTTGGAGAGCTAAAACACTTTCACGGACTCGAGACAGATCGGAATGAATATGGAATATTTTTATGTCAACAAAAATATTCCAGTGACCTGTTGAAGCGGTTTGGAATGTTTGATTGCAAACTGATGGCTACGCCAATAGATGTCAACACTAAAGTTCGTATAGATGAAGTTGAAGAACTTGAAGATTCTTGCATGTACAGACAATTAGTAAGAAATTTGATCTACTTAACTCTAACTCGTCCTGATATCTCTCAAGCAGTAGGGGTCGTGAGTAGGTTTATTCATAGTCCAAGAAAGCCACATCTTGAGATTGTTCGAAAAATTCTAAGATATGTAAAAAAAACAATGAATCATGGTGTTTGGTATGGAAGGGCTGTCGAATGCAAAGTTGTAGGATACTGTGATGCAGACTACGCAGGTGATCTCTCGACTTGAAGATCAACTACAAGCTATATGTTCAGTCTTGGTTCGGGTGTTGTTTCTTGGTGCAGTAAAAGACATCAAACTGTGTCTTTGTCAATAACGGAAGTAGAATATAGGACTGCAGCTATGGCAATGCAAGAAAGTGCGTGGTTGATGCAATTAATGTTTGATTTGCATCAAACCACAAATTATGCAATTAGACTGTATTGTGACAATGAATGCCCAATTCGATTGGTAGAAAATCCAGTATTTCACGCTAGAACAAAACATGTTGAAGTTCATCATCACTTTGTCAGAGAGAAGGTGCTTCGAGGAGAAATTTGTCTCTTACTGATTCGTTCTGATGAGCAAGTTGCCAACACATTTACCAAAGGGTTGTGTTACAAGAAGTTTGTGAAGTTCAGAAAGGAACTTGGCGTGGTGAGCAGAGAGTTAGCACTGAGGGGGAGTGTTAAAGTCACCGTGGACTCTACGCATGCTGGAGGGGCCGGGCCGGTAGACTAATTAGCTTTATCTTGTGATAAGTAGATTAACACTAGTTAGAATTTGAGTTTATCTAAACTACCTAGAAGAGTCAATATTAGATAGAAGAGTTTATCATGATTCCTTATTTGATAAGGTTTATCATTACTTACTTAGTTAGGTTTGTAACTATTATAAATAGTGGAGAGGTGAACGGCTTATGTATTGAGAACTTTTGATAATTAATTAAATAAAGTTGCTCTCTTCTTCCTTACTTTAGTTTTGTATATTTGATGGAGAGTTTGAATACTAAGGCTTTGTGCCTAATTTCCACTGTATAACATACTCTCAACAAAGGGGGGTCTTAGGGTTTAAGATGGGGTCCTATGGTTAAGTAGGGTATAGGATAAGCTCTTTAAGTCTCCAATAAGAAAACAAGGAAACAGAGTTGCAAAAATGGGGTGCCTTACAATTCGACATGGATTTCTTGGTGTAGAAAGAACAAGATTCGGTTTCTCTTTCGAGAACAAAAGCAAAGTATAAGGTTTCTTCACTTGTCACACAATAATGCATATGGTTACTCGATGATATCTATTTCACCCATTTATACACCTACTACGATTTGTGGTGATAAGCAAAGTATAATCAAACTTGCTACAAATCGGATACGTCATGGAAGGATGAAGCAAATAGAAAATCAAACATCATTTCATTTAGAAAAGGGTGCTCGACAGTTCCATTGAAGCACGAGAAGTACGAATCGTAGTGCAAACATTGCCGATATACTCACAAAATCGCTATCCAAAGTACCCTTTAAAGCTATTCATGCTCAATTGGATTTAGTTTTCAATACTTCACTTTAAGGGGTACGTAGTTTTAAATTTTAACATATATTTTTAATAATTACTTTCCCTTTCTTTACTTTAATTCTCTAGATTATTCTAGAATTATCACGATTAGAGTAGATAATAGTCTAGAAGACTATGTATCTAGATATTAATTCCTTACTTAAGGTGATTGTTTATTGTAGTTAAATAAACACTATGTTTCTAGACATTTCTTTTTGTGTAATTAATTATGATGGTTGATAGTTAGTAGTTCATATTAAATATAGTGTCTAGATAGATCATCCATATCTAGAAATAGTCATGTGCTTAGTCCATTTCACCTCAGTGAAAATAACAAACAAAATTTTCTTGAGAACCTTGGTTCTACTATTTGAGAAGTGGATATTGTCTGATAGTCAAATATCCATATTTTTCTAACAAGAATCACGAAACTACGTATTTGGGTCCTTACATAGGGTATGACTTTTTTTTTTTTGGTCTAGTTGGATACTATGTGAAGACCTTTGTTTTGAACAATATGCATTGTTATAAAAACAAAAAGGAAATAAATTTTAACATTTTTTGGGGTTTGCTTCTTTACTTGTGTGCATTTTAAAATAGGAAAGAAGACACAATCAGACTTGCCATGTGTACATTTTTTTTAAAAATTCTAAAATCTTAGTTGGGTAAGCATGAACCCTAGGAGTTAATGTTAACTAACCATGGGTTAATAATGATGACCAACCATTGGTTAATAAATTTAACTAGATTAGAAAAATTAAGAAGGGAAATCTTCTTTATGCATGGCAATGGGTGAGCATTCTCCTCACTCATAAAAAAAAATTTCCTTTATGTTTTGATAAAATTGAAATACGTTTGTGGAATACCAAAAGCTCTGGGTTCAAAACACTTGACCAACATGGCTTCGTTAAACAATCCACGTCGCTCGTCTAGTCAATTGATTTACAGGAAATTGAAAGCTTAAAATTGTTCTCAGATTAAATGTTTGATTAGAACTTAAATTTTGAGGATTACAAAACTACACTTACTAATGGTGTTCTTCTTTAATCACACCAAAAGAGAAAGGTGGATTACACTAAGATTTTAGAGGATATTTTGACAGTTTGCTTGATCTTATCTTTAATTTAAAACTTATCCAATTAACAAATTAAGTAGTGGTGTCCTACATTACAGAGGTTTTTTGTGGGGCGTGGGTATTGTCGCGACCCAAAATCCCCCTTAAGAGTTTAGGAGACTTTGGCTCGTGACTTGAATTACCACATCAACCTTCCTGCATAATAACAAAGCATATTACAGCGGAAGCTAACCAAAATTTTCTTTTATATACATGATTGTATTCCAAGAGTTTTATATAATAACAACATAACTAAATGTAAGAGTGGACATGCCCACCTATCAAAATACAAAATATACAACTCTCTCTCTCTTAGCAACCACCCCGATAGGGCCAACTATCTAAGTCTCTAGCCTCCACATGAGACTCTAATACAGGTTCCACATGTGGCTCCTTGTCGCGCCCCAAAATACCACCTAGGAGTTTTGATACTTTGGCAACGTGACTTATACTTCAAACCATCCTGCAAGGCGTATACAAGGCATGGCAAATAGTGAACTTAAAAATTTCTTCTATATAAAAGTTCTTCCAAGTGATAATATGTGCAAAAGACTGAATAGAAACTATAACCTTTACAAAAGATCCAACACTTGAGTTACCAACTCAAGCCTACATGAAAATCCCCAAAACAAAATCCCAAAAATATATGTCTCTCTCACTCAACTCAACCATAAGGCCACATGTCAAGGCCCCTAACATCTGAATGATAATCTCAAGCAAGCTCCTGCTCTCCATGAACCTTCTTGACCCATGGCTCCGGAGCACGTCCGTCTAACCTAGAACCTACCGAAATAACAGTTCACTGAATATTGAATACTCATCATATACATACTACTAACTAACTATGTTACAATACATTAATATGTCATACATGATAGAATTCATCATAACATATACATAATTAGAGTGCGAAAGTTAAGACAAGATAACAAATGCATAATCTCGAAAATCATACTTTATGTTCATGCTTTATCAAAATGTATTTCAAATATCTTATGAGTCTTGTGAGTTCCTTATGCATCTTATGAATCTTGTGAGTTCCTTATACGTCTTATGAGATTCTTTGCTTAAGAGATCATCTTTTCACTTATATTGTACTTATTTTGAGACAGATGCTAGTACCCATACCTGGTCATAGTATACTAGCATCCTCTCTTGCTTACTTAGAAATAGATGTTAGTGCCTGTACCTGGTCATAGTACATTAGCATCATTTCATATTCTTGTTAACTTACTTGTGAGTTTCTTATGATCTTGCTTGCATGTAAACAGATGATAGTGCCCATACCTGGTCATAGTACACTAAACATCCTTTCTTACTTAACTTGGAAACAATTACTAGTGCTCGTACCTGGTCATCACTAGCATCCTTTTATATTCTTTATTTTACTTGGAGACAGATACTAATACTCGTACCTGGTCATAGCATACCAATATCCTCTCATATTTACATGGAAACAGATGTTAGTGCCCGTACCTGGTCATAATATACTAACATCCTTTTATACTTATCTTGGAAACAAATACTAGTGCCCGTACCTAGTCATAGTACACTAGCATCCTTTCATATTCTTTATTTTACTTGGAGACAAATACTAATACTCGTACCTGGTCATAGCATACCAATATCCTCTCATATTTACATGGAAACAGATGTTAGTGCCCGTACCTGGTCATAATATACTAACATCCTTTCATACTTATCTTGGAAACAGATACTAGTGCCCGTACCTGGTCATAGTACACTAGTATCCTTTCATATTATTTATTTTACTTAGACACAGATACTAGTACCCATACCTGGTCATAGTATACCAACATCCTCTCATATTCTTGGAAACAGATGTTAGTGCCCATACCTGGTCATAGTACACTAACATCCTTTCATGCTTTACATTTCTTACTTCTTTTCTTATGAGCTTGCATTTCCTTTCTTATAAACTCTTCTTATGATCTTTTTACTTATGAACTTATAAACCTTTTCTTATAATCTTTTTCTTATAAGTCTTATAAAACATCTTGATCATATCCCATACATGAGCATAGTGGTTGTGAGCATCATAGAGTACGTGTGAGCATCACAATGATCATAGAAAGCATTTTAAACATTGAATACAATGCATAGAGTATTGTGAGCATCATAGAGCACGTGTGAGCATCATAAAGTACTTAGGAGCATTATATTATTCTTAGAGAGTAGTTAAAACATCAAAATAAAACATGGAATTGAATTTATGAAAATGGCATAGCATATATATGACTAAGCCTATTTCATCAAACCATAATTTCAAGCTTACTTTTAAGGCACAACTATCATTTTCCATATTCTTACAAAATCTTGAATATGCTATCATGGTTGGTGAGGAAACCATCATACATCATCGAAACCCAATTTAATTCTATTTCATTTAATAGCATACACCTATACAACTACATACCTTAGTTTCTCAAAATATGCATCATATACATGGTTTACTTAGCATAGCATATGCATAGCACAGACATGGTAATAACCATTATTTACTCCAAAGACCAAGCATTTCATCCTACTATCAAGAAATGGTTCATAATAAAGCTAGTTTATCAAAATTATACTTTACATATTATTTTTACAAGAAAAATAACACAATAATAGAAACACATATTAATGGATCATTACAAGAAAGGTTAGAGAATGTATCTACCTTGCTTGAGATCGAATCCTTGTGGCTTTGTACGTGAAGAACACCTTGACTTACAAGATCCTTGCTTTCCTTTTTGATCTTGAGAAGATGGGGGTGAGATTTGGGGTTTCACCCTTGATCTTGAGAACTCCTCTCAAAACCCTAGCCTTTTCTCCCTTTCCTTCTTCTCTACACTCCCTCAATTTCTCCTAATTTTATGGCTTGAGGGTTTATGAAACCCTAACCCCCGAATTTGGGGGTTTATAGACAAAGGGGGTGGTCAAAAGACCACCTAACCCTTAATGAAATAGTGTAAAAGGCCCAACTGGGCAAAACTTTGGGAGCCCGGTCGATCGGCTAGGAGGGGCGGTCGACCGGCCAGGCAGAAAACCCTATTGTTTTCCCCATTTTGGGGACAGTCAGTCGACCGACCAGGAGGGGCACTCGACCGGCAACAGGCGGTCGACCGGGAATAGGGACGGTCGATCGGCTATTTGCCAAATTTGGCAATTTTTCCCCTTTCTTTCCCATTTTTGATACTTAGAGTGTTTCCACTCTTTGTTGAATACCCTTAGGACCCTTAACATCCTTAGTATACCTTGCACAACCACAACACTCCCCTAGTTTGGTTTGCACACTTTTTTTTTTATCATTCCTTACAACCCAAAATACATGGAAGGCCATTAGGCCTTGAAAAGTACTATTCACTAACACTATTCACCGCCTAAGGACTCGAGTTTCGGGGTTCTACACTCCTCCTCACCGTAGTCCTCCTCAATCTATTGATTGAGAGCACAAATATCGAATGGTGTACTTACTGACATCAAAATGTATGGCTGAGTATTGAAACACTTAGTGAATACAAGGTACTAGTTAACAGTGATATAATACAGTTCATAGCATACTAGAAATTTAAACGATACATCCATGTGCAAGCAAGAAACTTCATTTAAATCATATGTGTATACTAAATAGATCATACTTGAAATTAGCTTTTCGTGTTTTCAAAACTTGTTTGTCGTGCTTAAAACATTATTCTTGTCTTGTTCTTTTTATGTGAGAATCATGGTTGTCTTGTTCTTGTTCTTGTTTGAATCATACTTTTCTTGTCTTGTTCTTGAAGCCAGATATTAGTGCCCTTGAAACTACTTGAAAGCTAAGTATGTAAATACCCCTCATCGAAATACTTGAAGCAACTTGAAGTCGGGTGTGTAAACACCCTTCATTGAAATGGAAAAATACAAACTAATATCCTTGACTAACCCAAAGTTTGACATTATCATTCTTACTTGTCTTTTCTTGAAGCCAGATAGCCAGATATGACATATCCTTGGATATGCCCTACCCTTGACCAACCCAAAGTTTGACATTATCATTCTTGCTTGTCTTTTCTTGAAGTTAGATATGACATATCCTTGGATATGCCTTATCCTTGACCAACCTAAAGTTTTACATTATCATTCATTTGTGGAATCACTTGTTCTGTGGTTTGGTTTATTTTCAATTACTTGTATTTAGAAAATCTCGGTTATGCAATACATACTTGTGCATAAGGGATTTTGTGAACATCATGCTATCATAGGAAAACTCAAAATAATCACATGTTGGGATTTATATAGCATATATTGCATAAATCATGGGTACTTAACCTATTATATCCATAACATACTCTATAGTCAATACATTTTAGGGAAATATGATCAATTTAGAAAATAAGAGCTACTCACACCCAAATCTCAACATTCATGTTTCAAAATCTAGGTTTAGGATCTAGGTTATCACTAAATCAACCAGTAAGGTGTACTTACCTTGCAAAGGCCAAATCTTGGCTTGAAAGATGGCTTGGACATGAACTTGAGCTTGAGGTGAAGATCCACACTCAAGGAAGAAAATCCAAGCTTAAGGAAGCTTTAGAAGCAAGGATCGAGCTCCACCTTGATCTCAAATGGAAAGCCCTTTTTGGAACCCTAGGTCTCTCTATTTTTCTCTCAAATAATGTCTCTCAAGGTTTTAGAACCCTTGAAAAAATCAAGTGAACCTCAAATTTAATGTTTGAGTTGAGAACTCACAAATTCAAGGGGATGGTTAGGTCTCCCTACAAGTCTATCTACCATTTTTAAGATTATGAAATCAAATTATTAATTAAGGGATGATGAAATTAAAGTGCAGAATAAGGGAAACAAGTAAACCACAACACAAGTAATTTTTACGTGGAAACCCTTCTGGGAAAAACCAAGAGACCTAGTTCAGCAAAGCAAATCCACTAAGACAAAGTACCAGATACTTACAAACTTGAACCTCACCCAAACAGGACTCGATTTCCTTGATCCACGGCTAGTCCTACACACTTCAATAAGTAATCACAATCTCAGAAGATTCGCAATCTACCGCAGTAGCCTGTTCTTCTCTTGTGTCTTCGCCACAACCACGATCTCCGTCAACAACGGCTTCGGATTCCACCGACCAAATATCACATCCACGATCCACCTCAGATAGATCTCCTTCGCAAAGGCTCCGAAATACTCCGGCCAATTGTTCTTAATAGAATGGGTTGATGGTTTGATTATCAAACAATCCCTAGTTGGATTCCAAACAATAGGAATACCCAAGCAAGTAAGAATGAAATAATCAATGACTTGCAATCTCTAGGGTGGAAGAGGAGAGGAGAATGGATTGGGGGAACCTTAATAATCCTTTAGAAACTCTCTCTAAACTC
The DNA here is from genome assembly GCA_015143295.1 of Tetracentron sinense. Lineage (NCBI taxonomy): Eukaryota > Viridiplantae > Streptophyta > Magnoliopsida > Trochodendrales > Trochodendraceae > Tetracentron > Tetracentron sinense. Next base: position 19,533,985 of record CM026560.1, on the reverse strand, counting down.
TCTAATCTTCTTAGAACGAGCTAAGGGATCGTCCAATAAATAGCCAAGGAAATAGGAATTGCCAAAACAGAGTTCAGATGGTTTTAGAAACCAATTATATGATGTTAGTTCAAACGACCATGGGGAGCGTTCAAACGGCTTTCGATTTGGATGAAAATGGTTAAAAACGGGGGCCAAGCAAGCTATTGTATTTGAACTTTTATTGCCCGTTCGAACGACCAACCAGCCATTCTTGGGCGTTCGAATGGCCAGGCTGGGTGTTCGAACAGCCAGTGCATATTTTTAATATTTTGCACTGTCACCCCTTATCCAACATCCAAAACCTTATAACAACCATCCAATGGCTATTGAAAATATATGGGTCAATTTCTAACCACCTAGGGTATATGATTAAGGTGTTCTAAACAATTTCACCTATGGTAACCACTATGTATCTAGGTCACTTACATTCTAAAATTGAAATGAAGGTAATGATCAGAATGTCTTTAGTTGATCTTCTTCAATCTTCATCTTCACTTGACTTGGAAGCTTGTAGTTAGGGATCAAGACACAAGATCCACTTTTTGACAATGGAATTAGCCAATACCAAAATATGGACTTTAGAATCTCCTCCTTTGGCTATTCCGTGTCAAAACCAAACTGAAGTACATGACTTGACACAAACTCACCCAAACACATGAAACAGTGAACTAGGACATCACATGACTCCAACACAATTACATGACACCAATTAAAAAAAAACTCATAAAATGAAGACACTAAAACTCTTGTCATGTAAGATCTATCTACTGTAAACCTACACTTACACATGCTCATAAACAGAACACCCAGTGAAGCATGTATGTAATATATAAATAGATTAACATAGGTATTGCAAGGAATGTACTGATCTAGGGAACTAATACCCAAACATTCTCCCCTATTTTGGCACAATTGTCAAAGGTAGTCATGAAGCCAATATAAAGCACAAACTCCCCCTCAACAACTCAACTTGATCTTCTTTCCCTAAGATCAAGGATACCACCAAAATCAGGGCAACTCATGCTAGAAAGGCCCATGCCAACTAAGAAAGAAACACAAAGTTAAAAAAAATATCATGTGTCACACAAACATGCATCATAAGCATTCCAAGCAGTAGTAATTTAAGGTTACAAATCCAATGAAGAACATGATTAGTTAGTTTGACTGAGGATACATATCTAACTAAATCTCACAGAATGGTAAAGCATAGCCACTTCACTTAGTCACATTTAGTGAACAATTCAAAAGTGAAGCTTTGTGTGTAGTGGTGGTCTGACTAGATACTAAATCAAGGTTTCTTTCCCTTTCCAAGGATATGACATTAACCACTAAGGGGACTCCCGGATACTTAAATCTAAGAAGTCAAACCTAGTTAGATCCAGATATTCTGATTTTTTATATTTTGATACTCCTTTATCCATTTTTATTTAACTTAATATATTTTTCTTTTACTTTTTGGTCAAATTGCTCCGAACTTTGTAAGACTTCTTTTGATGTTCTTTATCTGAACATATCTTTTCATGCAATGATGAATTTCACTCTATCCAGATAGGTAGTCCTAGCTATTGGCAGTATGAGCTTTCACTCTAGCAACCCAGATAGATAACTATTGTCCACATAGGTAGCCATTACATACTGTTTGCATCCAATAATGACTTTCACACTAGCTCAGTAGGTAGCCCTTTTCATATCAACAATTTTTTCTCCTGGAGGATACACAAAATGGGGATGACTAACAATATGGTCATTCTTGATTGGTCATCCTAGGCCACACTTTTGGGATAAGTCAAACACTTGTAGATTGAAAAATAGACCTCTCAACAGAATTAGTCAGAGTGCATGTGAAATTGCGAAGCATACACACATGAATAAGTCTAAAACTTGTCTAATTTTCAGCCTAACCAAGAGACTATGAATGTGATATATCCTCAATCAGTAACAAACTCATGTTCAACCCTGGACAAGTATAGAAATAGAGATCACAGAAGGACTGTAGATCATGCAAGGGCATCATGACAAAAAATATTTTTGGATTTTATAGTTTTTCAATGTTTTATTTTTGAATTTTTCAAAATAAAGAAAACAGGAAAACAAACCAAAACAAATAACAAAAAAAAAATTAAAATTACTAGTATACACAAGCAGCATAGTACTAGGACAAGATATAAAAATAACAGCACACCCTAGGCTAAGACAGGCACGAGCTAAGTGAAGCCCTTCTGGTCTTCCTTTCTCACCCAAATGGCTTTAACAGATTTGGTGATGACCCTTTGGTCATTAATCATTTTAGATGAGGTTTTGAACAAGACCTTTTGCCTCTTCCTCCTATTCCTCATTTTCCAAGATTGAGTCATAAAATTATAATAGGCATATTGGTTCTTCCCGTTTCCTCCATTTATATATAGCATAAGGATTGCCCCGACCATGCCACTGTCTAGAGTTATTATAGATATTCAATATATCATCATTTAACTTCCTAGACATATCCACTAAGATATCAACTCTTCTTTGAAGATTCCCATTAAAATTATGTTGGTTCCTAGAACCATGATTGGGCATTCTTCGAAGTTTAGGACATCGAAGCCTAATATGACCATTCACTCCGCATTTATGACATGTAGGAATGAATTTCTGAGTAGAAGGGTCCTTCCTATTTTCAGGAGGGTTCCTTTTATCACCAGGCTCAGTGTTCGAGGTAGATGGAGTTCCCTTCACATCTCCACACCTCTGATCTTACTCAAGATTAGCCAACTTGATTTCAAGACTTGTCTTTTGATCAAGACAAACATGCAAATCAGATTCAAGAAACTGAATCTTGACGAGGAAAGCCTTCTCTTCCTCAAGCTGCGGCACAAGAGCTTTCAACCCTGAAGCCACTTGGTTTAAGGCATCTCTTTCCATCCTCATTGATTTTACCTTATTGGGCATGAAAAACTAAGCTTTTTTCAGCTTTAGGCATTCCTCAAATAGCTCATCATAGGCTACCTCGAGGTCTCCTTCAGACTCTGAGTCATTCTGACTCTCTTCATCATCATCACCATCACCATCACCATCACTATGGTGTTGGTTACTCATAACATTTGAAGAAGATTCCTCAACCCCAAATAAGGATGCAGTGAAGGCCATATAACCCCTAGTCTCCTCACAAGAAGAACTATCTGATTCATCAGATTCAGATTCACTGTCATCCCTTACATTGCCCTTAAATATTTTCTTATTAGAGCACTCAGCGGTAATATGGCCATAGCATGGGCATTCATAGCATTGAACACATTGGGATGTTTTGTCTGCACTTTTAAGATGTTTCTTGTTTTCAAAGTACTTGGATTTAGGCTTCTCAAAAGATTTTTGTCCTTTCATATTAGATCTCTTATTAAATTTCAGATATTTTCTTAATTTCTTTGCAAATAAAGTCAACTCTTCTTCATCATCCTCAGAGTCATTATCTGAACCATCTATGGATTCCTTGATGGATTTCAAGGCAATAGATTTTGGTTTCTTAGATGGGTTCAGATTTAACTCATAGGTTTGGAGAGAACCAACCAACTCCTCAATTTTGAGAACATCAACATTTTTGCTCTCTTCAATGACTGTAACCTTCAATCGAAATTTCTCAGGGATAGATCTCAAAATTTTTCTAACGATTTTGGACTCAGGAATTCTTTCCCCTAGATTGAAACTAGAATTGACAATGCCAATCAGATTAGCATAAAAATTGTCAAAAGTTTTATTATCATCCATTATTAACTTTTTAAACTTAGAGGTCAGCATAAGTTTGGAGATCTTGACAGTTGTAGTCCCTTCACAGGTAATTTGAAGAATATCTCATGCCTCCTTCGAAGTGTCACATTTAGAAATACGTCGAAATTCTTCGAGTGTGACAGCAGCAAAGATTGCATTAAGACTTTTATTATTTTATGTACAACTTTCAAGTTCTACATTGATCCATTCAGAAGAAGGTTTAGGGATGGTCTGGTCATCTATGGCCTTTGTTAGATGGGTTCAACCTTATTCAACAGAGATCCATACTCGCTCATCCAAAGATTTTAGAAAGGCTCTCAGACGAGCTTTCCAATAGGCATAATTATTCCTATAAAATAATGAGGGACAAGAGATGGAACCTCCCTCTCTTTGGAGATTCATATTCACCGAATATAAGAATGAGATCGCACTAATAAATTAGTGAACCTCCTCTGATACCAATCGAAAAAATCCAGTGAACCTCAAATCTAATGTTTGAGTTGAGAACTCACAAATTCAAGAGGATGGTTAGGTATCCCTACAAGTCTATCTACCCTTTTTAAGATTATGCAATCAAATTATTAATTAAGGGATGATGAGCTTAAAGTACGAAATAAGGGGAACAAGCAAACCACAATACAAGAGATTTTTATATGAAAACCCTTATGGGAAAAACCAGGGGACCTAGTCCAGCAAAGCAAATCTACTAAGACAAAGTACCAGATACATACAGACTTATATCTCACCCAAATAGGACTCGACTTCCTCGATCCATGGCTAACCCTACATGCCTCAATAAGTAATCATGATCTCGCAAGACTCACAATCTACTGCAATAGCCTGTTCTTCTCGTCTCCTCTCCTTCAGATTCCATCGATCAAATATCACACCCACGATCCTCCTCAGATTGATCTCCTTTGCAAAGGCTCCGGAACACTCCGACCAATTGTTCTTAACAGAACGGGTTGATGGTTTGATTATCAAACAATTCCTAGTTGGATTCCAAACAATAAGAACACCCAAGCAAGCAAGAATGAAACAATCAATGGCTTGCAATCTCTAGGGTGGAAGATGAGAGGAGAATGGATTGGGGGAACCCTAATAATCCTTTAGAAACTCTCTCAAAACTTTCTAATCTTCTTAGAACGAGCTAAGCGATCATCCAATAAATAGCTAAGGCAATAGGAATTGCCAAAATAGACTTCGGATGGTTTTAGAAACCAATTATATGAGGCCTGTTCGAACAGCCATGAGGGGCGTTCGAACGGCCTTGGATTTGGATGAAAATGGCTAAAAACGGGGGGCCATGCAAGCTACTATATTTGAACTTTTATTGCCCGTTCGAACGGCCAGCCAGCCATTCTTGGGCGTTCGAACAACCAAAGCATATTTTTAATATTTTGCACTGTCACCCCTTATCCAACATCCAAAACCTTATAATGACGATCCAATGGCTATTAAAAATATATGGGTCAATTTCTAACCACCTAGGTTATATGATTAAGGTGTTCTAAGTCAATTCCACCTATGGTAACCACTAGGTATCCAGGTCACTTACCATCCTAAAATTGAAACGAAGGCGATGATCAGAATGTCTTCAGTTGATCTTTTTCGGTCTTCATCTTCCTTGACTTGGAAGCTTGTAGGTAGGGACTCAAGACACAAAACCCACTGTTTGGACAACGGAATTAGCCAATACCAAAATATGGACTTTACAACCCTTAACCATACGAAAATTGGGTATTTATAGATTTAGGGTTGCCAAAAATCGAAAATATCCTTTGTTCGTAACTATTCCCAATTTTTGTGTGTTGGACTCATCGACGAGTTTGGGTCTCCAAATAGTACTCGTCGACGAGAATGTTTTCAGGACATTCTGTTTGAACACTGTCCATTGAACTCGTTGACGAGTGGTTTTTTTTCCTGAGATGGACTCGTCGATTAGTGGAACCCGATTTTGCCTATTTTACTGATTTTTCACATTCTATCCTACTTATGGACTTTTCTCTATTGTTTTCAACACCCATAAACACCAAATGACACTTACTTTAAGGTTTTAAAACATCCATCACACTATTTTTTTATTTCAAATCATAATTACATCAAGGTTTTTTGGCCCTTTTTACACGAATTATTCACATGAACTGTGACTCCAAGTTTCTGGGGTTCTACATCCTCCCCTTACAAGAATTTCGTCCTCAAAATTAAGACGATACAAAATACAAACAAACTTCCAAGCTCATACAATTAATTGAGGGTATTTCTCCCTTATTTCTGTTTTGTGCTCCCACGTGGCTTCTTCTCCAGCATGATGTTTCCATTGAACAAGAACCAAGGGACACATCTTGTTATGCAAAACTTGATCTATGCGGTCCAAAATCTGAACCGGTTGCTCTACCATGGTGAGATCCTCCTGAATTTCCAACGGATCGAGATTTATGACATAAGACGGATCCAGGATGTATTTCCGAAGCATGGACACGTGGAATACATTGTGAATTGCCGCCATGTGAGTAGATAGAGCTATTCTATAAGCAACCTCACCAACTCTGGTGATGATCTCAAATGGACCTACGTACTTCGGGTTAAGCTTGCCCCTCTTGTTGAACCTCATAATCTCCTTTCTAGGAGAAATCCTCACATAGACTTGATCCCCAACCTAGAATTCCAAGTACCTGTAGCATGTGTCTGCATAGCTCTTCTGCCTGTCCTTGGTAGCCTTCAGTCGCTCCCTGATGATCCTGACCCTATTTGTAGTCTGCTCCACCAATTCAGGGCCCAATACTTTCGTTAACCTTACTTCATTCCAACAGAGAGGAGACTGGAAACTTCTCCCATTTAAGGCCTCGAAAGGTTCCATCTGGATGCTCGCTTGATAACTATTGTTGTAGGCGAATCAACCAATGGCAAGTGTTCCTCCCAACTGCCTCGGAAGTCCAACATACATGCTCGGAGCATGTCCTCTATGATTTCCTTGACCCTCTCAGTCTGCCCATTATTTTGAGGATGGAAGGCGGTGCTAAAGTCCAGACGAGAACCCATAGTGCTCTGAAAACTCTTCTAGAACCTGAAAGTAAACCTCGGATCCCGATTTGACACAATGCTAACAGGCACCCCGTGTAAAAAAACCACTTCTTTGATGTACAGTGCTGGAAGCTAGTTCGAGTTGAACGTTGTTCGATAGGGCAAGAAATGGGCAGACTTCGTTAAACGGTCAACCACCACCCAAATGGCATTGGAGTTCTTCACCGTCCTTGGCAACCTAATAATGAAATCTATGGAGATATTCTCTCATTTCCACTCAGGAATCGGAAGGGGTTGCAAAAGACCTATTGGTTTCATATGCTCGGCCTTGATCGTCTGGCACACCAAGCACCGAGACACATACTCTGCCACCTCCCTCTTCATGTTTCTCTACCAAAAATGTCTTTAAATTCTGGAACATCTTCGTACCCCCAGGATGCACAGTGTACTTGGACCGGTGAGCTTCATCTAAGATCTCACTCTTTAACTCCGTATCAGTAGGAACACATAATCTTCCCTTAAATGTGATGACTCCATCATCATTCAAGGAGAATTCATCACTCCCATCACTAAACTACCTTATCTCGGTAAGCAAGTAGCTCCACATCCAAACCCTGCAACTCTCAGATCTAGACCAGGATATAAGGCCTAATCGTAAGGTTAGCCATGAATGAACCAAAGGTAGGAATGCTGAAACTGGTAATGAGGTTCGCCATGACCTCCAACATCTTCCATACGAACCATCATGTGGGCTACAATTCCAGAAGGCTTCCTGCTCAGAGCATCTGCCACCACGTTCACTTTACTCGGGTGGTACTGGATGGAGCAATCATAGTCTTTCAAGAATTTTATCCATCTACGCTGCCTCAAATTTAGCTCATTCTGAGAAAATAGATACTTTAAGCTCTTGTGATCCATGAACACATCAAACTGTTTCCCATAAATGTAGTGCCACCAAATCTTCAATGAAAACACAACTGCGGCAAGTTCCAAGTGGTGTGTAGGATAGTTCTTTTCATGCTATTTCAACTGTCAGGATGCATAGGTGATGACCTTCCAGTGCTGCATAAGAACACATCCTAGCCCAACGTACGAGACATCGTTGTATACTACAAATCCACCACTCCCTGATGGAACCGTGAGAACGGGGGCTGTAGTAACCAGTTTCTTCAACTCTATGAAGCTTGCTTCACACTTATTACTCCAAACGACCTTAACATTTTTCTACATCAACTAAGTGAGCGGTGCCACTAGACTAGAGAATCCCTCTACGAATCTCTGTTAGTATCCTGCCAACCCGAGGAAGCTACGTATCTCGGTAACACTCCTGTGCCTCTCCCAATTCATCACTGCCTCTATCTTTGCTGGATCCACTGAAATGGCCTTGACAGATACAACGTTGGCCAATGAATGCCACCTTTTCCAATCAAAATTCGTACTTATTCAACTTGGCATACAAGCTATGCTCTCGAAGAATCCTAAGTGTGAGGCGAAGGTCTTGATCATGATCTTCCCGTGCCTAGGAATACACCAAAATGTTGTCGATGAAAACAATGACACACCGATCGGGAAAAGGTCTAAACACCCGGTTTATCACATCCATAAAAGTTGTCGGCATGTTCGTCAAACCAAACGGCATAACTAGGAACTTGTAGTGCCTGTACCGAGTCTTGAAAGCAGTCTTCAAAACATCTTCGACCTTAATCTTCAACTAATGATAATCCGATCGAAGATCAATCATGGAGAAAAATGTCGCTCATTTCAATTGGTCAAACAAGTCGTCTATCCGAGGTAATGGATAACGATTCTTGATCGTGACTTTCTTCAACTACCTATAGTCAATGCACATCCTCATCGACCCATCATTCTTCTCAAAGAAGAGCACTAGAGATTATCACGGTGACACACTTGGTCGGATAAAACCAAGTTATTGCAACTCTTTGATCTGCCCTTTCAACTCCTTAAGCTCTACTGGGGCCATCCTGTACGATGCCCTAGAAATCAGAGCAGTGCCAGGAGCAAGCTCTATCACGAACTCAATCTCCCGATTTAGAGACAATCTAGGCAATTCCTCAGGAAACACGTCCAAGTATTCACTCACAACCGGAAAGGCTGAGGATTCTCGTGCCTTCGGGTTCAAAAGACTAAGAGTCACAAAATGGGGGATGTCTCTCCTCTGCAATCCTTGGAAGTGAAACGGCTTTACACCTTCTAACTTAAAATCCACCATCTTCTCAAAATAAGCCACGTGCCCATGGTGAGTCGAGAGCCAATCCATTCCGAGAATGACATCAAAGTCTTGGAACTCCAGGATCAAAAGGTCGATCGACAACTCGTTTGGCCCAACTTGAACCACACATTCCTTGTACATTTGGTCAGCAACCACTGATTTGCCAAGCGGAGTCGAAATGTAAAACTCATGCGCCAAAGGACTTGACTTGGATAAAAAGCCCTCCGCAAAACTAGGTGAGACAAAAGAATGAGTGGATCCTGTGTTGATCAACACTCGGGCTAGACATTCATTTACTAATAAAGCGTCCGTGTACAATAATAACAGACATCAATAGATTTCAAGAAAGAATATACATAGTGTATAGGTAGCATGTTATACACATCATATAATAGCAAGCATTCATGACTTGAAAAATTTAGCACTCTAGCATACCTTGCACAACATCGTCAGATGCATGTGCATCCCATTCGGTCATGGCAAAGACCCGACCCTTGTTTTCCTGGTGAGGCGGTCGTGCAAACTGTGAGGGCCTTGATGCTTGTGAAGAGCCCTGTTGAGAAGGCTACCGAATCGGGGGCCTGCTCCCCTGAGACCGTGATGGAAACTTTCGGTGGGAACAATCTCTAATCATGTGGCCCTGGTCACCACTATGAAAATATCTACCAGATAGCTTTCGACACTCTCCGATCACATGCCTCCTACTACAATGAGTACAGACCTCATAAGAGAATGTAGAGGGTACAGGTGGCGCATATCCTGTGGCCTGAGATAGTGCTGGGCGAGGTGCCTATGTAGTCATCGGGCTAAAGCTAGTGGCGAAAAAGGGTGAGAAGCCTACGACGTAAAATAAGGCCTCTGAGACTGCGTTGGACCTGAAGGCTGGTACGGTGTAGTCTGAGCCCTCTTCTCAGGAGGAGCTAAGCTACTGGACTGGCCTCTAACCACCTCCCTTCTCCTAAAAAATTCCTCTGAATTCATTTCTACGAATTGTGCTTTATCTATGACCTCCGCATAGGTCTCATGCCTAAATATAGAGACCCTATCCTTAATGTAGGCCTCCAACCCCCTTTCAAACTTTTGGGCCTTCGTAGCCTCTATAGCTTTTATATGCGGAGCGAATCTGGACAACTCCAAAAACTTGGCATCGTACTCGGCCACAAACAAATTTCCTTGCTCCAAGGTAATGAATTCAACTTCCTTCTACTCCTTCATTCTTACCAGGAAATACTTCTTGTAGAAGACATCCATAAATTCCCCCCAAGTTCACCCTTGACCCAGTCGAGTCAAATCCCGAGTCCTAACAGCGGACCTTGACCAATGATCGGCCTCACCTTCCAACATAAAGGTGGCCTAGGTGACCCTCTCTGCCTCAGTGGGCAACAATACTGAGAACAACTTCTCCAGATGCCTGATCCATGCCTCTACCACTAACAGATCATTGCTACCATAAAAATATCGAAGGCCTCATCCTCTGAAATGTCTCTATCCTTGCTAGCGCTCTATTTGCCGGAGCAGCTATGAGTACTGTAACAGGAGGAGGAGTAGCAGGCTTCTTGACTGCCAGTATAGCCAATGTCTTAGCTATTGAGGCAAAAGCCTGAGCCATTTTAGGCAGTGCATTACCGGGTGGAGGGGGTGATCCATTACTCTTCTATGGTTTCCGCAACCCCGTGTGCCACATCTCATGACTTGTCCTAAGAAAAATAACAACCATGAGTCTAACTTGAAAATCAAATTTATTTCAATAGCCATTTCAACAATCACTTAATATTTAATACGTACATAATAATACATCCAAGGTATACATTGCAATAGTATAAGCATACAAATTATGGTTCCTAGCATAAGACACAAGTTTGATTGAGGTTCCAACTGGTTATGGACTAAGACTAACTGATTAGTCTATACTTGGAATACGACTCTGTTCTTGGACATAATGCCTTGTTTCAATTCATGGTATCAACTCTAAGTGACCCTAAAGAACCTAACGCTTAAGCTCTGATGCCAAAACTATCGCGACCCAAAATCCCCCCTAGGAGCTTAGGAGACTTTGGCTCATGACTTGACTTACCATATCAACCATCCTGCATAAGAACAAAGCATACTATAGCGAAAGCTAAAAAAATTTTCTTTTATATACATGATTGTATTTCAATAGTTTTATACAATAACAACATGACTAAATGTAAGAGTGGACATGCCCACCCATCAAAATTCAAAATAACAACTCTCTCTCTCTCAGCAACCACCCTAATAGGGCCAACTATCTGAGTCTCTAGCCTCCACATAAGGCTCTAATGCAGGTTCCACATGAGGCTCCTCCTCACCATAGTCCCACTCAATCCATTGATTAGGAGCACAAATATCGAACGGTGTATCTACCGACATCAAAATGTATGACTGAGTATTGAAACACTTAGTGAGTACAAGCTACTAGCTAACAGTGATATAATACAATTCATAGCATACTGGAAATTTAAATGATACATTCACGTGCATGCAAGAAACCCAAGTACAAAATCCTCATTTAAATCATATGTCCATACTACATAGATCATACTTTAAATTAGCTTTTTTTGTTTTCAAAACTCGTTTGCCGTGCTTAAAACATTGTTCTTCTCTTGTTGTGTGAGAATCATGGTTGTCTTGTCGTGTTCTTGTTCTTGTCATGTGAGAATCATGCTTGTCTTGCCTTGTTCTTGTTTGACTCATACTTGTCTTGTTTTGTTCTTGAAGTCAGATATTAGTGTGTCCTTGAAACTACTTGAAAGTCGGTTATGTAAATACCCCTCATCGAAATACTTGAAGCAACTTGAAGCCGGGTGCGTAAACACCCTTCATTGAAATTGAAAAAAGGCACACTAATATCCTTGACCAACCCAAAGTTTGACATTATCATTCTTGCTTGTCTTTTCTTGAAGCCAGATATGACATATCCTTGGATATGCCCTACCCTTGACCAACCCAAAGTTCGGCATTATCATTCTTGCTTGTCTTTTCATAAAGCTAGATATGACATATCCTTGGTTATGCCCTATCATTGACCAACCCAAAGTTTGACATTATCATTCGTTCATGGAATCACTTGTCTTGTGGTTTGGTTTACTTTCAATTACTTGTATTTAGAAAATCTCGGTCATGCAATACATGCTTGTGCATAAGGGATTTTGTGAACATCATGCTATCATAGGAAAACTCAAAATAATCACATGTTGGGATTGAAAGCATAGTTACATTCATGAATAAACCTTTAAACATGCATACATATTCATTGGTCATCATTAATATAGCATACATTGCATAAATCATGGGTACTTAGCCTATTATATCCTTAACATGCTTTATAGTCAATATATTTTGGGGAAATATGATCAATGTACTAAATAGGAGCTACTTTTACCCAAATCTCAACATTCAAGCTTTAACCATCTAGGTTATCACTAAATCAACTAGTAAGGTGTACTTACCTTGCAAAGGCCAAATCTTGGCTTGTAAGATGGCTTGGACACGAATTTGAGCTTGAGGTGAAGATCCACGCTCAAGGAAGAAGATCCAAGCTTGAGGAAGCCTTGGAAGCAAGGATCGAGCTCCACCTTGATCTCAAATGGAAAGTCCCTTTTGGAACCCTAGGTCTCTCTCTTTTTCTCTTAAATAATGTCTCTAAATTGGTGTCATGTAATAGTGTTGGAGTCATGTAATGTCCTAATTCACCGTTTTGATGTGTTTGGGTGAGTTTGTGTAAAGTCATGTACTTCAGTTTGGTTTTGCCACGGAATTGCCAAAGGGGGAGATTGTAAAGTCCATGTTTTTGTATTGGCATATTCCGAAGCCATCATTGACAGAGATCGATCGGAAGATCGTGGACTATTTTCGAGACACAAAGAGATGTACGAGCAGCTGCGGTTGATCATGGGACTTGAGAGTACATGATGACTTTTCGAGGCGTGGAGGACTAAGAAATGAAGGATTGTGGAGTTGAGTCCGAAGGAGTCAAGTTCGAGTCTTGTAAGTTCTTGTTTACTTTGTCTTAGTGGATTCTCATGGCTGGACTAGGTCCCGTGGTTTTTCCTGGAAGGGTTTCCACGTAAAAATTCTTGTGTTGTGGTTTGCGTGTTTCTCTAGATTTCCGCACTTGATTATCATCTTCCCTGGAGTTAAATAACTTAATTTAAAATCATTAAAAAGGGTAGATAGACTATTAGGGAAACCTAACCATCCCCTTATCTTGTGAGATTCTCAACTCAAACCCTTGATTTGAGGTTTACTAAATTGTTTTGATTTTCACATCTCTTTTAACTAGCATAGCTGAATGCCAATTAAGCTCATTTGCTTTAACAAAGAGGTCACTTAAACAGATAATCAAACCCATAATCCTCGGGGGTAGAATACGATGAAAAGCAAAATTCTCATCTAGAAACTTTGTCCTGTACAGAACATGTCAAGACCTCACTGCACTAGGGGCAGGGGGCAATCAAAAGCAAGGAGCAAGCCCATCTCCGATCATCCGACGTAATCTCCAATCAAAGCTCCCCCAAGACAATGCTTGGAGCAGGGGGGCAACTTAAAGTAGAGCTGACACCCGCCCAAGTGACTGAAAACTGTGGGAAAAGCTGCACAAATTTGCTAATGGCAAATGCCTCACCCGACAAAGCAAGGGGCAGTATCGGACTGACCATCGGATCCCGAACCAATCAAATAGGCAAAATCAAAGTACAACGCTTAAGGTCTTGCCTGATAACGCTTGCACTTTTAGCCACTTCTAGAAAGGACAAGAAGCCATCTTTGGCACCCCTTCATCCCCTTCAATGTAAACCCGCTTTATAGATTAATAAAATTTGCTAGTTAGCCCCTTTGAGCCTAACAACCTTCCTTTCATATAGCCTTTTCAGGGACACCCTCTCTTGCAAATCTGTGGCATTTACCTGAACTACATCATGACCTGATCCTGTAAAGGGTACGTAGGTAACCTGACAAATGAGGTGCGGTCATTAAAGGGATCATACCTCCCCTAATCTCCACTATGCAGAGTCAAACCATCTTCAGTGGAGCCAAAGCCTCTTCGGAATGTCTCCTTGGAGAGATAGAGCAAACCTCTCTGGACTTCCCCAGTCGAGTCGACTCTTAAGGGTGTAAAAACTTCCATCAAAGGAAAACCCAAAATAGAAGTTGAAACATTTCCAAGAGTCGGAGACTCCCCACAGAGACAACCTCTCTGGACTCTGTCCCCAGCAGAAACCTTTCAGGAAAAATTTCTCCTAAAAAAAAATCCTCAAGCAGAGATAACCTCTCTCGAAACTCTCCCCAGCAGAGACAACCTCTCTCAAATTCCCCAAAAAAAACTCTGCTGGATATCCAAAAGTATAAATCCTTAGGAAAGTACAACAGAAGAGACCCCCAAATGAGTAACTGAAAAGGAGAAATCCCAGGGTGTCCTAAACTTCGGTCCCCCAGCTTATATTTCATTATATCACAAGTCTTCCTATATCCTTTAGAGACTGAAAGTGCAAGCAGCTTATCATGCAAATATTTGAAAGCGAGATACCAATATCCAAGGCAACGGGAACAGAACTCCATTCAAAACCATTGCGGGCCCAATAAAAACTAGAAATGGCATTGGTGCGCAAAAGTTACGTGAACCCCAAACCTGGTCTTACGACCAGGGATAAAAAAGGAAAGAAAACTTATCAGCTTCGCAGACATGAGGAAAACCGGCGACGGCCTCACAAAAGTTATGTGAATCCCATGACTTGGTCATTCCAAGGGTAAAAAAGGGAGAAAAGCTGAAGAGCAATTTCGCAACGGAATCTGGAACAATTAGGCTCGCCAAATTTCCAACAATCCCCCATAGGTCACTAGCAGATGGCCTGGAGAAACAGATCCCCTGACAGTAGTATCTAGCAGAGTCAATTCCCCAAGTAAACAACTGATAATCTCTAGCAAAGTGTCACTTCTAGCAGATCATCAATAATGGTCCATAACAGGGGCACATTCCCCAGTGGATCCCTAGTAGAAGCCTCAAATTGCTCTCTACAAATATTCTCCCCTGCAAGAATCTAAAAGCATCCAGTTTGCTTTTCAACAAGCTTCTCCCCAGCTGGAGTACTCAATCAGCAGCAAGGCAGAGCAACTTTCATTGACAAGGCGACCCCAGGTCCTTAGCAAAGCCCGACTCCGCAAGGTGCAAAGCACGGCTTCATCAATGTCACAACAGGACAAATCTACTTGGCATCGTACTCTACCTCTAAGGACAAAATTCATTCACCTTGTGAAAGTGATCTCCTTGTTAAACCATATAAGTGAAGGAAGCATTCAACTTCCGAGTCTCCTTCTAGTCACCATGAGAGTCCCTATACTCGTCAGATCAACCATCCTCGAAGTCTCCCGAGTCTGTCAAATCCTATGACGTCTCCTAATCATCACCAGAGTCTCAATACTCACCGGATCAATCACCCTCCAAGCGTCTATTCATCGGCTTGGCATGATCGAACAAAACTCAGCAGTCGCTTGAGATGCATCACGATTCCAACAAGAAGCAAGAGCAAGATCGAATACCTCTGGAATCTTCATATAACAAAAGACTGGTCTCCTAGAGTGAGTCATATACCCAGCCTTCCTTCAACCTGCATGCCGCACTAGGGAAACCAAGACCAGTCGAACCTCCCATGCATCAACATAAGTCAAGCCCTGCATGCCAGACACTAAACGAAGTTGCACACTAGGTTCACACACTCAATCGAGTCGTATATAATGCACTCTAGCTACACAGATCCAGTAAAACTACACACTAGATGCAAACACAAAATCTAGTTGTACACTAGTTGCATACACTCAATCGAGTCGCACATAATGCACTCTAGCTACTCAAATCCAGCTGCACACCAGTTACACACACTCAATCGAGTCGCACATAATGCACTCTAGCTACTCAAATCCAGCTGCACACCAATTACACACACTCAACCGAGTCACACATAATGCACTCTAGCTACTCAAATCCAACTGCACCATAGTTGTACACACTTAATCGAGTCGCACATAATGCATTTTCCCTAATCAAATCCAGCTGCACACTAGTTACACACACTCAATCAAGTCACTCTAACTGCACACAATCAAGTTGCACTCAACATCCTAACCACATATTAGCTGGATACAAGGTGAAAGCCTCAGCCAATGCATTCAAGTCGCACAACACATTGCACTTTAACCGTATGCACTTAATCAAGTCACCACTACAGTTGCGTACCAGTTGGTTCTCAGCATTATTCCAAACATGATCATAATCCAATGCCTTTCGGCCATATTAACATCAATCTGGCTAGCGCCTCCAGGTCATGCCTCAAATCTTTAAACTTTCTGTGGGTACTTTTACAACGTACACCACCTAACATCCTGTGTGTACCTTTATAGTGTACACTACCTGTATGTCCTCGATATCCCGTGTGTACCTTTACACTGTACACTACCCGTATGTCCCCTCTGTGACACCCCCGTGTGCCCTTGACATCTCAGGTGAGCTTCGACATAACACACTTTGTCGACACCTCGTATATCGAACGTCCTGTGTCCTCCGTGACAACCTCGTCACACTGCAGCACTATCTCCTGCATGTCCCCCTTTGTGACACCTTCGTGTGTCCTTGGCATCCCAGGTGAGAGTCGACATAATACATTTGTCGACACCTCGCATGCCGGACATCCTGTGTGCTCCGTGACAACCTCGTCACACCGCAGCATTACCTCTTGCATCTCCCCCTTTGTGACACCCCCATGTGTCCTTAGTATCCCAGGTGAGCGTCGACTAATACATTTTGTCGACACCTCGCATGTCGGACATCCTGTGTGCTCCGTGATAATCCCATCACATCGTAGCATTACCTCCTACATGTCCTCCTTTGTGACACCCTTGTGTGTCCTTGGCATCCTAAGTGAGCGTCGACATAATACATTTTATCGACACCTCGCATGCCGGACATCCTGTGTGTTTCGTGACAATCTTGTCACACCGCAGCATTACCTCCTATATGTCCTCCTTTTTGACACCCCCGTGTGTCCTTGACATCCCAGATGAGCATCGACATAATACATTTTGTCGACACCTTGCATGCCGAACATCCTGTGTGCTCCGTGACAATCTCAACACACCGCAACATTAGCTCCTGCATGTCCTCCTTTTGTGACAGCCCCGTGTGTCCTTGGCATCCCAGGTGAGCGTCGACATAATACATTTTATCGACACCTTTGCATGCCCGACATCCTGTGTGCTCCGTGACAATCTCGTCACACCGTAGCATTACCTCCTGCATGTCCCCCTTCTGTGACACTCTCGTGTGTCCTCGGCATCCTAGGTGAGCGTCGACATAACCCATTTTGTTGGCACCGCATATGCCCGACATCCTGTGTGTACCTTTACAGTATACACCACCTGCATGACCTCCTTGTGACACCCCGTGTGTCCTTGGCATCCCAAGTGAGCATCGATATAACAGACATTGTCAACACCTGGAATGCCCAACACCTTGTGCAGTCTCAACACCCCATGTGTCCTCCGGTCGATCCGGTTAATATCCCCTGGAAAATACTGTTTTAATCAATCCCCCCTCGCCGCTTCCGAGTGACATTTTCTTCCGGCCAGCACCTTAAGGCCACGCCATCCCTACATTCCTGTCCTTTCCCTGCTACTCGCTATCCTCTAGCAATAGTCTTCATCACTTCACCATAATCACCATTTGCACAGCATGCATCATTCCTAACCTCCATCTCGGTGTAAAAATCGGATGTTTCTAGTCTTTGCCGTTCAATCGCCATCCTGGCACTCTCCGGTAAAGAGGGGCAGCTGTAAGCACCCAATTTTTACATCCTGCTTAACCATGGTTGACCTCTATTAACCATGGTTATCCCCGGCCAAACCCTGGTAGCCCTAGGAAAACCCTAAATCCAACCCCCTAGTCTACCGGACTAGGCCCATTGCTACCCTTGGTGCACACACACACACCCCTAGCCTTGGCACGGGCTCATGTGCCAGAACTACGCTCGGTCTGATCTCACCCCTATATGAGTACGTAGGCAGCCCAATCCGGGTTTGACCTTAGTCTTGGATTTTTCCCTTCTTAGATTAGCATTATCTCAAATACTTAAGGCATTTGATTAAAATTGAGATTAATTTGGCTTAGCCTTAGCAAGTAGGGAACCACTGAAAAGTAGAAGTGTCGGGGTGCCTAATCTCTTTCCCAGACTTAACCGAACCTCTTGCCCTAATCTCTGATCGCAGACCAAGACCTTATCCAAATCCCGGGGACTTATCCCTTTCGAATGAATAGGTGGCGACTCTTAACTTACCCCGTGAGATTCAAACTAGGGTTTCCCAAAACCCGCCCTCATAAGGCTGTCACGGAGCACACAGGATGTCGAGGACACACAGGGGTGTCATGAAAGAAACATACAGGAGGTAATGCTATTTTGTGACGAGACTATCACAGAGCACACAGGATGTCGGAGACACATGGGAGTGTCACAAAAGAGACATGTAGGAGGTAATGTTGTTTTGTGACGAGACTGTCACGGAGCACATAGGATGTCGGGGACACATAGGGGTGTCATAAAAGAGACATACAGGAGGTAATGCTATTTTTTGATGAGACTGTAACGGAGTATACAGGATGTCGGGGACACACGGGGGTGTCACAAAAGGATTGAGGCATGATGCTAGATTTGTTATTGACATGGCCAAGAGGCACTGAAGTTTGATCACATTGTGTGATGCTAATGCAAAACGATGTCATGCAGGGGATAAAGATGAGAATGTTTTCCCATGACTCTGTTGATTGGTGTTGCAGTGACGGCTGCTTCTGCTTTGCTTGCCGGGGTTGCTTGGTGCAGGTCAGTACTGATGGAATTTGATACCAAAAGTTGCTTTTGAAAAATCATTTTTCAGAAAAAAGTTTAGAAGACCTTTTGTAAAGATTTTTGCTTTTGACGGAAGAATGCTTAGTTAGCTTTTAGATTTACCAGTAAATCGCCCTAATTCAGAGCTTAAGGGGAGTTATAGGTTGTCTTTTCACTCTCGGAGAGTAGAATATGACTCGAAGCAGGATGCTGCTGAGGATAGCAAAATATGTTCGAACGTTGTTACAGGCTGGCGACCTTGGCTGAGGAGAAGCTTTCTGATGGGCTTCGGAAGCTTCTGAACTCTTGCTAGGAAGAGTATCACTGAGAGCCATTACAGGCTCCTGTTGGGGATCCACTGGAGATTTGAGGACTATTCACAGTTGGAGATCCGCTAGGGAGTGGGTTTTCACTGTGGGCCACTGTCGAGGAAATTTCGTGGTGTTTCCGCCTACTGAGGATGGAGGTTTCCGGGGATGATTGGGGATTCCGGTAAGCCTGATTGCTACCGAATTCTGTTGCCGAATTGATTTTTAGCTTTTCTCTCTTTTTTACCCTTAGAATGACAAACTCCTGAGTTCGCATAATTTTTGCGCAATGAGGCCATTGCCGATTTTTCTCATGCCTACAAAGTTGATGATTTTTGTCCCTTTTTTGACCTTAGTGATGAGACTAAGTCTGGGGTCGCATAATTTTTGTGCAATGAGGCCGTTGCCAGTTTTCACTCATGCCTGCGACTTGCTGGGAAAAGTTGGTCCTCTCCCGTCATTACCCTGAATGGCGTTCCTCTGGGAAATATAGGGATTTTGTTTTTGTCGAGGGTGTAGATGTGATGTTGCACTTGCACTCGTAGTTTCTAAGGGATCTAAAAGGAGTTAGAGTAGGACGAAATGTAGGCTGGGGGACCGACGTTTGAAACACCCTGGGATGTAGTTGATTTGCATTCCCTTGGAGGTTTTTTTTTGGTGCTCCGCTGGGGAATCTGAGAGAGTTTGTCTCTGCTGGGAGAAAGAGTCTGGAGAGTTTTATCTCTGTGGAGAGTCTCTGATTCTCGGGAATGTTTAGACTTCTATTTTGGGCTTTCTTTTAATAGAAATTTTGTACCCTTGAGAGTCGACTCATCTGGGGAAGTTGAGAGGATTTTGACTCAGCTGGACTCTGTGGGGAGAGGTTTTAGAGGGGTTTATTGGCTCCACAGGGGAATTACCTGTTCTAGTAAGGGTTGACTCTTGGGGATTCTTCCCTATTTGAGGGAGAGGATGGCTCTTCTGAGGAGAGTTTGATTCCATAGGGGAAGTGGTTTGGGAGAAGCTGATTCTACCAGGGATAAAGTCTGGAGAGATCGTTCTACTTGGGGAATCCCTGACTTTTGAGAATGTTTCAACTTCTATTTTGGGATTTTCCTTGATGAAAATTTTGTATACTTTGATATCAACTCCTCCGAGGAAGTTGGGAGAGTTGGACTCTGTTTAGGGAGGAGTTTGACTCTGTGGGGAGACATTTTTAGAGATTTTGACTCTACTGGGAAAGATTGACTTTGTATGGGAAAGTCAGGGGAGGTATGATCCCCTTTTAGTAACCCCCTGTTTTGTCAGGTTGCCTACGTACCCTTTGCAGGATCAGATCATGATGTAGTTCAAGCGAATTGCCATAGTTTGGCGAGGGAGGGTATCCTTAAAAATTTTTGTGAAAGAAACGCTGTTAGGGGCTAACTAGTGGATTTCATTGATTTTATGAGCGGGTTACATTGTTGGGGATGAGGAGTGTGCCAAGGATGGCCTCTTGTCATTTTCCAGAGAAACTAAGAGTGCAAAGCGCCTATCAGATCTAGACCTTAAGCGTAGTATCTTTTGACTTTGTCCATGTTGACGGGCTTTAAGAGGTCTTCGTCGTCCATGCGTCCGAGTCGAAGGGTGCCGTCGGAGAATTTGTCTCAAACGATGTATGGGCATTCGTAATTGGGAGTAAACTTGCCCCTCGGGTCAAGGCGGTTCGACAATATTTTTTAGACAACCAGGTCACCGAATTCGATGTTTCGTGGCTTAACCTTCTTGTTCAATGCTCTAGTCATATGCCTCTGATAGGCTTGGGAGTGATTGATGGCTTTCAGTTGCCGCTCTTCAATCAGATTCAGCTGTTCATACAGGGTCTGGACCCTTTCTGCTTCTGAGATGTCTACTTCCATTAGCACCCAGAGTGATGGAATCTCTACTTCGATGGGGAGGACTCCTTCTATACTGTAAGCTAGAGAGAATGGTGTTGCCCCTGTTGAGGTTTGGATGGCCGTTCTGTAGGCCATGAGTGTGTATGGAAGCATCTCATGCCAGACAGAATAGTTGTTTGCCATCTTCTCAGTGATCTTTTTCAGGTTCTTGTTGGCAGTTCCACTGCACCATTAGTCTGCGAGGTGTATGGTGTGGAGTTGTGATGTTGTATTTTGAATTTCTGGCAGAGGTCAGTCATCCCCTTGTTGCAGAAATTAAGATCATTTTCAGTTACAATCTCGAATGGGACACCGTACTGGCAGATGATGTCTTTTTTTATAAAGCGCTGAACTACAGTGGTTATGAATCAATGTCAATTTGATGCTTTCGGAGCTATGGGTCTGATGACGTCAATACCCCAAGTTGAGAATGGCCAAGGAGCAGTCAGGTTGTGGAGCCTTGTCGGTGGTGTATTGATCTTGTTAGCATAGATTTGGCATCTGAGTCAGATTAGGTTCGGCTACCTTTTGTACAAGATGCCCCTGAGAGGACAAACTGAATGGCTAGTCTTCTGATTGCCTGGTGATCAGTTTTGCTAGCATCGAGTGGGAAGGTCCCATCCTTGAGATATTGCTTGATGTCTGTATACGAAGGGTTGTTGTCATTCACTGCATCTAGCTTGAGGTAATAGGTAGGCTAATCCTGTTGCTGAATTTCAATTAGTCAGAGTATGATGCCTTTGGGGTCTGTACCATGGAGGCAAGGTTAGCCAGTGCATCGATGAATCTGTTTTGGTTCCTGGACCTGTGGCTGAAGGTGATTCTCTTAAATTGAGTAATCAGCATGTTAAGGTAGGCTAGATATGGGACTAGCCTTGCTTCTCGGATGGCCTAAGATTCATTTGCCTGACAGATTACCAAAGATGAGTCATCATAGACGTCTATCTCTTCAATCCCGATATCCAGGGCTTCTTTCAGACCGGCTATGCATGCCTCATATTCTACTTCGTTGTTGGAGCACTTGAATTTCAGCTTGACTGAGATGGAGAGTTGTGCTCCCTTTGGTGAGATTAGGACTGCTCCTGCCCCGTGTCTATGACTGTTGGTAGCTCCATCAAAGTATAACTCTCAGTCGGAGTATTCTTGCTCTTCTGCTTCTGCATACAAAATGACTTCATCTGGAAACTAATCATGTACAGACACATAGTATTATGCTGGACTGTGAGCTAGGTGATCTGTTATCGCCTGCCCCTTGATTGACTTCTGAGTCATGTACATGATGTTGAATTCAGACAACATCATAAGCCATCGGGCATTCCTTCCGATGGTAGCTGGCTTTTTCAGTAAGTACTTGAGTGGATCCATCCGGAAGATCAGGATTGCCAGATAGGAAAGCAGATAGTGTTGCAGTTGTTGAGTAGCCCAGACCAGTGCAAAACAGGTTTTCTCAAGAGTGTTGTACCTCTCCTTGTACTCTAGTAGGCACTTACTGATGTAGTAGATAACTTATTCTATTCTGCCTGTCTCGTCATCTTGTGTCAAGACGCACCCCATGGAGGTTTCCTGTACTGAAATATAGAGTAGCAGTGGCCGTCCCGGTGTAGGGGCATAAGTACTGGAGGGTGTAGGAGATACTGCTTTATTTTGTCAAAGGCTTCTTGACACTCGTCTGTCTTGACCGTAGGTACATTCTTCCGGAAAAGCTTGAAGATCGGTTCGCATATCAGAGTGAGTTGAGAGATGAATCGGTTGATGTCTGAATTCTGCCAAGGAATCCGTGGATTTCCTTTTTAGTCTGGGGAGTCGACATTTCAATGATAGTCTTAGCTTTGGTTGGATCAATCTCGATGCCTCTTTTGCTGACTATGAAGCCGAGGAGCTCTCCTAATGAGGCTTCAAAGACACATTTGGCCGGATTCAGTCTCAAGCCGAACTCTTTGAGTTTGTCACAGAGTTTCTTCAAGTCTTCCGAGTGCTGTCTGACAGTAGGTGATTTGACGATCATGTCATCCACATAGACTTCTGTTGATTTGTGGATCATGTCGTGAAACAGCGCAGTCATGGCCCTCTGGTAGGTTGCCCCTGTATTCTTGAGTCCGAAAGACATTACTTTATAGCAGAACGTGCCCCAAGGTGTGATGAAGGAGGTTTTCTCCATGTCTTCTTCTGCCATTCTGATCTGGTTTTATCCGGAGAAACCATCCATAAATGAGAGCGTTTTGCGCTCTGCGGTGTTGTCAACCAAGATGTCGATTTATGGGAGCGGGAAGTTGTCCTTAGGGCTCGCCTTGTTCAGGTTCCGGTAGTTGATGCACATCCAGACTTTTCCGTCCTTCTTGGGTACGGGCACGATATTGGCCAACCATTCAGGATAGGTTGCTACTATCAGGAAGCCTGCATTGATCTGCTTTACTACATCCTCTTTGACTTTCTGTGACCATTCGAGCCTCATCTATCTCAATTCCTGCTTAACTAGTTTGACTTCAGGGTTCAGGGGCAGTCTGTGCACCACCAATACTGGGTCCAGGCCGGGCATGTCTGCATACGAATAGGAAAAGACGTTACTGTAGCTTTTCAGAAAGCTGATCATGTCTGTTCTCTGTTGGCTGCTCATGGTTGTGCCAATCTTGAAAAGCTGGGGGTTTTCTTCAGACCCAAGGTTGATGGTCTCGGTGTCCTCAATGTTTGACTATAGGATCCCTTCACTACGTTCTAGGAGATCCAGAAGCTCTTGAGGCAGTTCCTCTTCCTACTCTGAGTCATACTCAACTTCCGAAAGTTCCAGAGGGTTTTAAGGGTAGCCTTAGTACAGGCGATTTCCTGGTAAAACATTTAGCTAAGTTTAGCTTGCATATGTTTGTTGTTTTTAATTTTGGTGGCTTCAGGACACAAGGCCTTCCAGTGGAAGAGTCCGTGTGATTTCGTCATCAGCCAAGATGTTTGTGTAAAACATGTTTTTGAGTCAAAGTTAGATTTTATTTATAAAAAAAATGTGATTGTTGTTTACAAAAGTTAACTCAAAACAAAAAAGAGGCCGACAATGGCCTGATATTTGGATTTTGCAAATAGGAGCAAAGAGAGAATAGAAGGAGGAGAAGGGTGATGCTTCTCCACTGCTTGGTTTAACCGACCTGTCCTGCACTGTGGCTGCCTCGGCCCTAGCTGGCCTCAATAGTGAGAGCCTCAGTCCACCAACGGATTAGTGGCTGGCGACTGGATGACGCTTCGGCGCTGTTGGAGAGGGTGTAAACTTGTTCTCCCGCTAAATATTCTGCTTTAGTAGCATTTTTGACAGTTAGCTCGTCGAACATTTCTGCCATATTGAAAACCTCAGGATCTGGAATCCCTGAAGACTTGGTATTGGACTGGGGTGTTGAGGCAATTGGCGTAGTGGATGTGTTAGGGTAGAATTGGAAGGTTCCAACTGGGAAAGTTATAGATATGTGGGGTCGGGGTTTAGGTTTTGCCGACCGGCTGTTATTCTGTATTAGCTTTACGAGATAGTCCTCATATGTGGGCTTATAACCCAATCCAAATGGTGTTGTGTAGCACGGAGGTACATATCTTTTCCTCATCCCTTGGTTTCTGGCTCCCAGGCTTGCCCCGAGCTGATAATTCATGTTGGCCATCATCTCGACAAATGGCGGGATCTACTGCATCTTCTGTTCTTCTATCTGGGCGATAGAACTATCCTACTCGAATTGTTAATTCATAAAGGCAGTGCCTTGCCCTAGCTCCTGGACGTCCCCGAGGGAACTCGCCAATTCCTCTGATGGGATCACGACCAAGTGGTCATCCTGTATAAACTTGATTCTCTGGTGGAGAGAGGAGGGAATAGCTCCGGTCGCGTGGATCCATGACCTCCTGAGGAGCAAGGTAAATGAAGCAGGCACATTTACGACTTGAAAGTTTGGACTAAACTAAGCAGGTCTGACCCCGATGGTCAGATTGATATCGCCTAGATTTTTCCTTATTGAGTTGTCGAAGGCTCTGATCGTCATGGGTTTCTTCTTTACTTGACTGAGATCCATACCCAAGCTTTGTAGTGTTGATAGGGTGCAGACGTTTAGGTCGGAGTCATTATCTATTAGCACCGATGATCGAGTTTTGTCCATGCATTGTACTATGATGTAGAGGGCTCGGGTATGGTCCCTGTTGCCGTCTGGTATATCATCTTCTATAAAAGAGATAATTCTAGGTTCTAGCACTTGCCCTACCATATGCCCTAGCTTTTCGAGCGTGATGTCTGGTGTCACGTGGGCGTTATTAAATACTCGGAGGAGTTGCTTCCGATTGTGCTCGGAAGTTAGAAGGAGATCCAAGATAGAAATCTATGCCAGAACTTTACTCAATTGCTGAGTTATGTTGAATTCTTCCGCCTTTTCCAAGATTTTTAGCAAAACTACAGAGTCTGCTGCTTCCTTTTCAAGGTCTGATACCCTTTTTTTTTTGGTTTCTTTCCCTTTCTCTTTCGCCTTTGCCAGCTCAGCTATCGACAATTGATACACCTGGCCAGATCAGGTGAGATTGGCTATGCTTTCACTCTCAATGATGAGAGAGCGAGGAACGGGTACATGATTGAGGGTGAAAGGTTGAGAAGGGATGTAAGGGATCTTGATAGGGCCAGTGGATGTGGAGGCTTGGGCTAGAACTGTGGGCCAATTGGTGGGACAGAGGATTATGTAAACAATCTGCTCTTTATTTGATTCAAGAGCGGGGATTTGTACTGGGGCCTGGATTGCCTGGATATTTGACTGGGGAAGAGGGATTATAACTGGAGGTCGGTAAGAGGGTCTGATGATGCCGTCATCAACTGTGGGTGAGAGAGGTCTCAACTGCCCTGCCCCGTGCTCTTCCCACTGTATAAAATTGACTTGGTTGTTGTGTGGGGGCGTGGTGCCTGGTTAAAGCTGGTATTGCTAGGAGTCAGCTCAACCTTGCCCTTATCCAAGAGATCCTAGATGGGCACACTTTAGACTGATGCAATAGTCAGTTGCATGGCCCAGGCCTTTATGAAAAGCGCAGTGTTGATTGACATCATAGTTTTTGTTTCTCTTGTCTGGGTTAATGCAAGAAAACTCTGCTTTGTCAGAAAGTCTAGAAGTTAGCTGAGAGTGTAGGGTATAGGAGTAAAGTTCCTGGGGCCTTTGTCATGTTAACGGTTCTACCCCTGGTTAGATCGAGTTGGCCGAGTGTTTCTGATAATCGACTACGGCTGAGCTGTTGGAGCTAGTAGTCTGATGGGTGCTAAAGAAGCCACCATGTGTACACTTTCTTTCTTTCTCTAGTCACGAGGACCACTGTTCCTGCTGGTTGAGGCTGTTGCTTTGGAGGGATCAAACCCTAGACTGGAGTGGATGACCCACTCTTGATGGCAGTCTCTATACGGGCACTTGTCTTGACGATGGTGCTGAAATCTACCACTGGTAGTGTTACCCTAAGAGTGGAGTAGGGCTGCTTCAAGGTGCCCATGAATATACTGGCCAACTCCTCCTTAGGGATAGGATTAGGGATTTTGGCTGTCGTTTCCCTCCACCGGGTGGCGTATTCCATAATCGATTCATTATTGCGCTGGCTCATTTGTTCAAGCTGGCTCCTCTGTGGTCGGAGTTCCTTGTTGAAGAAATACTATTCCACAAAGCTATCCATGGCATCCTGCTCTGTTATGATCATTTGTTTATCTATAGACGTCCACCAAGTGAGGGTTGCCCCCTTCAAGCTCTTCTGAAAGTACTGTATAAGGAGGGACTGATTCTTATTGTGCAGGAGCATTCCCTCAGGTATAGCTGTAGATGTTGCTTCGAACAGCCTGAGTCGTCGTATTTATCAAAGTCTGGTACTTTGAAACCTGTGGGAACGACATCTCCTAATGAGAAAATCAAGTCCTCTAAAGACAGACTGTTGCTGGCAGATGCACCCTTCATCCGTCTCATTTCCTCTTTCATCTGTTTGATCTCCTCGTGCTGATCACGAAGAGATGGTGTAGGGTTCAAGGATGACGGTCTATCTTGATTGATGTGTAAGGCTTTAGGCTGCTCCGCCCCCTCAAAATGTTCATACTTCATGTCACCTCTGTCATCAGTAGGTCCAATGTTAGGGATGATAATCAGAATATAGTGAGGCTCATGGATAGGTTGCTCGACCGATTCGCCAGTCGGGATCCGGGGAGAAGGTTCGTCAGTTCGGGTTCCAATTAGAATCTTCAGAGATTCCTAAACACTATCCAGTTTTGCTTGCATGGCCGTTATATCTCTGTCATGTGCCTGTAGGATTTCGCTGGTTATTTGCTGCTGATCTGCCGGTTTTGCTATTGTATCTGAACTGCTTTCTGATATGGCTCGGATGGGTACCTATTCTGAGACTGGTACTTCTCTCAGGACCGCGTCTGCTACTTCTACGAGAATTACAATCATAAAGCGAGTCATGGGTTGGCTCATGCAACTGAAAAGAATGCAACAGCTAATCACGATTATGCATGATTTGCAAGATAGAATGCAGGAAATGATTTTTCATTGAATTCATGATTGAGTGTGTGAGTACATGACAGTGACTCAAGAAAAGAAAAAGACTCAACCCAAAGCAGGTCCACAGGGATGAAAAAGTCAAGTGGTCAGGGCATGCCCTCAAGGTCCATGATCTATTGTTGGAGGGATGTGATCTCAACCTCCATATATTCAATTGTTTCCGTAGCATTGAACATGCGGAACCCAAACTGTCGGATTCGATTGGTCATCTCAAACTTTGCACTGTTAAGTTGCTCTTGATGGAAGTGCAGCTGGGCCCTGATGATGACGGTCTCCTTGGCATTGCCCCTGTGTCTCTTCTGAAGGAACTGGACTGTCTGCTCAAGTTGTTCAACTGGTTCCTGCATGGCTTGGAGTTCACAGTGCTGCTCCGCTTCTTGTTGCCTAAATGCTCATTGGGCCTTCCGTAGCCTCTTCTCTTTCTTATGGATCTGTAACTGTCATTCCAGAAAGATGTCTCTCCAGGGAACCACCATTTCAGTGATGGGTATGGTTCCACGTGATGGAGCTGAGACTGGTGTCGGTAGTTCCCTACGTGTGGGCATACCGGATGGAATGTCAGGGTCTTCCATCTATAATCGGTATGCTGAATCAGTCGGTGGTCTTGTTGTGACCACGAAATTTGGCCATTGTTCTCTCCTAGAGCTTCATCAATCTACTTGGAATTGGCGAGTGAGGTGTTCAAATTACACTGTGAAATCGGTGAAATCATTCTCCAAACTATCTATCACCAGAATGCGTTGAGGGAGTCCAAACTGGCAGAGGACTCGGAGTGGTATAGAGGTTACTGAGCCGATGAGACCTGCTAGGACCATGCATCGCCTTCCTGCTATGACAACATGTGGTAGTTGTTTACGGACCAGCCACACGTATTCCTATGTAATTTGTTTCTCTGTCAGGTTCTAGAGGAGCTGGTAGAGAGTTCTGATGTCTGTGGTCACTATCTTTATTCTAAGAAATCTTCCTGGGTAAACTATATGCATCTCGAGGGACGTCGGGGACCGATATGATGGTAGGCAGGTGTGACACCAGCTACAAGTGTAATAGCGGTGCGCTGGCATGGAAGATGCCTTTTCTGTGCTCTGACGCTTAATTGAGAGCCTTGAGAAGCTCCGCAAGGATGACCACCGTCTTGGAGTCACGCATGTCTTCAATGATCCCCACCAATACTGAATCGGCAAGGGTGTGGCACTTTGGGAATACCAGTTGGGATATGATGATCAGTGTAAAGGCATTGAGACCCGAAAGTTTAGCTGTCAGGGAATCAGGGTTCCACCTGGGCTGGTATTGTTTCTCAAGAAATTTTATAGACACTCATTCGTAAGTGCCGCTAGCATCGTGCTGCAAGGAAGCAGACTTGATTTGTAAAAACCTTGAGAGGTCTGCCTAGAATGATGCCTTGTAGTGCGGTACTATGAGATCGCCTTCCATGGTTAGGCCAAGAATGCGTTGTATTTCTTTCAGTGTTGGACCAAGCTCGTTCTTACCAAAATGGAACACCATGTAGGATGAGTTCCAATACTGGATGGCTACATTTAAGAGGTGCCAGTCTAGCTTAACCATGGATAGGTCTAGGGTGTTACCTATTCGACTAAGCCCAAGCGAGATGCTGGCTCTGAGTGAGGAGGTGCACGGGCCGTAAAGACTGACCATTTGACGAGACAATCTCTGAAGGACCTGCCATTTACCTAGACATACGTACAGATTGTGTATGCAAAGATGATGCGAGAAATGATGATGCATTTTTTTTTTAAAATTTTGACTAGGTATGACGAGGCACACATGATCCAATAGGGCAATCGAGCAGAGGCCTGGAATTCTTTATCCGGACTATTGGGAACCAGAGCCTATCAGGTTAAGGCATGGGATTGGTGCAATGAAGACCTATTTGCTTGAGATTTGAATCCCATATGTTATGTCGAGATACGAGGTAGGATATATTTTATTACAAGCACAAGTTTGGCTCATCACATGCCCCTAGATGGTTGCTTATTTGGGTAGAATGTGCCCGGATAGTCAATCATGGTTGGGGATAGGTATATGGTGTAAGCAGGTTAGGATTTAGAGTATTCCTCCAGGTTGGCTGCTTATAGACTATACCATATCCTATGTTGTATGTATACATGCTGGGGTAATACAAGTTTGTTCCTAGCAAGGTGGGGAGATCACTTACACCGTGGAGTAACTCCGTGGACCTTTAAGACTTTTAAGCCTCTGTCACTGAGGATAATCATCTAGCAGCCGTAAGTGTAATAAGCCTGTCTAATGAGTTTGTGAGTTGTTACACTACTATGCTATGTATGCTATGCACAGTAAAAAATACACCAAAAAATGTATAAAGAATTAGTATTTGACTAAATTTTAAGGCATTTGAGTAATGTTGATGTTAATTTAGCTTAAACCTAGGTTCCGGGTTGAACATTGAGATAAGTTCGCTAATCCCCAGCAGAGTTGCTAGAACTGTGAGCACAGATTTCTACTCACTGGTTTTATGTTAAGAGTCACCACTTATTAATTCAGTAGGGATAAGTCTCGGGTAATGGATAAGGTCTTGGTCTGCTTAGAGGTCTAGGTAAGAGGTTCAGTTAAGCTCGTGGAAGGTGTTAGGCACCCAGCACTTCCATTTTACAATGGTTCCCTACTTACTAGGTTTAAGCCACATTAATGTCAAGTTGATAATCAAATGTCTTAAGTTTAGTTTATACGAATCCAAGAAGGGAAAAGCTAAACTATGGTCGAACCTGGGTTGGGTTGCCTACGTATTCATATTGGGGTGAGATCAGACCGAACGTAGTTTTAGCCATTGAACCCGTGCCGAGGCTAGGGGTGTGTGTTTGCCAAGGGTGGCTAATGGATTAGTCCGGTAGACTAGGGTTAAGTTGATCGAGGTTGGTCAAGTACATGATTTAAGCTCAGTAGGCTTAGGGTTAGTCCGATAGACTAAGGTTTGGGCCCGGTAATCTAAGAGATTGGGTCCGGTAGGTTGAGATTGGGTTTGGTAGGCCAAGATAAGCTCGGTAGGCTTTGGATTGGGTCCGGTAGGCCGAGGTAAGTCCGGTAGGCTTTGGATTGGATCTGGTAGGCCAAGATTGGTTTAACCGGTAGCTAAACGGGTCTAACCATGGTTAGGGTTGCTAACCATTGTTGGGCAAGGTCCAAGATTAGTTTTATGATCCTTAAATGTTGTTTAATAATCTTTAGGGATTTTGTCCCAATTCCTCTAAGGTTAAGTGGGGCTAACCATGGTTAAGACATGAGTTTAACTATGGTTAGTTCGGTTAATCATGATTAGGCAATCTACTAAGTTTGTTTGGAATCACACTGCCTTTTTAGATTTTTCTGGAATTTATGAGATTTTCTAGGGTTTAAGTAGGCTTAACCATGGTTAAACCAAGTGTTAACTATGGTTAAGCTCATTTAACCATGGTTAGGTATGCTTGCACAGTCAAAAGTTGATATTTTCTGTCACTCCAGATTATTTAAGATTTTTTGTGATTTTTAAAGAATTTTTCAAGGTGGTTAGAACAGCTAACCATGGTTAACTCTTAACCAAGGTTGGGTTAACCCATGGTTAAGGTATGAGACAGTCTGGAATGGGTCCAGGGGTGTTTAGGCAAGGCCTAGGGGCTTCCCACTAGGCCTGAGGCTCTGTAAAGCCCAGAAAATCAAGCAATAAGGGAATGGCGTTAATCTGCTTACCGTCATTCCAAACATTTCCCTATTTGTAATGACGGTAGACAGTCTACCGCTATAAAAGGTACTCTTTAACCGTAGTTCAAGTCTCTGTAACTCAAGTTAGGGGGGATCCACGGGGTCCTAGACCTATAGGGAGGAAGACGGGACTTCAGGAAAGAGATTAAGCCTGAGGTGGGCCCCAGGGATGGCCAGGAGTGGGCCCCATAGTGAGCCAAAGACAGGCTGCTTACCATTTACATAAAATCATAAATGGCAGTAGATCATCTACTGCCATTATTGACAGTTTTACTTTGCGTATATTTTAACCATGGTTAGGTTAAAGGGGAGGGCCTGTAAAGGCCAGGATGGAGGTCTTAGGTGTCTGACCCATGCCCTGGAATGGACCAGGGGTGTACCAGGTGAGGGCCACATGGGCCGCAATAGAAACCTCCAAGAATGGCGGTACTGAGTTTACCGCCATTCGTGAAAATTTTTCAAAAATTGAGCCATGGAGGTGGTTCCAAGGGCTTTTCCATGAGATGAGGGACCCCCAGAAGCCCTTGAGGCTGCCCGAAGTGTTGATGTACCCTTGGGGGAGCCCCCCTGTCATGGGATTTTTGGCAAAACAAGAAAATAAAAGTCTCTTGAAAGTACTAAGGGCTCACAATAATATTCCAAAATAATGAAAAAAGGGGGT
Organism: Tetracentron sinense; assembly: GCA_015143295.1. Lineage (NCBI taxonomy): Eukaryota > Viridiplantae > Streptophyta > Magnoliopsida > Trochodendrales > Trochodendraceae > Tetracentron > Tetracentron sinense. Next base: position 19,501,983 of record CM026560.1, on the reverse strand, counting down.
AGGGGGAAGCCCTACCCTGTTGCTAGGGTCCTAGCCGAGGAGGTGGCCTGCGGTGGTGGCACGCTTGGTGGCTCACGGTGGCGTTGCACAGGGAATAGGGGTGAGCTAGGACGGTACCTGGGATCTGCTAGGGGTGCTCACAGAGGCAGGGAAAGAGCTCAGGCCTTGGTTTTTGCAATAGGGGTTCGAACTGGAGGTTTTTCAGATGGTTTGGAGGTTGTGGGGGTGTCCCCTTTATAGGCCAGGGGTTAGGGACACCCCTGGTATTAGTACTAGGGTGGATGAGGTGGTTAGAGGTCGAAGAAGTCTCCCGAGAAGCGTGCTTGACCACCTGGAGGGTGGTTGTGCTGCTGGTATACGTTACAGGATAATGGTGGTAGATGATCTACCGCTATTCTCAAACCTGTGTAAAAAATAATATCGGTGAAAACATTACTGACAAACCTAGGTTTTAACCAAAGGGCTTCTGGCCCATTGCAGGCACGCGGTACGGGGGGTGAATTTGAATTTTGGGCTTGGGCCCAGGCCGAGGGATTGGACCCTAGGAGGGGTTTTAGGCTTTGGGGTTTAAGCCCTAAGGGCTTAGGCTTAGCTAGGGCTTGATTGTGCTAAGGTTTTGGACCTAGGGTTTGGTACTAGGTTTAGTTAGGGTTTACCTAGGGTCAATTAGGGTTAGGTCCTCGGGTTAGGCGTTAGGTCCTAGGGTTAGGCTAAGGTTACACCTAGGGTTTAAGCTAGGGTTTACCTATGGTTAGAGGTTAACTAGGGTTTGTCCTAGGGTTCAACTAGGGTTTGTCCTAGGGTTTAAGCTACGGTTAGGGGACTCGGCTGGGGGTAACCATGGTTAAGAATCCTTAACCATGGTTAGGATAGAGGTGTAAAAATTGGGTGCTTACACTTATCAATTGCTATTTAGTAAGATTCGAGATTATTATTCTCTAGGGGTATTTGATTCTAGGTGCTTTCCTTTGCTCAAGAACTATGCAACTTCAGTCCTAAATCATTGCTTTGTGCATTTTTGGGCTACAGTCTGCAACATAAGGGATACATATGTCTACATCTGAAAATATATTTCTCTTTGCTAATCCAACTACTCTTCTTAGCAAGGTTCAGGTTCAGTGGGAGCTTACCACTTACTCTAATTGGTTAGACAATTCTGACATGGATCTTGATCACAATTCAACATCTATCAATCACTAACTGTTAGACATGTATGCCCACAAAGCCATTCCGGAATTGTATTTATCTATTTTTAAATCAATAAATGCATATTTTACATTCACACATTGTCTTCTACATTGGGTAATATATCGAAAGTATCTCATTGGATGAGACTACAATGTCCCTTAGGTAACATTGTAGGAAAACCATCCAATTAGTTGATAACTGATTGCTAAGGAGATATAGTTTTTCCGATTCCTTGTAGACCTAAAATTGTTCTAAGTTAATCAGGAGGCATCTGGACAATGTATTCCTAATAACTTACACATTGTGTTCCATATGATGGAGTGATGAATCTCAATCACTGAGAGAAGGGTCTCTTGACTAAGATATGGATATAAGTAAGAAGTACTTATATTGCAACTGGATCACTCAGTGGATACCCTTAGAAATATACTGTCTTTATATTTAGGGTAGTCCATTTGACAGATTGTCCTTAACCTGAGAGGTCGACATCTTCTCTAGTATTTACCTATGTAGCTTTGATGTAGCCAATCGTCAATGTCCAACACATCGGACTAAATACGGGCTCGTTGGGTTATGTACGCTATACTGGAAGAAGTGTGTGTACGCTCAACAAGGATTCCACTACTCTTACAGAGTAAATAATATTGAGTTGATACTTGTCAAAACCAGACTTGAAAAACCCAGAGCTGGTATTTATCGATGAAATGGTTTTATCGAGGAATTTATTTTCTGTATAAAAGAAATGTAATTATTATTATTATTTCTTTTAAAGAATTTTTAAAATATTTTGCAAGTCCAAGTTTGACTAAAAGTATCAAAGAGAATGGGTTCTTAATATAAGTCAGAGATTAAAGACAGTATTAGATATTGTCCCGTAAGCTTATAACAATATTGGAAGTGGAAGGACTGATCTGTAAACAAATCTTAAGATAAAAATACCTGCAAGTAATTCTCTATTTTCTGGGGGCTAATCACATTGTGTTAATGGACATTAATTGTGATTGGTGGAAGTCCAGGGATATAGATAACATTCTATTATCCTAATGGAGTGTAGGAAAGGTGTTTCCTAGTAACAATGCTTTAACCAAAAGGTTGAGTGCTTGGTCCCACAACCGGAAATAGGAGATCCCTTTAAATCCCACACATAAGGACTTTCTTAAAGTATTTAATTTAATGATTTATTAAATTAATTTATTTCTCTAAGAAATCACTATATGGTATAGTGAAGCTCTAAAAGGTGGAATCACATTAGATGTGAAAAACCAAATGGGTAGGACCCATTGGGGAATATTTTAAAAGAATATTAAAAGTGACCAAAGGGTTAAGAACCCATGATGTGGCGTGTTGGGGTGGGACCCACCTAGGGTGGGACGTCCACTCCATGGAGATTACTTTATTGTTAATCATTAATTAGTTTCTAATTAATTAAACACCTTATAAGATAAGGTTTGTTAGTTAGTTAGTTAGTTACTAATTAAAGATTCCTTGTTGGACAAGGATTCTTCTAGTTTCTTGCTAATCAAGGAATCCTAATTAGATTAGGATAAGGAAATCATTAGTTAGTTACTAAAAGATAAGATTAGTTTCTATTTTTGATTATTCCTAATTAATTATGGAGAAACCAAATAGGAAACTAATTTGAGGAATTCTAATTGGATTAGAAAGTGGAAACTTGGGTTGCAACCAACCCAAGGTAGCCAATTTAAAGAGAGGACGTCCAAGGCTTTGGGACATTATTATTTTTCCAGAAATTTTCAGATTTGGAAATCCCTCTCCTCTCCTCAATTTCACGCCCCTCTCTCCCTATCCTTGTGGTGTACGATCAGTCCCCTTTCCCCTTTTCTTCTCCATTCTTGTGTTCTAGCTTTGAATATCAAGAAGAGATTCAAGAATCCATTCTTGAATATAAAGATTGGATCTTTTAATCAAGAATAAAGTGCTGGAATTTTTGGAAGGGCCATTAGCTTCCATTAGAGAAAGCTTTAAAGAAAAAGAAGGTCCGTGTGGATTGCGAAGGAGACTTGACACTTGTAAAGTTTTACCGGTATAGCTTTTATCGTGGATTTGACTTAACAATTTAAAAGTCGCAAAGGTATTGTGATTTTTACTCTCATTGATAAATTAGAATCTTAGTCAGATCTTGGGATTCGATGTATGCCCCCCAAGAACTGTTTTTCTAAAACTAAAAAGAGGCATACTTTCACTAATTCGCCCAGGTCAACTGCTCCCATAGTAGATTTTTCCACTATAGATAGAGGTGACATTCAATCCATAGGGTTCAGTCACAAAATTCAAAATTCTCAACCAGATAGTCCTGCAACTATGGAAATTGAACCAAGTGGTAATATTCTTAATGACGAAATTTAACCTCATACGATGTCATCCCCTGCGATGGACTCACATACATTGGAAATATCCTCACCTACTGAACCGGCTCCAAACCTAAATGCTTATACAAATACTGCTTTGTCTCCATCACAAATCAAGGGCTAAATATATAGATGTAGTTGCAATTAATTTTCCTTCTACAAAGTGCCAACAACAACATCCATACAACACTAGGTCTAAATTGGGAGTTGTTAAACGGAGAATATTGCCCTCATTATTTGCAGACTTAATTCTAACAAAACAAAAATCAATCAAGTCGGCTTTATCTCATTCAGGACTGTCTCAAGTAATGCAAGACGAAATTTCAGGCCTTGCCCTATAATCACACATGGGATCTTGTACCTCATCAACCTAACATGAAGGTAGTCAGTTGCAAATGGGTTTACAAGAGTAAATTGAAGTCATATGGAAGTCTAGAAAGATTAAAGGCTTGTTTGATTGCAAAATGACATAATCAGAATGAAGGCATTAATTTTTTCTGGAACTTTTAGTCTAGTTATAAAACCAAGTACTATTCGAACTATTTTATGTAGCTATTGTTTTTGGTTGGCTAATAAAACAATTAGCTGATGTGTTCACTAAGTTGTTTGTCAATTAATATTCAAAAAACAAATTAAAGAGAGCTCTTGAGGATTTTGGACTTATGCCTTAAGCCGAATCACATTAAATTCTTGTGTTATTCTATCTTTTTTTATTGTTCTTACTACATCATAATGCTGCTGGTGGGGGACTAGGGTATCATCAACCCACAAACATGCCCTTAAAACTGATTCAATGGGAGTACTCCTATTGGATTATGATCCTAGGGGTGTCAATGGGCCAGGCTTGGGCCTTTTTTTTTGTAATTTTTGAATAGGATCGGCCCAAGCATAAGCTTGACCAATTTACAAAAGGTTTTTGAGGCCTAAATTCGGCCTATTGACAACCCAAATATGAGCCCTCTAACCCTCACCCCTGCTCGCCTATGCACTGAAAAATCCACAATAATGCACTTGGTTAATGCATCCCCTCCTAGGGTTGTTGAAAATGTTGATGTGGCGTATTGTTCTGCTTTGAACTTGTAGGGTTAGGATTTTCATGGCTCTTTGGCATGATTCTTATGCATAACCCTCAAATCAAACTAATAAAAAAAATTGAGATGTTTGATCAATGGAAAGGATCAAGCAATAACCTCTTAATTTATAGATTTACGTCTTACATAGATTGCTTAGTTAGCATAATGCAATAATGAACACAAAATAATAAAGTATCATCTACATATCTATGCTAAATTGAGCTAAGGTGCATTACATGTCTGCAAATAAACCTCTACATGGAGGAGTACAATTGCTTGGACACATTTAATTTGTGCAAAAGCTTGCCAAAAACATCATAGAACACAATCTCGGCGTCGGTATGAGTCAGTTGCATAGATAGAAAACCTTGTCCATCGTAGAAGAACTTCATTCCTTGTTTCAATTCATCAATGTCGCCTCTCCATGCCTTCGAACCTCCTCCACTTGTTAAAAATTGGATTGGACTGCATTCCATACCCAATACTCTTAGGGTTCGTTCTTTTTACAAGAAATGGGTGAATGAAAAGAAAATGAGAGAAAGTAAAAGAAAAGAAAGTGATAGAAAAGAAAACAAGTTTTCTTTTTGGTGTTTGGTATCAAATAAAAAAAAGTGAAAGAAAGTAGGTTGATATTCCCAAATTACCATTCCTAATAATTAATTTTTACATGAAGGTGTAATAGATGATGTGACATTAGTTCAAGGGCAAAAGAATAATTCAAAATTTTAACATTATTTTCTTGCAAAAGAACCTACCTTGGAAAATTTCGAAGGAAAGTGAAAGAAAATTGTACACTAAAAGACAATAATCTATAGGTCCCACATATTCTTGTAAATTCCTTTCCTCCCAACCGAACACTCATCTCCTCTATTATCTTTTACTTTCTTTCATATTCTCGGTAAATGAACGCACCCTTAATGAACAATTTGATCAAATTATTTTGTTCTCAAGAGACTATTAAATCGTAATATGTTAATCGAATTTACCTGTGGTTGCTACTGATGTGTTCCAAGCAATGGTCGTGTCCATTAACGTAAAGATCAACATTGTTTGTCTGTAAATTCGTAAAGAAACAATGATAAGAAATTGTAGCTTTAGTCTTAAATTTATATTTTTTTTCTCATAATTAAGAATGTAATCACCTCAAGGATTGGGAGAAGCTGCTCTACAATCTCCTTGGTGTCACCGTGATGCCCTGCGCTTCTAATAGTATGGTGACCAACAACGATCTTCCACTTTGCAATTGACTCTCTTAATGCCAAATCCACATCCTATTTACAAAGCTAATAAATCTAAGCCATTCCCTACATATTGGGATATGATCTCTTCATGAAAATGAGCTTCTACAAGTTCAATACTAATAATTGAGTTACCTTAAGAAGGTTTGTGAGGTAATCCTTCCTAGGTGACACACCTCTCCAGTCATAGGTGTGGCCTTCAGGATCACTGAAGTATTTATCTACAAAAGGAGTTGTGTCGACAAAGAAAAACTCTGCAATTTCTGGCAAACATGAAAACATATTTCAATCCTAAGTGTGATAATTGGAGGAGAAATACTGGAATGGAAAATTATTTCACCTGCATTAAGAACAAAAGATCTCAAGCAAAGCCATCTACTATCGATCTTCTTGAGGACGGGGCTCAATTGTGCCTCCACATCGCCCCTATAGTCATGGTTTCCCAAAACTACAACAATATACAATTTCATGAACAAAGAAAAAAGAAGCAAGGATACTCCTCTAGAAAATGAGTCTATGTTGTATTCCTTGATCCTTTTGTGGTAGAACTTACCATTGTACCATTGCTTTTGTAGGCTCTGAGCAGTGTAGATTCTGGTAAATGACTCCTCAAATGCAGGATCATCTACACCAGTCAATCCATTGTCGTAGAAATTATCTCCAGTTGAGACTATAAAATTTATGTCTAGTTTCTCTCCAATTTTTCCCATCTGCAATAGATAAATTAATAAAGAAACATTAATTTTTATGGTTAACATATCTAATAATCAACAAAATTAAACATAGAAACTAGATTTATGGTTTTGTTCCCCATCATAGTTCTCTAACGTTTAACTTTTAAAAGATGTATAAAACACAAAAGAAATGAAGATAAAAATAAAGTAAAAAGGAGCCAAGTGATTTCTTTTTTCTTTTTATTCTATTATCTACTTTTAGTAGTTAGGGATAGTGGTAATTGGTGAGTGGACCCCTTGATTGCCACTTCATCGAGGTGGTGGTTGGTTTATGGCGATGGCCATTGGGGCGGAAGTGGGAATGGGGGTGGTGATGAGAAGGGAAATTGATGGTGGCAATGGCTTGATTGGTGGTGGTGAGAGTCATAGAATTTTTGAGAATTTGTGCTAAAGTGACTTTTGTTTTCAAAATTTTGTTGTAGGAGCACAACTATTGTTGGAATCATTCTGTACCAAAATGCAACTAAAAGTTGATTTCCATTCCCCGGGAATAGAAAATGGCTCCTTGGTGTCATGTCATATGGCCCCAAGGGTATTGTCATAAAGTGAAGGATTTATATATATGTATATACAAATATACAAGGAGTATGAAGATTAATGCTCCTTGTGCATCTTTTGGAAATGTGGTGCCTAGCTTTTGGTATTCAATTTGTTATTGGCTCTCTCTTTGATTTTATATTAAAGATAATAATATTAGGAGTTTAACTATGAAGGCTCCTTTTGTTTGCACGTAAATGGTTTTATGACGTAAATTATTTACAGTGTTAAAGTTTTCATGGTAAATGATGAATTTTTACTTATGTTTTCATTGTTTGGTTTCATTCTTGAAAATGACGAAAACAAAACGTGTTACTTGTGTTTGGAGTAAAGGAACATTGAAAATCATATGTAATGGTACTGATTTTGTTATTCAAATAAAAATATGTAAACAAAATATTTTTATAAATTTTATAATTGAACAATTGTTGTTGTTTAGAATGAAGAGAGGAATTTTTATCATTTTAAAAAATACATGTAAATGGATATTTTTGCCATTTGAGGAAATACAATTGGAGAGTTTTTGTCATTTTAGAAAACACATAGAGGATTATATTTTTTATTTTGTAAAATACATGTGAAGATGAGTATTTTTGTCATTTTAATTGACAAATATATGTGAAGAGGGGTATTTTCTCATTTTGAAAAGTATATGTGAAAATGGATATTAATGTTATTTTGAAAATATATTTGAAGAGTGATATTTTGTCATTTTGCAAAATATATACTTGTAGGGTGTCTGGCTTGGCCTGGCCTAGTGACTTGACCTTCCATTACTCATTATCTAGCGTGAATATAATATATATATATATAGTAGATATATAGTCATTACTATATATTATATGTTTATTATTAAAATTGTTATACATCCAAATCATAACGTTATAATTTTTTGGTATTATGATAATTTCATCAACACCCCTCTTATATAGAGCCCTAACCCTAATCCTCTTTGAATTTCTTGACTTGTCTCATTTCTCACCGTCTCAGACTCTCACTCCATCAATCAGTTTGTCCCTTTCTCTCTTTCTCTCTCTCCCAACATTCTAATATATAATTTGTATTGTATTATTAGTCTCAAGACTAGATAAATGAGGATGGTTTTAGCTTCCACGTCAAGTTTGCAGTCAGTGTTATCACGTCGGGTTTGTAGTCAGTGTAGAAAAAACAAATCATATGATCAAAAACTCTTCTTCGCTCTTCTTTCATTCTTTCACCCTAACCCTCCCCAAACAGGGCTTGGGGCTATCTAGTTTGACCAAAACTTTTCTTAGTTTTTTTTTCTTATAAGTGATGACAGGGCTAGGACAAACCTTGGCCTGACCCTTTGACAACCCTACTAATTATAAGGGATGAATTACTGAATTCTCAAAAAAGGGGGTATATTTATAAAATCTCAAAAAAATATAACATAATTTCTTTTCTTTTCTTTTCTTTTCAGACTTAAATAATATTCTTATTTCTTCTATATCATAAAAGATAAGACCCTAGGGACATTTCATAAATGTGTTGATAGATTTTTTACACAAATTTCGCATATATTCTCTTCCTTGTTTACTTAATTCCTATAAAACACCATTGTTTTCTTAGATAATTTTAGGGGACCTTCCTATTACATGTTTTCAAATTTTACTCACAAATTTTGCTTATATATTATCTATTTATTATAAAAGAGAAGATCCTATGAGCATTTCTATAAATGTGTTCTTAGGTAATTGTGTTCGTTTATAGAAATGTTCATAGGATAAATGTGTTCGTTTTTATTTCTAAAAATAAGGGTACCAAATTTTTTTTGTTATCTTGATTTAAAATTTTTTTTTACTAATTTTAAATTTAAAACAAAAAAACATTAAGATGTTGATGATGGAAAATAAAATCCTCCATCAACAGATGTTTACCAAGACTGCTTTGTCTAAAAATTTTGAAAATTTTACTTTAAAAAGAGAAAATAGAAAAGTGAAGTGCAGCCATGGGACCTACTTAATTTTTTTTTTATAACATTTTTTCATGAATGGCCAATTTTAATAATACAAAGCACATGCAACTCACCAGTCCAATTTTGTTTTATAGGGTAAGTTACTTATTGCAAGAGACAAAAGAGAAGCTGTTGGAGATACCCACACGAAAGAACGCAGAAACATCTCCCTTATAACTTCTAAAATAGATTGATCTGACCTTAAAAGCATATAGTAAATGTACTATTGTCACGTATAGGGAATTATACCCTCCCAAAAAGAAAGAGAAGCATCTAAATAAAATTATACCCTCCAAAAAAGAAAGTGGAGCATCTAAATAGAATTATACCCTCCAAAAAAGCAATAGTGAAGTCACCATCATTTGTGTGTGTGCATGAGTGTGTGGTCTTATGTAGGTTTGCCTTGTGGTGTTGTTCTCTTAACCAAAAACAAAAAAACATGTCACCATCATTTTAACCAAAAAAAAAAAAGTCACCATCATCAACTATGGCCCATGAGTGGAATTTTAATTGGCAACATTATGAAATAATAGGTCCCACCATTTTCAATTGAAATATCACACGTAATGGTTTTTTCAGTGGACATGGTATCTTTTCCAATAGTTGTTGATGAGGTGACCGTGACCATTCACATTCGTTCTTAAAATTTTTACATCTTTTGTGTTTGTTAATCAAAGTTTTGGTTTTCGTACATGATATATTTGGTTGGCGTGTTTGTTAATCAAAGTTTGTTAATCAAAGTTTTGGTTTTTGTGCATGATATATTTGGTTGGCATGTTTGTTAATCAAATTTTTGGTTTTCATGCATGATATATTTGGTTGGCATGTCCAATGGTAGGACGTTTCTCTCATTTTTGAGAGGACTCGAGTTTTGAATCAAAGGGTGTGGTGTTAATTCTAACCTAACTCACTAACATACTAGTTGGGGTTCAGCCTAACCATTTAACGAAGTAAAAAAAAAAAACTAAAAAATTATGTAGCCCATTGAAAGAATTGCTAACGATTTCCTCACCGGTAACTATTGGGGAAGATATCAAGTTTTTTCCTTGTTAGTTCCTCTAGCTCAAATAGTGAAGTTTGTCCTTTTATGCTGATGGTCACAGATCAAGTCATTTCCGATAGACTTCCAAGATTGTAGCTTCACTACACAAGGATTCGAGCTATTGCCATGCATCAAGTAGATAGTCAATGGCAGGTTACAAGTATTTTTTTTTGGGTAGGCTCTAATCATTTATCTATCTAGGTTAGGGGAGTAGCACTCATGGTGAGCTCAATGGCCACACTAAGACTGGAACTCGAGTGATGCCCTTAGTAACCCAAACCATGGGAAAACCCCTCCCCTCTTGCTCTCAAACCTCGTCCTCACGGTTTGAGAGCGGAATCACCGTTGGAGTGCGTTTTCTAATTTCATAGGGAGTCGGATTCTAGTTTGTAGAACAGTTTTTCAATTACGCTTAGCTTTTTTGGTTTGATTTGGTAGAGTGGTTTTTCATTCCACTTAGTTGTTTTGAACCAAAACTGTTTTTACCTCTTTTTTATCTCTTAAAAGGACTGACAAGTAAGGAAAAAGACTTGTAGTCTTTTCAATTTTTCTCTTTATTTTTTTAAAAAATTTTCAATCAACTGTAATGTTAGTTAACGTATAGTCAACACTTTTGTTCAACTTTAATTCTATTTATTTATTTTATATTTCATTATTTACTTTTTTATTATTATATTCTAGTGAAAGAAAAAAATATTTAAGCTTTTATATATATATATACCCTCACGCTCTGGAGGCGCTCTCGACCCTATCCTAAATTAAAATTTGATGTTTTCGCTCCCGCTCCTGCTCCCGTTATGGTTACTTAGGTCATACCTTCCCAAAGGGAGACACAACCACCGGTTACAAACTTACTAACCTTAATGGCACTAAGTGAAGTAATAGCACAAATTACGTTAATCATTAATTAATAATGCTCAAACACTTTTTGATGCCTCAAATCTCAAAGGTAAGGCACCAAAAAGTGTTTGATTTTTTATATATAAAGGGCAATTGATGATTGCGTGAATGGGTCTAGTTTTTTCGCTTGAAATAAATGAAGTCCTTCATGTACCTAAAAAAAATCATTTTTTTCTATAAACACCATTTCCCAAAACTTGGGGATCTTTCAACATGGGTTCTTACTTGTTAGACAAATCAATAGATCAAAATATAGAGAGCTGAAAAATGAATCAACCATGATGAATTTTTGAAAAAAATCTATAATTAATAAATATTTTGTGGTAGAGTTTAAATATGAGGCAAAGTTGTGATTCTAGAAGTTTGGCGGAGCTACCCATTGTGTGAAATAGGTGCAGTTAAGTAATTATGGAGAGAAATTTTTGTAAAATTGTCACTACCTCTCTTGATAATTACAAAAATAATGCTACCATATAGACTTAAAAAAAGGGAGCTCCCATCAAACTTTCTTGAAGCAGAACTTCGTCTCATATTTAAGCTCTTTGTAAAACAGAAGGAGAGAAATAATGCAAGAAAATGATATAGAAATGGGAAAGGCAAAACCTGAAGGGCAACTTCAGATTGGTTGTAAGTCCCTCTTCTTCCCCAATCTCCGACAACCAAGAAGCTAAGCGATCCATTGGCTTTGACGGGCTGTTCAAACCGCTGAAGCTCAGCTAACGTAGAGATCAAACACAGTCCAAAGCTAGTCGTCAACATAAGGCACTGAGTCATGGATCTTCCATAGAAACCAGCCATGATTCTCAACGAGAGAGAGAGAGAGTTGGTTGCACCGCAAATGGGCATCAACTTAGCTCCTTTTATAGCTAAGTTTGACGTGCAAAGAAGAAAGATGGGTTGTAAGAATGTGACATGGTGACATGGAAAGCAAGTGAACACAAAGGAGCACCAATTGGTGGGTCCCACGTAAGGGTATACGTCTGCTGAAAAAAAAATTGGTTTGGTTGGATCTAGCTATCATGTTGCTAGTATTAGGGTTGTAAACAAATGCGGATATTATCCGTATCCGATTTGTATCCGAATATGTTTAGTCAGATAATTATCCGGATAGGTATCTGGCGGAGTGGATTCGGATAGTAAAATATTATCCGTTTATAATCGGATACGGATTCGGATACTGTTCTATCCGATCCGATAAATATCCGTCTGATTATTTAATATAGAGGTTTTTCCCAAACTAGGCCCCAACTACTTGTAAACCCTGGAAATAGGCCAAGACTTTTTAGAATAACTTTTATAGGCTTCGGCAAGTGAGAACTCCATGCGCGTGCAAATTATCATCACCTTAGGACGAAAATACCCATTTCACTTCGCGCAACACTGAATACAGTGTTTTGAGGTCTTCTGTACGATTTTTCTTCCGTCTGTTCGAATCTCACTCTCTCTGTTGCTCTCATCGTTTAGTATGGATAATCTGTTTTAGAGGTAAGGGTTTCTACATTACAAATTCATCATTTTTTGAGTTTTGTAGCCTCCCTTTTTTCAGTTGAATCCAAACAATTAAGAGCACTGATGTATCCAAAATACAAATCCCAATGAGCTACCAACACCCAAACATAAAGGTTTTGCCTATTGCCATTACCTTTCGAAACTATAAACACCCCAACATACACGGAAATAGTAGTTTCAAACTATAAACACCTGAACAGACACGGAAATAAGGTCTCTTTTACAAATGGTATTTTGAAAACTTCTAATGCATGCACTGAGAGCAACAAAGCACCGTTCGAATGCACCCGTCTTGCGGTTGGCCAGAAATGCAGTCACAGTTCTTGGGTTTGTCTTCTTAAGTTCATGAAAATAACTGGGGAGTTTAGTGTATGAGTATTCGTATGATCCTCTAACATGTTCAATTGCAAACTCCCTAGCCTTCCAAGCTTTCTTATAACTCATCTTCACACCATATTTTTGCCACAAGTCATGGATAATCTCATTTGGTTTATATGCAACACGTCCTTCTATACGTCCAATTACCATGTCGCTCACAACCCGATTAGTTGCTTGGCATTGGTCCTCCCCACCCAAAGGCATCCCACAAGAGTGTTGCGGTGTATACGTCTTTATTTTGAAGACAGAAAATCCATTCATTTTTATTGCGCACAGTCTCCACGTGTAATTTTCTATGTAATATTTTACTGTGTACTTTGATTTATTTGAATCTCCAACCTTGAATTGAAAGTTCTTTTGCATTGCATACTTGCTCAGAGTCTTTTGTAAACTGGCCTTGTCCTTGAACATTTCTCGAAGTGAAATTTCTGAAGCATCTTCGACCATCATTTCATATCTTGAATTATCTGCATTTACATAGTCATCTTCCTCCTCGGCCACATTTTGATCATTTATTGCACCTCTACACTCCAGAATATTTCTTGTTGGTGGACTAACAATCACTGGAGTGGGTATTTGAACCCTACATAATTTCAACAAAGATAATAAAAAAAAAACTGTGACTATTACATAAGGCAAGCAAAAATATTTCAAATTACTCTTCATACCTTGGAATAGGTGAGACAAATGGTTGAGCGTCTATGATAGGTTTTCTAACTTCATCATCACATTTGTGATAAAAATCATCAACAACCGTCTCAAACTCATTCCAGCCACAGTCGTCATCAATATAATCCACGACCACCCCTACCACATTCTCACCAAACTCGAAAGCTATCATCACCGGCTGCCTCAACCTCATTCACAACACAATTAAAATCAATATCATCACCAACAACCTCAACTTCATCAACATATTTGTTACCATGGTTGTCGTCCCCTCTTGTAATGTCAACATAATCTGCAAATGTGTTGGGCACCATACTTACATACTGACTGAATCTTTTTGTTGATTCTTCAAAGGGATTAGGGTCATTCTTGGTAGCAGGTTCAGGATGAGGTATATCTAGAGGCTCAGACTTGGAAATCGCAGACATAGGAGATTTTTGTTTACTCAACGTCGTATCTTGTGTTCGGTTTGCACTTTTGGTTATAAACAGCTGCATGACACTAACTTGTGATAATTTATTTTGGATAAAATATAATGACAAATCTTCTATACCATAGATGTTGGTAGTGGACTAGGGTATGACCAACCCACAAGCATACCCTTAAAGTTGATTCAGTGCAAATATGTCCTTGAATTTATTCTACACTTGAGTTAATATTGGAGAAGAATATGGTTCATGTGCCTAGAGGTGTCAATGGGTGGAGGCGGTGTTTTTGTGATTTTTGAATAGACTTGACTTAAGCACAAGCCTGACCCGTTTACAAGAGGTTTTTGAGGCCCAAATTCGGCATATGAGCCCCCTAACCCTCTCCCATTCTTACCTATGCACTAACAAATCCACATTAATCCCTTGGGTTAATGCCTACTAGGGTTTTCGAAAATGTACGTTGATGTAACATGTCACTACAACAAATCTACCAACTAGCAACGAAATACTAGAGACGGAAATATTTCCGTCTCTAATATGTGACTTATGGACACAGAACAAATTTCGTCTCTAGTATTCCGTCTCTAATATATATTACAACATTTTTGTATATTTGGTAAATAAAATATATTCTAGTGACGAAATATTTTCTGTCTCTAATGTTGATAGAAACAGAAGTATTGTTAGTCACAGAAATATTTCGTCGCTAAGTTAAATGAACATTAGAAATGGAAATATTTCTGTTTCTGAAACGTATAGAGTATTAGAGACGGAAATATTTCCGTGTCTAATAATGTTATATGAGTTTACTTAATCCCTAACCCGCGAAAATTGTATTTCCCCCCAAATTTTTATCTCTGCTCTCTCTCTCTCTCCTTCTCTCGGCTCCGACCAGCTCTGACCTCCCTGCCAGCTCCGACCACCGCCCAACGCCGTCGAGACGCACTGTAAGCTCCCTATCCCTCTCCTGTCTCTATGTTTCTCTCACTCTCTATCTCTAACGACCTCTATCTCTCTCTTACTCTCTCTCCTACTCCATCTCTCTTGCTCTCTCTCTCTCTCTCTCTCCCTCCTCTACTCTGTCTCTCGCTCGCTCCCTCGCTCTCTCTCTCTCTCTCTCTCTCTCTCTCTCTCTCTTCTATTCTCTTTCTCTCTGCTCTAGTCTCTCTTTCTCTACTCTATTCCCTCTCTAACTGTGGACTTTGTGCAAGATTGAACAGCGCCACCAAGTCCATGCCCATCATCAACTGTGGACTCTACGCAGGTGCTCTTGCACAGACCTTTATCAACTAGTTATATTAGAAACGGAAAATTTCCATTGCTAGTTGGTAACTTTGTTGTAGTGTGTTGTTGCATGTGCTCTGCACTCGTGGGGTTGGGATATTTGTGGCTCCTAATTAACATGATCCTTATGCATAACCCTCAAATCAAGCTAATAAAAAAAAATTTGATCAATGGCAAGGATCAGGCGCAATAATCAATCAATTCATAAATCTACCTCTTAGATAGATTGCTCAGTTAGCAGTAATGAACAATTAATAAGAAAGTCTTGTAAAAGATTCATATGCTAAGTTGAGCTACATGGCTGAGTTCAACTGCTTGGACACATTTAGTTTGTGCAAAAGCTTGCCAAAAACATCATAGAATACAATCTCAGCGTCAGTATGAGTTAGTCGAACAGACATGAAACCTTGCCCGTCATAGAAGAACTTCACTCCTTGTTTCAATTCATCAACATCGCCCCTCCAGGCCTTCGAACCTCCTCCACTTGTTAAAAATTGGATTGGACTGCATTCCATGCCCAATACTCTTAGTGAAATTTTTATCAAATTATTTTGCTCTCAAGAGACCCTATCAGATCATAAAAAGTTTCGATTGATATTACCTGTGGGTGCTGCTGATGTGTTCCAAGCAATGGTCATGTCCGTTCACGTAAAGATCGACATTATTTACCTGAAAATTCATAATGGTAAAATGAAAATAGGTTGTAGTTTTAGTCTTGACTTGCTCTTTTATTTTCATAATTAAGAATGTAATCACCTGAAGGATTGGGAGAAGCTGCTCTACAAGCTCCTTCGTGTCCCCATGTTGTCCCGCGCTTCTGATTGTATGGTGACCAACGACAATCTTCCACTTTGCAGTTGACTCCCTCAATGCCAAATCCACGTCCTATTTACAAATCCGACAAATCTAAGCCATTCCCCACTTATTTGGCTGATGGTTTCTTCATGGAAATGATTTGTTACAAGTTTAATAATGATAATTGAGTTACCTTAAGAAGGTTTGTGAGGTAATTCTTCCTAGGAGACACACCTCTCCAGTCATAGGTGTCTTCTTTTGGATTAGTGAAGTACTTATCTACGAAAGGAGTTGTGTCGACAAAGAAAAACTCCGCAATTTCTAGCAAACATGAAAAAATATTTCAATATGAGTGCAACAATTGGAGGAGAATCATTGAAATGAAGAATTATTTCACCTGAATTAAGAACAAAAGATCTCAAGCAAAGCCATCTGCTATCAATCTTCTTGAGGACGGGGCTCAATTGTGCTTCCACGTCCCCTCTATAGTCGTGGTTGCCTAAAACTGCAATAATATACAATTTGAAGAACAAAGAAAAAAGAAGTAAGAATACTCCCCTAGAAAATGAATCTATGTTGTATTCTTTGATCCTTCTAAGGCATAACTTACCATTGTACCACTGCTTCTGCAGGCTCTTAGCAATGTAGATTTTGGTAAATGATTCCTCGAATGCAGGATCATCTACACCCGTCAATCCGTTGTCATAGAAATTATCTCCAGTTGAGACTATAAAATTTATGTCTAGTTTCTCTCCAATTTTTCCCATCTGCAATAGATAAATTAATATAGAGACATTATTTGCTTATGGCTAATTATATCTAATTATAAACAAAAATGTAGAAACCAGGTCTATGGTTTTGGTCCCCATCATAGCACTCTTACTTTAAATGTTTAAAAGAGGTATAATAATAATAATAACATGAAGATAAAAGTAAAGGAAAAAATGATGAGCTAAGTTTTTTTTCTTTGGACCTCTTGATTGCCACATCATCGAGGTGGTGGTGGGTTGGTGGTGATTGGCGGTGGTGGCGATGTGGAGGGTTGTGGTAGTGGGTCGATTGGTGGTGGTGAGAGACATAGAATTTCTAATTTTGAAAATTTATGTTAAAGTGACTTTAATTTTTTCAAAATTTTGTTTTTAGGAGCTCAACTGTTGTTGGAGTCATTCCGCACTAAAACACAACTAAACGATGATATTCTATTCCCTGGAAATGAAAATTACTCCCCGGAGTCATGCCAAATGGTCATAAGTAATTTGGAAGAATATTGTACATAAAGTTTAACACCTACCATTCTTTTTTAAAAAATAAATAAATTAACTAATGGCACCCTTACATGAAATTAAGGACATAAGGGTCTAAGGAGTATGAAGATTAGTGTTCCTTATGCATCTTCCGACATGTGGTGCCTAGCTTTTGGATAGAATATTCAATATTCAATCTGTTCGGGGCTCTTTCTGTGATCCTATATATATAGACAATAACATTAGAGATTAACTATGAACATGAGCTCTCGTCCGGAGGAACCCAAAAATATGAATTGATAGGGGTAGTTTGGGAATTACATGACAAGTTTTAGTTGAAGGAAGTATACTTCCTTTGTATTATAATTTACTAGCGGGTGGCACATGCGATGCGCGTGAGAGCAAGGGGAAAGAGTTAACCACAGTAAATAGGAGTTAAAAGGGACACGTGTTAGCCCGGAGGTGCGATTGAACTCTCCCCGAGTTGAATCGCGATTGGCTATGATTCTGTTCTTTAAATAGATAGATGAAGAAGGGGTAGTTTGGGACTTAAAGTAGAACATAAAATCAAAGTTGTGTTTTATGTAAGGGTAGTTTGGGAATTTCAAAAAAATCAGGCTACGCCTGTCTCTCCCATTATAATAGTAAAGATAAACTACCCCTGCCATGAGGCATATTTTCGGTTGCCTTGATTGTCTCTTCAACCGAACTCTCGTTCATAGTTAATCTCATAATATTAAGAGTTTAACCATGAACACGAACTCACCTCGAAAAGATATCAGGAGCTCTCCAAAACATGCTTAGGGGTATTTTAGAAAATACATAAATAATGTTTTATTTCCTTAAATTTGGATGTATGTATATTGTCTACTATTAAACTACATGAAGAAAGATTCAAAATGGAAAGCTCTGTTATTTTGATTTGGAGTGGGATTACCATTTCAAGGCAAAAGAAGGGCTGATATTAGCAATGATTTCATTAATTGACTGATTCACACCCTGTGTGTATCCTTAAATTACCGTGTAGCAGGTACATTTGGTTGGTGAGAAAGTGATGCTGAAATTTTATTTTCTCCGTAAAATCAACTTTCTATGTGTTCAATTTGAGAGAAAGTACTAATTGTCCGCTAAAACATTTTCTAAATAATTTTAGTTATTTTACACTTTACGGCAAAAAATATCTTAGCCAAAAGATGTGATTATTCTGCTTGAAAAGAAAAACATAAATTTCGATAAAATTTTATGTTTCAAGTTACTCAAAAAGTTGATATCTTTGGTTACTTCTATATGTAAATAGGCAAAATCAACATGGGGAGTTTAGGAAAGAAATTACCCATTTAATTTTCTTGTGAACTGAACACACAATAAAATATAATAGAATTTTACAGTATTTACAAAGTGAATGTTGTGAGAGAAAGTCTTGTCATGTACTCTAATGTAATTGGGGAACAAAAGAACGCACACGAGAAAAGTATATTTCTTTTCTTATATTTTCTATTCTAGCGTCATTTTTTCTTGAGAAATGAATGAACCTTTACCCTATGTTTGGTTGCTGAGAAAATTAGTGAAAACATGGAAAAGAAAAGAAAATTAGATAAAACACAGCTAAAAATTGTATTAGAAATATAAAATTTTCTTTTCTTATCTATATTTTCACCTATTTTCTGGGCAACTAAACATAACATTAAAGAAAACCAACAAAAGAGAGAAAAAAAATTTATGATTATTATTTTGGGTTAATAAAAACAACATAAAGAAGCACACCGCCATGTATTAGATGGTCCAAACAAGAAAATATTTGTTATGTGTAGAAAGACGAACATAGAATTTCGAAATTGACGCTCATTGGAACACCATAAATTTCCCAATTAAGGGTCAATTGTATATACGTTGATGCTAATGAATTTTTAAAAAATTCTCTTAGAAGGCAGAGAATAAATAGTAGGCCTGTTAAAAGGACCCTCTAATGAGGGTGCCTGGACCAGTCCACCCCGGCCCACGGAAGCCTTATGAGGCTTTTGGCTTTCCCTCCTAAGGCAAAGGGTAAGGTAGGGCCCAAAAGTGCAAGGCCATATCTTCCCCACGTGGGAAAACACACCACTCCTAAAAAAATAGGACTTTGCTATTGAGGCCCCTTAGGGCCGAGACCACCGAGAGCGTGCTCTAAGAGTACTGGATTTCTGGTGGGGCCAATTTCACATGGTAGGCCCTACTTGAAATCCTGTGCTCGGTCTTGATGGTCTCAGCCTTAAGGGGTCTCAGAAGCTTTATCCAAAAAAAAATATTACTGTAATTGTTTATTATAAATACAAAAGAGAATCAAGTGGAGATACTCACACGAAAGAACCTAGAAACATCGCCCTAGAATAGTGTTAGACTGTTGTCAATTATAGTGATATGTTGCTCTTTTTCAACATACCTCCACCAAACAGCCGGTTCCCATAAAAACCTACCCCAGTCCCCACCAACAGTTCCCTTAGATTTATATCTTTTGAAAATAATAATAATAAAAAAAGTGAAATCACCATCATCGTGTCCAATTTCAACTTAACATTTTAAAATTAGTAGGTCACATCTTTTCAAAGGAAATATCACACCAAAGGAATTTTCATCAAAAGCAATAGTAACCTCCTCGGGCCGAGGAGGAGGGGACTATTCCTCCTCGCTCTCACAAACACTTGGAGCTATGGTTAAAAAATTAGCCACCTCATGTGGTTAATTTTTTAAAATAATTTTTTCTAAAAACCAAGGGTAGATGTGTGAACCCTAGGGGTGATTGAATCTTAACCACAGTTAATGGGAGAAAAAAGGACCAAAAAGGGGGGACGAGATGGTAAGTCCCCTCCTCAGCCCGAGGAAGTGACTATTTTCCTTTTAATAATTACCTCCCCTCCAGCTCACATGGCGAGGCTCCTCCTTTGATGATGGTGGTTTTGGATCAAGTCTTACGAATTTACAAAGACAGTCGGGCTTATATATATAGGGATTCAAGTTTTGTCCAATGAATAATATGTTAACCTTTTTTTTAAAGAATTTTGCTAGCCTTAAATCTTCCAAAGACGCAATTGGGGTCATACAAATATCAAACAATCTTTGACTTTTTTTTAAACCATTAAAATAATAAAACATCTCCAAGTTGTAGGCTAATCTTACGGCTATGGAAAAATTTGGAGTAAATGCGATTGGTGCTAGCACTCCTCTTGTTTTTAATCTTAAAATGAATAATGTGATACTTGCCACCTAAGTAGATTGGCAGTTGCTAATCCAATTATTAACTCACGGAAAAGGCAAAATAATGGAATCAATCACTTTAACAGCTAAGCCAGAATGTTAGCCATGTCACATTATTTTTATTTTTTTAAACAGAGGATGTATCAACTAGAGTTCCTATGGTGTCGGCACTCCGCTCCGGCCCACTCGGAATTTTCCCAACGAACACCGGGGATCAAACCAAGAATATCATTATTGATAACTTCACATTTGCTCTTGCAATAACCATTAATATTGGCCTTCATTAAGCAAAGCCAAAGTACTTTTATTGGCCCAGCATCTAAAAGGTATTAGGTTTTTCTATTTAGAAGGCTATTAATTATTAACGTAGTCAAGGTATCGTTTTCTAGTCTAGTTGTAAATAAATCAATGAAGCCCCTGTACAAAATAAAATAAAATATTTTCTTTAAACACCATTTCCAAAACTTGAGAATTTTTCAACATGGATTCTTACTTGTTAGACAAATCAACACTTCAAAATCTCAAGAACTGAAAATAACTCAACCATATACGATGTATATTATTGAGAAAGCCATTATTGATAACTGTTTTGTAGAAACAGAAGGAGAGAAATAGAGCAAGAAAATGATATAGAAATGGGAAAGGCAAGACCTGAAGAGCAACTTCAGATTGGTTGTAAGTCCCTCTTCTTCCCCAATCTCCCACGACCAAAAAGCTAAGCGATCCATCAGCTTTGACTGGCTCTTCAAACCGCTGAAGCTCAGCTAAAGCAGAGATCAAACACAGTCCAAAGCTAGTCGTCAAGACAAGGCACTGAGTCATGGATCTTCCATAGAAACCAGCCATGATTCTAGAGAGAGGAGAGAGAGAGCTTTGGTTGCAACGCGAATGGGATTGAACTTGGCACCTTTTTTATAGCAAAGTTTGACGTGCAATAGTAAAAAAAAAAAAAAAAGGGAAAGATATTGGGGTATAGGAATGTGACATGGATAGCAAATTGACAAAGTAGGAGTACCAATGGGCGGGTCCCACGTAAGAGATCTCATATGTTCAAGCCAGCAATGTAAACCGACAAGATGATCTTAACCATCAGATACATATGGTTTTTAAGTTGAACAGATCATCATATTACTTCCTGGCCGTTAAAACTATATGATTGGTGGATGAGATAGGATAATGTTCGGTGTCCCACATGTAATTATCACCCTATCCTGTCAGTAGGTTCACATGCTATCTAATTCCTAATTCCTTTCTTTTTTTTGTTTTTTATTTTATTTTATTAAGGATTCCCTTCTTGTTTACGTCTCATGAAAAAACAAAAGAAAAAAAAAAACAAATACGGCTGGGTCGGGTCTACTTTTCATGTTGGTAGGGTCAACCGCCCCAAACCTGATCCGTAATGTAGAACCAAATGGTCTATGACCTTTCCGTGTTTGTTTTTGCTTGAAATGATATCATGTAAGTAAACACACTCCCCAAACACACACACTCCCATGGCAGAAGTGTTTAAAGCCCTGATATTTGAATAGCCTTAAATCCGTACAAAACCATGTCTTCAACTAAGAAACAAGTGCGAACCTGCCAAGAAAGACCCCTTAGCCATCCGATTAAATAAATAAATTAGAATATTATATTTAATTACAAAATCTTTAACTTGAAGTTAGTTTATTTTTTGGGGGGTATTCACAAATAATTTAAGTGGAAGTGATTTAAACTCTCTAATAGGAACTCTAGAGAGCCAAGACTGCAAGATCTCAATCGAAGGTGCAAACACTCAAGTGGGGTCTACCATTTAAAGAATGAGGAACTTATGGCCGTTTGATTTTCAAATGTGTGGCCTTGCTCTCGATAGTACCTACTATCCAGTCACTTTCCTAATTTTAAATACAAAGTAGAGTTCTACTTCCTAATTTTATATACAAAGTAGAGTTCTACTTCACAGCAGGAAAGAGGAGCTTTCCTTTATACTAGGGATGGCAATCAAACCAAGTTCAGGTTTCAAAGTCTTTTGTAAATGTGTTTAGCTTTGGCCGAGCCTATGCAAAAACCACTCAAACTCAAGGCCAAACTCGGCCATTATCACACTACTTTTTACCCATGGAGGTGACAATTTTGTAATTACTAAGAAAAGGCATTCTGCAAAATTGCCACTGTCATTTTAATAATCACAAAAAATGCAATTGTCTTAGTACTAAGATGGAAGCTCCACTTTTTTTGTGTTTTTTTTTTTTTACACATAAACACCACTTCATTTGCCTCAAAATTGAACAACTCATTCACAAATTCGTTGAACTTGAAATTGGAGGGCTTTTAGTAATTTTAAACTAAATACTACAAACTTATTTGAAAATTAAGCTTATTTGGATTTTAAATTGTTAAGTTAAAATTTAATTGAATGTCTAGATCTTTTTGAACTAAAAGTTTTACCTCTAAAGATAAATGTTGCTTATGTCTCTTTATTACTGAAGAGGTAAAATCTACTTTAAAAAGATTTAGACATCCAATTAAACTTTAATTTAAGAATTTAAAGGCCAAATAAGCTCAATTTTCAAATAAGCTCTACCTATCTAGTTTAGAGTTACCGAACACTCTCTAATTAATAATATATTTACAAGTATTAAGAAATATAATCCGGTAGAGAAGAACCAAAAGAGCTAGGCAAGGCGATGGGAGTAGGGGTGG
Organism: Tetracentron sinense; assembly: GCA_015143295.1. NCBI lineage: Eukaryota > Viridiplantae > Streptophyta > Magnoliopsida > Trochodendrales > Trochodendraceae > Tetracentron > Tetracentron sinense. Next base: position 19,478,707 of record CM026560.1, on the reverse strand, counting down.
TTATTGAACAAAATGTTCATGAACTACTCGGGCTCGGTTCGTTAAAAGCTCGAGTATCGTTCATTTATTTAGTAAACGAGCCAAGCTTGAACATCATTTTCGAACTCGTTTAGTAAACGAGCCGAGCTTGAACATACCCCTGCTCGGCTCGATAAAAGCTCGGTTCAATTATATATACATATTAACATACTAAAATATTTAAAATATACTTATTTTATTTAAATATTAAAATTAAGTATATGTATTACATACTAGTAAAGATTAATAGTATATAATGTATTTTATATGATTAGAATACCCTTTATATAATTATAATCTTATACTAAAATTTTAGTTAACACCGTGACTTCTTTGCCTAGGATAATAAAGTGAATTTTTTACTTAATATAAATAGCTATATCCAATAAAACAAGTTGCTCGTGAACTACTCAACCTCGGCTTGAGTTCGGCTAGTAAAGCTCGAGCTCGGTTATTTAATAAACGAGTCAAGCTTGAACATGATTTCGAACTCTTTTAATAAACGAACAAGCTTGAACACACCACTACTCGGCTTGTTCGGCTCGAGTATTACCCCTGGATGGGAGTGTAGGAAGATTTAATTACTTAATTTGTATATGTTCTTCTTGGATGTCTGTCACCAAAAAAAAGAAATATGTAATTGTTTCAACTAATTAACTATTATTATAATCTAGTGGGTCCACTCATTTAACCAATTTGAAATAAATAAAGTTTACTTGAATTACAATAATTTTTATCTTAAAATTGTTGGCAATATATTTATATGTATTTAATTACAAATTATTATATACATTGCGCCTATCTGTGCCAATGGCTAAGGGCGGAGCCAGGATTTTCTTGTCCAAGGCATGGTTGATTGAAAATATTAGTAATAATTGATGGATTTGTGGAGAATGATTAGACGGGTATGAAATATTGTTGATCTAGCGGGATGGGAAGTTCGTTCGATTTTTTTTTTGTGACCAAGTTTGTCTGCCATTTTTTTTTTTTTTTTTACCACTTAAAGGGGGGCTAACCCCATGGATGCCACTTTGAAGGGGCAAAACCTCCTTACAATACTCTCATGTTTCTCTTCTTCTAACCCTAAATACCTAGATCCTTATTTATAGGCTAACTTCAACCCTTACAAGGAAACCCATATAATTAAAATCCTAATAAAATCTAATATAAATATCCACTAAAACTCTTAATTTATTCCCTACTAAATAAGGTCGTAACATTCCACCTCCCTTGAAAGAACCTTGGCCTTAAGGTTTAGAAACACGTCAATTTTTAGATCCTCGAGTAAAAGCAATGTAAATAGATGTCGTTGAGATAAAGCTAACCACTTCAAGAGTGTCTTCTTCCTAATAACCGATTCAAGGCGGTTTTCCTCTGACCTTTAGCCTTCACACCATTGAAACCCACAACCTTCAGTCCAGGAAAGTGCTCTGATACCAATTGTTATGAACCTGCATTATAAATAAAATAAAAAACACAAAAGAAACTACTATTAATTGATATGACCACTTCAAGGGGGCCTAACCTCATGGATGTCACTTCGAGGGGGCAAAAGCTCATTACAAGACTCATATTTCTCTTATGTTTGCCTGTCATCTCCTTTGTACATTTCGTAACTATTCTATGGGTATTGTTTGTCCTTGTTTCCGAGGGCAACTATCCCTTTGCCCCATGGCTATACCATGTTAAATAATTCAATATCATATATTTTATTTTCAAAAGTTCAACTATCGCCCTTTCCCCATGATTATGCCCTATTAAATATTTAAATAATAAGTACAATTTATTTCAAAAGTTTAAGGGGGCAATTACTAGGGCTGTCAACGGATCGGATTTGGTTATGATCTGCCTAGATCTAAATATGATCCAATTAAGAATTTGACAGATCTGAATCCAATCCGAGATCCATCGGATCATGAATTAACCAATCCGAATCTGATTACTAATCTAAGATCTGATCCAACTCGAATCTAATCTAATTAACATTAATATATCTAAAAACTAAATTAAAAAAATTAAAATTATGATTAGTATTGTAGTATATTTGTAAAATTATATAAATATTATTATTGTTATATCTAATCTAATCAGATCGGATCGGATTTTAATCGGATCAAATCACTATAGAACCAAACCCGATCCAGTTATAATCGAATTCAAGATCTTGGATCCGTATCGGATCTATAATATGATTAGGATCCTGTCTAATCGGATCGGATTCGGATCAAGATTTGATCCATTGACAGCCCTAGCAATTGCCCCCTTGCCCCATGACTATGCCTTGTTTGGGAGGCAGCTGGCCCAATGGCCCATGGTTATGCCTTTTAAATTATGTTATTTCAAAAGTTTCGGGGGGCAACTGCCTTGCATGCCCGATAGCTATTCCCTATTAAAAGTATAGATTTTTTGTTTTCAAAGGTTCAGGTAGGTACAACTGTTGATAGTGCATATCTCCTATGCGGGTGGTATGAGATCCATTCTCATGATTTGTGGTACGACGGTTGATATGTCCATTGTTTGGCCGGCCAGCTACAAATGTTAGGCTCTCTAACTTACTAATCACTCACACAACTAACTAAGGTTGTAGCCTAATTGTACCTGCCATACCAAAAAAAAGTTATATATTATTATTACTAAATTACTTAGGTATTATGACCATTAATTTCAGAAGGCCCAGTCCCAACCAAATGGGTTGAAAAGGTTCAATCTGAATTCAATCCATGGGTCAAAGACCTCAACCCTAATTGAGGAAAATGTCGAGGCCAGGTCGGTATGGGCGGGATGATAAATTGCCACACCTGGCCATAGAACGGCAAATCAAGAGATAGAAGACGAACAAATGAGGGATTCAGAACCTCAATTGTTCTTACTTTAGGTAGGTACAATTTTGTCCAAAAAATAAAAACTTAAGGAAGGTTCACACGTGTAATCAAGTTTATATGATTAAAATAAATAAAGTTGAATAATCAAGAGCTATATATATCTATATTTAGGTACAAAAGATTGGACTATTTATGTACTAGTCTCTATTTTATAATAAAAGAAAGTTAATTTTCTTGTGGGAATGTTACTTATGTATCTGAGCTATGAGGAGGAAATGAGTTGAGAGGGGAAGAGGTGTCTGAACTGAATTCACTCACCGACTCAAACCCCTCCTTTAATTTCTTTCAATAACTTCTATTAATTGGAGAAAGAATGATTTTGCTATCGTGTAATTGTTTTCAATGTATTGCTGTGTATTTATTTCAGATTCCCTATATTACAACCGGTCTGATTCCTTCTAGTAGCTATAGAAATGCAATACAATACGTGTGTCCTGAGTCCTGGAAATGAAATCTCCTTCGGTGTGGTATCAATAGCCTTATATACATGTAAGGCCTCTCTACTCATTGTCAATTGGTTTTGAGTTGGATGCTTTCACATGGTATCAAAGCAAGTCATCCATCCCCTTCCTCTTGTTTCAATGGCCTCCTCTCCAACCAAAACCATTCATAACCCTGAGAAATCTTCCAGCAGCACCTCCTCTGATGTTGTGATTCCTTCACCTCTCCCCAACTCACCTCATAATATTGCCAATTGGTTTTGAGTTGGATGCTTTCACATGGTATCAGAGCCCAAAAGGCCCAACGGCCAAATTATGCTCACTCACGATGACAGACCCAAACAGAAAGACTGCATGATTGACGACCCAAAAAAAAAAAGGCGCACGTGACAGACCTAGAATTAGGGCTGCACGTGAGGGGGCGTGTAAGAGAATTAATCCCACATCGACTAAATAGAGAAATAGTTGTGGCCTTATATACATGTAAGGCCTCTCTACTCATTGCCAATTGGTTTTGAGTAGAGAGGCCTTACATGTATATAAGGCCACAACTATTTCTCTATTTAGTCGATGTGGGATTAATTCTCTTACAGTATCAAGTATAACGGTTTCTGGGAATTAGTCCTGACTCAAAGGGTTGTGGACTCCCCGAGTCTCAAAAACAAAAAGTATAACGGTAAGATTTCACAGCCCACAACAAGACACAGAGACACATGTGGCACTGGTGCAACTAGAACTAGGCAGTTACTATCGTGGAGCTAGCGGTAGATGGCTGTCTTTTTCTTTCTCGGATGGGAAATACTAAATAGGAAGTTAGGTCAAAAACAATGTCTTCAATAATTGTGTGTATCAATTTTCACTCCCTAGTTATCACCTGTTTCAGTGGCGCCTACTTGCCCGGTGTCTGCTTGTGACAATGAAAGAGGCAGTGATTCGATCAACTTTAGGTCCATCATGATCAATAGACCATAATCCTAAAACCATACAATTTGCCATCAACTCATCGACAATGAAAGAACAACTTTATATATTGGTAATCCACTGTATGATAAAGGGTTCTGATCCATCGACCATGATGGACTGCTGGCCATGTTTTGATTGTTTGGTTCCCACCCAAATCTCAAAAAGTTGGATTGTTATTCGTTGGGGCCTTGGGGGATCCTTTCGGGCCAATGTGTTCCACTACTATATAAACAGGGTGTATGTTATTGCCATTCTTAATAGGTTTAATTATTCACTAGTAAGTACAATGCACAGATAAATTTAAAAAGGAAAAAAGTATGGATAAATTTTTAAAAAAAAGTATAAGTTACAGGATGAAACACAAATGGAACAAATTAAAAATAATATGAAAAACATAAAAGTGTAAAACAAAATATAAAATATAAAATAAAGAAAAAGTTCATAGACACACCAATGAAAAATCAAAGTAAGGGGCCACGGGTATATTGATGCCGAGAGTAATTACTGCCAAATACAAATTAGATAATCTGCCATATGAAAAAGGGAAAGTCAGCTTCCAAGCTGACCATCTCATTGGTCCACGCCTTCCATTTTCACAGTCACTAACTATGGTTAAGATTAACTCACTTTTAGGGTTCATCCATCCAACCTTGTTTTTAGAAAAAAATATAAAAAAAATTAAACATAATTTAATTAAGCTTGACCATAGTTAAAAAGGGGTTAAAAGGGACATGTGTACATTGCGGTCAACTAGGAAGGGGACCTCATTGTCCCTTTCACAGGACTCTACGAAAAAAATAAGAATTAGTCTACGGGTATTCCCAAAGTGTACTTCTAAATATACTCACAAATTCTAACTGCTTAACTCAATTACTAAGAGATAAACTATGAACATGAGCTTTGGTTGAACAGGAGCAATCCAAAATTTGCTTCGAGAAGAGATGTTAGTGTAATTGGGCTAAATTCCTGCACACATAGCCACTTAGCAAATACAGACAGATAATAAATACAGTTAAATAAACAATTAATTATTTAATTAATTATGGTAGAGAATCGTTTCGCTGAGAGGCGCTACAAAAGAGTCTTTCTGGAAGATAGTCGAAGCCTCCCATGTGCAAGGGATATGACAGCTCTATCTCCGAGATACAACTCAGCTCGGATTCTCTCCGGTCTTCCCAACGAGTTTGCACTACTCGGTAGAAGATGGAGTACTGATCTTCTTTTAGGATGCCCTTCAAAATAAATATATAAATATATGTATATCCATTTAATTAGGGTTTGCCTAATTATCCAAATGTCCTAAAGTCTCATCGGTTTTACAGTAAAAGATAATCTAATTAATTGGACAAAATCCAAAATTACCATTTTACCCCTTAGGGTTTAAGGGTCTGTTTGGTTACAGGGTTAGGTCCACTCTGATTTGATCTAATCCTGTTTTAACCTATTCCAGTTTAGGTATGCACCTATTCTGTTTGGTTACAGAATCTAGTTCTGTCCAGAATCAATTCTGCACAGAAACTGTTTCTGGTTTGACCAGAATCAATTCTGTCTTAAGTTCCGTTTGTTTACAGATTTTAAGTTAATCCATTTTAACTTAATCCAAGTCTGTTTGGTGACAAGATTATACTTAATCTGATTTTATTAGTTCGGGTTATGTTTGGGTACAAGAACAGGCTTGTCCAGATTAACCCATTCCACAAGATACCCCTGATTGGGTCCATCATGTGGATATAGTAGGATCACCCGAAGTCGGATAGTCACCAAGATGGTTCAGTCTATGACAGACTGATCCACTGTTCTACTCAATCTGGAATCCTAGATTGGGCATCTGAACAGTATGGACGGTTGAGAAGCCCGAAAACATTCTGTAACCTCATCAGGAGCTGGACACACTGTCCATTTCCTGGTATCCATGGATCTGGATCGATCCGGACAACATGCTGGGTCTGGTTTTGGGTTCTGGGCCTCTGGATGATGGGTCAGGGTCACCATCTTCTCCATCGAGCTCAAGGACCACCATTAATGGAGAGCTCCAGGTTAGGGTCCTCCTAAGAGGTCCCTGGTACAGAGTCATCCTGATGGACCATGGCTACTCGGAGTAGACTGGACTAGGGTGAACCTACTTTGGTCTCACTGGACTGTAGGCTCCGTGGTCTGGGCTCACGGATCAGGCTCACTGGTCTCTAAGCTCCGTGGTATGGGCCATGGATCAAGCTCACTGGTCTCTAGGCTCCGTGGTCTGGGCCACGGATCAAGCTAACTGGTCTCTATGCTCCGTGGTCTGGGCCACGGATCAGGCTAATCTCCATGGATCAATCTCTAGTCTAGCTCACTGGTCTGAGTTCCAACAACTCTCAGACCCTCCCCAAGCCTCTCTATTTCTAGAGGACCCAGGTCCCCTTGCATACGCATGGGCTCAGCCACCTGGCTAGGCCCTCCTGCACCAGGCAGGCCACATGGCACACAGGGTCATGCCTTGGACAGAGCAACTCATCATGGGCCTGCACGCATGGGCCTGGGCCCACTGACCCAGGCACTCATTAGATCTGATGAATCTGATCCACCTGACACACCCATGTGTGTCCTCGGATCTCACACACCCAGATCCAACGGTCCAGATCAGACCTAGCCTGAGACTTGATCAGATGGCTCTGATCAACCACACCGATCACCCGATTAAGGTCAACCTAGATCTACGGTTGAGAGTGCAAAGTGCGCCTCATAGCGCCCAAAGCCCTATGCCCTCACCACACCCGCACCCGAGCCCGAGCCCGTGCGTGTGCGCTCGCGCTCACTACGAGCGCAGCTCGCGCACCCTAGTTACCGTCTAAAGGAATTGGTGGGTCAAAGTCTACACCTCACTATTAGTTGTTGACAACTAAGCAACTAAGGGGGTAAAGAAACTCTTTAGATTTTCTTTATTTTTCCGATATGGGACTAAAGAACTAAGAGAAATGCACTAAAAATGTGTTTTCTCTCTTTCAAGAGATTAAACACCCAACCTAAACAAAGATTAAATTAATGGGGGTTTTAGTCCATGATTAAAATCAAAACCCCGGATCCTAGTGATCTGGTTTTTATTAATTTGAAACAATTTAAAATCAAAAATCAACAAGAGATAGTTATGGAAAAATTTAGTGTTAAAAGATACCCTTCTGTGTTTGTAAGTACCAAATTATCACTTTTCTAAGGCAAATCTTGGGTTGCTTCGGTTGATTGCTCAACTAGAGTTTCTGCTCATAGTTAATCTCAATTATTAAACTGAGCCGAGTTGGTATTAGAAAAGACAAAATAAGTCAAGTTAAATCCTGACCCTTAATGATTAGTTATAAACGGTTAGGACTATGGAGAATATTTGGGAGTACCCATAGATTGACTCAAATAATAAAAGTTTTTGATGCAAGGAATTGATTGGTTGGTTTTACCCTAACAAATAGTAAACTTTCGTGAAGGGTTGGATTAGGCCATAGTTAAACTATTTTGCTCTTAGGGTTGGGAATGGGTTGGCCCCTAATCGGACCCAACACATGAAGTTGCAACCCGTGTATAAGATGCTTTCACTGGTTATTTAAATCTCTTATAGATGGATTAGAATGTGAGAACAAATTAACAATTTTTGCTATCCTTTCTTTTATTAATGTCATTCAATAGACATTTTTTTTTGGGTAGGCTCTAATCATTTATCTAACTAGGTCAGGGGTTAGGAGGGTTAGCACTCATGGTGGGTGCTCAACGGCCACGCCAAGACTCGAGCTCGAGTCACACCTCCCCAAAGGGAGACACAACCACTGGGACAAGCCCATGGTGTGTATTCAATAGGAATTCATGATGCCTGAAAATGAGATACTTGATCCGTTTAAGGAACAAAATTGTGGAATTTCATTCACATATCTCCAATGGCTAATCTAATCTATGTTGACCAATTGAGTGAATTTTCTACACTAATGATCAATTTAAAGATAATAATAAATAAGAATTATGTGAATCAGCCTCGGATTGTCTCTGGTGAAGCCAGTAGGCCTCATCTCGGGCAACCATAAATGAGTGGACAAGTGGTGGAGAAGTCAAAATCATGGACTCGTGATTTTGACTTCTCCATACATAATGAGACATGAGGCGATAAGTGTGTGAGAAAAAGGGAAAGATATATCAAGTGAGGAGAAGTCAAAGTCATGGGGAGAAAATGAAATGACTTCTCCCCATTTTATCAAAACATGTCGCATATTGTGTGGAAACCCGAGACCATTTTCTGGCTTCGCCAGAGACAATTCGAGGTCGTGTGAATCACATAGATGTGAGGTGCTAGATGAGTCTATCTTGAAAATAGTTGAAGCCTCTCACTAGTAAGGAAAATGGTAGCATTACTTTCTTCATTCAACTCATCTTGAGTACTTTCCGGTCAATCAATACGAGTTTGCACTATTCAAATAAGTCTATTCTGGTTACCAAAAAAAGAAGAAAAAAAGTCTATTCTAATTTTTATATTCATTAGTTCATCAATCCATATTACTTTTATTTTATTCGTTTCTAGCTACATAATTAATCACAATCCTTTAGCCTGTTTGGTTATAGGAATAGCATTATTCCTTTTATCTTGTTCTATAGTAGCATATACAGGGTTGTTTGGACATAGTCTTACCTACTAGAAATAGGTGGATACCAGCCCAAAGTACCTATTTATAATATGAGCATTGATCTTACAAACAAAGCTTCAATTCATTTTCATTTTCTGCGGGGAAATATTAAGCAGATCCCAACCATTTTTCGCTGGGAAACATTAATTGGATCCTTCAACCAAAACACTGCGTTAAGAAGAGTCTTATATTGGATTAGGTGTTATTACTTTGGCTGGATTATTCATAACTACATATTTACAATACATATAAGGTGATCAGTTGGACCTTTGATTAATGAAAATCTACCCGTGGATCTTAATAAAAAGAATATGCCAAGACCAACCTAGTAGAATATACCCTATAACCCCAATTCTATTTATTGGTCCAAGCAATATAGACTTATAAGGAACATGAAAGTCATGTTATACACTAAGGTTACATTATTTTTTTTAATGTATATAAAAGGAGCACCTCTTTAAGGTTCATTCCATTATAAGGATGATCAGGTATGTCAACAGGTTGTATTTGTTTGAGCTCATCTTAGCCAGATCGGTTCAGTGACGAATATAATGAACACAAATTTTTACTTAGGTAAATGTATTTTAAAAAAAAAATAAAAATTAGTGTTTTTAGAAATAACTTTATTATTGTCATATATCTTCTCTTACGGGACTATCATTTACTTTTCTTGTTCTCTTTGACTTTTCTGTGCATCACACGTACTTTTTTACTAGTAACTATAGAACTAATAACCAATTCATTGCGTCGTATTATTTGGATTTTGGATCCAAGGAACTAGTCACTATATAATGTATCAATCATATTGTTGTAGCAACTGAAATCCATTTTGCATTCCACTAATTCTACTAACAAATGGGTAAAATATCTCTCTTCTGAAGGCACTGGATTCACTTAAACTCAGGCATTAATGGACTGGGTTAAGTGCGTTAAGAAAGTTGTACTGGATTAAGCCTAACCGATCAGATCTAATAATGCATCCAAACATCCTGCAGTTATCCTTTCCGGTATTCAAAAACGTATTTGAAGGAGAAGCCTAAAAGCCGTATATACTCATTCATTCTTCTTCGACTCTCCCTTTGTTTATGGTAAGAATCAAATCAGCTTAAGTTCCCAGGTTTTCATGGATGGATGCACCAACATACTGGGTGGGTTTCTCTTATGAGTTTTTTAAAAAAAAATATTTTTTTGGGAATTTTGAAGCAGATTGTTGAACCAACTCTACCGATTAGAGTAAGAATCTAATTCGCTTAAAGTTCTCTGGTTCTTATGGATGAATTCCCCAATATCTATAGAGAACTCTACTGGACTATTCTCTACAAGTTGTCAGACATTCCTGTTCTGTTATGCTATTTTATTCTTTTGGGGTCTAATTTTTTTTTTTTTTTTTGGGAATTTTGGAGCAGATTGTTGGACCAACTTTGATGATTACAGTAATTCAAGACCAGAAATGTAAAGGGAACAGTGAAAAGGTTATGTCCTCTGAACTGCTTAATTTCTTTTCTAGATGAAGTGAGTGTAAATGGTTTTTACTTCTCAAATTGGTTCCTGTGACTTTATTCGCTGTCTTGTTTTGATAAGCTGTTGATGCGGATTCGAATCTTAAATATTTTTGTGGTTTCAGCTAAGATGGAAATGGTTGGATGCCTTTGTGACCGTCCAACAACTCATATGTATCATATGCATGGCAACAACTTTTCATATGCATCACGCATATGAGCGACATGTAACACTCATTTGAAAAAAAAAAACCCCCAATCTGCAGGCCCTCCTTTCCGAACACGTGGCAAAAAATAAGCCCAATTGGTGATGTCTAGGCCAACTGATTAGACGTTCTGGTGGTTAACATTAATTCCTTGGGTTATTATGATCCAGCTTTGGTTATAGTTTACATCATCCAATTGGGCGGCCTAGACTTCTCCGATTGAGCTATTTTTTGCCAATTGTTAGGGAAGGGGGCCCACACAATTTTTTTTGTATGAGACCAAAAGAGTGTCATGTGTTGCTCAAACAAGTCATATATACAACTCTTGATTGATAAACTTATCTAAGACTAATGGGAAAAGAAATAATAAATAAAAGATCTAAGAGAATATACAACAATAAGATTTGTTATGATATTCTTAGATGACACCGTAGAGGAAGAGAGAATCTATGGTATATTCTCTCAATAGTGAGTGTCTATTAATACTCCCTCACAAGTTGATGACATGGACGGTTGCATCATCTTGGACCAAAGAAATAGAAACCAAGGAGGGTAACACCTCAAGGAGAATATCCACAACTTGGTTGTCAGTGGAGAAAGCATATTTGAAAATCACCATTAATGACCCGCTAATAAATGAAGGTGACAATCAATTTCAATTATGCTTTGTGAATGCATGAAAGATTGAATTGGCGGCCATATACTTGTCACTGATCGTGTCACAAAGAATGCGAGTTGGTGAAAATAGAGGAATACCAAGATCATGTAAGATGTAGCAAAAAAAATTACATCTAGTAGTAGATGCAACTTGCAACTTGCAAATGCAAGTGTATGGTTCTTGGCTTCAACATTAGATTGAGAGATGGTTGGGCCAGTTGGCTACTTCTTACTTCCCCTCGAGATTAAACTGGGCCCCAAATAGAGACAAAAATTAGTGATGAAACATCGGTAATCAGGATCACATCATAGTATGTAGCATGTTTAAATTGAAGTCCATAACCCAAAGTACCTTCTATAGAAGTAGTTTGACATCGACAAGATGGGCAATTTTTGGCTTGTGCATATATTAGTAGACTTGATTTATTGCATAGGGTAATGTTTGGTCTTGTTAGAGTGAGGTATTGAAAGGCGCCAATCTGCCAACTAGGTGCCAGTAATTTGCTGGATTCTCAAGGAGTTCACCATCATGTACAAATAACTTTGTGCGAGTAGCAAGGGGTGTGGAACATTGTTTGTCTCTTGATAGATTGGATTAATTAAGAGGGCCAATATTGTACTTTGATTCAGTTAGAGACAAACCAGAACTATTTCAGTGGTTTTCTTCCCCAAAAAATAATTCAAGTCGCGAGAGCTTTCACATTGAAAGATTTTTGCATAATGGAAATGACATGATCCATGAAGGAATAAGAATCACTTACTAAGAGAAATATCATCCACCATCTGACTTGCGACGAACAAACATAGAAGTGTTTGTGTGGTTGCATAGAAAATTTTGCTCCAAGAGAAAGGAGCTAAATGGTAGAACCATGCATGCAGAGATTTCATAAGCCATAGAGAGCCTTATGAAGATGATAGATGTGAGAAGGATGATCAGTGCCAACAAAGCCAGGTGGTTGGACCATGTTTACTTCTTTATCAAGCACCTTGTGAAAAATGTGTTATGGACATCAAGTTGGCGTTCCATCCAATCCTTGGCAAATTATTGCAACTATGTTTTAAAAAAATTTCACATTTCCTTGTCCCTAAAAATTGTCTTTTTCCACTGGTACTGACATGAAATCTACTTGTAACACAAAATGTTATATTTTTCTGTTACATTTCCTAATGTTTTGGTACATTTCTTGTCGTTCATACCCAAACATTACTTTCTTTTTCATATAAATATAATGCTTTGGTCACCATGTATGGGAATGTTGATCGGATAAAAATATTTTGAACATGGTTTCAATTGTTGATACATTTCGATAAATATAGGCTTTGTTTGTTTGAGAGGAAAATAGGTGTAGGAAATTATTTCCGAGAGTAAAGTTTTCCTTCAAGTGTTTGGTATCCTGGAAAATACACATTATTGTAGAAAACTTTTCCCACGAGTTAATATTTTCCATGGAAAAGTTTTCCCTCAAATATGGAGGGAAGTTAATTCCTTGGAGAGACCCTTTACAATGGTCTTCAAATAAAAACATGAACTCTCCCAAAAAAATTATTTTTTTATTTTTATTTTATTTTATTTTTTTGTATATATATATATATATATATATATTTTAATTTTTCTGCTTTTTTTGTTTTTTTTTCCTGATAATTCTTTTATGATTTTCTGATATTTTTTTCCTTCTAGCCAAATAGTAGAAAAGTGAAGATTAGGAAAAAAAATTCTGGTAAATAATTCTTTTGGAAAAATTTCTTTTCCATCCCATTTTCCGTGCAAACAAACATAACCTTAGAGAAAAATGAGTTGATTTCCAAGGGTTCCCAAAATGAAAGCAACATGTAATTACAAAATTGTATAGTTTGAGAAGTGTTTTGGTGAAAATGTTAATTTCGTAGTTCAAGGAAAAACTCATTTTGAAAAATATTTGAAAATGTGATTTTTAGTGATAAATTAAATATGTAATGAGTTATTAATCTAGTTTTCTTCTTAAAATGTTCAACCTATATTATTGTTAGAAACTTTGAAATATATAATATTAAATATTATTTTAATTTAAAAATAAAAGTTCAAGAAATCAAAGATCATTAGATCAACCAATGCATATAGATCATAATTTCTTAATTGAAAACCAATTTATGCTTTCTAATTCTTCAGTGCTTATTGCCAATGGCTTAAAAGTGAATTTCTGGTTTGATCGATGGTTTGAAGAGGAAGCTCCTATTAACTTGGCTCTATCTAACCCTCATGATAGTATTTATATTTCCACCCTTCTTAATTCTAAGGGTAAGTAGGATCTTTCTCAGGTTAGCCATTATTTTTGCCCGCAACTATTGAGGATATCCAAAATGGAGGTTATTTCACTTCAACGGACGAGGATAGTTTTATCTGGACCAATTCCTCCACTGGGAATTTTTCTGTTCAGTCTGCTTGGAATTTATTGAGGGATTCAAGGCCTGAGCTAGATTGGACTAAGTCAGTTTGGAATCCGATTGTTCCTACTAAAATTCGTGTTTTCTGTTGGAAAATTATGCTATAGGCTATCTCTTCTGATTCGGCTATTCAAAAAGTGGGTATCCCCTTGGCTAATAAATGTTGCTGCTGCAGAAATCTTTGCATTGAAAACACCAATCATCTTTTAATTAGTAGTGAGATTGCTTTTGCCTTATGAAGATTTTTCTCCTCTTGGTGTTTATGTCATTTAATCTCCATGATAATATTCAGTGTTGCTTAAAAAGATGGTTCAGAGCGGCATCTTCAAGACACAATGATCTCTTTATTCTTATTCATGCCTTGATTGTCTGGGAGATATGGTTGGAAAGATGTCGTAGAAAATATGACTCAGTCTCGAGACATCCCAAGGCCTTGATAGCGAATATTAAAAGAAAGGTTTTTGAAATTAATTCTTCCTGCAATAAGAACAATTTGGATCTGACCCCCCCTTTTTCCCTTGAGATCTCCTCTGCCTTCTTAGTTCAGGTATAATTTTGTTAAATGGCTTTGTTACCCTCATGCCAGAATGAAATTGAATGTTGATGGAGCTTCTAAAGGTAATCCAGGAAATGCCGATGGTGGTGGAGTAATTAGGGATCGTAATGTTGACTTCATAGCCTGTTTCTTCTCTCATTATAGTTACTGCAACAACTATATTGCCGAAACCCGTGCTCTCCTTGATGGTCTAATTATGTGCCATAGGCTGAATATTCACAATATGGTTATTGAATCTGATTCTAAATGCTTAGTTGATATGTGAAATGATGCAATTTCTAAGTCGTGGAAATCTTGGTACTGGATAAAAAAATTAAGCATTTTTTACATGGTGATATTCCCTTCACTCTTCATATTTATCGCAAAGATAATGCTGTAGCGGATGAATTGACTAATTTTGGTTGTGACTGTATGACTTATGAATCTTTTATAGTTCTCAGCAACATTCCAGGCAAAGATAAAATCTCTTCTTCAATTGGATAAATTGGGTATTGGGAGCCTCAAAAAGGTTTCGATCTAGTAGTTGCTTTTTTTTTTCTCTGGGATTGTAGGGGTAAGGTTTATGTCCCCCCCATTTTCTTTTATCAATAAACCGGTAGGGGTTTGCCAAACCCCCTTCTCCTATTGAGAGGCTTTTATATAAAAAAAAAAATTTGAGAAATCTCATACAATATAAATGATATATATATATGTTACATTCGAAATGTATAATTAGTAATAGATAATAGTTTTGTGACTTAAGTAAGTTTTACAATTTAATTAAAAACATTAAAAATTAGAAAAATAACAAAGGGTGTGGAATACACAATGAAACTCTATGTTTTTCATGAGTATTTTTTTTTTTCTAATACTACTAGCCTAGGTATAAAAATATGTTTGATTGTTATTATTGCATTATATTTGATAACTTGTAGCTACATAATAATTATGTGGATTTAACTTTATGGTATTTCTTATTATATAGTATTTTTCTTTTTTGTCGATATATTACTTCATGAGTCATTAGTCATGACCATGGTTGTTTTCCTTTAATTATGTGTAAATTTGACTTCCAAAATTTTATACGTGCATAATAGCTTATGTTAGATGTTATTTATCTCACTTTTCTTCTCAAAATGATTTTTTTGGTTATATAGTGAGTTTTGAATGTTCTGTATTTAATTTATCATTTCCTAAACTCTAATTTTAGATATCCAATGCTTCCCTAACATTTCTACAATCTCCTTAAATTTTACAATGTGTCTCTAAGTTTCCTTGAAATGTTTTCACTTCCGTAGTTTAATTACCGCAGTTTAAATTGACACCGAAGTTTTAACCTTGCTGAGGATATGGTTCAAATGGTAGATCGATGACGATAGGGCTAAATGTATCCTCATAATTAAACTCGGGTTGTTGCGTATACGGTATACCATTTGGAAACCAACTGAACTTTGTAGCTTTCAATGGAATTGTCAGAGCGTCTTTTGATTTTATAGATCCAACGACAGTCAACTATATATATCCTAGGGTGTGGAGGCACAAGAGACCATGTCTCATATTCATCAAGGCATTAAACTCGTGCAATACGGTCGTCGATACTTACCAAAACACATGAAAGAATTCATTACATGTGAATTTCATATTGGTAAGCTCAAAAAAGGATACATTTGGTGTGTATCATATCGATATGCTAGATATCTTTATTAAAAGTGGAAAAGGCACAAAAGGTGCCACATGTATTGTAGTTGGAGGGACAAGGGTCGACAACTGAAAGGCTCCAGGACAGCAGGGTAGGCCCCTTCGGGTCGAAGATCCATAGTCAGCCATACATATTGCTGACTCATGATCTGATTGAAATGACTCACATATACTCTTCTAAATATTTAGCATGTACGTACAATGGTCCTCTACAAATACATGGGGAGAAAAATCGAGTGCATAGTAAAGGAATTCACCTAAAGGCATGAATCCTAACACACACAAGCACACACGCATACACAAATATAGTAACCAAGTTTATCTTTTTTTCCCTAAAAAAATGCAGATAATTCACGACTTTTTCTTTGAACGATTAATTTGCGAACTATAATTGCGACTTCTTGAAAAAGCCATGAACTAAACGCGAACTACGAATAAATATCTTAATATCTGAAAAAAAAAATTGTAGTGTTTCATAATTAGTAATTTTATTTTTCCTGGCTTTTCCCCATTTTTTCTCGGAATGTGAATTTTTAATATATATACATATATATACATGTATACATAGAGAAAGAGTAGCTTTTATCCACTAAAGAGGGTCATTCTCATGGCCCTATAGGTTCAATGGATACTTTTCTAGATATTGTCGGGACATTGTTGGAAACTATCTCAAGAAATCAATATTGAATTTCTTTGAGAGTGATTAACTATTTTATTTATTTATTAATAACTCATCTTCTTGAACAGTAGCAGTACTGAAATATCTCACAGGTTTGTCTTATATTGATTTTGTGAGTGCACATGCAACAATATAATCCGCAGATTAGATAAGGTTTATTCTTCCGAGATTGAATGAGGCTTTCATTGATATGTTGAAAAATTTAGAATTGGAGTCACCAATTTCTAGCCATTTCACTGTATATACCAGGGAATGCCAAACTTGCTCGATCCTCAAATATTAGGTTACTAGGATACAAATACAAAATTAATATTCGGATATTCCTTTAATGTTAATTTTATGTTTTTTTTGTGTGTGAAAGTTATTAGAATATGATAACGATAATGGTCCGTCACGATATTGAAAAAATGAAAACGATAATGGTCTATCACCATATTGGAAAATCTGAAGGGTTCAAAACCTTTAGGAACATGATCATCAACGAAAACATCAACATGGGAGTTGTCAGCAACAACTAGCCATGGTTTAACAAATTGAGCTATATCGCGAAATTTGTAAAATATTTTGGTTTAGACCATATTGAGTTTCTTCAAGAATGACTAAGTGATTTCTCAGGCCCAAGCATTACTGAAATATCTCACAGGTTCGTCTTTTTCGTGGTGTTCAAACTTCAGATTGCATGCGCAATGATACCATCCAAAGATTGGATAGAGTTTATTCCTTTGAATTTGAATTTAGCTTTCATTGAATTTAAGAAAAATTTAGAATTGAAGTCACCAGTCTGTTGCCATTTCACTATATTTTCCTGGGTATGGGTATTGGGTCTAAGTATCGGACTTGCTTGACCCTCAAATATTTGGGTACTAGGATAGAGGTACCAAGTTGAAGTTATAATATTCTTTTTACGTTTTATCACTATTTGATTTTTAATTTTATGTTTTTCCTATCATTTTTTTAATATAATACTATTTGTGCACCTATGGTTGTCACCATACTGAAAAATATGGAGGGTTTAAACTTTAAACCTTTAGGAACACGATCATCTAAGAAAAGCTCAACAATTGGAGTGGTTAGAGACCCTCATGGTCTTAAAGACTAAGTCATATCGAAATTACTAAGTATTTTAGTTTAGCACATGGCCGACATGAAGCTCATAAGTTCTATATAATTTAAAAGTTTACGAATATGTTTCAAATTTTCCTAATATTTTTGCAACTTTTTACAAAACCTTCATTTTTATTTTCACTATTTTTACAATATTTTGGAAATTGTTTTGATTTCTATTTAAAAATTCAATAATATATACTTACAATCATAGTTATCAAGCCGACTTGAGGCAACAGACCCCATGGATGCTTGAGGTGGTAGCATCAGGCAATACGAGGTAATATGAGATCTATGTATGATGCATTTCCTTGAATAAGGGGACTTGCAATTCATGTAAATTACAAAATCTCTATTGTTAAGACCAATGTAGTCTAGGCGATGCTTTGGTGATTAGGCCTAGCAAGGCGAGGTGCTGCCTAGGCGATGCCAGGTGATAAAAAAATTAAGTTATATATATGTATATATTATATTAATATATACACATAGCAATTCAAACCTCGTAGGATTGATAATAAACTAAGCAAATTAACATTTAATGTTGTAAAGCTTGAATGTAAGCCTTTTTCTGCTGAATTATTAGTTGACTTTTTGACCTTGTAAACAAAAATTTTGAAGACTAAAATATGAGATTTTTTTTATAGGACTTTTGGATTTTAGTAATGTTTTGACATAGTAGAATTTATAAAATTTTAAGATATGAGAAATACCTTAGCATTTGCAAACTGAAATTTTGATCTAGTCCATAAAAAACGGATTTTGTTCTTGAACTGGAAAGTTGACTTTTTATTTTTCGGGAATTTGGATTTAGGATAATCTTTATTGAATTCAAATGAGGGGTATAACCTTATTTGAGGAGTGTTTGGGTGAAGCTTCTTTGGGTTATGGGTTGGTGGTGTGTGTGAGTGGGTGTGAGTGTGTGTGTCTTCTTTGCTTTACCTATAGCCTTGCCTTGTGGCGTTGTTACTCGGACCAAAAAAACCAAACCTCGTGTCTTTAGTCCAATATTGGATACTTATCCAAGTCCATACTCCCTTATAAGTTCCATCATGCCTCAACCGGTTGGTACCTGTTTTGAGGAGTGTTTGGGTGAAGCTTATTTGGGTTATGGGTTGGTGGTGTGTGTGAGTGTGTGTGTCTTCTTTGCTTTACCTATAGCTTTGCCTTGTGGTGTTGTTACTCTGACCAAAACGAAAAAAAAAAGCTGTTGAAGCTGTAAAACTTACTAAAAGAGAGAGGCTAGGTGATAGTTGCCTGCCTAGAGGAGTGTCTAGGCACTTAGTGTCCAAAACTCCTCTAGGCACTTAGTGTCCAAAACTGCATGCTTACTACACTAGTTAAGATACACTTTGATAGAAACATCCTTGCAGACAGTTCTAAGAACAGTAAAGAGGGATTTCAAGTGTTAGGGATAAAAAAACAGAATAAAAAAAACAAAGTATACAATGATTGTCGAAAGGGGAAGAGAGAGAGATTATGAAGGATAAAAAATAGAAAGAAACAATAGTCTATAGTGACAGCCGAATATGAGAGAGGAAGGAGATGAGAGATGAGGGAGAGTGTAGGACTGAATAAATAACAAAAAAAAATAATCTGAGAATCAATGTGACGTCCAACATGAGAGAGACGAGAGGAGGAGAGAGGGAGAGATCCTACATCTTACTCTCATCTCTTCTTTCTTTCTTTTTCTCGATTATACTTAAGGAATGTAATAAAATATATAACTACAGGGTTTGCACTTATTTAAATTATTAAAGATCTCTTTAAATATTGGTTTATGATAGTTTTGGGGATCCTAGAAGATTTTTGAGGCATTTAAAGATCTTTTTTTATTATTGAACCGCTTGAGCCCACTTGTATGCTTGGTCATCTATGCGACACTTGTAACAATCATGCAAAAGCAGATGAAGACCATATGGTCCACCCACAAACAGAAGAAGAGAGAGAGAGCTCAATTGTCCACCCATTGAGCGAGAGAGAGGATATGTTAACATGAGGGAAACATACTTGACACCATTCCTCTCTTCTTTCTTCTCTATTTACAAACATTTTTTTGTTGGATATATAAACCCTAACATATAATATGGTAAACGACATGAAAAGTATATAAAATAACATATTTATTTTGTTTACCAAACTACTATATTCAAATAAAGTTACTTTTATATCTTCAAACAATAATAATATTACATATATCAAATTTATAATAATGACTGCCTGAGGCGGCCGGTTGCCTGAGCTCAACGGAGCACCTAGTTGTCTTGGCGTCTGCTTGGGGCGTCTGAGGCGACGCCTTTAACAACTATGCTTGTAATGTATAAATACAATTGTGATATGTAATTGGAACATTGTTACATATTACTTTTAAGGAAATATTAATTATTTCAATACATTAATGGTTCACATTGTAATTGTCACTAAAGAATTAAAATACTTATTGTTTAAAATTAAAATACCTGTTGCTTAAAATATCATTACCTCTAACTATAAATTGAAAAACTATTGAGAATCAGATTTTATTAGGATAACTGTTACGGAAAAACAACAGTGCATGTGTTGTACAAGTATGTAGTCTTATTAGCAATTATATGATTTTTGAAATTAAATATCTATTTTAGATCATAATTTTTAAAATTTTCAAAATAGTAATGAAAAATCACTAAAAAGTACTTGATGCAGGCACCTGAGCTTCTAGTACTACCAATGGATGAAAAAGAGAGCCCCTACACATGTTTCCTTGTTGATGGATGACTTGTATGCGGGTTTGGTTCAATCTATTGACGAAGATCTACCGTTTGATCATGTTTTTGAGAGAGATCCACCGTTGGATTGAGAGATGAAGATTTCGAGGGTCATGATTAGCCCATGTGGGTACTAGTATCTTAGTCCGGTGGTTATTTGTTTATTTTATTAGAGTTTCTTTTTATTAGTAATGGCATTCTTGCAATTCTTAGGGTTTATTATATTAGTAATGACATTTTTGTAATAACTAAGATTAGGTTTTTATTATTAATTCTATAAATACTCTCTTTGGAGATTAGAAATTTATAGAATTTTTATGGATGGAATATGAGAGCTTTTGGAATCTCCTATGAATGGATGGTGTGAAGCCAGATCTATCCTTGGTGTGAAGGCAAAGGTTATCATCTTCTTTCTCCTCTTTATTTTCTGTTATTATCTTAAAAAAACCTAATTCTCAAACCCTAGATTTATTCCCATTGCTGTTTTTTTGCTTTTTTCCCCTAACCCTAGTGTTGCTCGTGCCCTTCTCCTGCTTTACCTGTACAGCCAAAGCCTTCCCTTGAACCCCTGCACAATTCCAGCCACATTATCCAGCCACTGCCACCAGCTCATTCCTTCTGCCAGACCTTGCCCAGCCATCCACTAGACCTTCCCCTTGCTGTCCAGCCTTCCTTACACTCATTCCCCTTGTGCTACAGCCCTTTTCTATCTCATACCTTGCTGATGCCAACAACCCCAACCCAAACCCTTGCTGCCCTAGGTATATTCCCTACCTTAGCTGCTGTTGCAACCATATACAGTCACTGTATTGACTGCCGCACCACTTTGTGGTTCATTTCTTTATTGTTGTCCCATATCCTAAACTCCCTATTGCTGTGGCAACATTGAAAGACATGAATATAAAATTTTTGAAAGCATTATTTTGAATTCAAACTTGATTTTGATCTAATCAAAATCTTCCAAAGGGTCATTTTATGATCATATTAAATCATGGTATAAGAAACCATACTTACTTCTCAAGCGTAAAGTCTCTTGTCGATTCACACGAACCTTATTTGAATCTTCAAAGCTTTTCGCCAATGGAAGCTAATGGCCCTTCCGATTAATGCTCTTTAATCTTTTCTTATTTTCTTGATTCAAGAACCTTTCTTGATCAAGACCTTCCAATTCAAACTCTATGATCTTTTATTCTTTCCTTGAATACAAGATCATTTCTTGATCAATAAAGAATGAATCTTTATGTTCAAAGATTGGTTATAATATTATTCAAGATTGGTTCTGATATTATTTAAGATCAAAATCAAAATCAAGAGAGAAGAGGGGCAACTTCTTAGGGGAGAGAGAGAGCAAAACGTGAGAGAGAGAGAGGGAGAGTTCAATTATTATGTGGATATTCTTCTATGGGGGTTCTTATATAGACTCTCCATCTAGCTAACTTGTAGCTCAAGTCAAACTCCTTTCTAAATTCTAATCCAATTAGAACTCTCTTTAATTCTTTAATGATAATCCTAATCCAATTATGATTTAATCAAAATAGAAACCAACATTATCTATTCCCTATTCAATAGGAAACAATTAGTAACAAACTAATCAATTCCCTATTTAATAGGAAAAACAGTTAGTAACAAACTAATCAATTCCGAAGGAAATAGGAAAACAATTAGTAACAAACTAATCAATTCCCTATTTAATAGGAAAAACAGTTAGTAACAAACTAATCAATTCCGAAGGAAATAGGAAAACAATTAGTAACAAACTAATCTATTCCCTATTTAATAGGAAACCATTAGTAACAAACTAATTCATTCCTTATTTAATAAGAAATCATTAAGTAGTAACCAACTATCTATTCCCTACTTTGTAGGAGATAATTAATTAGTAACTAATTAAATAGATAATGAATCAATGAAGTGGGCGTCCCACCCTAGGTGGGCCCCACATCTCACGCCCCTTTTGAGGTCTAATCTCTTATGTTGTCACCTTTTGAGCTTTATCAAAATCCCATATGGGTCCTACCCATTTGGTTAATCACATCTTATGTGATTTCACTTATAAGAGATTCACTATACTATATAGTGAATTACATGGAGAAATTAATTAATTTAATTCTAAATTAAATTAAAAGCCTTGAGAAGGTCTTAGTGTGTGGGATCTAAATGGATCTCTTATTTTCGGTTGTGGGACCAAGTGCTTTATCACCTTTAAGGTGAAGCCTTGTTGCTAGGAAACACTTCCAATAATTCCTTTACGATCATAGAATACTAAGTCTCTGGACTTCCACTAATCACAATAATGTCCATTAACACATTGTGATCAACCTCCAAAAATTAGAGAATTGCTTGTAAGTACTATCTCACAATATATATACAAATAAATCATTCCATAATCCGATATAACATATAAACTTCCGGGATTGGAACAAGTCCACTGTCTAGTCCCTAGCTTATGAATAGAACTCTTTCTCATGAATATTTTTTCATTGAACTGAACTTCCAAAACACTTTTGAAGAAACATTAGAAAAGAATTGACATATACATATACTTTTCTATATTGAAAATATCAACTTCGATAAAGACCATTTTACTGAAAGCACCAGTACTGGATTTTGAGTTCAGATCAATAAGTATCATCTTGATATCATTATCTCTAATTAAAGAGTAGTAGATTCCTTATTGAGTGTTTACACACTTCTCCAAACATTGTGTACATGACCCAACGTACCCGGAGTTAGTCCTGTGTATGGACTTTGCCGATTGGCACATTAAAGCCATATAGACAGATGTTTAAGAAGATGTCAACCTCTCAGGTCTAAGGATAATTTGTCGAATGGATAACCCTAATATAATCTGACAGTGTATTTCATAGGGTATCCACTAGTAATCCCATTCAGTATTATGTACTTACTACATATACTTACATGTTAGTCAAGAGTTAACACTCTTTGTGAATGAGATTCATCACACTATCTTATAGAACTACACATGTGCAAACCATGATGAAGTACGGCGCCCAATCAGTACTCTAGAGTCTAGAGGCTTCAAACAATATTAGGTTTACAAGGAACTGGAAAATCATATCTCTTTCGCAACCTTTACATGATCTTCCTACAATGTTACCTATAGAACTTTATGTTATCATCAAATGAGATAGTAATTATTATAAATACCCTTTATAGTTGGTTGTGTGAATACAATGCTTCTCTAATCAACATAGAAAAGTCTTTTATTGGCTTTGAGGGCATATATGTCCAACAAACATTGCATAGCCTCATACCTGATTGTTACACCTTCCTAACCTATTCCCTGCAACGACAGATCATATCCTTTGTTGTCCAACCCCAGACGACTTTTTTTGATTGCTACAACCATATTTACCTTGTCCTATTGATGCTACAGTCACCCTAAACCTATCCTATTGCAACCATAACTCTCCAAAACCCTAATATAAGAATTCTAAACCCTAAAACAGTCACCCCAAAACCTTTACCGTAATTTACAATTGCTAATAGCTTGCTGCTGGGTTTTCTTATATCCAATTATACATTACTCTAAACCCTAATTTACATGCATGTTATCATTCCCAATAATTGTTGAGCCTAGACTTTTTCTTGAAATCCTCTAGAGAATAAGGAAATCACTTTGATAATTAGTTTAATTCCCTAAGCTAGTGGAAGTTCCCACTTCCATTATGATCACCCAAATCAGAATTGAAAATTCTATATTGTGGGATTGTTACTTGACTTATGGTATTACTAATTCTCCTTTTGACTCTCTTTGTTATAATCGTGTGAACCTAGATAGTTTTATTGTTTTCTTTATTCTTGGAATTCAATTTTTGATCTCTAAATTGCATTATCCTAGGTTAGTTGCATGGCCCTGCATCATCTGAACTCCTAAGTTAATAGGCCTTGTAGAATTATAAATTTCATTTACATGTCATTAATTGGAGCTCTATTATGATTCATGTTGCATTCGTTTAATTCCATTTAACTTCAAATACTAATGATTTATGGAAAAACTACAAATTTTTGTTATCTTATGAAAATACAAACTACATGGAGTCGGTCCATAACCCAATGTGGATATGGCCATCATTTGATATTGTGATTATATATATATATATATATATATAATTTCTTTTGGGAGTTTGTTTACTTATTTGTATGATTGCTGGTTCTTCAAGTGAGAGTATCATATCTCTTTTACTTAACCAAAATTTATGGGTGTTTTTATGCGAAATGTTGGAGCTAAAGCACCAAAAATAAGTTTAAAACCCTCAAATGTAGGGTTTGATTCAAGGGAAAAATGCTTTTTGAAAACAAAATGGATTTTTTCTCAGCAAAAACAGATGAATTCAGTCAACTTTGGTTCATATCGACCGCTGTCATGTATAATTTATAAAAATGTTTTGTAACGTTTCGGTCAATGCTACTAAATCGTTATCGAAACTACCAAAACTTAACAAAATATGTTGTCGAAACCCTGTACTATTTACACATCAAGTAGATATCGTTTGTTGGAAATGAAGGCAACACATTTCCAACAAACTTTACCAAATGTGTCGATTTTGTAAACCATGTAGATAGGTTTCATGTTGATACCCATAGAAAGGAAGAGTTTCATAAGAAACAATAGGAAATATGTTGGGAAATACTGTGATTTTAATGTTGCAAGTAAGTTTCGTGTCGATACCCATGGAAACGGAAGTGTTTCGTAGGAAAAATTAGGAAACGTGTCGATGTTTTAAACCATGCGTGAGCCTATCTATTTAAGGCTGTCAAGGCCCATGAGCCCAATCTAGTGAACCATAGTCCATCCACGTAAGTATTGGTTGACCTTACACGGGTGTTTCATTTTTGCTTTATTTTACGTTTCTAGAGTTTTATTTTAATTAGAGGAGTGCTAGCCCTAGTCATAGAATTCAAATTTTTTTACCGAATTCCCACTGTGGGCGCAACACATGGCACTGCTATCCTTTCAACAGGTTAAAAATACAAAATTTTCAAAGGAGGAATTCATGGTTTATACCGGTTCTCAAGGTAACAAGGAAAGGTAGTGACACTTGTTGCTACTTGCTAGCACAATGAGAACTTGGAAGTCTGTGAATGGGGATAGCATTTCTCTTTTTTTTAATTACGGTAATATATGAGTATGATTCCTTCAGCTTATAAATACTTGTTGTGCTACTTTGTTTGGTCGGATATGAATAAAATTAAGAATTTGCTCTTTGTGAAATTGAGGTGTGACTCCTCTCTTCTTTGGTGGTGGTGAGGCTCTATCATCAACCTTAGCCTTAAGTTGGTGAGTTTGTAATCAAAGGCTAAGGCTAGGTAGTGAGATTCTATCTATTATCCTTCCCATCTTCATTTTCTCCATCTATCTATTTCCCTTCACATTTATTTTCCATTCAAGTACAAATTCCATTTTGTTCAAGTCGTCCAACAACACTGAAGCATGAAAAACATCACCTGAAATCGAGATTTTGAAAATTGATTCTAGTAAGCTTAAAAGAAAAATCTCGTGGATACAACAACATGTGTACACTTGCAAAGCAGTAGACTAATACACATTACTTGATAACGATTGTCAGATCTGAAAATCTTAGCATTAGTGTGAAATTGATTTTGAATCTCCCCGTGAAAAACTTCAAATTGATCCTAAAACACCATATGCTTTATTGAATAAACTCATATTACAAACAAGGTTTAAAACTTCGGTGTCATTGTATTTTTTTTTTGGTGACGAGGGTGTCCGAGTCTCTTAGAGCACCCAACTAATCCCCAGGCATGTGCAAAGCCCCCAACCACACACACCAGGTACGGAAGGATAAATCCCTGAGTGTGGCCAAGGGAATCGAAGTCAAGACCTCAGCTTCCTGAGGCGTGGTCTTGGCCAGCACACCAACCCCTTGTTGGTGTAAACTTCAGTTACTAAAGAAGTGGAAATATTTCAAAGGTGTTTAATAGTTTCAAACAATATTGAAAAAATTAAGGAAGTGTAGGAAATATAAGGGAAACATTAGAAATTTAAGATAAAACTTTAGGAAATATTATGTTAAGCATAAATGCTTACTCAGAACTCATAATATAACAAAAATAACCATTTAGTGTAGAAAAGTGAGATAAATAACAAGTGACATAAGCTGCATATTTGAAACTTTAGAAGTCAAAATTACAATATAATTAGTGGTATATGGTCTAAAACTATTTTCATGAGGTAATACATCCTCAAAAAAAGAGAAATATTTCATAATAAGGGCATACCACAAACTTAAAATCACAAAGTTATTACGTAGTTTCAAATTGTCCTTTCTACTATACTAAAGAGGAGTTGGTGGGCCCCATCTAGAATAAAACTTAAAGAAAAAGTAAAATTGTTAAAAGGTGCTGGGGTCTTTCACCTGCACAGGAAATTTCTTAATTTTTGAAAAATATTTCATTTAAAAAAGTGGAGACGAACCTCTCTTCCCTGCCATTCCCTCCCTCTATCTCCCCAATGAACCCCCTTCTCTCTCTTCCCCTGTTTCATCTCCCCAATGAAAACCCTTTCTCTCTCCCCCTCTTTCTCATTCCTTCCCTCTTTGTTTCCTCAAGGATCCCAACAATCCCCCCCTTTTCTCTCCTTGTTTTTGTCTCCCCACCAAAAATCATCTCTCTCCCAACCAAAAACCATCTCTCCCAACCAAGAATTAAAATAATGGTTTCGTTGTGCTAATGGATCTTACGAATCGTCGAAACGTTACATAACGTTCATTATGGTCCAATTTTTTTATTTGCGCTTTTACAATAAGCATTATTTTATTTAAAAAAAAATCATGTTAAAGGTGGTTTTAGTAAAATGGCAATTTCTAGGTTGTTCTTGTCTATTCTAAAAACGACAATTATTATTATTTATTTATAAAAAGACTATTTTGTGGTCATTTTTAAATAAAAACAACACAATATGTGATTAATCATGACACATATTTTGTCATTTTTAGCATAAACGAACAGTTGTTTATACTAAAAATGGCCCTTTTTATTATCCGTTCTGCAAATTTCAGATCTTGATCAATATTTCGTGTAGGTACCTATTGAAACCGATATGTATTAGGCGATACGTAACGATTTGGGCGATTTTTATTTCCATGCTCCTAAGTCTTAACACTTCGATTTAAAACCCCACCCTTTTCCCTTCCCTACTCTTCGATTAATTTTTTTTCCACTTAAGTCCATCCCTCTCTTTTTTGGCCGCTTGCAGAAAACAAAAACGAAAACGAAGAGGCATCAAAATTTTCTTCCCCTCTCTCTTCTCCTGATCTCTATTGGCTGGATTTGACACTCAAATCTGTCTTCTTCATCTGTTGGATTTTCCAAGTTTTCAAATCTCTGCCTCCTATCTGTTATGTTTGGCAATGATGTGCTTGATTCTGTTGGTGACGCTTAGCAATCTATAGACTTAAGATGACATTGGACTCAAAGGTCGATTGACAAATTTTCGATTTTTGGTTTTTCAAGGGTTTGTCGACCCAATATCGCTTTCCTCGAATCAAACGGTACATCATTCTTATATTTAAATGTTTATAGTTCTTTAATTTGTTCTTTGCATTTCATATACTAAAAAAGTTATATCAATAATATGATGTCAATTTGGGATTTTAGCATGTAGTACAAGGGGTTTCCTTTTCATATTGGTTTATGTTGTGAGGCTTTTACTTTTTTCTGCTTTTAATTCTTGAATCAGGTTCTCTACCAATACCCCAAAATAAAAAAAGAAAATTGGGCCTTTTGGAGTTATCCCTTATGGGTTTTGCTGTGAATTCAGAAAAGAAAAAACACATTTGGGAATTGGATCATGTATGTCTAATGTGCATCGATTATTCCCTTTCATTCATATATGGGTTTTTAGCATGCATATGATAAAAGAGTCCACATTTTCTTTTTTTATATGAATTTGTTTCATGGATGGTTGGTTCCTTCAAGGATTTCAGTGGTAGATCTATTGTAGTTGGTCCCAATTTAAGTGCGTTTTATAGAATGAATTTTATCATTTTAGTATTCCTAAGAGTTAAGAGTGCAGATTCTATGGTTTAATTCCCTTTTCCTCTGCATAGTACTTTCATGCATCATTGAGTCTTTTAGATTGTCATGGTAGATATCTTTGTGATTAGCCAATTCAAGTGATATTTTGTTAAATGTGAATTCTGTTTTGCAAGGCAACTGCAGCCCCCCCCTGTCTATTTTGCTCCAATCGATGTTTGTGCTCATGTATTGCTCTGACAAAATAATAGGTAATGAGAATGGTTTTATTTGTAGTGGGATTACAATAACTTCTATAAAAACATGATCTATTTGATTGTGTATGTGTGTGCAAGCTTT
Source organism: Tetracentron sinense (assembly GCA_015143295.1). Lineage (NCBI taxonomy): Eukaryota > Viridiplantae > Streptophyta > Magnoliopsida > Trochodendrales > Trochodendraceae > Tetracentron > Tetracentron sinense. The sequence continues at coordinate 19,449,872 of CM026560.1, read as the reverse complement.
TGTTTAAAATCTAGTGGTTTTATATGTTTTAAGGTTTGTTTTGATGTTTCAATTTTCTAAATTCTTCTCACCTATGGGAAGATGGTCTTTATTCAAACTTTTGAACTTCTTACATGGAAGAAGTCATTTTCCAATTGTATCATCCAATTTCGATTTATAACTGGAACCATTTGCACATTGCACAGTCCGTAGATCATGTTATTATGTTGTGCTTCTTGGTGTTAGTATAATTGGAAAAAATCTGCCCTCTTTACTCATATTTTTTTCATGGACTAAATCTCCATATCAAAATTTGATACCTACTTTGACAACTTAGTAAGACTATAGTATGTTTTTACTAAGTTTTCTGCCAAAATATTTTCCCAGTAATGTGCCCCTTTTTTTAAAAAAATAATATTTTCCCCTTACAATAAATTTATTTGGAATCCATGAGGCATGAGTTTGAGGAGCGGAATGATTTAGGCAGAAAATAGTTTATGGAGGGACTTTTCTTGGGGATGGGGGTTGCAACCATCGAGAATATTTGTTTGTGATAAGTCCTGGTGGCCAGAAAATGTTAGGATACTGAAAGTTCTTTCAATAATGAAAATCCTAATGCTTAATTATGGTAAATCAAAATCTAAATCACTTTATCATTTATTTTTGTCTTCCTATAGTTTCTCAGTAGGTAGTCCATATATTTTGCCTATTGTTTTACATTTCTATATACACCCTGAGCATTGTATTTACATGGCTAAATCCAACCTTCTCAATTTTTCCTTTTGGTAAAATGGAGGTCAAAATATTCTTTTGGTTGCACAGTGAAAGGACTATACCTAGTGATGACAACAAAAAAATAATAGAATCTTTATTAATATTTGGTGAACATATCTGATCTTTCAGCCTAGACTCTTTGTTATATTTCAATAGTAACCATCTGATTGTGTATGCCTGAAATATCATTGGCTTGACCTAGATGCAAAATAAAAATTGGTGGACATCAAAGATGCACCTCTTAAAATTGTGTATGACATTACAATTCTAACATATTTTAATTATCTATTTGCTTATAATAATAATGATACATAGATTATAATCGGGTGAGATTGTAAAATAAACTCATCTAAATTCTAAATAAGTCCTAATTCACATAGAAAACGAATGCATGTCAAAGTATGACATTATTTATCTAATGCAAATCGCAAATCAAAACCCAATTGTTAATTAAATGCATAAATTAACACAATTACCTACTGTTTTGGTAATGGGTTTGGTTATGATATACTTTCCACATGTTTTGCAATGTTGCTCTCTATATGAAAATTTAGAATTTAATTTAAGCTAAACAATATTTATGTAAAAATTTAAAATTTTTAATGTACTTGCAATATAAATGAACCAATTATATCCTTCATTTATTTCTATTTAATTTTCACTCCAATTTTGGAATTAATGGGCTTTTCAACTCAATTATCATCATTATCTTAAGCAATGTCTATAAAGGGTGTGTAAGAGACCACCTTTTTCTTTTTATATTTATAAATATACATTATCTGTTCATAAATATTACTGGGTTCTTAGTGCATAAGTTTTCACAAATAATAGTTTTTCTTGTTCCATCACCCATGTTTGATACTCTATTTTATTTTGTATAAAGTTACTATTTTCTAACTTCAAATGTTAGTAAATGATTTCTATATTGTAATGATTTAGTGAAAGTTGTGAAACCCATTAGTGGCCCTTTGCGATAATTTGAGCATTATACTTCACGTTGCTGAGGGGAATGATTTATCACTTTTCATGCTTATGCCACACCCTCGCAATAGCATCGTCCTTACACCGAGCACCCTTGAATTAATTTATTGTGTGTTTGTGCGTTTGGTGTTTCCTTACATTGTAAGGGTGGCTGATGGTGCTAATTTTGCTTTGGAGCAGGTGTTGAAACAATGTTAATAGTTGAAGAAAATTTTCTTTTGAAGGATGGGATCTGTGCATATGAGGTTGCAATTTATTCACAATGAAGAAGAACACAAGCATATTCAGGTCATGGTTTGTTTTTCTTTTTTATTTCTTATTTCTTTTATTGTATTTATCTTTCTTAGGGCTATCTTACCTTACCTCTGGTTATTTTGAAAGCCAAATTTAGATGGACACTTCGTAAATTCAGGGTTGAAATACAAACTAGAACTGACCTTCCAGACGATCTCAAACTCTTTGTGGAAAATAACAGCCCAGATTTACATACTTCCCAATAGGTAGTTCGTTTATTTTTTTCCTTCTTTTATTACACGCTTGTGCATCGACGGGGTATTCACTAGTATAATGTAATAATAACAGTCAAACATATTTTTATACTTAGTGTTATTAGGAAAAAATGCTCATATAAAAAGCATAGAGTTTCATAGAGTTACTCCACATTTTTATTGAGTTTCTATTAAAATTTTTTTTTTTCAAATATTATTTATGAGTAAATGTTAAGTCATAAAAGTATTATCTAATACTATTTCATGTTGTATATATAATATACTTTAGATTTATGTTCGTATGAGATTTTAATAATTATACATTTTAATTATTCTTATTATACGATAAATAATATTATTTTCATAACATTAATCTCAAATATTAATTAGAAATTATGGTCTAAATACATTTATAAGCATGATTGATCTAATGAATTCTGACTTCTTTTAATTTTTTAATTTAATTTTTTAAAAGTACAATCTTAGTCTATCATTTTATTTTATATAAATAGTAATATAGGATGAATAGTTTAAGTACAAAAATAGGTTAATAACTCATTACATGTCTATTTTTTTTCACTAAAAACTACTTTTTCAAATATTTGTAAACATGAATTTTTCCTCGAAAGGTATGCTTTGGTCGAACATGTGAGTGTTTCAATCGAAGTTTATATCTTTTGTACTACGTAATTAATATTTTGGCAAAACATTTACTAAGATGATACATATTAGTGTGTTTGTGCTGATTGGTGATAGTGAGAGTTTGAGAGAGAGATGGAAAGAGGAAGAGGAGAGAGAAGTGAGAGGTACATATTTTAGGTTTTCTCTTCTCTACAAGACTTTTATTCAATCTAAGAAAGAACTTACATAAATGGGCCCAAAGGACCAACAAAATGAAATAAGTCAATAACATAAGAAGTCTAAAGTAATCATTACAACATTTCCCCCTCAAGCTAGTGTGTATACGTCACACATGCCCAACTTGCCAAGAATACCATGCAAATGATAGCCAAGGACCCCTTTGGTTAAGATATCTGTGAGTTGGTCTCTGGTCCTTACATAATGAGTGCAAATATCCCAAAATTGAGTTTCTCTTTATGAAGTGACAATCAACCTTAATATGCTTTGTTTAGTCATGCTGCACTGAATTGTAGGCAATGTTGATCGCGATTGGTGTCATAGTATAGGTTCATTGGCTTATTTACAAAAAAACCTAGCTCCCTCAAGAGAATCATCAACCAAAGTAGTTCATAAATCTCACGAGCCATGACCCTAAACTTAGCCTCAACACTAGACCTTGCAACAGCTGCCCATTTCATGCTTCTCCAAATTTCAAGATTCCCCCCAACAAGAATACATTAACCGAAGGTGGATCTCCAATCATACACAAATATCGCCCAATCTACATCAGCGTAGGCCTCTATTCTCAAGTGCCCACGACAACTAAATAGAATTCCTTTTCATTGCGAGGATTTCAACTACCTTAGAATCTTGTAGACTGCCTACAGGTGAGAAGTTTTAGGAGCATGCATAAATTGGCTCACTATGCTCACTGTGTAGGCTATATCAAGACAAGGGAGATATAGATTAGATGACCAATAAGCCGTTGATCCCACTATCTTCTACTATTTTGTGGATTTGCTCTATATGAACAACCAAAGGTTTACACCCCAACATTCCTGTTTCTTGAAGGAGATTTAGAATATACTTCCCTTGGGAGATAAAGATACCTCTCTTTGACCTGACAACTTCTATGCCAAGAAAGTACTTCAATTCTACAATCTTTAGTCTCAAGTGTCTAGTTTGAACTTCAACTTGTTCACTTTATGTTCATTATTCCCTGTCAACACTGTCATCAACATACACAATGAGAGTTGTCATCTTCCCCTGACAATACCTAATGAATAGGATACAGTCTGCTTGGCTGATATGGAGGACATATCAGTCATATGCTCGGATGCTCTGGAATTAATAACCCAAGGATGATGAGTAGACGAATTAGAATCATTCAGAGTAGTGATAGAGATTGTGCAAGGGAGGAGGTGGATGCAGTGGACTGGAATGTGTCTAGAAATGAGACAGCTCGGCGCATGTTTCAGTTTCACGATAGAGAGACTTGACATCAGCTCGAGGGGCCTCATAGGTAGCTAGGGAATGGACAAATCCAATGGTAGTGACAACATGAGCCAAGGAGTCTCCGAACCATCCTGAGCACCCCCTCTCTGTCTAGGCCTTCCATGTATTGCCAACAATGATCACAGGTATGACGAGTTCACCCACAATAGTTGCATTTGAATCTGGCTTTGTTATTGAAATTCCCTTAATTATTAGAGTTGGAGGATTTAGGGTTTAGAGAAGAGAAAATAAAGAAGAGCGGAAAAAGAGAGGTTAAGGTAAATTGCTTAGTTAGGGATTAGAGAAACCTACTAGCATATTATATAAAGAGAGAACATTACATATATGCCCTTTCACAAGTATACTCCCGATATTACTTATATCAAGACTCCCCCTTAAGCTGGAGCATAAACATTAAGCATGCCTAGCTTGACCGTAATACCCTGAAGAATAGCAAGGCCAACCGGCTTGGTGAAGATATCGGCAAGTTGTTGAGAAGACGAAACATGTTGAAAAGATAAAGAACAATCCCGAACTTTCTCACGGAGAAAGTGAATATCAACCTTAACGTGCTTTGTCCACTTATGAAGCACAGAATCTGAGACAATCTTTGCAGTAATCTCGTTATTACAATATAAGGCATATGACTTTTAATAGGAAACTCTAACTCAGAGAGGAGAGAACGAAGCCATAAGAGTTTACAAGTGCAATGAACAAGTGCATGATATGCTGCTTCGGCACTAGATCGAGAAATCACGGGTTGCTTTTTGCTCTTCCACGCAACCAAGTTGCCTCCAAGGAAATCACAATAGCCCGAGATGGAACGACGGTCAGTAGCAGATCCGACCCAATCAACATCTGTATAGCCGGAGACATCGAGGTGACCATGTGAGCGATATAGAAGTCCACAACTGGGTCTAGCCTTGATATATCAGAGAATACGATGAACAATAGCAAGGTGTGAAACACGGGGAGCATGCATGAATTGGCTAACCATGCTGACAGTAAATGTAATGTCAGGTCATGTGAGGGTGAGATATATCAAGCTACCCACAAGACGCTGTTAGGCATGAGGATCAGAAAGAAGATCCACTCATACTAGTATCGCTGAGTAGGTTAAGAGCATACTTCCGTTGTGACAGAAAAATTCCCTTCTTAGATCGAGCAATCTCCAGACCAAGAAAGTACTTCGGATGGCCTAGATCTTTGGCATCAAAAGTAGCCCCAACTCATGCTTAGCATGAGAGATGAATGAGGAGTCATCACTAGTCAAGATGCTATCATCAACGTATACTAGGAGAATAGTGCGGTCTGATGTGCCAGAATGGATGAAAACAGTATGATCAGAGTAACATCACTAGAAGTCCATGCTAAGGACCACTTCACTGAAGCGATGGAACCCAAGCACGAGGTGACTGCTTCAAATCATATATAAAATTCCAAAGTCTACAAACCTTTCCAGACTCCCCCTGAAGTAGGAAACCAGGAGGGGGATCCATATATACCTCCTCGGTGAGATGCCCATTAAGAAAAACATTCTTGATGTCTAACTGATAGAGAGGCCAACTCTGATTTGCCGCAAGAGAGGAGAACACGAATATAAGTCAGTTTTGCCACAAGCGCAAAAGTAGCATTATAGCCAAACCCATAAGTCCGAGTAAAGCCGTGGGCGACAAGACGAGCATAATACCGAGCAACACTTCCATCAGAGTTATGTTTGACAGTGAAGACCAAACTACAACCCACAGGTTTCTTCCCAGTTGGAAGGGAAACTATATCCTAAGTCTGATTAGACTGAAGAGCATTCATTTCATAAACCATAGCACTCTTCCACTCAGGATGAAGAAGATCATCACGAACGGACCGAGGAATAGTCACAAAGTCAATTGTCGAAAAGAAGGCCTGGTATGAGGGAGATACAACCTAATAACAAACATACTTGGCAAGGGGGTAAGGAGTAACACAGGAGGGAACACCCTTGCGATGAGTAATAAGTATCTCAAGATTAGAAGCAGTAGGAGTAACAATAGCAGAAGAATGAACAAGTATAACAGAGGGTAAAGAAGTACCTCAAGGAGTGGCCTGCGGGGAAAACTGTGGTAGAGGCGCATCGGAGGAGGAACCAGGTGGCTGGTGGAGAGAGTACGTGAGAAGCTCCTTCTACTGTGGGAGGTCCCTGCAATAGGTAAAGACATAGAGACAAGAGAAAAGTAGGTGAAGGCACAGAGACAGGTGACATCGTAGGAGCAAGAGAGAAATAAAGGACTATCTCGAAAAAAGTAACATCCAGAGAGAAAGAAATGACGAGACTAAAGGTCATAACACCGATTGATTTTAGAAGTGCTATAGTAACCAACAAAGACACATCGAATGACCTTATGATCCAATTTCTGATGACTGGGGCAAAAATCTTAGATGAAGCAAGTACAACCAAACACCCGTGGTTCAATGAGAAAAATAGGAACCTGAGGGCAAAGAAGCTGATATGGTGAGAGACCATCAAGAATGCGAGAAGGAGTTCGATTGATGAGAAAACATGCAGTGAGAAGAGCCATGGACCAATAAGGCTTAGGCACCTGCATGCCTCGCAAGAAAGAACGAGTGACATAAACTAAATGTTGATTCTTGCGCTTAGCAACGCCATTTTGTTGAGGCGTGTAAAGATAGGTAAACTGATGGGCAATCCCATGAGTTTGAAGAAAGTGGACAAAAGGTGCAGAGAGATACTCACCGCCATTATCAGACTGAAGGGCCTTAATAAGACCACCAAACTGGGTAACAATCATAGCATGAAATTCTTAAAATTTAGAGAAAACCTCATCCTTAGACTTAAGAAGGTACACCCAAGTAGCTCGAGTGTGAGATCAATAAAAGTAACATAATAACGAAAGCCATCACTTGAGGGAACAGGAGATGGTCCCCAAACATTCGAGTTAACTAATTGAAAAATATAACGACATCTATGCATCCGAGAAGAATAAACCATAGTTACTAGAGTGAGAAGCGAAAACGAGAAGCGGGAAGCGAGACTCAAAAAAACCTTAGGAAACAGGAAGCGAGAAATAAAATATAGGCTCCTCATTCTCATTAAGTTATTTATGGGTAGTTATACCTTTGATTTTATCTTACATGAGATTTTTGTAGAAAAGTAGGTGCTTTAGGTTTCAAACCGATGATACTTGCTTAGAGTCTATACCCTAGGCTATAGATTGTGGTCTACCACATCACTTCACACATACAACTCCTTTTGACTACTAGATGAGATGTGATGGTAGCGAACTTCTTAGGAAGATAATTTGCTTGAGAAAACAAGCTTCCTAGGAAGCGAGTTTGTCCGAGGAAGCGAGTTTGGGAAACGAGCTTCCTGGGAAGCGAGCTTCCCATCCTGTACATAGCTTCCCGACAACTATGGAATAAACAATACGAACATATTTAGTAAGCTCATAAGTATCACATTGAAAAGTAGATAAAGAACAAAGTTTACTAAAAGTAGGAATCAAAAAACACAAAGTCTTAGATCCAATATGCCCAAGCTTGGCATGCCATAAACGATAAGTATCAAGAGTAGCATCAACAGAAAAATGAAAAACAAAAACAGTAGCAGCAGTAGAGGAGACTCGATTGGGAGTATAATCAGTGTCAAAGTAGTAAAGTCCACTTCTTTCCACTCCTTTACCAACAATCTTTCTTGTAGTCAGATTCTGAAAGAGACAATGAGAATGACAAAACATAGCACAACAGTTAAGTTTGGTAGTAAGACTACTCATTAATAGAAGGTTAAAAGATAAATGAAGAACATGTAACACATTAGATAAAGAGAGAGATGGAGACACATGAATGTGTCCTACTCCTAAGACTGGAGTAAAAGAATCATCAGCTAAGCGAGCCTTGGTAGTAGGCAATGAAGGTGAATAAATGGAATAACCATGTGACTCACCAGTCATATGATTAGTAGCTCTGGTATCAATAACCCAGTTAGGAGAAGAAGACCATGTAGTGGCGGCATAGGCCGAGGGAGCATGGATACCTGTGGCAGATGAAGCAGCAGTATAAGAAGAATCACTCTGCAGACGGAACTCAGCTCGGATCATCTCAGCAACCTGGGCTCTCATGGACTCTAGAGGATCACTGACAACAACTGAGGACTGAGGATCAACAGCAGGAGTCGTAGTAAAGTGAGAAGAAGGACGAGGCTGATAACCCTCGGGATAGCCATGCAAATGGTAACAATGATCACTATCGTGTCCCACTGTACCACAGTGACTACAAGGAGTAGTAGGTCTGACACTACCATGACGGCCCCTATCAGTCCGCCTACCACGACCAGCAACAAGACAAAAATCAGTATTAAAGGCGGTACGATCCGGAAGGGGCATAAGAGTGGTGCTCGAAGACATAACAGCCCGATGACATTCCTCACCAAACATAGTGGAGTACACAGATCGAAGATATGTCAAAGGAGATGTGTGAAGAATTTGAGTGCGCAACTGCTCGAATTCGGTCGGAAGATCTCCCAAGAAATCATAAATGCGGTGACACTAAATTCGCTTCGTCATAATCTTGGTAGAAGCAGTAGATATTTCAGAAAGAGGTTCATAATGGTTCAATTTCCCAAAATAATCTGAAATAAACATATCCCCTTGTTGAAAGTGAGCAATCTCACGAGTAAGTTGATAAATCCGAGCATCATTCTTTACTAGGGCATAAGTCTGAATAAGAGCCTTCCAAAGTTCATGACAATCTTTATAATAAAAAATATAATTCCCGGTAATCTGAGGTTTCACGGAATTGAACAACCAGCTCAAAATAATGCAATTCTCTGCCTTCCATTTAGCAATTTCTGCAATACCTGTCTCCGGCTGTGGGGTCTTACCATCAAGATACCCCATCTTAGAGCGACCCCTAATATAAAGCTCAACCGAGTATCGTCACGTAAGAAAATTATCACCATTGAATTTAATATTGGTGATATAGTGGATAACAGAGTCGGAAAGAGTTGGCGGAGCAAGATTCTAGCATCCATGAAGAAAATCAAGGAGAAAACAACCAATCAATCAAAAATATCAACAACAAAAGATTTAATGGTATTGAGATTACCAAAGAGATGACTTAAGTTGCTGTTATAAGTAAATAGTGTAAAAAACCATTTTTCAGCAAAAAAGGGCAATGAAGTGGGGTTGTAAAATCATCACAACTTCTTCAAATCTCATCAAAACGAAGAAAAAATAGGTTCAAGATGTTCCTATAAAAAAGGTCAAACCATGACCAATAAACAGCGGAAGCAACAACCCATTCAAGTGGTAAAAAATCTGAACCAAAACAGTATTTTTCTTCGAAATTTTTTTTTTTCTTCAAATCATCATAAATTCATCAATATTTTAACCAAATTTCATGAAATAGGATTCAAAAATCCTCTAAAATCAAGATCTTTGAAAAATATACATTTGAAAAACCCAAAACCCAAAAATAAGGCCAAGGCCTAGGCCATACGGCTAGAGATAGCCATATGGCTAAAAACGTGACAGCTAGCTCTTTATTCCTTTTGTTGTTGTTACGAATTTAAACGACGGTCTTCTTCTTGTGATGTAGCTCTGATACCAAGTTGGAGAAAGGGTTTGGAGGATTTAGTGTTTAGAGAAGAGAAAAGAGAGAAGAGAGGAAATAGAGGAGTTAGGGTAAATTGCTTAGTTAGGGATTAGAGAATCCTACTATCATATTATATAAAGAGAGAACATTACATATATGCCCTTTTACAAGTATACCCCCGATATTACATATATCAACATTTAGTTCATAAGACCTAGAGGAGAAGGGGAACGGGGGGTTGGTCTTCTTAGAATTATCTATCAAATTTTCGGTTCAATTAATTTACATTTATAGACAATTCACACACTATAGAGACATATTTTTAAGTGGAAATCCTTTTGGGAAAAACCACGGTACCTTGTCCAATAAAGAGTATTCACTAAGAGAAAGTAACACAATTACATACCTTTAACCTTATCTAACCGAACTCGACACTACGATCCTCAGTGCAAGTTCTTCACATTTGTATACCACGAACCCGCACGTTCGATCTCCACCATAGCGGCTCTAGCTCCTCACCAGCCAAGTTTCTTGAAGTTCTCACAGTCCACGAGCCAACACCATTGATCTCTGTTTACGAAGACTTTGGCTCATGCCAACCAGTATTCAAAGATTTGAGCTTTTTGTTTAAAAAAAAAAGGTTTAAGAACCTCTAGAGGGATTTTAACCCAATGGGAAATCTCGTAAGCAAGGATAAATAGTGAAACTAAGGTGGTGTTTGGTAACTCTAAATAATAAGAGCTTATTTGAGTTTTAAAGCTTATTTGGGTTTTAGAATGTTTGACAACAGGCTTATTAGACCTCTAGACACTTCAAAAGTAGAGGAAAAACCTCTAAAAAAATAAGTAGCACGAGGGTAACTTATTTTTTGGGTCTAAAACTTTAGAACTTATTCTTTAGAGTTTATTTTTAGAGCTTATTATATGTGAGTAGAGTTTCCAATCTCTAGAGAAGGAGAGGAAAATTAATGCGTCTCAACTGAGAGGCGTGGGAAACCCTGAAGCTCTTAAAGCTATCTCAACTCTCTAAAAATATAATAATAAAACCTTTGATTCGTTTTAGCGAACAAATAGAATATATAGGTAACCCACAAAACAGAAGTTTAGCAGTTTCTAAAAACATTTTTTCTACGGTACTCACTCGAGCGAGATGGTTACTAGTATAAATAGCTCTGCAATTGCACAGACAGAACCCGAGACCAATTCACTCGAGCTAGCCTTACCTTGCTTGAGTGAGAAGGCTATTGGAATTGCATCAATTGCTCAGACAATACATACACTAAATCTCGAGAGCAATCTGCTTGAGCCAGAGAATATCACTTGAATCAGTCTCTTTGCTTGAGCCAACTTGTGTGTAAATATGCATATTGTGCACTGTTGTCTAGAATTCTTTAATCATGGTTAAGACTCTAATCACCTAAGGTAAAAGAAATTTCTAGGTCAATCCACTTAATGTATAGACTAGGTATCTTGGTCACTTACCATCCTAAGTGGTGAGAACAAAGCTTCAGGCAACGTGTTCTTCAGCATGTTTCAAAATATAGGTATCGGTTGCCGTATCGGTAAGTCCAAAATAGGATACATATCAACGTATCGGACTATATCAGATGGAAACGGCTGAAAAAATTAGGAGACGCTAAGAAATGTTTGGATACACAAAGAAAAACTTGGATACCTTGCATAAAATTTCTTTTTATGCAAATATAAGCTATTAACAAACTAAATGAAGGTCTCCAATTATGTTTATAACCATACATATGAGAGTTGAGAATTTTATAAGTTAAAAAAGGCGTGCTTGCTATGCTGATAAGAAAGTATGAAAATACAAACCATAGTCATTTAGCTAAGTATAAGAAAAACAATTTAGATTTTAAAACCTTACATTTAATGAGTTAAATAAGAATGTATTGAATTACAACAATAAATTTTAAGCTTAATGTAAGTTTTTTTATGCTGAACTGTTACACTGTTAGTTGATTTTTTGACCCTGTAGATGAAAATATTTTTTAAGACTAAAATATGAGACTTTTTGCCAAACTTTTGGATTTTGGTAATTTTTGATATAATAAAGTTTATGAAATTTTGATATTTGAGAAATACCTTATCATTTGAAAGTTAAATTTTGACACAGTTCCTTAAAGGTGCTAAAAAGATGATTTTGTTCTTGAACTGGAAGTTGAGATTTTATTCTTCACGAATTTGGATCAGAATAATTTTTATTAAATTCAAATGGAGGGATAACTTTATTTGCATATTAATATCTTAAGTAAATGAATGTAATATTAATTAAAATTTTTTTACTTAAATAATATTTTATATAATTGTGCGTATCAGTTCTATATCCTAGTGTAAATAGAATGAGAGAAAAAAATCAATTGAAAAATCCCCCATATCGGGCCTGTATCGGTCCGATACAGGGGAGTTTTTTTTTAGCGTATCAGTGTATCGGGTAACTCCAAACAGGATACGTATTGGCTCGTATTGATCGATACGTATCAATATTTTAAACCATGCTTTCTCTAGTGGAGAAACATGTGTCTTCATTCTTCCCCATTACCTTCACAGTTGGTTAAAGGGGAGGGTTTAAATTTGTATCCTTTCTGTAGCTTTAACTGACTGTAAAGGTAGTGGGGAAGAAGGAAGACACTGTTCCTTCCTAGAGAAAGTGAGGAAGAGAAAAGTTGGGGCTAGCATTCCCCAAAAAGAAAATAATGGTACAACGAGAATTTACACAAACAGTTGGGGATCTAATTAAGGTACCAAAAGGAAACATGGTGTAAGGAAACTTAAGATCATATAGCACAAATGATACAAATAGAGAAGGGTGGCTTGACATTACCGATCTTTTAGATATGTGCGTAAGTACCATTGGCAAGATCACTTTTTTCATGTATAAGATTTATGGAATGGCAAAAATATGAATATACTCTGCATCAACTGAATATATTCATCTTGGGAGAGAGTGATGGTGTCACCTAAAATAGCCGTTGTGGGGTTTGAGTCAACACACCAAAAGGACCTGAATCCTTTTGATTCCAAAAAATTATCAGAAGTACGATCCTAAGAGGGAGCAAATAAATGCAGCCTTACTATCTGGAAGGATTTATGCTAGGACACCTACGGTCATTTATAACCATGATGTATTTTGGATGCTTGAAAGCTCTTCTAACCCGAAGTGATTTAAAAAGATTCTTCTTTATCGATGCATGAAAACTTGAATACATTAAGCATTCACGTATGAGGTCTACCAATGATATTCGAGAAACCTTTGTTACTCTGGTTTGCTCTCCCCCAGTTTTGCACTAGCACTTTTTAGTGTTCTGGCCTCTACCTTCACTATCACCACCTTAGATTCCTTCTGCCATCCTTGAACCCCACTAGAGTCATTCCCCTAGATTACGATTTTGAGGGGACATAGGCAAGGCATTTTAGTCTTAAAAATCTGAAGGTCAACCATGAGTAACATGCTCAAGAAGAGAATGAATAGTTGTGATAGGAGGAAGACTGACTTGTAAGACTATGTTTTCTGACATTGTGATATTCTGGATTTAGCTTGGACATGAGCTTTTGACAATTCGAGTTTTTTCCCTTTGCTTCCTCATTATCTTAAAAGCAGTTGAAATGTTGAACTCTTACATTCCATGAAGAGAAAAGTTGGATTTTCTTGAACTTCCATCACGTTGTTTAAGAAGATTTCCTATAGCAGCAGAGAGGTACAAGTAGCATCTGATCCTAGTGAGTTGATGTCTTTCACCACCATATCCGGATTCTCTTTTTAGTTGCTAAAGTACCAACACTGACAATAATTTTAGGCTCCATGCTATTCAAGAGCCAAGACATAATTTAATAGTTCTCCTCAACCCTACAAACTTGTATGACTTGTTACTTTAGAAGGCATGTCATCAAAGTTCAAACAAATAGTCCATCAGTTCTTATCCTTGTGGAAACAATTTTGCTTACTGAGCTGATTGCGGGTTACTTTTTCCATGAAGATTTACTGTATGATAGATCTGGAACCCCTGCCATAAAATCTAACTTCCATAAGACAGTAGAGATAACATTCACCAAACAAGAGACAAGTACTTGAGTCTCACACCATAAGGACAAAACTGAAAGTGGGCAGCACACACAGCAGCCGACATGCAACAAGTAACCTAACAGTTGAATTTCAGAAAGATTGCATCTTGCTAATTTGGTTAAGTCAATGTGGTGATACGACAACCTAGGTTCAGAATCCTTCATCCAGTTATCCAATAAACCACTAATGAACCCGCTTCCCCTAAGAAAACTGCAAAAGATGGAGGTCCTGCACATGAAATTCGGAAATGACATTGTTAAATTCCATCTGATATCTTCTCATTTGAGAAACAATTACATCCACACACACACACACACAACAAAAAAAAAACATTTTACTTTATTTGGTAAGAAACATGCACTCACAATATCAACATATTCCTTTAACAAGGAAATGAAACCCATAGAGCAAGTAATCACGATGCTGTCTTCAAGGGTTTCTGATTCAACATACCAGCAGCTAAGTCAGCAAAACCAGTGTTTAAATTAATTCTGTTAGAGACTAGTTCTGAATTTTATTTGGATTGCAGAATCAGATTTTATTCTCTTAAGAATTTTATTATGTTAGTTTTTAGTTTGGAACATAGTGGGACCTTCTTATTGTTATTGAGTAGAAACTTGAGTGGATGAGTTTTTCTTATTGGGTAGAAGTAGCAGTTCTAGTCATAGTTCAAAAACTCGATGAGTCACCCGAGTAACTCGGCCGAGTTACTCGACTTGATTGAATTTCGAGTCGAGTCGTCTCAAAATTACTCGGGTGACTCGGTCGAGTCGAGCTGGGTTTTTTGACTCGCTAGACTAGGTTGAGTCACATATGGGCATTTTTATCTTTTTTTAAAACTAAACTTAAACGTCACTATTTTTGCATCATATTTTTTTTGGGTCTATAAAGACAACTTACTATGGGTTACGTTAAACATAGTTTATAGGTTTGAGGCTGTAAAACCAGTGTACTTTGACTTCTTTTAACTCAGGTTTTTCAAAGTTACTACATATATATTCCGAGTTGGACCGAGTCGAGTTTTTTTCGAGTTTTTTGAGTAACTCGACCCGGTTAACTTTCGAACCAAGTTGAGTTTTCGTGTTTTTAAACCATGGTTCTAGTCATACTCGATTTTTATAAGAACTATTACCAAAAGGGGCTATAAGCTGTAGACCAGCAGGTTTTTCAGTCTAGTATTTCTATTATTTTTTTTGCTTTCCGTGTATGATTGCTGGAATTTAGTGTTTGAAAGATCAGTAGCCCCTATTTTATTTTTTCTATTCATTTGTTAAAAGATTTTAGTTGCTATTCTACATCATATGTTGAGATTATCTACTTGCTGCTGCTGCTGCTGCAAGTGTTATTCTCCATGGTAGTTTTAAAAACATTCATACCTTTACACATCAATTGTAGCAACAAGGGATCAATGAAATGTCTTTTACATAGACCTCTATTACTCTCCTACATCTCTTGCACTTATACACCAATTGATAACCGTACAAGCTGAAGAAATCATACACAGGACTTCGAATCAGTTTTGCAAAATAAAGAAGACAGAAGAATGAAAACAGGACTATCTATACCAGACTATCTACAGGCTTGTGTTCTTCCCCTGGTGTTCCTATTTAATGGTCACCGTAAACTGACTGAAGTGCCCCTAAGAAGAAGAATATTCAAGAATTAAGAGCTTAAAGATATTTGCTTACAGAGTGACTAAATATCCTTACAGTGTGCAGTTTCATTCCCTTTTTCAAATCTCTCATTGCCTGAATGAAGGTGCAGGGTCAAATACATGCATGTTAAAATATGATGGTAATCCTTAGAGGTATAATAAGTTGTTGTAATTGGGTTTACATAAATGGATGGGATCTTTGCTATGGTGTTAAATGAACTTCTTTCTGGGTTCTCTATGTAGCTGCAAATGAGGGGTCTTTATTGAGATTCAATGCACATTTATATAGTATGGATTCTAAGGAGCTTCCTATGCATGCTGCTGGAATTTTTTGGGTGACAATGGCAAGGTCTGTAAATCAGTGAAAGCCATTTATTGGCTTAAAGTCACAAATACTTTGTTTGGGAAATAGGCACCGCTGTAGTTGAAATGACCTATCTTCGGTGTAGTGCAGCCTACTTTGTTTTTTGAGGCAAAAAGGAACTGACATCTTTTTATTTTAATGGATGCATTGTTTTCATCAGGAATGACAGTGAGCTAAGTAGTTTCCTCAGGTCCTCAACAAACTTTTTTAATTCTAAGTGTGCTTGTATGCGGTTTCTTTCTTTCCCTTAGTTAAGGGCCAAAGCTTAACCTATATGGGGGCAAATAGTATTTTACGCGAAAACATAGCATAAACGCGTAGAAAAGTCAGTTTTGTGGGAATGCAAAATCCTTGTAGCTAAACAGGATGTTAAATCTATGTCCTAGCTTAACTTACGGAAATTATAACCTTGACAAAGTGACTTAAATTTTCTAACAACTACAATGACATAGTGCAAAGTGCCAAGCTTTATAACAGTGTTTTAAAACTTGAAAACTCGACTCGGAACCTTGCCGAGTAGAGTCAATTCGGAAACTCTGGCAAAACTTGTCCGACTCGATTCGACTCGGAACCTTACTGAGTAGAGTCAACTCGGAAATTCAGGCAAACTCGTCCGAGTAATGACACCTAAAACTTGAACATATATAAAAATTTTCTAATATTATATATATGGTATAAATTCAAAATTTATGATAAAACATGCCTAAAATGAGATAATATAACTCAATATACACTCTGTTGTTTCGTATTTATATTAAGGGTGGGTGGGGTGTGTTAAAGGAAAAAAAAAAACGTAATTTGGTCACTCGGGTAGTCCGGTTTACTCGATTTTTTGTTATAACAAAAAAAGTACATAACTCGGGCAAGTTGGGTGAGTCGGGTCGAGTTACTCGGTTTTCAGTGTCACTTCCGAGTTTTACCTCAAACTCGACTCAAAACCCGACTCGGCCGATTTTCGGGTCGACTCGCCGAGGTTTAATACAGAGCTTTATTACTCTCAGCAAAAGAATGCACCTAAATGGAAATTATGATTTATCCTATTGTAAGAACATTTATGTCTTTCCTTTAAATCTTTCTAAATGATTAAGAGTTCCACTAGGAATCCTTTGCAATTCGACTCCTTCGGCCTTTATGTTGATCAGAGCTTTTTCAAGATACTAAACAAGCATGTTTTTCTTATCAATCTTTCTATGGGGACGACAAAATGATAAAGAAATTGTTTTTTTTGGTTGTCAATTGATGTTAAATTGCTAATTGTTAGCCATACTTTCCTCTTTTAACAGGTGAGTTATGTTTAAGGACACAAGGGGTTGCACAAAGCGCTAACTGGATTAGAACACAATGTGGGGGATGTTTTGCACTGTGACAAAGTGATGGATGGTAGCCAAGCTTGAAGTAGAATGAAGGGGTGCTGTATTATTTTTCGGTACCTATTCTAAAAAACTTTAGCTAATATATTGTGGGCATTTTAATTCATACAGATGTTAAAGTTTTGCCATCAACACAGGACTGGATTAACTGTTTCTATCTCAGTATGTTAATGCCAGGATTGCTCCAATAATTCATCTCACAAAAGGTTCGAGGAATGAGTATTATAAGGATGTGGAATGGGTCCTCTTAGTGTATGTTTGTAACAGGTGTTGGGAAAGCATATTTTGGATCTATACACGAAATCTTATCCTCCCCTGCAGGTTGCAATTTGTTCTGTTTCGTGTGCTTCATAGTACCGTTCGTTCATACGGGAGCGTGGGAGTTCTCAGTGGCGGGGACGCATCCCAGGCGCTCCAAGATGGTGTCAAAGGACAGGCACCAAAGAGGCATCGTCAGCAACTTTTTTTTTTTGGTGACTTTGGGACTGTTAAAATCCATAATGCAGAATTTAATTCTAAGGATATAACCCATCCAATAGAGGCCCATCAAGGATTTACAGTACTTGTACAATTTTAATGGCTAGTGGACAATTGTACAGCTTATTAAATGACATAAGTTTCTCACTGAGATTTGTCCTGCTGTTAGGGCGTGCATCCTGACATCTTTTTCCAAAGTCTCTACAACATGTCTGCATATATATATATATATATATATGGCATCATTTAAAGTTAATATTTAGGGTTAGTAAATGGTAAGTGGACATCTTGCTTGTCAGGGTATAGGAAAACTACCAATTTTTTTGGAGTTTACCTCCTTTCGATGGCATCCCTCAAAGAGGGCCAAAACTTGCCATCTGAGGTAGAGGAGCAGGTGTAGATGGAAATGTTTTTTTTAAGTAATTGGTGTCTTTACTTTTACGGTTTGTGTTTTATTTGTGGTGTCCCACGTCTTGATATTTGCTTTAAGCTTTGTATTTGTGGAAATGGAATCAAAAGATTTACAGAGTGAAGTGAGCACTTATAGTTAGAAAATATTCTTATTATACTTTATAATCCACAAATTGATATAATTGTTTAAAAATGTTTTTTCAACTGAAAATTATAAACATAATGAAAAATATTCTTATTATACGCCTTAAATGAACTCATTTATAAAATTTTAGTTGTGTTTTCTTTCTTCTTCATTTTGATTTTTTTTCTTAAATACATTGGGTGTGTCCTTATCTTCTCTTCATATTTTTCGCTTTCTGCTAGACTGATTATGGCCTTTTGTTGTCATTTCAATTTTGGGTGTGTCCTTATCTTCTCTTCATGTCTTTAAGATCTCAATTTTATTTCGCTGTCGAATTCTAGTTTTTTTTTTTTCCGTTCATATTATTTGTAGAGGAAAAAAAAGAGAACTATTCTCACATCCATTTGCAAAACCCAAAATTATTTTCTAACTACACAGTTTTCTCTCAAGGACAATTGTTTTATCCCTAACATTCATCTTTATATCTTAAAATGCTTTGATGAAAGCTATATGTAAAATGCACATTCTCATGTTTTAATGTCCATTTCTATTCATTACTTAAGGTTAATTTTATTAGTGACATAGAATTTTGGATTAAGTGTCTAAAGATCTGAATTATATGTTTTTGTAATTGTAACTTTGGTCCTTAAGGCTCATTGTTGGTCATTTGATATGCAAAGAGAAGACGTAGCATAATAGATTGGACAAATGGTTGGTGGAGGATGAGAGTAGGGCTGAAACTCCTCTTTTCTTTATTTTATGTCCTCATAAACTAATGAGAATTCGTTTAGTATATAACATATCCGCATCTAATTGTTTGCCGTCTCTATTTTTAGGAAATTGAATCACAGCCAATCACAATTGAATTTGGGGAAAATTCAATTGCACCCACAGGTCAACACATGTCCCTTTTAATCCCAATTAACCGTGGTTGTTAAAATTCGTAGATATTCTTTTAAAAAAAAATTAACGCTAGGATTAAGGTTAATTTTTTTTAATATTTTCTTTTTCTAAAAACCAAGTTTAGATTGTTGAACCTTAAGGATTAATGAATCTTAACCATGGTTAATAGGGGTTAAAAGGGACACGTGTTGACCTGTGGGTGTGATTGAACTCTCCCTGAATTCAATCGCGTGATTTGATCTCCATTTTTAGTGGCTGTATTTTCATCATTTTTTTCAATGCCAGCTCAAATAATACAGGTACGTATCCTAGCATATTTTTCTCGTCCCAAATTGTCCCGAATTTGCCGACTATGAGATCACTTCCATCCAACTAGTTGGGTCTTCCATTAGAAAATTCCTCACTCAAGCGACTGATGACGTTTTTCATCTTTTCAGTAAGAGAGAGAGAGAGAGAGGGAGAGAGAGAGAGAGATGGGTCATCCATTCATGGAAAAGTGGGGTTTAACCTTTTCATTCCATGAGGTAGACAATTGCATGGTAAAGCAAGAAATGCAGTGAATGAGAGCTAAAAGGGACCACCTTATAAGGATGCTGCCATCACTTTCCCATCGCTCGTTTGTTTTCCTTCTAACCACCCTTCCAATGGGCCTACCCTTATTAATGTGGATTGATTCTAAACAATGTTGGGACCTCATTCTTGCTCTCCTTTTAGGGGACAACATATCACACCATTTAAAAGGGGGGGGTCCTCTCTCATCATTCTCATTCATCAAACAAAATGATAGATACCAGACCTTTTAAATACACCCTTAACCATATATTAAAGTCATGATAATCTAAAACATGTCTTACCAGAGATTCCGGTTATTGTCTAGCTTTGAATGTTAATCTCCTAATTATACAACAAGTTGGATCGAAACAAGTCGACGATCTCAACGTTACAACCTTGGCTAATTTTGCTGCAGTTAAGGCACTCAATCGACTCCACGAATAATTCAGCCTGTCTGGCAAATTATTTGAAAAAAAAAAGAAGCAATGCACAACATATAACAAGGGTACAAATTCCTTGAAAGGAAGGTTATAAGACACTAGACATGACAATGACACACATATCCTAAGGGAGCAGGTGATCAAATATGAAGCTAAGACGTGATCTATCACCTCATCTACGAGGTAGATGCTAAGCCTTTTATAGAATTCTAGAACAAAAAATCACACCTGTTAGTACAATCATATCAGCTTATTACAAAAATGTCATTGACAACTAGGGGATGAAACTACTCTTAAGCCAAAGATAAAATTTTTTTTACAGTGCCACAACCAATGACATGCAAACAGTGTTGGATGAATGGTCGTGACAATGCGCCCAAGATTAGAAATGTTTGGTGACTATATAAATGCTCCCATACTGAAATTGGGAGATGTAAGTAAGGAGAAGAGAGAGATGGTATCAACCATTTCTATTGTTGATGAAAAGCTAGCTGCAAAGTTTGAATTGGGAAACTTTTTATTATAACTTCTACTACTGTGAGTGAGTGAGTGAGAGAGAGATAGAATTCACAGTAAAAAATTGTGACTTAACAGTGTTTATTTTGTTTGCTGACGACTTTTCCCTGACTTTTTTAATATGCTTTGGATCGATGTGGTCCTCAAAGGGTATCTTTATTTGGGAGTGGAAGCAAAAACAGTAGCAGAGACAAGTGAGTTGTCACTGGTGAAGCCAAACACACAGGGATTTATAGGTTTCAAGAAAAGGAGAGGGTATAGCCTTTTACTAGGTAAAGCCACTTTTGTTTGGTGGCCTCACACCTTCTATATATTAAGTATAAAGACGAGTGAGAAGGACATGAGCTCTTAGAAAAGACAAATCAGCTAATTGGTCTAGTCCCAATCCCTCCATTGGATGATTCTTCATTCTCACTAAGTTAGGATATGGACAACCCAATTCTCTCTCTCTCTCTCTCCAAGATGGCGAGGTGGGGAGAGGGATACAAAACCTTATGGCTAAAAAAATGTCTAAATCCAAAACCCCACCTAGGAAAATTGAAGAAAATACAATAAAGAATTTAAATAGATTAAGAAATTGGGTTGACCATTTCGAGATGATGGATCACCTTAGGCTAGGTTTGTTTGGTGGGAAATAGGTGCAAATAACTATTTTCTGGGGAAAATTTTGTGTTTGTTTGGTGAGCTAGAAAATAAACTTTTTGAACATTATTTTGTTTATTTTGCTTGTATTGATGGAAAATTTTTCTTTCAAAAATAAGAAGTAATTTCCTGAAAAAAAAATATTATTTTCCACCTCAACTTTCTCTCCAAGCAAATTGAGCCTTTAGAAAATTGTGGTTGAAAGTAGAAATAAATCCTTCACCCCAAGATCAGAAGATGGGAATTGTGGTTGAGTAGGTATAGAAACTTCCACACTGATGTTGGGAGGTTGTTCTTCATCAATGCAATTGAGAGTTCAAGCTCATTGATGATTGCTAATTATATATGCCTTGTATCAATAATTCCATTCATCCATTTCAAGTAGCATTAAACATTAGGGAGGGGGTGGTCCCTCATTTGCCGATAAAATAATTTGAGAAAGGGAGGCTTCGGTTATGAGAACTAATTGAGCATTCATTTTATTTCGTAGATTTTCTTTACAGTGTTTGAAATATTAAGGATTACTGATTGTTGGTTTAGAATACTTACAGAAACCGTACCTGTGTTCTTTGTAAAGAGATCTACTAATTGTTCTTTTGAAGGGGCTAAGAGTTTTGCGAACAAAATGCTAGTCAAGCTCTATATGCTTAGTACAATCATGAAATACGGATTGGATGCCATATGAGGTACCGGAAGACTATGAGATACCAATCTTGGTAAGCAAATAAGAGATCCAGATGATCTCAGCCCAATAAATACCACAATATATCGGCAAATATCCGGGCAACCCGCCCAATGGGCATTTGAAAGAAAATATCCTTTTAAGTTATTATGTTCAAATATCCTCAAGAGATGTACTTCATAGGTTAAAGAGAGAACACCGTGAAGGCTATTCAATTTAACAAACTCCTTCTACTCCCTCTAAATTTAAAAAGAGAACACAAAGAAGGCATATTCAATATAACAAACTCCTTCTAGTCCCTCTAAATCACAATTCCCATCAATTCTCCTAGAGAATATCAACCATAGCATCAACAAGACGGGTCATGTATGCCTTTACAATTCTATTCCTCATGGAGATCATAAGTGTTGGACGAATGCATCACTCTCAAGATAGAAACTATATCCATTGTTAAGCCCAACAACTACCTTTTGGGAATGAAACTATAGAGGCTACACCCCCAAAAATCATCCCAAAACCCTCCAAAATGTCAGTCTGTCACTACAAGAAAAAGGCTCATCGCTCCCGGTTTCTATCTGTGACCATAAGACGTTGATCACGGTTATGGCACGTAGACCGAACAGTGACCTTTTGATGCGTAATCGTATGTATTTAAATATTATGGTTTTCATCTTAACCGTGATTGTTATGAATATTAACGATAACAGTTTTCTCCATGATTGAATATCATAAAAATCGAGATTATTCAAAATGACTTCTTCACCTATTTTAGATCACGTTTTATTAGGCTAAACTATGGTTGTTTTTATTCCAAAACCACAGTTACAAAGGTAATCGTGATTCTTAATTTATTGGAAATCCAAAAATATTATGCAGCCCTGCAACCTATAACTCCTCACACCCACTACTAAATTCATAAACACACACACTTGCAAATATAATTCACTATATATAAAATGAATTAAATAATAGGAGTTTATTTACAATATGAACAAAATACAAATATGGAAATGTTATTCTAAGCAATATAACTTCTCAAGTATTCAGCTAATTCCTTCTTAAGTTCTTTTATTGCTTCATCACTATACGGTTATTAGCCTTTGGATGCAAAACAATCCTTAATCTTGTCAGATATAACTATTTTCTTGTTATTGATGATGCCCCTCAGGTACATCATGGTGTAGTAGCTACATTTCAAGCTACCTTTTTGTTTCGGACAAAACATAAAAAGAGAATGAATGAGACATTGTTAGTAATATTTAAGTCATACAATTTTTAATATTACAACATTAGAATGATTAATTAATATCAGTCTTAATTTACCTTAATATCAGTAAATGTCAACTCTTTGGGTCTTCTCTTATTGCCTTTCAAACCATCCGCTCCAAATTAATAAATGCACTTCACAAAAGTAATTTGAACATACAATATAAAAGATTAGTACAAAACGTAAAGATATATTGATGTAAAATGTGAAATATAAGGGAAGAAGTTACTTACTCATTGAAAACGTTTTAACATGTGAACGGTTAGATATGCTTATCTGCAATGGGTCCAACCAATACACTTAAAATGTGGTAGATTGAATTAGACCCAAGCACCAGTGTTTCCAGCAATTGAAAAATGAATTATAGAATTTAATTTCAAATGAATACTTCAATTTAAAGAATTAGTAGTACTCATACTTAATAAGTCAAAATAACATGAGAGAAGTATGAAGAAACTTACCCAACATTATATTGCATAATGTGCAGTTGGTTATTCTTCGCTAAGTGTAATTTTTTTGTTATCCCTGACTTAGCATTCTCTGGATTTAATGTTAGTTGGGGGTCGAGAAATATATACTTGGTTTTGTCATTATCCCCCAACAGTACTTCATATATTATTCTGAAATAAATAAAAGTTATATATATTAATAATAGGAAAGCAAACAAAATAACCTTAATTAATTCTTGACTTATCTCACCTTGTGTATAAAAGAATCAATGTTACACCGATGTCATTATTAGTACACAATTTTGCGATATCGTCGTGAGATACAAGGTATCAAAATATGAACCAATAATTTTCACATCATATGTTAAAGGTAGAACTTATCAAACCAATGGGTAAATTCGTCCAAAGAATTAGTTGTTGGTCATGCAACTTCCACCTAAGATGAATTAAATCTATTATGAACTCATGAATTTCAATGAACTATGAAGTCTTTTGGTTTATATGTTTACACCAATGACTTGTTAATTAAGCATTTGTAATAATCTACAACAATATAACTAATAGATAGTTAAGTTTAATAAATACGTACACCATTTATTTGAGAAAAATTGTCGATGGGTTTGGAGAGAGAGTAGTTGGTACTTGTATTGCAGTTTTTAGCTATTGTATAAAAACTAGTAAAGAATATTATAGCATATTAAAGCAATATATTGTAATAAAAAATCTAGTGAACCAAACTATTTACATACCAACTGAAATGAGCTACCAGCAGATGATTGTGCAGACTGAAGAGCAGCCAACTGAGCCATTAATTTATTTACCAGCATATTATAATTTTCCTCCCTTTTTTGGGATTGCTGCTCCATCTCATCTCTTTGCTTATTCCTTTCTTATATTTCTTGCACTTAAGATTTGAGTTCTTGAAATTCATGCAGACATGCCGAGTATTTGGTGCGTTTGGGGTAACCCCAATATGTCGTGGAGACAATAAGTTGTCCTGTTGTCCTAAGTACGACCTGGATGTTCTAAACCTAACACCGCCGTAAGGATGTCAGATCTCCCATCAGTAGGCATGCTCCTTCCATCCTCGGCATATTGCTGCTTAAATTGTTCCTACATAAGAAACATTCAGCTAATTAGAGAATCTGCCAACACAGCAACATGCATAAGAAGAAAAATAATAATCAAACAAACACTTACAATTTCTACAGACTTTTGTCTAGTCTCATCTGAAGTGTATTGGCCTTGTGGTCTTTCTCGAACCTTAACTCACAAAGTATCTCTCTCCACTTTCTTAATTGCCTATCCTTGAGAAGTGAATTCGGCCATCTGTCAAATATTAAGTATTAAGAATTAGTATCTGGGCTAATGCTTAGTGTTACATAATCTTAAATTCTAGAAATCTAAACACTGACAATTCTTCTTTCAACCCTATCATAATCCCCCTTGCTTAGACGATGGGGGTATATATTCTTATTTCCTATTTCTTTATTTCTTTTGCTTAAGGCATGAAAATTGTAATACAACTAAGCATAAGTTCAAGTAATGTACAAAGATTAGATATAATAGATAAGTAATTATAATTTTTACCAACTTTGAATTGATCTGAAAGAGTATACTTTAGAAATGCATCCCAGTGTTCAGACCTAATACGTACATACTCTGTGGACAAATTTATTAGATCGACATCCCCACTGGCGATAAATGGAGAAATGTGTTTCTTTCGGAGGTACTTCTTGAATGTCTTCCAAGAGAAATTAAATTTTTTCAAAAAGTGCTTCTTGTAGTTTTTTCCAAGATCAAATTCTTGCTACAGTAAGACATATAAACAAAGTTAGTGTAAATATATATTTTCAAAGTGTCTTTATGTGGAATTTCAAAGAATTGCATATACACAGACACAAAACAATATGGATATTATATATACAATGATTTTTACAGTCAACTTTTTCCAACGCTTATCTTTAATCTCAGCTGGAACTTGTTTCAATTTCTATAAAAAATTATAATTTCATGTGCATATACACCGATGGTAAAACAAAAATATTTTTTATTTTCACCAGCTGACATTCCACTAGGATTCAATTCGACAATTTTCTTCTCACCAATGATGTTATTTTGCCCCTGAATTTTCTTTTCAAGTATGGTGGGACCTCTAGATTTTATTTTCAAGCTAGGACTGGTACTTGGCTTTGTGTCAAAATATTGTGTTCCTGACATAACTGTTATGAACAAATGCATAATTAAACAATAAACCCTTATTCAAATGCTGAAAACATAGAAAAGTATTGTCTACTTTATGTCGAAAGCATAAATTTGTTATAGAAAACTTTTCAAACTGAAGATGATTTGTCATTTGAAACCCTCCATTAATTTAATATGTTTCACAGCATTTGCTTAATCATTTAGGTGAAATTAAATGAAAGAAGAGAGAAAAAAAACATACCTGACGAAAGGAGGGAACAGTTGTTGAAGGTTGAACAGAACGGATGCCAGAGGTTGAATAGAATAAAACCTTTACGACAGAGAATAATACAATGGTTGCTAGAAGAAGAAACATAGAGGGTTTGAGATTATGTTCAAAATATGAGCTCGAAGAGAGAGATGAAATGACTTTTTCAGTGAAAATAGGAGTTTCGATCATGGATATTATTCTCAGCATGATCCATTGTCCTATATCATCAGCTTTTTTCTTGTAACCGTGATCGTAACTCTAAAATTATTAACTAAAATTTATATTTTGTGGTTGAAAAGACAGCTTTTACAATCACTGCCAATAATAAAATGTGATTGTTTCGTTTATAGAATCATTGTTAATTGTAAAACCGTGATCGTAACTAAAAAATAATTAACTAAAGTTAGACGAAATGTCAAGTCTTACAATCATGGTAAAATTAATAACCGTGATCTATATATTTAACCATGATTTAATAAAATAGTTTATCACTATAAAATAATAACCGTGAGCTTATATTTCTTGCGATAAATATTTATCACTGTTTCTATTAAAATCGTGATAATAATGCTTGTCCTAAAATTTCCGCCATCTTTAGCGCGATTTAAAAGGGATTCTATCACCGTTCCAGTGTAAACCTTCATTGATCTTGAAAATGCAACCTTGATAGTGTATTCATACTGTCGAAAAAGGAAATAGGGAACACACTCATCCACTTCCACAAGGAAAATGGTAACTAGCTCACACATTAACCTCATGACAAAGAATACTTAGGATACATGGTAATCTAGTTCAACCAAATCCCTAAGGAAGAACAAGGAACATCGAAACTTTATTTCGTCCATAGAGCAATATACTCATGATTTTAGTGGCAATCCATGCAAGACCTCTTTATGCCTTGAGATTAAATATAGTCATGATCAACATTGTCAAGGAAGTTTGTGGTCTTAAGACATCCACACAGTATTTGACCAATCTAGATGGTAAAATAACAAGATCCGACTTGACTGCACTATCCACGTGTCAATATACCAAGCTTACATCATCGATGGACATATTGCCAAGCTTGGTGGAGAAGAAATTTTCTTTTGAATCTTATCACGTATGATAGAAAATAAAATTATGATGAAAATCTCACCCCTCAACCATGAATCCCAATGTAGTAATAAAATAATTAGGGCCTGTTTGGTTCAGATTATTGCAGTCATAAGTGATCATGCCGATAAGCGTCGTCATTATAATCGTTTTGTCAATAATCTTGTTTGGTTGGCATGCTGCCGATAAGCAATTATCTAGTCATTAAATTGATATTTTAGTCATTAAAAAAATGATTTTTTTTCTAGGAATTGATAGAAAAGTGATTCTATTGAATAGATTTGAATGATTTACAATGACCCTAAACAGGGTTTATATAGATTTAACAAGATAGATTTTATGGAATGTAAATCAATCTAATCTAATCACACCTAAGCAAATCTAATCTACCCTTGATTGATGCTAATCTAATATTGTGATGAGATACACTTGAATGATATAGTGTATCTCATTCACCTTATTACAATATGTCTTACTATATTCTCTAATACTCCCCCTCAAATATATGAGGATTGAAAAATCTTCATGTATTTACCGTTAATAGAAGTCCTCTTGATACTTTCAATCTTCATGAGTTTGTCAAAGTAGAAAGTTATGTGCCATGATGTCCCCCTTTGAATATGTTGCCATGCTTGAATGAATTGTGTGCCATGATTCTTCCACATTTGAATACCTATTGGATTTGTTGCTATATCGTGAAGAAGGTAGCCTCTAACGGGCCTAAAAAAGGGCCTCCTCTATGGGCCAAGAAAATCAGCCTTTAAAAAGGCTTGAAATTAGCCTCTATGGGCCAAAGATACGGACCTCTGGGGCCATGAATACCGACCTCTTGGGCCAAATATGTAGAGCCTCTTGGGCTAAAGGTGGGCCTCAATGGGCACAAGAAAAGGCCTTAAAAGACTTGAAAGACCTCTACTGGGCCTGAACAATGCCTGGATGAGTTTGTGGAAAGATAAAGGAGGGGTATAAATGGGCTGGAGAATGAAATACTTAGCAAAAGGGTTGAAGTGAGAAGAGGTGGTGACGCAACAACAACTTGCTTGGCTTCATCATCATCTGCAAAGGCATCGGCCTAGATCAACAATCATAGGGTTGAGTTTCGTTCATCAACTTTACTATCCTTTGAACGTCCACAATGAATGACAAATAAGATTTGATAATGCACGAGGTGAATTAGGTACATGGAAACTTTTGATGTCGGAATGTAGTGTGGGCAGCACGTACTCAGAACACTACGGTTTCAAGACGGTGTTAACAGATGATTGTTTCTATGTGGGAAGAGATGAAAGTAGTAACATAAGCTTACTAAAACTAACAAACGAAAATAATAACTAAGATTCTTTGAATCCGACGGGCGGCATTGCCGGCCAACCGCCGGAAAAGAGAGACGAAAGATAAGACTATCAAAAAAGGTGGATCTCCCGCTCTGATACCATGATAGAAAAGTGATTCTATTGAATAGATTTGAACGATTTACAATGACTCTAAATAGGGTTTATATAGATTTAACAAGATAGATTTTATGGAAAGTAAATCAATCTAATCTAATCACACCTAAGCAAATCTAATCTACCCTTAATTGATGCTAATCTAATATTGTGATGAGATACACTTGAATGATATAGTGTATCTCATTCACCTTATTACAATACGTCTTACTATATTCTGTAATAGGAACTCTTCCTCAAGCTTATTGGATCTAGGCTTTATAACTAAGTACAAATTTGGGTGCTTAAAATAATTTTCACGCAGTTTTATAGGTGCATAAGCGGTTATGCTCTACAATAATCACCATTTGGCAAGATTATGAAATCACATGTTAAATTTCTATAATCGGTTATTACATATTTGCTTATAAATATGAGTCGAATCAAACGCTATTATCGGGATATAATTCGTACATAAGTGATTAAGTTTCAAATAAGCATTTATGTTTATTATAATCCGAACCAAACCAGTCCTAAATAAATCATTTATTGAGGTAGCTAATATGGATGGTAGCTGATAAGGGAGGTAAGTACATAGAGCATTTCCTCAAATCACATGCAAAGCTCGTGTTGGGACTACAGATTTCACTTGAGAAAGAAAGAATAGTAAACAAAAGTGATGGAAAAGGGAATTGTGTGGGATAAAGTATAGGAATTGTGTGAGATAAAGTAAGGGAAATGGAAATGGAATGTCGGTGACTACATACGAAGCGGCCATTCACTAGTCCCCACGTGTCCCATCAGTCGTGAGTGTGGACTTTCGATAAATAATTGATGTAATGATGGTGGAGAGAGTCAAAACCTTTTGGATATGAGAGAGAGAGAGAGAGAGAGAGAGGGTCGATGTTGTGAGTTTGAAGAAAGGAGTGCCACGGAAGGTATTTGAGTACCAAGGACGGGTGTTTTCTAACCATGAGTTTATCAGCTAGATTCCCGGATGCCATGTGAGATAAGATCATGCCCTCACATCTCATATCTCTAACCTCCATTAATATATTATTGTTTTATGGCACGTTCTTTAAAGATTTGACATTTGGATGTTAAGGTGGTTTTACTTAGAGATATGGTAAAAATTAGGCAGGTTGAGAAACAAAAAAACATAAAAATAAAAATTAGGTCCGTTGAGTGATTTAAACTGTTCTATTAGACTATGTCAGTATTAATCCCTTAAAGTTTACTTAGACCTTATATAGATTATAGTTTGACCTTCAAATTGAATGGTTTAGAAATGTATAATCTGTCATTTTTTTTTGGTCACGTGTCTCTAAAAAATAGTTGACCTTGACATCCAATCGTCAAATTCAAAAACAAACCTACTATGAATGAGGCCGCTCATTACAAGTTTTAATGAGTGAGCAAAGTAAAGAACAGTTTATTATTTTATTGAAAGGAAAATAATCGCCTCCTCAGTCGGTGACGTAGGGGAGGCGGGGTGGGGGCATTTAATAATAAGGTTAAAAAATATTAACCAAAGTTCATGACAGTTGAAAGGGCGGCTTTGTGTGAACTATTGCTCTTATTGAAAGATGGAAGAAAACAGTTCTAAAAAATAAAAAATAAATGGGAGAATGAAAAGCTCCATAGATTCTTCCCATCTTTTGAGTACTCTTGGTCACATGCATGCATTATCTCTTTAGTACTGCATGCAACATTCTTGGTGGGTCCATCCATCCCAACCTCTACGGTCTCACCAGATGTCCCTCTCAACCTACTCGTTAATTTCAGCTTTTAGTTTTGGCCCCATTTCTTTCTTGTTTATTAATATAAAATGGGAAATGCTTTTAGAAAAAAACCTCTGTGCCTCCTCCAAATTAAGATCTCTCTCTCTATAGCTGTAGAGAGAGAAAGGAGAAGCAGTAGCTAGAGAGACAAAGTGAGGTGAGACTTGAGAGAATCGTCTTTAGCGATACTCAAAGCACAAGGGTGCTTTTAATGATGAATCTGCTGCAATAGGTATCTTGAGCAGGGTTGCTGCATAAGGGATGTAAGAATGTCACGATATGATTTCTAAGTTAGGGTAAGGAAATTAGCTGAGACTTACATACTTGACCCAACCTTAAAACCCGACGTGGCACCCTGATGTTTGTTCTGCAGCCGCTTGCTGCAAAACATCTTTCCCGTGTAGCTTACGAAGGTCATCTTCCACTCCCTTTTAGTGACATGTTTTTAGCCTTGGATTCTCTCTGGCTGATGCCAAAAAGGTGCTCTCAGGCCACCAAACATTAAACGCCATGTGGCTGGAGAAGTCATTTCATGGGTCCATGAAGGAGAAGTCAAAATCAGGAGAGAAAATGAAATGACTTCCCCTTTTTATGCCACATGACGCTTAATGTGTGGTGACCCGAGAGCACCATTCTGGCATCTGCCGGAGAGAATCCGAAGCCTATGTTTATTTTTGGTTAGACCGTTTTAGTGATTTTGTAATGCTTTCTTTCTCCTCAAACGTGACTACACTTACATGCAAAAGCAAAGATAACAACATTGCTTGTCCATATCCACAAGGCTGTTTTTTTAGATGGAATTTCTGAAGTGTGAAGTGTCTCAAGTATTTGCGTTAGCTATTGTTCTTTTTTCTAAATTATGGGACATTAAACACCCGTTAGATGAGGGTTGTGTGGGACTGTAAATCTAAACATTAGATTATTAATCTCTTAACATAATAGAGATTAGAGATTAGAGATCTATCATCACATATACATGAAAGTTTTCCTTTTAATGAAGATGTGTTTAACATCTTACCTTAGTTAAAAGTCATAACGCCAATCCAACTGCGCAGAATGAAGTAGTTTGAATACAACCGATGCACAAGGTCTTCAACCATCTCCTCTTTCTAGTTCCTCACCACATAATGGGTGTATATATTCAGTATGAGAAAATTAAAGAGAGAGTTGGGACCTTCCTTCCTTTATTTATAGACATTGAAGAAATCCTTCTCATTAATGATTCTTCAATATTAGAGTTCTCTTAAAATATAATCATGCCTTAATTAGAGAGGTGTATTTAACTTCTTGCTAATTACATCACTTAGCAAAAGATAGTAGTATTATAATTAGAACCTGCCATAACCAGTAAAGGGATTGACCATAGTGCATGGCCACACTAAAAATGAAATTTTCTAACAGTCTCCCACTTAGCCACACTATGTCATATAATCCCGATATCCCAATGTTAGCTAACTTTTATATGACAATTCTTTTATCTAATTATAATCTTTACCTTTCAACAACAAGTCCGGTTCAGTGAGACTACAAACAAGGAATCAATGAAATCAATGCATTATCTCATCGACACAAGACGCTCATTGGTTACAATATTATCATCCCCATCGACATGGATATCCAACTAGCATTATATTTTGAATAGACTACAAGTTTGTAACTGAATGGTGACACCATGCAAACATTATCCGTTCCAGATCCTACTTTATGATCGTTTACCGACATTTTGCTTCTTAAACATCCATTTAAGCCCAATAGATAATGGAGCAGCAAAAAAATCAACTTTATTCTACAATCAAAAACATAATGTAATCACTCCAACATCCACTATCCAAGGCTATCAAAATTATTCACCAATCTCATGCTGCAACATGCTCTTCAAAGAACTTGGGTAGCAAGCCTTTGGTCATAGGGTCCTCCAACATGAGTGCAGTACTAATGTGTTCAACTGATATGATTTGATCCCGAACTTTCCCTTTTACAACAAGAAACTTAATGTCTATATGTTTGGAACCTCTTCCAGTCTTGTTGCTCTTCGAGAAAAATACTGCAACGAAATTATCAGACTTTATTCTTAGTGGCTTAGAAATGTTATCAATAACACAAATCTCTAAGATAAAACTTCTTAGCCTTGTCACATGACATGTCGCCTCATAACATGCAACGAACTCTGCTTCCATAGTGGAAGAGGTTGTCAGCAATTGTTTGACACTCTTCCATGACACAGGTCCTCTTGCAAGCATAAAGATATAATCTAATGTGGACTTTCTGCTATCTTGACATCCAACAAAGTAGGAATCAGAATAGTCAATTACCTCAAGGTTATCTTTCATTTTGTATGTGAGCATGTACTCTTTTGTCCTCTGTAAATAGCGAAAAACCTTCTTGGCTACTTTCCAATGGTCCAAGCCTAGATTGCTTTGGTACCTACTAAGCCTGCCAACTATATATGCTATATGCGGTTGAGTACAAACTTGTGCATATATGAGACTCCCAATTGTAGATGCATAGGGAATTGTCTCCATCCATCTTATTTCCAAATCGTTCCTGGACCCCCTAAATCAAACTGAATTTATCACCCTTTACCATAGGGGCAATACTAGCAGAACAATTATGCATATTAAATCTTTTGGGAACCTTATCAATATAGGATTTTTTAGATAATCCTAATAGACTACGAGGTTTGTCTTGGTGAATCTCAATTCCTATCACATAGGATGCTTCACCTAGATCTTTTATGTCAAAGTTCTTTGACAAAAATTGCTTTGTCTTATATAACTTGCCTAAACTACTGCTAGCAAGTAGTATATCATCAACATACAATACAAGGATAATGAATTTGCTCCCATTTGCAGCCTACAGGTTTGAACCCTTTAGGGAACTCGCAAAGATCCCAGACCGAGTTGTGTTTCATTGATTTCAACTCATCCTTCATGGCTTCAAGCCATTGAGTTGAATTTTCGCTCATTTTGGCTTGGTCAAAAGAAACAAGTTCTATTTCATTTCCAATGTTATAATCACTCTCATTCAGGTAGATAACATAATCATTAAAGATGGTTGACCTCCTAACCCTTTGTGATCTACGCAAGGGTAGATCTTCAGTAGGTGCCGCAGGAACAAAAGCTTCTACAATGTGAGGTGCTTCTTCAAGTATAGTCTCGGCTGCACCAACATCCTCTTCAAGAGGTGGTACTGGAAGCGCTCTCTCTTGAATTATTGGTATAGGAACTATAACCCGATTTTCCTCAAAAGTGAAATTCCTAGGCTCGACATTCCCACTATGGTCGCTATCCTTAGAGAATATGACATATCTAGTCTCGAAAATTCTAGTACTATAGGTGGGATAATAAAGTCTATATCCTTTTGACCTTTCGGGATATCCAACGAAATGACAAGTTATGGTTTTAGGATCCAATTTCCTTATTTGTGAGTTATACACCTTTGCTTCAGCTAAACAGCCCCATATGCACAAATATCCAAAAGTCAATTTTCTTCCTACCCATAACTCATATGGAGTTTTAGGAACTGACTTACTAGGAACTCAATTTAGAATATGCACAACTGCTTTTAATGACTCTCCCCATAAGAATTTAGGTAATGAAGAGTTGTATAACATGCTTCTAACCATATCCATAAGAGTACGATTTCGTCTCTCAGCTACACCATTCTGTTCGGGTGTACTCGACATGGTGTATTGAAGAATAATACCATGATCTTGTAATTATACGGCGAATGGTGCTGGATTGCAATCTGTTTCAAAGTATTTTCCATAATACTCTCCACCTCTATTAGATCTCACAATCTTGATATTTGAATTGAGTTGTAGTTCAACTTCATCTTTATAGATCTTGAACATATCCAGAGCCTCTGATTTCTTATGAATGAGAAATATATAACCAAAACAAGAGTAATGATCAATGAAGGTAATAAAATATTTCTGACAACCAATAACATAAGTAGGAAATGGTCCACAGATGTCAGTGTGGATTATTTCTAATAGATTCACACTTCTAATGACTCCCTTTTTATTTATTTTTGCATATTTTCCTTTAACACAATTCACACAAGTGTTGAAATTCGCAAAATTGAGCGTTTTGAGAATATCATCTTTAACTAGTCGTTCCATCATTTCCTTGGATATATGGACCAAACGTTTAAGCCATAGAATGGAGGAATTCTCATCTCTTCGATTTCATTTAGTACCAACATTACTAATTTCACCACCACTCACATGCATAGAAAGTAAAGAATAGACATATAATGAATCAAAATTTAATTTATAAAGATTGCCCTCTAAGACACCTGAACCAACAATATGAGAATTATATAATAAAGAAAAATTCTTATTTCCAAATTTAAATTCAAAGCCTGATGAATCCTATTTTAGAATAGAAATAAGGTTTCTAGTCATACTAAGAACATAAATAGTATCGACCAAATCCATAATGAAACCCGTATTTAAAATAAGACGAAGAGTCCCAATGGCCTCTATTTCTGCTTCTATTCCATTCCCAAGTTTAATGGTCTGTTCGCCTTTATTTAACTTCCGACTGGATCGAAATCCCTGCATTGAGTTAGAGATGTGAATAGTTGCACCAGTATCTATCCACCAAGTGTTTCGTGGAGCATCAACAAGAAATGACTCATAACAAACAAAGACAATGAAGTTACCTTTCTTCATGAGACATTCTTTCTTTATGTGCCCTTTCTTTTTTACAGAAACGATACTTAATGTTAGAACCAGCTTCGCTAGATTCTCCTTGTTTGGCCACCGAGTTGGAAGTTTTCACATTCTTCCCTTTATAGGATCATTTATTTCATTTTCACTTGAAATTTACCTTAGATGGACCATAAGTGGTGTAGTGAGCACTATCAGGCCTTTTAGTCTTAAGCCTTTCTTCTTCTTGAACACACATGACAAACAACTCGTTCATCTTCCACTTTTCTTTCTGTGTATTATAACTTATCTTGAATTGACCGAATTGAGCAGGAAGAGAAGTCATAATGAAGTGAACGAGGTAATCTTCAGGGATTGCCATGTTCATTCCCTTTAATTGAGTAGCTATGCCACTTATTTTCATAATGTACTCACCACGTACACTACTATTTTCATCATATTTCATGGTTACCATTTACATAATAAGACAGTAGGCAAGTGTCTTGGAAGTACTCAAGAATTGTTCTTAGATTGCTGCCATATACTTCTTTGCATTATCCGAGTCAATAATGACACATCGAATTACATCAGCATTGGAGCTCCTAATGATCATGAGGCTCATACGATAATTTATCAAGAGACCAATTACATCATCATGATCCTCCTTCGGGTCGAGTCATAACATATTTAGTGATTTCCTCGAAAATAAAGGTTAGTTAAGTGTGCTTCATAGAGATATCAATTGTATCATCATGTCTCTCCTTTGGGTCGAGTCATGACATGCTAACGACTTCCTCAAAATAGTAGGCTAGTCAAACACAACCATCACAACATCAAGAAATTTATCACCTTTGGGCAGATAAATTCCTTAAGTTATGATATCAACTTCGAGTACCTAAATTTTTGTCATTCCACATCAAGGGAGTTTATAATTGAACCTAGTCCAAGATGAAAACCATAGCACTAGAAAAGATCATCACCGTTGGGCAGATCAATCTTTCAAGCCATGTTATCCACATTGGGCATTTCATATGAATGTGAAAATATTTTCAATAATAGTGGTTCAATTTCCTTGGTTAACGACACACAGTGTAAGACTATGTTTAGGGATGAATGATTATCATAAAATCCATCAAGTTAAACCAAATAATTTGCACTACACAATATTGAACTTTTATGTGAATGTAAAATAGGTTTGAAACATATAAAAAAATTTTGCAATTCTTTTATCAGCAACTCACAATCATCCTTGACAATAATGCGATAAATAAACATTCATTCTAGTCATAACATGCAAAACAATATACATACCCTTTACAATTAACAACTCATTATATAAGCCAAAACACTACCTTAACAAATTTTAACAATCTTAAAAATAGGCTCATTGCATAGATCTCGAAAGAAATGAGCGAAACGAGCTTTTACGGGCCCAAAACGGCCTTAAAACGAGTCCGGAAACTCAAAAACAAGTTTGTAATTTATATAATCTAAATGAGTCAAACCTAACCTGAAAATGGCATACGGAAATCAGGCCATAACTTAATGATCGTAAGCCCGCTTTTGTCCGATAGTACATCGTTTCAAAGCCTTCGAAAAGATTTACAACTTTTGTGAAGAAAGTTTTCTCAAAATCAATCGTTTCAAAGGTCAAAACCTCAGTCGAAAATCGAAAGACTTTTATGAATTAATTTTCCAAACAGGTTTGGTGACCAACGAAACTGCTGGAAAAAAAATACAATATATATACACCATAAGCTCTGATACCAACTGTAAATCCAAATATTAGATTATTAATCTCTTAAACATAATAGATATTAGAGATCTATCATCACATATACATGAAGGTTTTCCTTCTAATGAAGAAATGTTTTTAACCATCTTACCTTTGTTAAAAGTCATATCGCCAATCCGAATGTGCCGAATGAAGTAGTTTGA
Source organism: Tetracentron sinense (assembly GCA_015143295.1). Classification (NCBI taxonomy): domain Eukaryota; kingdom Viridiplantae; phylum Streptophyta; class Magnoliopsida; order Trochodendrales; family Trochodendraceae; genus Tetracentron; species Tetracentron sinense. Next base: position 19,412,671 of record CM026560.1, on the reverse strand, counting down.
ATATAGCCAATGCACAAGATCTTCAACCCTCTCCTCTTTCTAATTCCTCACCACACAATGGGTGTATGTATTATGTGTGTAAAAATTAGAGAGAGAGTTGGGACCTTGCTCTCTTTATTTATAGACATTGAAGGAATCCTACTCATTAAGGATTCTTCAATATTAGAGCTCTCTTAAAAAATAATCATGCCATAATTAGAGAGGTGTATTATCTTCTTGCTAATTACAACACCTAACAAAAGATAGTAGTATTACAATTAGAACTTGCCATAACTGGTAAAGGGATTGATCATAGTGCATGGCCACACTAAAAAGGAAATTTTCTAACCTGGTGCATTGACTTGTGTCACCAGGGTGTGTGTGTTGTGACCGTGTGTGTTTTCTATATATGCTGTAAAAAAAACACATGTTAGACATAAAGTCCTAGCAAAAATAGGACTTCAATGCTCCAATCAATTTGATCAAACTTTCAAACACCCATGGGCCTTAAATGATTTTCTTTTATCTTGAAAAAGCCTAAATTGACACGATAAGTATTTTAAATAGTTTTAGACAATATGATACATTTTTCAATAAAATTCTATGACTTTTAAAAATAATTTTTAATTAAGTAAATTTTAAGATTTTTGAAAATATCAGAGATATTTTTGTCATTTCAAGACTTTAAGGATATGAAGGAGAACTCTCTGGTAGGTCATATGAGCTTCTATGTCCCTACAAGGGTGTAAAATTTGGTGCTTACAAATGCAATTTTGGACGTTCATTCTTTATGTCCTTTTTTCTTATTCGTTATAGTTGAGTTGTAATTATTTATTTACTTTATTTATTTTAGTTAATGAAATTATCTTTTATTTGATTGAATGACTTTGAATTGTTCGGTTCAATTTGATTGTATCTCTTCTGGTTCATCATGAAATAGTTTAGGTTTTCACGGCTCACTGATTTGCAAAACACCAAATACCTAAATAAGGAGATAAAAATTAGTTTAAAAAATATATCATCAACTCAAAGTCCCAATAAATTTGTCACGTGTTAGAAGAACAATATAATTTAAAGTCCTTAGAATTCACTCACAAAATCTCAGGTACAAAAGAACATAGAACATTAGATGTCTGATCCTGTGAAAATCCTGGATCTTTGATGTCCTAGGACTTGTACAATCATTGGCCTTTAATGTTCCAGCAAATGAACACAGCCTAAGAAGAATGCTAAGCATACTCTCACAATTCGAAAATTTTCCATATTGTCCCATTCTTTGATATAACGGCAGTTTCCAAACGCCGCTATAGGTCATATTAAAATTATTATTTATATATTAACTATGGCAGTTTTAACCGCCGTTATATACTGAATATATAACGGCGATTGGGCACTGCCATTATATATTGCAGATATAATAGTGGTTAACACTGCAATATGTTTATTTATATGTTAATCACGATGGGTTTAAACCGCCGTGATATTTTGCATATATAACGGCGGTTGTTTTTAACCACCGTTAACATTGCCACGAAAGGCTTCCCTGACATGGTAAACAACGACAGTTTTCTAAACCACCGTTAGACCTTTTAACAGTGGTTTAGGTTCTTTCTACGATAGTTTTGAACCGCCACTAAAAGTCTTGAATTTTGTAATGCCACCTGTGACCCAACGCAAAATCATTTGCTTTATTATCTAAAACATGTGAGTATATATGCGAATATGGTTAGCATTCCTCTATCCCATAATTTTTTTTTCCTTCTCGTGTAAAAAGTGTAGAAACCCAAATACTTTGCTTATTTTAGCTCATTTTTATGATTAAATTGCATGAAATAAAGTTACCAAAAAGTAGCTAATGACTTTAAAAAAAAAAAAAGTGGGCATTGATCGATTGCCACTCCACGGGCGATCGATCACTTGAAGTGGTGATTCTTTCGGGAAACATGATTTTTCGACTTTTTGAGGCCTTGGGGTCCATAACTTTATAAATAGACCTTAAACTCATTGGTTTTAGGTTTTTTTATCATTCTAAAACTTATTAGAGAGAAAGGGAAAGAAAAACCCAGGGTTTCTCAAAAAGTTCTCATTAGAGAAGAAGTGAAGATCTTGAAGATCTCATCCAAGGTTATTCTCAAGCGAGGGTCCATATGGAAACGAACAAGAGATGTACTATACATTGTTCTAACCTAATAATATGTATGAGATAGGTGTTTTATGATATGAGAATGATGTTTACATGTTGTTAGGGGATATTGATCATGTCAAGGGTTAGATTTGCATGTTTTCAAGGGTTCATGATAGTTATTGGAATGAGATGATTAATGTTGGATTCTATATTCTGAAATTATGATTGTGAGATGATGATGATGATTATCCACGATATTATGTTGATGTTTTCTGGAAATCTAATTTCCTTATGATTAAAGTAGGATGTGAATAACCTTGTGAATATTGTATTTTATGCTTGAACAAGGGGATTGAAAATTACTTTAGAGATATATGAATGTATGTGATGGAAGGGATGAATTATGGAGTTTGGAATATGAATGAAATCGAAAGAAGAGATTTGTTGAACGATGATTAAATCTGAAATTGAATATAACTATGATTTTATTCTTTGTATGATAAAGTATTCTTATATGACTTCCATGTAAAATATACCTATTTTTGCATGTATATCGATTGGTTGAGTTTTGGAGAGGTGAATATTTAGAGGATGATATCAAGGCCCTGAATTCGCTAATCTTAGTTATATGGGTGACTTTGGAGGATTTGATGTATTGATATTGAAACCTAAGGGATATCCTAGATGAAAGTTGGCCATGATATTCAAGCACTTGTCACACCGCATGATAGGAATTATAAGCACATGTCTCACAAGCCCAAGCACAAGATTATCATGTTACATGCCATGGGGGAATTATTCATATTTCATGTCATTGGGAATATTCATGTTATAGGCGTTGTCGAATTATACATGCATTGATACACATGCTTACATGAACATGCACAAGTTTTACATGTCTATACAAGTCACAAGTTTCACATGCTATTAATGGTATTTTTATGTTTATATGCTTCCACACATGAACTTTAAGATATATTTATTTATGATAAAGCATGATATATCATGATTATATGCTATGATATTGTTAGCTAGACTTTGTATATAATGAGATTCGTTTGCTCAACTTTACTTTTTCATATCGGTAATTTCAAGAGGGTTTGATATTTGTGCTCCGGGACCTTGGATTGAGGAAGAGTACCAAGAGGAGCCAGAAGGTGATTACCAAGAGGGAGAAGCTGATCTGGATCATTATCCATACTACTGATCCAATATTTAGTTAGTTTTATTTATTTCAACTGAGAAAGATGTATTAAGACAATTTCAATTAAAGATGTTGCTTACGTGTAATTTTTATTTGAGATCATATGGGTAATCAGAGTATTATTCTATTTGTTGGTCAACAGTTAAATAAGATTATATTATCAGGTTATTGATGTCACTCTATTTTTGAGGTCATTATTATTAAAGGAAATTTTGAGACTCACATTTTAGTATGCCTTTTATGTTGTTAAGTTATCATGGATATGCAGTGTCACAGGCTCAAAGTTGTAGAGACCCAAAAACCTTATTTTTCTTGGAACTAGTGCACATTGAATGAAAATATGGAGATTTTGATTAAATCATTGCAATTAATGTTAATTGTTGTCCAAGAATATTTAATTGACGATTACTTATGTCTAAATATGTCTATGTAAAGTTCTAACAAAAGTTATAAGTATTGTGTGATCAATTAATAAAGTTTAAAGCAAAGTGGTCAAAATAGAAAAAATTATCTCTATCATAAGAGGGGTAGTTTGGTAATTTTACCTCATCTAAAATTTATGAAAATTTCAAGGTAGATTCTATATGACCTAAAGTATCTGTGGTTCAAATTTCAGGTCAATCTGATGAGAATTGAGCTTTATAGATTTATTCGAAGTTTAGTGGCAAAACTGTAAATATGATGAATAGTAACCACATGAATAGTGTTTTGTGAAGTCTTTTTAGCAATTGTAATCACTTTTTAACTCTAGTATTACCTATATAAGGACCTTAACTCATGGATTTTAGGTATTACATCATTCTAAAACTTATTAAAGAGAAAATTGGAAGAAAAACCTAAGAAATCTCATTTGAGAAGAAGGGAGAGAAAAATTATTTTTGAAAGATCTAAGATGAAAAATCAAAAGTTTTGCAAGGAGAAGAATGTGAAGGCTTAGATCGAGCTCATTTGCAAGCATAAGATTGTAGGGAAGCGATCAAGAGAGGTAAAATAACAAATCTAGTGATCCATATTTTGAATATTAACCTAAAAGGATGAATTAAAAAGGAGTAAACCTAAGTAAAAACGTAAGAATAAGTAGGATCTATGAAAAATATTTATGATTTCGTTCTATTATTCTTGAATCGTTAAAATGAGATGTGAATAACCATATTTATGATCCATGTTCTTGAATTGTTAATTTAGGATGTGAAGAACCATGTTAAAGTATTTATGATTCAACAAGGTGATTGAGAAATTTTATGGAAGTGCATGGATTTATGAGGAGAATGTGATGAATTATTTGTGGGATTTTAATTATATGTGAGTTTGATTTTATGTTTATAATTCATGAGAATTATTATTGATGAAAGATGTTATAATCAGGATATTGATGTTGATTAAACAAAAGAGGATTTGATATGTAAATTAGATCGTGATTTAGAGCATTTTAATATAAGCTGATTTTAGATTGTCGAATTATTGGAAATACGAAAGATTGTGTGTTTCTTTTATGTTTCTTTATACATGATATACATTTAGGTAAGTGAACCTTTGATGAAAGTCAAGCTTGCCTAGGCCTAGTTAACATAGTGGAATGGGACGCTATGGTGAGATGTCCTATGGCCATTGATGGTTAGTCTTAGGTGTAATTTAAACAAAAGGTTATCATTGTGCACTCACAAATGAAAAATATGCACATGTTTAGAGAGAGAATTAAAGACATTAAGAAGATTGTAAGTAAGACCAAAAGTAAAGTAAGTAAGAAAGAAAGACACACGAAAGCGATAATGTATGTTATGTTTTGTACCACCGAATACCATCAAAAGGGCGAGAAGTATGCCAAAGTAAGTAAGCCATGGTACCGAAAAATGTATTAAGCTGTCCGTGCCGGATAATGTACGAAGGGTGGTATCTCGGTAAAGTAAAGTATACTAACCCCTTTCCTTATACGGTAAAATGGTATTTTAATTTATTACCTATGCATGTGAATGTGTGTTCATGAAATGATAACGTATGAAGTATAAAAAGTAAGAAAAAAAAGAAAGAAAAAAAATAAATTGACTTAATGTACCTGCTGTTTTCCACACTCTGATTATATATGTGAACTGATGTATGAAATTGTAAATTGTATCCAAGTTAATGTTCATTATATTGTTCACTATGGTCTGTTATATACGTGGAGTAACTTGTTACTCAGCCGATGACTTTTATTGTCGGCAAGTTCATGTTTTGATATTTGTGTGCCCGGATCATGGGAAGAAGAAGAATACTTAGAAGAACCGGAAGGTGATTATCCCCAGAAGAACGAGATCTTGATTGTTGGCCCTACTGTTGAAGTTAATTTATCAGTAGTAAATTTTTAGGGAGACTTTAATTGACTTTATGTAGATTCATGTTTAATTTAGTTTTGATTATGATCATGATGGATGATTAGGATATATTATATTTCAGTTGCAGTTAAGGATTATGAATTTAATTGAAGAAATTTTTAGGTTCATATTTTAGTATGCCTTAAATGCTTTTAATAGGATAGTTTGTTAAGTAAGTCATGTGCCAAGATCTCTCCTAGGTAGGGTTTTGGGGCGCGACAGAAGTTGTATTAGAGCAAAGGCATTAGGTTAGCTAGGGCGTGAGTTTAGTCATCCCATATGTTAGGACTAGTCATTGTATGCTTGTATGAATTTTGTGATAGAATTAATAGTGTTCCTAAGATTAAACTTATAGTTACTATTTGTTCTCAGGATTATCATAATGAGACGCGGTGGCAGAGGTCGTTGATACAATACTAGGGGGAACGCTGGAAGGGGCATTGGAGAAGGACATCTAGAGGGTTATGACCAGCCCGACTTGACACAGGTTTTAGGGTCCATTGCCCAAACAATGGCACTCCTCGCCACCAAGCAACCTGTTGCAACTGCACCTGAACATGTAAAAGTGCATGCGCCACCACCACCTCCTCCTCCTGTACATTATACTGCAAGAATTGAAGCTTTTAGGAGACTGAGGCCCCAAACATTTTATGGTACCACTGATCCCATGGCTTTTGAAGCATGGATCATGCAATTGGAGAAGACTTTTAGGGTGCTCCGGTGTACAGATGAAAAAAGGGTTGATTGGGCTTCATTTGTTATGGAAGGGGAAGCCGAGCACTGGTGGAGAGCTACGGTAAGGTAGAGAGACATCACAAGGACAGGGCAGCCATGGACATGGGCAGAGTTCCTGGACTTGTTCTACAAGTAGTATTTTCCATCATTTGTCAAGGAATAGAAAGAAATTGAGTTCCTCACCTTGGAATACGAAGAGATGACAGTGGTAGAATATGAGGCAAAGTTTGCCAAACTATCTCGATTTGCACCTCAACTGATCTCAAATGAGAATATGAAGGTCAGAAAGTTCGAAAATGGTCTAAGGGCATTCATCAGAGACAAGGTTTCTATACTACAATTAGGAACTTTTGGAGAGATAGTAAACAAGGCTAAGAAAGCCGAGAAGAATTCTGAGGAGTTCTTCAAGAGAAGGGACAACAACATAAGGGACAGAAGAATGGTTAGAGGCCAGACCAGTGGGCCAGTGCAACCAGAGAAGAGGGCCAGGCTTGCCCCATATCCAGTTACAAGGCTAGTACAGAATACTCAAAGGCCTACTCCTGCCCCTCGCCCTACCACGACTACGGCATCAGTCAATCATCTTGCCCAGCCTACCCCTCCAGTAGTGTTGAAGAGTTGTGTTCATTGTGGGAAAAAGCACAAGGCTGGGGAATGTTGCACTCTCACTGGCGGGTGTTTTCAGTGTGGTGAATTGGGACATCAGATTAGATATTTCCCTCAACGTCACAGCTGGCAATTCAGCAGTCCTAGATGCAAGGAAACAAACCTCTAGTTAGGCAGACACCATAGCAAAAGCCTCCTCTGGCGCCAAAGGCTCAGCAGACTCCTCAGCCTCCTCGTCAGAACACTCAAGGGAGAGTCTTTACCATCTTAGAGCAGGATGCTCTAGCCTCAAATGATGTGGTTCAGGATACGTATGACTTATAATTTAATCAAGTAGAAATAATTGCATATTGCAGATTGATTATATGATATTATACTTGTAGAAACATGGCATTATATAGATGATTTTATGAAACTATGTACATTGTATGATTTAGATTATGACATTCTAAATTGACACTTAGTTACTTATGAACTTAGGATCGTTATTAATAAACGATTGTCTAGCACACGTATTGATTGACACGGGATCAACACACTCTTTCGTCACACCTAGGTTTGCCCAAGGTTTTCCATCAAAGTCGATTCGGCTAGATAGTGAGTTGTCCCTTGCCACTCCCCTCAGTAGCTCAGTTATCACAAGTGAGGTGTACAATGTCTGTATTATCCGTATTGGGCAGCATGAGTTACCAGCAGATCTGATAGTACTCGACTTTCAGGATTTTGATGTAATTTTGGGAATGGATTGACTTTCAACCTACCATGGAAATGTTGACTGCTTCGAGAAAAGAGTTGACTTCAAACCAGTCAATAAAAGTCCTTTCCACTTTTGAGGATTGAGGAGAAAGGGCCCGATTTGCGGCTTTGAGCATTGCCACTTCAAAAACGCCAGAGTCGATAAACAATCCGGTGGTTAGTGAATTTATGGATGTATTTCCAAATGAACTGTCAGGCCTTCCACCAGATGGAGAAGTAGAATTCAGGATAGACTTAGCCCTGGGAACAACACCAATATCTAGAGCACCTTATAGGATGGTTCCAGCTGAATTAAAAGAATTGAAGGAACAAATCAAAGAATTGCTTTACAATGGTTTTATCCGATCAAGTGTATCACCATGGGGAGCCCAGTGCTTTTTGTGAAGAAGAAGGATGGATCGATGAGAATGTGCATCGATTATAGACAGTTAAATAAGGTCACCATAAAGAATAAATATCCCTTACCCAAAATAGATGACCTGTTTGATCAATTACAAGGAGCAAAATTCTTTTCCAAAATCGACTTAAGGTCAGGATATCATTAGTTGAAAATTAGATCAGAAGATATTCCTAAGTCGGCATTCAGGACAAGATATGGATATTATGAATTCTTGGTGATGCCATTCGGGTTAACAAATTCACCTGTAGCATTTATGGATCTGATGAACAGGGTGTTCAAGCCAGCCCTTGATAGTTATGTTGTAGTCTTTGTGGATGATATCCTTGTATATTCCAAGACTACAGAGGATCATGACCATCACCTCCGGATCACACTTGAGACCCTAAGAGAGCATAAGTTATATGATAAACTGAGTAAGTGTGAATTTTGGCTAGAGAATGTGGCATTCTTAGGCCATGTGGTTTCTGGGGATGGAATTTCAGTTGATCCTGCGAAAATTGAAGCGGTATCAGATTGGAAGAGACAGAAGAGTGTGTCAGAGATAAGAAGTTTCCTAGGCCTTGCTGGGTATTACAGAAGGTTTATAGAGGGATTTTTGAGCTTGGCAGCACCACTCACCCACTTGACTAAGAAGAATGCCAAGTTTACAGGGAATGAGAAGTGCAAAGAAAGCTTCTTAGAGTTGAAGAAGTGCCTCACCACAGCATCCATCCTTCCAGTCCCAACGGGTAGTGGAGGATTTGTAGTGTATAACGATGCTTCTCATGTGGGTTTAGGATGTGTTCTGATGCAACGGGAAAAGTTATCGCTTATGCTTCCTGGAAATTGAAAGATCACGAGAGGAATTATCCTACTCATGACTTGGAACTAGTAGCAGTTATTTTCGCCCTTAAGATCTGGAGACACTATTTGTATGGTGAGCAATTTGAGGTGTTCAAGGACCATAAAAGTCTCAAATATTTATTTTCACAGAAAGAACTTAATTTGAGACAACGCAGTTGGGTAAAATTTTTGAATAATTATGACTGCTTGATTCAGTATCATCCAGGGAAAGCGAATGTAGTAGTTGATGCACTTAGCAAAATCCCTCTTGTTTAATTGCACATCTAATTATCAAAGAGTGGAAATTATTAGAAGGCATGTCTAACAACGAAACGAGCTTCAGTGTTTACCATGGTAGAGTATTAATGGCTAATATTTCAGTTAGACCATAGATTCAGGCTAGAATTAAAGAGTTGCAGAGGTCAGATGAAGAACTCTTAGCCTATCGAGCTAAATCCTTGGAAATTGGGTAGGGGGATTTCTAAACGAATGAGAATGGAGCTATAACCTTCAGGGGTAGACCTTGTGTACCAGCAAATGAAGAGCTAGGGAGTGAGATTTTAGATGAAGCACACAGATCTAAATACACAGTTCATCCTAGAGGTACAAAGATGTACCAAAATCTCAAGAAACATTTTTTGTGGAAGAACATGAAAAGAGATGTAGCTACACACGTGTCCAAGTGTTTGGTGTGTCAATAAGTCAAGTCTGAACACAAGAGACTAGCCGGATTACTACAGCCTTTTTCCATTCCCGAGTTGAAGTGGGAAAATATATCCATGGACTTTATTGTGGGTTTGCTAAGGACATCTAAGAATTTCAATGCAATTTGGGTCATAGTGGATCGTCTAACTAAGCTGGCTCACTTTCTTCCTTATCGGACCACTTATAATTCTAACAAACTGGCAGAACTATCTATAAAAGAAGTAGTCCGCTTACATGGAGTGCCGATCAGCATCGTTTCTGATAGAGATACCAAGCTTACATCAAGATTCTGGAGGAGCTTTAGTAGGCCATGGGGTCTCGCTTGGATTTCAGCACAACATTTCACCCACAGACAGATGGTCAGACAGAGAGAATAAATCAGATCATTGAGGATATGCTCTGGTCTTATATGCTCGAACTTCTAGGGAAGTTGGGATGAACATCTGCCATTGGTCAAGTTTTCTTACAATAATAGCTACTAGGCTAGTATCCAAATGGCTCCTTTTGAAGAGTTATATGGTAGGAGTTGTCGGTCTCTTTTTTGTTGGGATGAAGTAGGAGAAAGGAAACTTCTGGGCCCTAAGCTAGTTAAGCAGACTACAGAGAAGGTTAATTTGATCAGGGAAAGATTGAAGACTGCTCAAAGTAGGCAGGAGAGTTATGCAGACACCAGAAGAAGGGATTTAGAATTCCAAGTTGGAAATCAAGCCTTCATCAAGATATCTCCTACCAAAGGAATCATGAGATTCGGGAAGCGGGATAAGTTAAGTCCAAGGTATGTTGGGCCATTTGAAATCATAAGAAGGGTAGGTAAAGTAGCATACTGGGTTACTTTACCTCCTCATATGGCAGCAATCCATAATGTTTCCCATGTCTCCATTCTAAGGAAGTACATTTCAGACCTATCTCATGTCATTGACTTGGAACCACTAGAAATTCGAGAAGACTTGACTGTGATTGAACAAGCAGTCCAAATTATGGATCAAAAGGAACATGTCTTGCGCAAGAAGACCATCTGCTTCCTTCTCCTATGTTGGCAACACCACTCCATTGAAGAAGCTACATGGGAAAGAGAGGATGGAGTTCGAGAAAAGTATCCTCACCTGTTTGACTAAGGTATGTAATTTCGAGGATGAAATTCTTTTAAGGGGAAAGGATGTAGAGACCCAAAAAACTTATTTTTCTTGGAACTAGTGCACATTGAATGAAAATATAGAGATTTTGCTTAAATCATTGCAATTAATGTTAATTGATGTTCAAGAATGTTTAATTGATGATTACTTATGTCTAAATATGTTTATGTAAAGTTCTAACTAAAGTTATAAGTATTGTGTGATCAATGGTTAATGTTTAAAGTAAAGAAAATGGTCAAAATAGGCAAAATTATCTCTATCATAAGAGGGGTATTTTGGTCATTTTCCCTCATTCAAAATTTATGAAAATTGTAAGGTAGATTCTATATGACCTAAAGTAGTTATGGTTGAAATTTTAGGTTAATCCGATAAGAATTGAGCTCTACAGAATTATTTGAAGTTCAGTGGTAAAACTGTAAATATGATGAATAGTAACCGCATCAATAGTGTTTTGTGAATAGTCTTTTTAGCAATTTTAATCACTTTCCAACTCTGGTATTGCCTATATAAGGACCTTAACTCATGAATTTTAGGTATTCTATCATTCTAAAACTTATTAGAGAGAAAAATAGAAGAAAAACCTAGGAGTTCTTATTAGAGAAGAAGGGAGAAAAAAGTTACTTTTGAGAGATCTAAGAGAAAAAATCAAAGGTTTTGAAAGGAGAATTAAGAATGTGAAGGCTTAGATCGAGCCAATTCGCAAGCGTAAGATCGTAGGGAAGCGATCAAAAGAGGTAAAATAACAAATCTAGTGATCCATATCTTGAATATTAACCTAAAAGGATGAATTAAAAAGGAGTAAACCTAAGTAAGAACGTACGAATAGGTAGGATCTATGAAAAATATTTATGATTTCGTTCTATTATTATTGAATCGTTAAAATAGAATGTGAATAACCATATTTATGATCCTTGTTCTTGATATGTTAATTTAGGATGTGAAGAACCATGTTAAAGTATTTATGATTCAACAAGGTGATTGAGAAATTTTATTGAAGTGTGTGGATTTATGAGGAGAATGGGATGAATTATTTGTGGGATTTTAATTATATGTGAGTTTGATTTTATGTTTATAATTCATGAGAATTATAATTGATGAAATGTGTTATAATTAGGATATTGATGTTGATTAAAGAAAAGAGGATTTGATATGTAAATTAGATCGTGATTTATGTGCATTTTAATATAAACTAATTTTAGATTGTCGAATAATTGGAAATACGAAAGGTTGTGTGTTTCTTTTATGTTTCTTTATACATGATATACATTTAGGTAAGTGAACCTTTGATGAAAGTCAAGCTTGCCTAGGCCTAGTTAACATAGTGGAATGGGACGCCATGGTAAGATGTCCTATGGCTCTTGATGGTTAGTCTTAGGTATAATTTAAACAAAAGGTGTATTATTGTGCACTCACGAATGAAAAATATGCACATGTTTAAAAAGAGAATTAAAGACATTAAGAAGATTATAAGTAAGACCAAAAGTAAAGTAAGTAAGAAAGAATGACACACGAAAGCGATAATGTATGTTATGTTTTGCACCACCGAATACCATCAAAAGGACGAGAAGTATGTCGAAGTAAGTAAGCCGTTGTACCAGAAAATGTATTAAGTCGTCCATGTCAGATAATGTATGAAGAGTGGTATCTCGGTAAAGTAAAGTATAGTAACCCCTTTCCTTATACGGTAAAACGGTATTTTAATTTATTACCAATGCATGTGAATGTGTGTTCATGAAACGATAACGTATGAAGTATAAAAAGTAAGAAAGTAAGAAAAAAAAGAAAAAAAAAAGAAATTGACTTAATACACCTGTTGTTTTCCGCACTCTAATTATATATGTGAACTGATATATGAAATTGTAAACTGTATCCAAGTTAATGTTCATTATATTGTTCACTATGGTCTGTTATATACGCGGAGTAACATGTTACTCAGCTGATGACTTTTGTCGTCGGGGGATTCAGGTTTTGATATTTGTGCGCCTAGACCGTGGGAAGAAGAAGAATACTTAGAAGAACCGGAAGGTGATTATCCCAAAGAAGAATGGGATCTTGATCGTTGGCCCTGCTGAATTTAATTTATTAGTAGTAAATTTTCAGGGAAACTTTAATTGACTTTATGGAGATTCATGTTTAATTTAATTTTGATTATGATCATGATGGATGATCAGGATTTATTATATTTCAGTTGCAGTTAGGGATTATGAATTTAATTGATGTTATTAATTGAAGAAATTTTTAGGTTTGTATTTTAATATGCCTTAAATACTTTTAACAGGATGGTTTGTTAAGTAAGTCATGTGCCAAGATCTCACATTCTCCTAGGTGGGGTTTTGGGGCGCGACAAAAGTCCTCTTTGACCTAACAATGAGATTGTGGGACATGACAAGAAGCATCCATAAGGACCGCTCCTTCTTAGGATGTTGGCTTCTCCACTACGCATACAAGGGTAAGATGAACCTCCTAATTCATTAATGTCTTTAATTTTTTTTTATAAAAGTGGGTATCTTGTGTCGCGCCCTAAAATCCCGCCTAGGAGTTAGTTGTGACTAAACTCTCATGACAAAGCATCCTGTATAAAATACATAAGGGATACAAATAGCGGAAGTTTCAAACATACCGAAAGTGTAAACTAAAAATTTATTTTATACATACACCGTATTCCAAGTTTGTACAAAAGATTAAATAAAAAAAAATGAAGTGGACATGTCCACTCATTAAAATACAAAATATAATATCTCTCTCACCCTCTCTCAATAATACCCAGAATAAGGCCACCTATCCAGGTTCCTATCCTCCTCTGGCTGAGCCTCTGTCGGCTCCTCCTCATCGTAATCCTCCTTGATCCAAGGACTGGGAGCACAAATGTCGAATGGACTTGCCGACATAAAATGCACGGTTGAGCATGGAATACTCAGCGTATACAGTCTACTCGCTAATAATAATATAATCAACAATATCATATGAAACTTTAAACAACAGATTATAATACATGCTTTAAACCAAACATAGAAATCATACTTCAAAAATTTAACTTAACCGTGCACATCTTTTCAAAATCGTTGTCTTAAGAACTTTCATAAAACCAAAACATGTTTTATGAGATTTCCTTTCTTATGAGTTACTTATGTGCTTATGAGTCTTATGAATTCTTGTGAGTTTATGAGTCTTATTTGCCTTGTAACTGATCTTCGACTTGATCCTTGAAGACATGTAACCGATCTTAGATTTGATCCTTAGAGACTTGTAAAACGATCTTAGACTGGATCCTTGTGAGCCTTATGAGCTTATGATCCTTAGAGACTTGTAACCGATCTTAGACTTGATCCTTGAAGAATTGTAACTGAACTTAGAAATGCCAACCCAAAGTTTAGCCTTGTCAATTCTTGTGAGTTATGCTTTCCCTTATGAGATTTTTCCTTAAAAACTCTTACCTGTGAATCTTTCTTCAAATTCTTTGCTTATGAACTTTGAAATACCATGATTATAAGAAAAGGATCATGCAAGGTATAAAGTGCATAGAGTGTTTGTAAGCATCCTACAATTCTTGAAAAGTGTAAACTATTTTAAGCATACTTATATAAGCATAGAGCATCATAACGTACTTAGAAACCCTTAACCATAATTATATGAATTTCATGAACATTTTAGTAATAATAGAAAACCCTTAATTATTCAAGCATGGTCATAGAACATCATTCATAGCAAAAGAATCACAATCATCATAGCTACTAAGCCTATTTCATCTCATCTTACTTAGAATCATAGTTTCTTTAAGGAAAACCCTAACCAATAAAGCATAAATGTATTTTCCCCATTTTTAAATCAAAACTCAAACCTTAAAACCCTTATTTCTAGGTTGAGTCATAGCAAAGTTAAAGAATAGGTATATTTACTTGTAAAATTATAACAAAACTAACTATTGGAAGGTATTTACCTAGTTTGAGATCAAATCTCCGAAGTGATGCACTTAGGAGACTCCTTGGAAGCGGAAAGAAGCTTTGAAGAAGCTTGGAGAAGGATTGAGAAGGCTTTGGAAGCAAGAAATAGCCTCCACCTTTGACCTCAAGCAAAAGCTCCTTTGAAACCCTAGATTTTCTCCCTTTTCTCTCCAAAATCTCCCCTTAGATTTATGAACCCTAAAACCCATGAAATGGGTTAGTATTTATAGGTCAAGGGTGTTTAAAACTCTAATCCATCATTAAAATTCATGGAAAAGAGGAAAAATTTTCTAAAGGGCGGTCGACTAGCCAAGGTTAAAACCCTACTGCATGTTGCTCCATTTTGAGGAATTTGGGGACAGTCAGTCAACCGGCTGGAGAGGTCGGTTGACTGGCCCCTGTATCATACATACTGTGGCCCATTTTGGGCCACGATGGAGATAGTCGGTTGACCGGCCAAGAGGGGCGGTTGACCGGCCTTCACCAGAACTGACCATTTTCCTTTGTTTTCTCCATTTTTCACTTTTTAGAGTGTTTCTACTCCTCCCTTAACTCACTTAGAGTATTTCCACTCTTTTTCCTTGGCTTTAACATCCACACGACACATCTAGTTTGATTTCAAACTCTTTCATTAATTCATCACACACCAAATTACATAGAAGACCCTTTTGGCCTAAAAGTCACTATTCAATGACACCATTCACAGAAACTATTCACCAACTAGGAACTTGGGTTCCGGGGTTCTACATCTTGGGTCTTTGACTCAAACTACATCTCACGTGCTGCACAGGCCATCCCTCGACCCATGCAACTGATAGTGAGGAGAACCCAGGTATCGACCTCGAGACCTCCGAGTTTACGGTTCGTCCGTTCGGCACCCCCAAGGGTTTCTTTAAATAATTCTAAATACACAAAATTCAATTCTAATTATTTTTTTGAAATCCCATCTAGTTTTTATAATTATCACCATCGACCCTTTCATTTTGAACTCATGAATATGCATGGATGGTTGGTTCTTCGCAGTTTCCTCTCATTCGAATTTCTCTTATTCATTGTCACTTAAAGAAAGGCATTTTCTAGAGATTATTAGTTTTCTTAGAGATTAAAATAAGCTTATTTGCATGCACCCATTATAGTTTTAAACAGGAAATTAGAGGACTTACGAGAAAGTTAACATATTGTTAGGTACAA
Organism: Tetracentron sinense; assembly: GCA_015143295.1. Classification (NCBI taxonomy): domain Eukaryota; kingdom Viridiplantae; phylum Streptophyta; class Magnoliopsida; order Trochodendrales; family Trochodendraceae; genus Tetracentron; species Tetracentron sinense. Next base: position 19,396,723 of record CM026560.1, on the reverse strand, counting down.
ATAACATTATCTATGCATTATGTGAAAAAGTGCCACCTGGTAGGGTGTAGCCCATAGTAACCTAAACCTCCCAACCCCCGCTCTCAAACCTCGCTCTCACGGTTTGAGAGTGAAATTACATCGCAAGCGTGATTTCAACTTTTTTAAGTACAGCTTATTATTTATAGAGAGCGTGGTTTATGGCTTCTAGAGATCACAATTTTATTTCCTTATAGAGCCTGATTTTTGTGCAGAATTTTATTTTTATCCTTATTTTTCATGTTAAGTGGGTGAATTTTGTCATTTTCTTTGTAGGTACAAGATTCTTGGCTAGGCCTGAGTATAATACTCAGGCATTGGCTATAGGAAATATGTTGTCCCTACCCATTGGTCTTATTAGTAGTGTGTGTAACACCCACTTGGTGGATTAGTGCGATCAATTCGCATTTGTTGATGTGGCAGATAAAGGCCCACTGTTTAACCAACTAACAGATACTAACTTTTGAACTACTAACCTAGATAAATGAGCCATACACCAAAAATAATTACCTAAAAGGGGTGAGAGTAGGGATTGCAAAGTATGCTTAGAATTTCTCAACAAATATATCCCTAGATAAAGTGAAATGGTGGAATAGGATTTGTACAACTGACTCAAGATATTTGGGTAAGGGGATAAAGCTCTGATAATGATAACAATAATTGCCCATCCAAGAAGTGTGGGGGAAGATACCCGATATGGTACCTCTGGACACATGTTTGTTTCTGATCGACTGCAACACTCATTTTCCTTCGAGATGTGGTGGTCGTTCGACCTACGAGGACACTCAAATGATTAAGTCCGCACAAGAAGTAAGAGCAAAGGGGGCTTGAGAAAAGAAAGATTGCTATGAAGTCTAGGGCAGATTGGGGTGAAAAGTTGGTTTATAAAATAGATCATTTTTCCTATCCCAACTAGTCTTATTTATAGATTTTACATTAGGGTTGGCTAGTTGTGTTTCTATTCCAACTCCTCAACGAAGTAGGAATTTTTTCATGCACATTTGCCTAAGTGGCAAGGGCATAAAAAGCATGTTTCCAATTTTTTTTAGGCTTACAGTCTTTTATTTTCTATTTTATGGGATATTTTTGTGTTCTTATACGAGATCCTTGGGATTTGGTGTAATTCGTTGTCATCTGGAAACCTTCAAAGATAGTTCAAGCATTAGTACAACAGCTCAGAGAATTTCAGCATGGTTAGAAGATTCTATGTTTTGGTCTTATCAGGCTAATAGCCAATGTATGGTGGGACATTCTGACCGTGCTGGAAGTCAAGTCAAAAGTAAGGCCTCATATCCAAGCTGGGGGTTATGTCAGAGTTAGATTCTGCTCAGCTAGGCTTGAAATCATTCTAAGTTTTTTCAGGTAGGTTTGCACAGTGTAGTGCTTCCACCTCGTCCGAACGTGTGTACTAATATTTACCTACAAATGCCCCCTCTTAGGGCCTTGGGATCTGCCCGAGGTCTTGAGAAGCTAAAATGACACTTTGGCAATCTCTAGTACGAATGCTTCCTGAATTTGGATGATCACTTCTGTTGCGATGAGGTCTTGAGAGGCACGCGCATTGAATGTGCTCCTTCATGCCCGAGGCCCATCATCAGCTCATTCAAATGTGAAGGTTGGCGCTCTGATTTGTCAACCTCTTTAATTATGATTTTTTCCCCATATGAACTGATGGCTTGATGGGAGGGAAAACTATTCTTTTGAACTTGAACGAAACACCTATAAAAGGTTGGACGAGGGCACTGGGGAATTCTTCTAAGTTCCTTAGTCTCTCTGCCTCTGCCCTCTGGTTCTTCTTTGTCATTGTTCTTTTCGGTCATCTACCTATGATGAGTAACTTTCTCGCTTTCATTTTGTAGCCTAGAAACATGCACTGCCAATTGCCCTCGTTGGTTATGCCCAATCAATCGGATGCTTCACCTTTTGGGGTTAAGCTCAAGGATCCCCAAGAGGAGAAAGTCTTTTGCTCCTACTCACCAGTGGCATCTGCCCCTCATTCTACTGCACTTGAACGTATCATGACGCCCCCTCCCAACTTTGAGACGAGGAAGCATTGTGTGCCGTTGATTGATGTTGAGACGGCTAAGAAGAAGAGATGTGCATAGCCCGAGCTTCCCTTGCTTTTTGTTCGACAAGGATAAGGCCGTCGTTGTCCAGAATGTTGGTATCATTCTGTGTGTCGGGAGTAGACAAGTTTCACTACCCTGAAACCTACACAAAAAATCACTCATATTTGCACGGATCTCAAGGTGAACCGGGACCATATCCCAAGGTATAATGGAAAATCAATCAAGTAATAATCCATTAAAGAGATAAGAATATCAAGCACAAAACTAAAGTTTCAATATAATGAATCTACCAATGAATACCATCTCAAGGTTTAACCCAAGGTTTACCTCACTACAATTTCACTCTTTCTCTAAAAGTAATAAAATAAAACTACTCCTATCCCGCTAGCTCTAAGTTAGAAGAGTATCCTCTTCAGTCACTACCTGAAATGGATCAAAGCAATAAGGGTGAGCTCAAAGCCTAGCAAGATAAACACACCTATCAAGAAATATTCAGTATGTTACTATTACGTCAACTACACATGCAATTAATAACAATTCCTAGTAATAGAATGAATGTTCCATTATGAATTACATAATCTAATTTACTTGTCCTTAGAAATCACAGATAGCTCACCCTAGTAACAATCATCAGGGGCAACACACAACTCACTCAAAAGGGAATGCTTGAGATCGCACTTAGTTCACCCAAAGTAGTTAGAGTTGGGCGGCACATAACTCTTCTAATTAACAATCCCTTGGGTAATCATTCTTAGTTGCCCAATTTCCCATTTCAGGGATCGCATGAAGTTCACCCAATTTTTAATTTAGGGATAGCACGAAGTTCACCCAATTTTAACGATAAATTCTAAGCATTCCTCTAGCTAGCAAATGTTGTTGCTACAAAACATCTGTAACCATCTTCTTATTAGTAGTGAGCTTGCTACTAATTCATGGAGATTCTTCTCCTCTTGGTGCTTCATTCCGTATAACCCTCATGACGACAATATCCAGTGTTTTCTAGATGGTTCCGAGCGGCTTCTTCAAGGCACAATGATCTTTTCATTATTGTGCCTACCTTGATTGTCTGGGAGATATGGATGGAAAGATGTCGAAGAAAATATGACTCTGTTTCGTGTCATTACAAAACTTTGATAGAGAATATCAAAAGAAAGATTCGTGATATTGAGTCTTGCTATGAGAGAAAAAGGTTTGACTTATCTCCTTTATTTCCTTTGAGACCTTCCCCTATTAATAGGTTCCAGGTTATTTTGTTAAATGGCTCTGTCCTCCTCCTCAGGAAAAATAAAATGGAATGTTGATGGCACTTCTAAGGGTAACCCTGGTATTGCTGAAGGTGGTGGAGTAATTAGAGATCTTAATGGTGAATATTTGGCCTACTTCTTCTCCGATTATAGTATCTGCAGTAATTATATTGTAGAAACTCGAGCCCCTCTTGATGGTCTAATTTTGTGAAAAACCTTTAATTTTCATGACTTGGTCATTAAATCTGATTGTAAAAGCTTGGTTGATACTTGAAATGGGTTAGCTACAGTCTCTTGGAAGACTTGGTACTGGGATAAAAAGATAAAGCCTTTTTTTACAAGCAAGTACAACAATCACTCACATATATAGAGAACCTAATGTTGTAGCTGACTATCTGGCTAACATTGGGTGTGATAGTATGAGATCATGTTCATTTGCTTCTTATAATAGCATTCCAAGGAAAATTAAAACGTTGATGCATTTGGAGAAAATAGGTATATGGAGTCTCAAAAATGTAACAAACTAGTTTGGTTTTCCTTTTCATCTGTAGGGGTAAGGTTTATGTCCCCTCCCCATTTCTTTCTATTATTAATAAACCGGTAGGGGCTTGCCAAACCCCCCTCTCCTTCTGAGAGGCTTTATTAATAAAATAAAAAACTACATCCACAAAAGGGGTTCATCTGTGTTTCTGCAACTGAAACCTTAGTTATAAATATATGAGATCATATTAAAATATTATTAACAAACAATCCAGATATCTAAAAAAAAACCTCAACATCTCCCATTAATAATGTATTTCATCCTAGAACTATTTAAGTATTCCAACAATGTTCATTTAATTGCAAAACCAAAATGGAAACCAAATCTAAATCTAGAGTTGGAGTATTCACTTGCCTTAGACCTAGGTTTCTTAGAAGAAGGACATGAAAACGATCTCACCAAATGGGTTAAGTGTGATCCACACAAATCTGAACTTCCAAGTTCCGAACATCTCCCGTCGAAAGCTTTGAAAACCCAACCAGCCTCTGCCATCTCTCTCCCTTCTCCCAAACGTGAGCTCTCCCTCTCTCTTTAATTAGATTTTGATTTTTAAAAAAAAGGCTAATTATGTTATATCTTCATAATAATACTAATCCTCCTAATTATTATTTTACTGAACTACCCTTATTAAAGATGTTTGATTTTGAACATATCTAACATGTCGGAATGTACTTCACTTGAGTCTTTAGAGCTTCATCTTCACCGGTCTTGAACAACCAGGGGAACAACGACACAAGACTTACATTGACATAATTTTGATATCGGAATTAAGCCAATACAAATATGACTTTACAATTTCCTCCTTTGGTAATTTCGTGACAAAATACAAACTGAAGTACATGACTCGATACAAACTCCCCTAAATCATTCAAATGGAGAGCTTAACCAATTACATGACTCAGAAATATATTTTGACATATTTATACAAAGGACAACTCTCTTGACATTTTAGCCTTTTATGTCAACTTGATTTGAACACCTGCACATGCTAAAACATAAAACCAAATGAAGCATGAGAAATACAAAGGTTAATAACCAAGTATACCAAGATCATAAATGGAATGTATTTCTACATTCTCTCACATTCTATCATTATGGGAATGTACTTCTACATTCTGTCCCCCTTTTGGCACGAATGTCAAAGCATAGTATCATTAATTCATATTCAAGAGGAAATAACCATTAAGCTCAAATTATGACAAACTTTCAGCATTATGACTCTAGAGAACATCCATATCAAGACAAGCTATCAAGAATAAATCCATATGACCAATGCAACAAAGATAGCATCAAGATCAATCATCCACAAGACTATGACTAAACCAAAAGTCATCCACATATGACTCCCAAAGATCCAATAGATATCATATGGATCACATCACAAATATGAAGCAATATAATAAGATCCATATGATTCAAAGTATTCAAAATCTCAACATCCTTCTTAATCAAAATAGATTTTGCAAATTTTAATTGAGATAAGAAGAAACTCCACCTAAAACTCACATCGGATAATGAGCTTATATCAAGGACATGAGGGATCACATAGGGATGAAGGATTTGTCAAGATATAAACCAAGAAACTCCCCCCTGGAAACATGCTCTCAGTAAAAGTATATAATCACATATGTTTGAAGCAATTTCCAAGATGCCAAAAATAATTCACCAAAGATTTAATATCATTAAGTTTTGACTAAATGAGGATATGTCCATCTACTTTAGACTCATAGGGTGATCAATTGCAGACTCAACAACTAAGACAAATTTATTAAAAAGTTTCAATTTGAATCATAGTGTGCGTGTAGTGGAGTTTCAGACTTGACTCTTTCCGAGTTTTCAACCCTTTGTTAAGGTTATGGTATTATTGCGTTTTAGGGACTCAAGGTGTCTCAATCACTAGAAGTCAAACATGTTAATTCCTGAATTTAGCATTTGTTTACCATGGCAAATTTTCACTCTTGTTAATCTTTTAAATAATTTGTCTTTTCTTTTCTTTTTCTGATAAACATAGCCACATTGTTAGAAATCTTTTATTGACTTTCCTTTTTTTCATCTTTTTCTTACAATGGTGGCTTTTACTCTATTTGGGTAGGCAAATGAGATATTAACTTATCGGTCAATCCAAATTTGTCAAGAAAGTGGGCCATCATGGACAATAACAATACCACTACTTAGGAGTTTAAACCATCTTCTAGGGTTAGTCAGGGTGCATGTGCATGACACTTAACAACAATGTTAACAAACTCTAACTGTGATTAACAGTTTGTCTTATTTTAAATCACCCAAAAGTCCTACTAGGTATAATATCCTCATGAACTCAATCATATTTAATATTTTTACCTTGACATGAATTATGAATTATGATTGCAAGGAAATTAAAACAAACATACTATGATACGAGATAGCCCAAACCAATATCTTTTTGAATTTTTTGATTTTTCAATGTTTTTGAATTTTTCAATATTTGAAAGAAAAACAACTTATCTAAAATGAAACGCAAAATATTTTTAGAGTTTTTCTTTTAATCTACAAAAACAGAATCAAAGAGATGAAAAATAAAGAAGATGTAAACAGGGCAACACTTACTTCTGAATACTTGAAAGTACTTGACATTGGATTTCTTGTCATTCCACAAATCATATGGGGTTTTCCTCGTTCCGGGCCTAGTGTAGACTCTGTTAATAGGGTAGCATGCAACTCCAGCCATCACTTGGATAACCTTGTTCTTCCTCCTCTCCACAACTTCATTCTGCTGAGGGGTTATAGGAGCAGAGAATTCATGTTTTATGCCATCTTCATGACAAAATTCATTGTACTTAGAGTTTTAAAACTCTTTTCCATGATCACTTCGAATCCAAGTGATTTGGAAACCTTTTTCATTTTGAACTCTCTTACATATGCTCTTAAATTTTTCAAAAGCATCGAACTTCCCCCTTATGAATGCAACCCATGTCATCCTGAAGAAATCATCAACCATTACTAGGATGTATCGCTTAGGCTTTCAATTCGAGTAGGACCCATATGATCCATATAAATTAACTCTAGTGGATTGATAGTAGCGATATTTGAAGTCTTCTTGTGTGGGCTTTTGATTTGTTTTCCAATTTGACATGGTCCACACATAGCAGGAGAAGACTTCCCTAGTTTGGGCACACCTCTCGAGAGTTTACTTAGGTCTTTGAAATTCATATGACCTAGCCTCCTGTGCCAAAGATTAACTTCTTCAACTTTAGCCATATGGCTGACTTTTGAGGTACTCTCACTTGGGATTAAGCAATAGTAATTATCAGAAGTTCTTACTCCTTCCAAAACACTTTTACCTCTACAATCAATCATAGAACATTTATTCTGAGTAAAGTGCACAACATAGTTATCATCACACAATTGGCTTATACCAATCAGATTAGCTTTTAGCCATTCAAAAAATAGGACATTCTTAAGTTTTGAAATGCTTGGGGCTTGGATGATACATTTTCCTTTTACAAAGGATTTGCTTCCATCGCCAAAAGTAATAGTCTCATCTGAGCATTCCTCAAGTTAAGTAAATAGGGAGTTGTTACCAGTCATATGCGGAGAACAGCCACTATCGAAGTCCACATGTTGGTATTTTGGGCTTTCAAGGAAACATGAATGACCAAACATTTTAGGTTATCCTTTCTCACATATATGAATTTCATCTTTTGTTTGATCCCTTGGTCTTTATCCATCACATGTGAGGTTATAGGAGTAACTTTCTTCTCCTTAGAGCTCCTATTTTTCTTCTTCCTTTGCTGAGTCCTAGCCTTTTGGTTCATCCAGTTACCTTCTTCATCATAATCATAAGAAGTGTCCATACCATTTCTTGTACTAAAGAGTTCAGAAATTTTCATCACTCAAACATCTAGACTTTTCGGCTTAGACTTGAATCTGCCTCTGAAGATTCCTTTGGTTTTGATTTAGGTTCCATGAACCATTACGGGTATTTCTTCTTAAGGCAGTGCAGTTAGGTCGGATGTGACCTTTAACTCCACACTAAAACCATGTGGGAGTAAATCTAGGAGGTTGAGGAAATCTTCTTTTAGGAACTTGATTTCTCAGCACATTCACTCTTTGACATGTATAAGTAGGTCTAGTGCTTGAGGTAGAAGGGTCATTCTTTTTAAGTTTCCCATCAATTGTCTCGAACACAGCAGAGCCATTGTTCCAAAAACTATGAGACCAAAAGGTTTGTTTGCATGTCCTATGCCGGTCATATTACTGTATGAACCTAGATTCTTGGTCAAATCATTTAGACATTGAGTGTTGTTAAACATCCTTTTCTCTTTCTCAAGAAGAAACACCTTTTCAATTAGATGTGTCTTTTCTGCAAGAGTATTTTTGAATTCTATTTTCAAAAAGGCAACCTCATTAACATGAGAATCTTTTCAGATTTTTGCACCAAAATAAGAGTTTTTGACTCTTCAATTTCTTTCATGGAGGTGCCTTGCTCATTTTCTAGCATTCTGAGCATTTTGGTCAAAGAGACATTTTCTTCTAGAAGGCATTGAATTTTGGTCACAAGATCAACTTTCATACTTTCTAGTTGAGTAACAAGAGCTATCTTCCCTTCAGCTTTCAACTCACAAGCATCTTTTTCAAGTTGAAGAATGTTAAGCTTTTTTTAAAATGATTTTTTTTTTTTTATCATTTTTAGCTTTAGACTCTTAGAGTATAGCTTACCATAAGCTGAGTCCATGTTTTCATCAGTTTTAGAGTCACTGTGGCTCTTTTCACTATCTTCACTAGACTTGGTCTCTTCACAGTTTTTACTCTTTTCCTTCTCATCAATTGTGGGAGACAAATTGATTATCTCTTCAGACAACAAGAGGTGAGACAAGGAACTGCCCTCTCTTATAGTAGTCATTGATCAAGGATTCTAAGCAAGATCACACTTAAGGGTTTAACCTTGTAGGTGAACCTACTCTGATACCAATTGAAATATCCTCGTTCAATAATTCTTTTAACATAGAGGGTGGGTGAATAGGTCTTCCTAGTAATGTCTACCAATTTTAATTTTAACAAGTTATTTATCAGTGTTATAGCAAACAAAGAAATCAAGTGCGGAAATAGTAGAAGACACACAATCATAATACACGAGATTTTTTACATGAAAAATCCTTCCAGGAAAAACCACGGGACTTATTCCAGCACAAAATCCAATATGAGAATTGTTATTAAGTACAAGACTCGAATTTTACCTAACCGGACACCAAAAACTGTTCCTTGGTACAAATTCTTCGTCTTGAAGTCCACAAACTCCTCGTTCAATCTCTACAACAGCAGCTCCAATTCCACACCGGTTAACGCCTCTCAAATTTTCCAACCACGATCTCCGTCCTCAATGGCTTTGGCTCACGCCAGCCAAACACTCACACATAGTACGAAAACTGGTTTGAAGGTTTTAATAGTCTTCTAGAGGGATCTCAAATATAACGGAGATCAACCGATGCAAGAACAAGATAGAACAATTTAATAGGAATTTGCCTAGGAAGAAGGAATATGGGAAAAAGGTCATACCTCTGGAATCATCTAATATGGTTAGAGACCAAAGAGTCACTTCAAATCTAAGAACCATTTAGATGAGGAGGGAAGACTTCTAGGACTATAATTAGTCCAGTGGTATCATAGCCTAGGATGTGCTTTGATTGTTGTATCTTTACCTAGTGTTATGTGTAGTCTTGTATATTATTAGGTTTTTATTTCTTGCTAATTTACTTCTATTGATGTTTACACATGTATTGCTTGCATCCAAAATCCCAAAAATATTTTCCCTTTTTTTAGATAGGATATTTCTTCTCCTTCAGTTGTTTTTGTTTGAGTTATTGAGAAAATCCAAAAACAATAAAAAGGAGAAAATCCAAAAACATAAGAAAACTGAAAAATCCAAAAAGAGTTTTCATGTTGTTATATCTCTCCTATCATAGTGTGCATAACTTGCATTCCTTGTATTCCATAATTGATCTATCATGTGTTCAAGGAAATTTACAATCTAGGATTTAGTTTTTAAGGATAATGTAACTGTTTATGTCATTTGGGTGTTAAAATTAGGCTATCTCACTTATCATAGTTAGAGTTCAGTAATTCGTGATATGCTTTGTATTTTATGCACATGCACTCTGACAGGGCTCTAGTTAAAGGTCTACATTTCTATGTTGTAGGAAATTGTGTTATTCTTCTATGGCCCCTTCGGTTGATCAACTCTGGATTGACCATTGGTTATGTTCCTGTTTACTTGTGTTCTCCATGAAAAAGAAAAAATCAGGCAATGTGAAGGGCTATCTATTGGAATAGTGTGAAAGTCACTATTGGATGCAAGCAGTAAGTAATGGCTACCTATGCAAACAGTAGGTATCTATCTAGGTTGCTAGTGTGAAAGTCCAGGCTACCAGTAGGAGAAGACTTCCTACCCAAATAGTGTGAAAGCCACCTTTGTAAGAAAAAGAATATGTCAATAAAAAATTCTTACAATATGGCTATGTTTGTCGGAAAAAGAGAAGAAAATTGCATAATGACAAACAATGGAGATTGATGCACTTAAATTCAAAAATTTTGCATGTTTTGGATCTAACTAGGTTTTACTTCTATTATTGTGATTTCTAGAGTTTCCCTAGTGGTATAATATCAAATCCTCACTAGGGATGAAAGCTTGAAATTGAAGTCAGTTAGATCCTCACTACACACTTGGCTTTCTGAACAAATATCCACTAAATGTGACGAAGTGATTTAGTCTCTACCTGACTGCCCTATGTGATTACAATTAGGTAGATTTATCCTAATTTTCTTTAATTTAATATTTTGATATATAATTGGGCATGTCATAATTGTTTGTAGCTTAGAATGCTCTTTATGTATTTATGAGAAAGATATTACCATTGCTTGAACTCAAGGGGACTTATTGCCATCATCGGGTAAATTGATCTAAAAAGATAGCACAAATTAATTTGTGAGGAAAGAAAATTTCTCTTTCAGCTAATGGAGTCATTGCATGAACCCTAGTTGAACCAAAGGTACATAAACCCAAAAGAAAAGCAAAATGACAAAACTGTAAATTTTCCAATGGGGGCGTTCGAACGACGCCCTTGGTCATTCGAACGACCCCATGGGCTTGGGTGTTAATTCCTCCAAATTGAGTTTTATTTCACGCTCTATCTTGCCCTAGTCATTCGAAACGCTCTGAAAATTCTTGGGTTTCTTCTCCTCATTGGTACTTCCCAAAGGTAAATTTTAATCCCGTACTACAAGAATTTCATCTAGAATTATTTGATAGGAAAAATCTTCCCTTCCACAACTCATTGCATTTAGATTGAAATTTCAAGGGTTGCATCTAAATAGTACCTTTGTCAACTACTCAATATTCCTTGTTGTTTAATGATTCCAAATCATGAAACATTCATCGGATTCCACTTGAAAGTCCCGAAATGAAATGTGTTAATCTTGTAAATATAGTTCTTGAATCTAGGGTTTTGGGCATTCTTTACAAATCCTTAAAAATCCTCAAAAATAAACAATTGTCTTGCAGTGATTGATGAGCTCTTCTTACTAATAGCTCTCTCATGGCAAGTGGATCCAACAAGCGTTGCTTGCGTTCAAACTCTAAAGTGGATGACCTTCCTCTTCCAAAGTTCATCAAGAGAAAAAAGAGTGTTCCTACAAGCCATGTATCTCCTACTTATAAGAGAGAACCGTCTTTTTCTGGGTCTGCAGAAGAAAGATTTTATGATGTTGTTTTTCTAGGAACTGCCTGCACATAACACTTTACATTTGATCCTCCCACCTTGGGGAAAGTGCAATTTCAGACGTCTCAGTTGCTAGCTTCTCAAGCATGGCTTGCAAACCAGGTTCAGCATCACCATGAAAAACTCTCTAAGGATCTTATCAATCTGAAAACCTCAACCATAAAGTTCTTCAATAGTTTGTGAATCCAATTGAATGAATTGAGCAATTCAGTTGACTGCCTTAAAGCTGAAATTGCCTACCTTTCTAGTGCAGTTGGGTCTAAGCAAGCTTAATGATGCTCCTCAATGGTGTAAATAACTATTGTTGGACTGTTTGTTGTTGATATGTGTTTGCTCAGACTATCTCTATCTACTTTGGATTGTCATTTTGGATATGTTTCCTTCCCTTCTGATTCTCCATGATTATACTTGTGTTTAGACTTGGATTATTGTTTGTGTTCTAGGTATATATTCAGAACAAATTGTTGGATACCTTGTGTCATTTCATATGACCAATTTTGATTATATCATGTTGATGCATCTCTTGATTGTGTGTTATTTTTCAGGATAATGTTATTTGTGATGCTACATGATATTTTGATGGATGGGTTATTACACTTTGTTGTTGTTAGGGATATATGATATTCTCTGGTTGTTGAAAATTGATTGGTCATTCATTCCCTGCTCATCTTATTCTCATCTGTCTATTATGGATTATTAATGTCTATTGGTACTTGGATTGTTGCTTTGCTCTGATTGTATATTTCTCGGATTCCCTTGGCTATTCGTGCCAAATGAACTTGTAGCGTCATCATATTTATCTCACTATCTCATTACTCATATAGGGGGAGATCCCGTTTTATGAGTTTATGGCCTCCACTTCACTTGTCTTAGTGTGGTAATGATTCAGGAATTGTGCGCCTTTTGTCTGTTTTATGATCTTGTATGTTCCCCATGCTTCATAGGCGTTTTGTTTTAGCATGTGCAGATTTTTAGGAAGCAGACTGTGCCATATCCTCATCTTCATGACAAGAATTTGTTGGTTGGTCGAATTGTAAAATTGTCAAGTCATGTAAGAATTGAGTTCTACTTTCAAAGGCTGTTTCTTAACTTGGGTCATGTAAAAGTCATAGTCTCTGTTTTGTTATTCAGTTTAGGAGAGTATGGTCTTTGTCATGTTTGTCAGTGTTGTTTTTTCACGGAATTGCCAAAGGGAGAGGTTGTATAGTCCAATTTTTGATTGACTAATTCCGTAATACAAACTATGGTTAAAGGGTGTCTCACTCCAAGAAGCTTCCAGTGCTAGATGATATATGAAGACAAAGAAAATTTGATGATCGTGTGCCGCAAACGTGCCTAGGAATGATAAGTGACTTAGATGACATCTACCATAGGAGGAATTAGCCTAGACAATGTCTGATATACCCTAGGTGGTTAGAAACAAGCCAAGGTAGTTAAAAATCAGTTTTTGGGCAAATCCCATGTTGGTGGTTCGAACCTTGACATGGGTGTTCGAACTATGCAACCAAAATTGTATGGGAGAAAAAACCAGAGATTGGGGTTATGGGGTGGTTTGAACCACCCCCTTGGGTTTTCGAACCACCTTGCAGGAAAGTCTACTTTAGTAAGTTTTTTCTCTCCCCTTTCGGTTTGCCTATATATATTACTGTTCTCTAATTCGAATTAGGGCTTTTGAGACTGAGAAGAGATTCTCCTAAAGTTGTTCTAGGGTTTCCCCATTGTGGATGATTTATTCCCTTGAGCTTTCTCTCATGTTTTAGACTAGAGTGCAAGTTTTCATCGAAATATCCTTCGACTTGCTTGGATGATTCTCATTGTTCATGAGATCTCTCTAAGTCAATGTTTAAATTGAATTAAACCCTTCAAACTTCTACTGAGTATAAACTTGGTTAGCACGTGTCAAAGCCTTTGTAAAAAAGAGATTGGTCCCTATAATGGATCCTGGTTATTGTGGTCGGATAAATCCGGAGACGCCTAGGCGGAGATCGATTGAGAGATCATGGTTGCTGAGTTCTGAGAGGGGCACAATCTACTGCTGGTAGTTCACGTTGGCTTGCAAGGAGTGGTTACTTATTGAGGCATTGAGGACAGGTACCGAGGATCGTTGTGTCGAGTCCGGTTGGGTACAGTCCAAGTCTGTAAGTATTTATTGTTTTTGCTCTTAGTTAAATCTCTTTCATTTGAACGAGCTCCCGTGGTTTTTCCCGAGAGGGTTTTCCACGTAAAATCTTAGTGTTGTGGTTTGTGTGCTTGTGTACTTGCTTATCGTTTCTACAATTTTAATTGATAAAATTAAAATTGGTAGACAGAACTTCACCCCCTAGGTCTTTTTGATACATAAAGAGGTAATTTCAGGGTTTGGTAATATTAAAGTTGTATGCTATGAAAATGATATTGATTATGTACATGATGTTATGTTATTAGTTAGACTGTATAAACTAAGCGTTTTCAATGCTCAGTCGAACTGTTATTGTTGACAGACTTAGAGCCGGAGCGAGCGGTTGAGCCATGGGTCAAGGGGGAGTACTTGGAAAAGGAAGAAGAAGGTGATTTTCCTGAGGAGAGAGTTAGGGATTTGGACCGCTTTCCCTATTATTAGATACTTTGTTTCATTTTAAAAGGTTGTAATAGACACTTGTTACTTTTAGTTGATGTTGCTTGGATGTGGATTTTATATGGGGATCATGATGAATGATCTGAATTATGGGTTAAGTTTGAATTGGTCTCATGTTGCACTTGATGCTTATTTCATTATATTGAAATTTTATTATCATCATTTTATAAACTCGTGTTTTTGTATTGCCTTGTATGCTATAGAGTTAAGTAGGTTCAAGCAATGTCACGAGCCCAAATGAGAGATTTTGGAGTGTGACATGGCATGTCTGAAAGAAGAAATTGAGCAATTGTAGAGATGGCTAAGAGAATGTAAAAAGGTAAAAGTCTTCCAAATGAGTATTGAGCAAAAGTTGTAAGCACAATAATCTATATTCCCAATAAAATCGGTAAGAAATATGGCTCCATATGAAGCATGCATGGTATTGGAAAAGCCTAAAATAAATTTTTTTGATTGCATAGCCTATGCTCATATTCCTTTAGAAAAAGAAGAAAAAAAATTCGATAAACATGAGAAACATATTTATTGGTTATAGTAATCATAACCGATGAACTCAAAGCATAATGACTATAATCTAAAAGTGGGTAGATTGGTAAATTCTAAGGATGTAGCATTTGATGAGATGATACATGAAATGGGATGATAAAGCTATCCAATTGCTAATGTAGAACCCCGGAACTTTTTGTATATGCCTTGGAATGTGTGTTAAGGCATGATGCCTTTGTAATCCCCATTTTTATGAAATGAAAAGTTGGAAACCTTTGAGAATTTTGCAAGAATGTTATAATTAATTAAATAAAATAATTAATAATGTTCTATAGCCTTGAAAGGGTCCTAGTCATGTTTAGAATAGGTCAAAGGGATGTAGAATAAGTCCAAGTAGTAGGAATGGGTGAAAAATGGACTTATTGTCAAAATCTGCAGAGAACTGATCGCTCGATCCATATTGGCGATCGATCAGTCCACAATCGATCGATCGGTAGCTATCGATTGGTGCACTTTTTTGTATGGGGAAAAATTTCAGAGAGCGTGTTTTTGACCGGTCGATCAGTCAAGAACACCGGTCGCTCAGTTGGCGACCGATCGCTCGGTATTGACCACCGATCAATCGGTCTATCGCGTTTTTGAAGAATTTCATTAAGGGCTTTTTCGTCATTTGGGCATTTCACCCTTGCCTATTAAGGCTTGCCCGAGCCATTAGGGATTCATATACCCTAAGGCACCAAATTAAGAGAAAGGGAGAGAGGAGAAAAAGAGATTCTAACCTAGGGTTTCCACTTGAGAAGGAATCAAGAGTTCAAGGACCCTAGATCTCACCTCAAGGCTTGGATTCTTCAAATCCAGCTCCAAGCAAGTGAGGGTCACGTTCTCCAAGCTAGGGCAGCATCCACACGCACGTTTGGAGGGTTCTTCCTCATCCTTTTCAAGGTCGGTACCTTATGCTACCCTCCTAGTTCATATCCTCTTTTTTCTTCCCTTCTTTCTTATTTTCCTAAAGTATGAACATAATAGGAGATTGATTGTGGTGTGAGAATGGATGTTGGGCGATGGATGCCGTGTGGATGTGTTGTGATGAATGAAATGGGAAGGGTACTATACCAATAATGAATACACATGTATGTTGTGAACATAAACCCATCTAGAAAAGCATGGTATAGGCTTTAACAAATAATGTACACACCACATGTTTGATGAAATGCCAAGGTGAAGAAAATGAATTGTAAATCAAGATATGCATGATTTAAAGTGTATGGAAATGCTAGGGTTTATGATAGTGTGATTAATTGCTTTCTCTAAATGACATGAATAATTACTTGTTTAAGTTAATGATAGTCTATGTATGGTTGAAATCCCAAATGTCATATTTAATTTCAAGTGAAAGCATGTACACGATTTCACGAGCACGGCATGCATGACATGGTTTACCGGTGTTTTCAAGAATAAGAGTTTTAGAGGTAAGACATATCTTAGGATATGTTTTGCCTCGCTTTTGACAAGAACAAGCATTGCACATGAGGGAGTTTTACACTTCCCTCCCTTCAAGATTGAAGGAGGGGTCTCCCCTCCCTCACAAGTTGCATATCATTGAAAGAAGGGTCTCCCTTCCCTCTCAAGTACATCTCATGTAATGAGGGGT
Organism: Tetracentron sinense; assembly: GCA_015143295.1. Taxonomy (NCBI): domain Eukaryota; kingdom Viridiplantae; phylum Streptophyta; class Magnoliopsida; order Trochodendrales; family Trochodendraceae; genus Tetracentron; species Tetracentron sinense. Next base: position 19,380,346 of record CM026560.1, on the reverse strand, counting down.
CTCCCCTCCCTCGCAAGTGCATCTCATTTAAAGAGGGATCTCCCCTCTCTCGCAAGTATACCTCACAAGTTGCATGAGCATGTTAAATTCCAAGCAAGCACGCATGACACGACATGGCATGCATGACACGACAAGTTAAGCAAGACAGAACATGATAAGACAAGTTTTCAAATATGACAAGAGTGTTTTCAAGTCACATCAAGCACACGATGATTTCAAGAGTTTTTCCCGGCTTTTATATGATGCAAGCATGAAATATAAACTGCTTACTTTCCTGTTATTTTATGAACTGCTTCATGCTTATTTTTGTTATTACTATGCTATGACTGTTGGTTAGTATTTGGTACCCACTGAGTATTCCATGCTCAACCGTACTTCTCATGTCGGCAGGTGATAGTAGAGCGGCGGCTCCTTTTGACATCTGTGCTCCTGGCCCATAGGTGGAGGAGGAGTACGTTGAGGAACCTGTGGAGGAACCTCTTGTAGAAGGCTACTACTAGGTGATAGATTCTAGGTGACTGTGGGTGAGCAAGAGATTTTATCCATGTATTTTGGTGGGCATGTCCGCACCTTCTTTTGTTGATTTCATTTTGTACAAACTTGGATCATGTATATATATACACAGAGTTTTGGCTAGTCTTCCGTTGTGCTATGTTAATTATGCTTCCGCTTTTATGTCCTCTATTGTATATGCTCAGTGTGGTTTGTAAGATGGTTTGTCAAGCAAGTCATGTAAGTCATGATAAGTCATCCAAGATTCACTCTAACTCCTAGGGTGGGTTTTGGGTCGGGATAGCTAAAGACTTTTAAATTAATAGAGATTATATCGAGAGCTATTCTAACTCCAAATTCTCATCTACCAAGTCCAACCACTATAAGTTTGGGCATGTCTGAATCTAATTCAAGTGTTCTTCATCAAATTCTTATTTGTTTCCCAGTAAAGTACGTTCACTTAGAGCAATATATTATACATCCTTCATTTAATTCCATTTCTAAGAAAGATTCATGGATATGTATAGGGAATGCTATTACCCACTAAGACTAGTGAACTTTGTAACATTCACCAATCATTTTTACTCATACGCATAGAGTTTCATTATATTAAATATAAGGGTACTTTGGTATTTTAATAGAGAACAATTCATGAAATAGAAGAGGCATGAAATACAAAAAGAGTTAAACTATAGTTCTTCTCTTTTTTTATTTAATGGTTGATCTCTGTAAAAGACTAAACTACTCTTAACTTTAGTAAGTTTGATAATTAATATAAAGGTAAAAATGTCTTGTGAATGTTACCAAGTTCACTAACATACTATTTCTCACACACACACATATAGGTCGATCGAACAATTCTAAATTGTCTGTTTAAACCCTAGTTTTTTAGCATTAACCCTTAAGGTTCACTAGACCCTTCAAAGACTATAGAAATTGCTAATTTTTTTACATTCAATTGGATAGTCTATACATCTCTAATTAGGTTGACGCTTTTTCAATGTCTCCCAATAGTCTACCTTTAGATCCAATGGTCAAATTTGAAAACAACCCACCATATATCGAGGTTTTGGGGAACAGTTAACTGGAGGTTCTAGTGCACACCGCCCTCTAGAATATCAATATATATAGACCCATGTTATTGCAGTATGACATTACTTTTTAATATAAAAGACATGGAAAGACTTATATATTGAGTACTGAACATATAGTAACCTATAATCCGTTTTAGCTTATGGTTGACCAATGCTAGTAGCATTTGTTGCAACATGACAAAAATGCCTCCTTATATTTGTTTGTAGAAGGCCACCCTGTAAGAGGGCATTTTGTCATTTTATAATAACATGTTAAAAGTAAGCAGAAACTAACCCTAGGTCCTTACACCCCATGGCTAGGGCTGTCAATTCGGCCCTTCAAAGCCCATAATATAGAGGGCTTTATTTTTTCTCTTAAGGTCCTAGGGCCGAACTGGGCCTAATTTTGAAAAGTCCTCTTATTTGAGGGCGGCCCAGTAAGCACCTAGCTCGGCCCTCCACTTTATATGTCTTACCATATAAATATATAACATATATATATATATATATATAATAGATTAAGACTTATATCTAATAACCTAAGGCTAAGACTTACTTGTATCGTGTAACAAATTATCATTGTAGTGTAGTCACTTATTTTATTTTAATCTAAGGGTCCGTTCATTTTGCAAGAAATGGGTGATAGAAAAGAAAATGAGAGAAAGTAAAAGAAAAGAAAGTGATAGAAAAGAAAAGGATTTTTCTTTTGGATGTTTGGTATGAAAGAAGAGAAAGTGAAAGAAAATAGGTTTATATTCCCAAATTACCCTTCCTAATAATTCATTTATACATGAAGTATAATAGATAATGTGACATTAGTTCAAGGGCAAAATAGGAATTTAATATTTTTAACATCATTTTCTTGCAAAAGAACCTACATTTTTGGAAGAAAATTTTGAAAGAAATTGAGAGAAAATTATGGACTAAAAGATAAGAATTTGTGGGTCCCACAGATTCTTGCAAATTCTTTGCCTCCCAACCGAACACTCTTTTCCTTCATTTTCATTTTCTTGGCAACCGAACAGAGCCCAAGAGAGGCTATTGTATGTAATGTGTAATAGAAGTGTAGATCTTTTCAAAATCTTCTTGTAATTATAAGTTGTAACGTTATAATATAACAAATTAAGACTCATAATAACCTAATTAAGACTATGAATTGTATGTATAACATACTACCAATGTAGTATAGTCACTTATTTTTTAAAAATCTAAGAGAGGTTGTTTTATGTATGTATAATAGAAGGGTAGTAGCATTTAGAATCTTCTTGCAAATTATATTGTAATGTTTTCATTATTATTTTTTTAATCTAATCGTACTAATCTAAAAATCTAACAATAACAATTAACAATTAGGGTGTGTGGTGATAATTTCACCAACACCCCTTTAGTAAAAATTGAACATAACCTCCTCCCCTGTAACATAAGTGTATATGAGGCTATCAATTCTCATCTTGCCTTGGTCACAAGCCCGAATAAAGGATGGGGGTTATATGTTAGATCAACAATCAATGTAGAAAAAAGAAATCTAAAACATGATATAATTTTTTTTTGGTTCTTTTGGCCTTGACCTCGTTGGCTCAACCCTAACCCTTGAGGGTAGGGCTTGGGCCTAGACAGTCGAGGCCCTTTGAGGACTAGGGCCTCACCCTTGTGAATGAGGGCAGGCCCTTTGACAGCCCTACCCATGGCCATACCCAATAGTATTATAGGTAACATTAATTTCAAAAAAGAGCATCCCTATGTCATATTGCAATAACATGGGTCTAGATATGTAATAAACCTCTCGAGAGAGAGTGAAAGATTGCCGTTTTATAGACAGATTTAGAAGGATAATCAGTGAATCCGAGAAAGGAGGGCAGCTATGTGGGTAAAGCCCGTGACTATAACTTAGTTTCACGTGGCTTTATTTTATTTTTATCTTTGTCCTTACTGTTATAGTCAACAAGTCCCAATTTACTTTGGTTTTCAGCAGTGATTTGTAAGAACATGAATTTCAAGGCTCAAAATCAAATCACAGCCTTTCATTTGTTTAATTATCGACAAGGTCAAACACCTCGGTAACTGAATCATTTGTAATCAAACAAGCCTGGTTCCCACTAAAAGCAAGAGTTTCTCACAGTATCCCTCTACACTGGGGGTGTAAACCAGCCGAGTTGAGCTGAGCCGGGTGCTGCTCAAGCTCGGCTCGTGACATATTTATGTTGGTTCGAGCTCTTCTCGAGCTTAATTCGAGCCCTCGAATGCTAGCTTGAGCTCGGCTCGTCCATTAATAATTGAGCCGAGTAAAGTCTACATACTCGAGGAGCGATCTACCGCAAATCTGCCATGAATATGGCCATGACCTCAAGGATTCCACCATCCTTCCTCGTCAGGAACACCAAGAATAGCTCTTAGAATAACCCCATCTGTGAATGAATGAACAGTGTCCATTTATGTGCACCTAATCTCGATATTTTTATGATAATTCACTGCTTTAGAGAGATACCCGCAATATTTCATAATATGGGTCGTTGATGATCATGATAAATCCGATTATTTTGGGACATTAATGCAATGAAATATAGTTCAACTTCCTATGCTTTAATTAATACGTTTTATCATAATATATATTAGTGTGAGCTCAAGGCAAACAGTAGAAGATTCCAAACTTGAACAGAAATCGAGCTCTGAGCGTTTCTTGCGATTGATGATGTGGTTTTGTCCGACGACAATGGGCATCGAGATTATCTATTTTGTATTTTTATCTACTACTCTCTCTCTCTCTCTCTCTCTCTCTCTCTATATATATATATATATATATATATATATAAACAGAATAGGGTTGAAGAAGCTTTGAAAAAGAGAGTGAAAGAAAGATGGTGGGGGGGGGGGTAAAAAAGGGTAAATAAGACGGGCAGAGAATTTAATGCGTGAGACAGCTTGACAGGAGCACTTGGGGACAGACATGTCTCTTGAGATAAATAATTTAATGATGATTACACCATCATTCATTCACTTTGTTTTCTTTTCCACGACCGACTGTGAGAACCCAACCCTTTTCATTCACTCTATATATAGACCCTACTCTCTAGTCCCTACTATCAAGACCTATAAGCCTATAACCACATTCCTTAATCTATTCCATCACTTATGAGTCAATTGGGATTGAACTTAGGAGAGTTCAATCGCACTCACAAGTGCCATTTTAACTTTGGTTAAGAAATTTTAACCCCGATTATTAAAAAGGGACACGTGAATCTTAATCACAGTTAATGGGAGTTAAAAGGGACACGTGTTAACCTGTGAGTGCGACTCAACTTTCCAATGTTCAATAATAACGATTGACTATAATCCCAACTCCATGACTATATATGTATGGGTAACACCCACTAAGAGGGCTCAGGATTGTATCTGGCGATGTCAGAAACAATTTTTCTGGCATTCCACAAATCAGTGGACATGTGGCGCTAAATAGGGGAGAAGTTATTTCACTTTCTCCCTGTGGTTTTGACTTCTCTCCACTAGATATCTCTCCCCCTTTTTATAGCCACATATCTACAGATTTGTGGAGCCATAAATGTTTTTCCTGGCATCTGCCAAAGACAATCCTGAGCCACTAAGAGGGTGCCTCTAGAAACTTAACAAATGACATATTTTTGGGAAACTGTTTGATATTAAGGTGGTTCCTTTTGGGTACATGTGATAAAATATTAGCTTCATTGAACATTTTTAAACCATATGATCAAATCCTAATTGGTCAGTATTAACCTCATAGGATTCACTAGACCCTACCTAGGTTATAAAGATTGAAATATGAAAAGCACCACATGTTAGGTTTTAGGAGGCACTCACTCACTGGAAGTTCTAGCGAGCACTCATTATCAAACAAGTTTAAAGGATATCAATATTTTTTTATTTGAGATCTTATGTTATGATTACTTTCATGTCCCCCTAACTCTGCTTCCTAATTACTCATTTCCGCTTGTGCAACATCTTTTTCTCTCTTTATATATATATAGAGTAACATTCCTAACAGCTTAGTTGTTAGGCGACTCTAATAAGCAGAGGATTCTTAATTGTTAGATGGTTTTTGTATAACTACCCCCTTAATTCTAGGAAACCACTCGAGAGGTGTTCTCTCTCTCTCTCTCTTTCGATTTTTTCTAATTAAAACCTAGGAGAAGAGGTTGAATCCTAGATAAAAGACGAAAATTTTGATTAATACCTTCTTAACCACAGTTAAAAGGATACATGTTGGGTTGGGATTCAGCCAAATATGATTTAGAAAAAAAAAATCTCCTCTTGTTCTCACAGTAATTTTTTTTTCTAAAAACCTAGGGAGAAGAGATTCAACCCTAGAGAAAAGATGAAACTTTGGGTTTATATCTTCTTAACCATAGTTAAAAGGACACGTATTGGGTTGGAATTCAACCAAATATGATTAATTAAAAGTAATATGAGAGAGAGAGTGTGTGTGTGACTAGGAAAGAGAACAACGAAAAATGGGAAACTCCAATTTAAGGGGGGAGGTTGGTTACGTATTTGGGTGATTTTTCATAAAATAAGTGGTTTTAATTTCATCTCTTGGAATTGAAAGTAGTATTGATCTAACGACCATGATTGCGTAGCTTACTAAAATCTCTAGTAAGCTAAGCCAACAAGAACCCTTCTCTCTCTCTCTCTCTCTCTATATATATATATATATACACACATATATATATATATATATATATATATATATGAAATAAACTTTAGTAATTACTACTAATGAAACCGTTTACTCTTGGATTCAACAAAATAGTTTTTTTTCTCTCTAATTGAGTAAAAGACGCAGTAAATAGACCCAAAATTAGGTAATTTTAAATGAATGCAGCTTTTTTTTTTTGTGTGTGAAAGCTTAAGTTAATCCTCATTATATATTGTCTAATTCTCAATTTCTACTGTATAATGATGACCCATATTGTACTTTATATATGGGTATAGTTACATTCTATTGTGGATATTGAATATGAGTTATGGAATCATCTGTGATTCCATACAAATGCTTAACGAATCCAATGAAGCTTAGTAAAACCACCAACCCTTGGTACCTCCTGCAAGCAATTGAGTAGTTACACGTTGAAAATTCATGGATGGTCAATGACCAAATAAGAAAACAAGCACCATCTTGAAATGGGTAGATTTCAATGAAAACCTCGATATTCTCAGGATTGTCCATAGGGTTCCTAAAGTCCATCAAAATGGGTTTATAGCTCTGGTGCTATTATGCTCACTGCATCTGCACCTCGGAATCAATAAATAAATTCCAACCCAGAAAAGAGAACCATCAGAAGTAGTAAGTAGTGGTTGTTGTAGTCTTCATAAAATCTTTAGTAGCAGTATGGTTGTACTAGCTAGTAATAGCTACTAGCATGCAGTATAAAAAAAAAAAGTAAATAATAAATAAAAATCTAAAGATAAGAAAGAGAGGGATTACCCCAAGAATGGAATATATATAGGAGAAAGGTAAGTTGACTGTCGACACTTGCACACTAGCAATAATGACTGTGGATTAGCAACAGCCCCAGATGTAGCTCAAAGGGCCTATTGGTCCACCATGATAAAAAATAATAATTGAAAGTTTTTTTATGAGGCCTGTTGCATGGAAAAGTCTTAGGAGGCATTTGATCAAACTTAAAAATAACAGCTTATTGAATTTGGTAACTCTTAATTAAATAAGTATAGTTTTTTTGAAAATTAAGATTATTCAAACTTTAGATTGTTAAGTAAAAGTTTAGTTGGATGTCTAAATCTTTTTGAAGTATAGGTTTAACCTCTAGAGAAAAAAGTTTCTTCTTATTACTTTAGGGGTGTGTTCGTTTGGTGAGAAAGTGATGGAAAGTAAAAGAAAAGTGTGTTTTTTTGTACTTTTCCTGTGTTTGGTTTGCAAGAAACACACTTTCATTTTTTTATACTTTTTTAATAGTGATAAACTTTTTCTTAAAAACTTCATCCATCTTTTGACGTATTTTACAGGAAAATTTAAGTTTTTTTTATTCTTTTTCCTTTCTTTTATTTTCTATTCTTTCACCCACATCCTCACCAAACGAATGCACCCCAGAGATAAAACCTTTATTTTAAAAAAGATATAGAAATCCAATTAACCTTTAAGTACTTAAGAATCTTAAGTGCAAATAAGTTTTGCTTTCAAATAAGTTTTAAGCTTTTATTTTAAGTTATATCAAACACTACCTTAAAGTCAGTTTTTATTTTTAAAAAAAGAACCATCTTTAAGTCATTTATAAAAAAAAAAATAAAAACATTGAGATATATAGACCAATATCATGCCTGCTGTATACAGCAAGGCTGTTGCTAATCCACACTCCAAAATAATGATCGAACAAAGGCTAATGCAAAGTCATTTCATCATCCAATAAGGCAATGACAAGTGTAACCAAGTTGTACCCTATTGAAGTGGACGTTAGAAAGAGAAGTTTGAATGCATCCAGCTATGATATACCGTATGTTTTCCACTAGAGAGAGAAAGAAGAGAGAGAGAGAGGAGGTCGTAGCCCTAGATGGCCCAGTGATCGAAAAGAGAGTAATAAATGCGGAGCAGAGAGAGAGAGGACTTTTTTGGCAGAAGTGAAAAGAGAGGAGAGAGAGAGAGGAGAGAAATGATTTTGTAATCCATTGCTTTATGATTGAAAGAGGAGAGAGAGAATGTGAATGCTTTTTAGCTTTTTCTTTCGTTCTGACAGGGAAAAAAGAGGTGGCTATCAGGCTATGATGGCCTTATGATGGGCATAATCGTGGAATTGTTGGGTTTGCTTTTATTTGGGATTTGAGTTGTTGGAGAGGCACTATACCTGAGCTTTCACATCATCCTCCAGAGAAAGACTCTCTCTCTCTCTCTTGCGCCCGCTCAAGGGGGGCTGACACACACACCCCCTCCACCCGCACCGCACCCTCTGCCCGGCGTTTAAAGCACACCAGAGGTGTTGTTGCTATTACTTTAATTAATTTTTAAATTTTTTTTAAAACTACTTTTAATTAATCAAGCTAGATTTTGGATTTTAATTGAGACTAATTCTTCACGTTTTTGTTTTAGGCGTGGTTTGTTTGGAAGGAAATTGTTGTAGAAAATAACTTTGACTTAATTTTTTAGAGAAGAAATTTTTCTCAAACATAAAGTAAAGCTGCAAAATTATTTACAAAAAAAAAAGAAAATAACTATGAACAGAAGCTCCGGTTGAATAGTTAATCGGAGCAACCCAAATTGCCTTTAAGGGGTATTTATAGAAAATGTGTAATGTTAAAAAAATATCCTTTTTGTTTCATGATTCCCAAAATATCACTTCCCAAGACAATTTTTGGATTGTTACAGTTGACTATATAACTGGAGGTCCTGTTCATAGTAAATCTAAAACAAACTCTTTCTCCCTGTGTTTTGGATTTGTTATTTGGTATCTTTTGGGAAGCAAAGTATACTCACTTATTTCTTTTTAAAAATAATTTAGTCCACATCACATCGCTTGATAAATGTTTTCAAGAGAGTTAATAAAGGCTCTCATTCTCATGTGTTATAATTAATTAAGAGCACTACTAAGGTGGGTGGAGCTATAGTTGGAGTCATCAAAATTGTAGAGGGCTGTTAGGCCATCTGTATCATATCCACAGAGTACACCGACAGGGTCCCACCTAGTTGAATTTGAGGTGAGTTGAATCCCAGAGGTAGTACTGCTATTTTTCTAACATATAGGAGGCTTCGACTATCTTCAAGATGACTAATTGTAGTTCATCTCAAATGAGCAATTCTCAATTTTTATTTAATATTTTTTTTTATTTTAAAATGGTCATTAATTTAAGGAATTCACCCAAACACCACATCCACACCAGCGTCCTTAGCTAGATGGTTGAAGTTGTACTCCTCTGGGATTGATCTCCAAAGATAGTAACTCTTAATGAATTGGTAAAAATTTCCCTTGGTTGATGGGGATGGAAGGCTTGCTCACCTACTAACACTAACAAATAACCGTAAGAAAATATCACAAGTATCTGTAAAAATCACGACATCTTTTGTGCCGCTCTAATGGGGCATGTTGTCACATTTAGGCAATGATTATGGTACACACTAGATTTACTCAAGGGGTTTTTCCCAGATTGCTCCTTTGGTATGGGGTTCTTCCCAAAATACACAGGTTTTGAAAACCTTTCTTTGAACGCCCTTATGATCTATTTTTCATAATTCAGCATTTATGAAAAGTCTTAAATACCGAACTGGTTTTGAAAGAAGAAGAAGAACAAGAAGAGGGATTTACATACGTGGATGAGATGAAAGAAGCTCCTCACTCCCCTCATCTTTCAACTACCCGTCAATTACCATCTATACTGGTTTTGAAAGAAGAAGAAGAAAAGATGAAAAAATTACAAAAATTTGAGTTTTTCCGAAGTTTTTTTCACACAGGGTTGATACAATGTATTGACCTAGTACATTTTATGTATCGATTATAGCGACCTAATACAAAAATGCACTAGGTTGATACATGTATCAACCTAGTGCATTTCATATATCAACCTTGTACAGTTCATCTATGGACTGTAGCGACCTAATACAAAATGCACTACATTGATACATGTATCGACCTAGTGCATTTCACGTATCGACCTAATGCATTTTATGTTTTAGCTGTAGCGACCTAATACAAAATGCACTAGGTTGATGCATGTATCGACCTAGTGCATTTTATGTATCAATCTAATGCATATCATGTATCGACTATAGCGACCTAATACAAAATGCACTAGGTTGATACATGTATTGACCTAGTGTATTTTATGTATCAACTGTAGCGACCTAATACAAAATGCACTAGGTTGATATAAGTATCGACCTAGTGCATTTCATGTATCGACCTAGTGCATTTTATGTATCGACTATAGTGACCTAATATAAAATGCACTAGGTTGATACATGTATCTACCTAGTGCATTTTATGTATCGACCTAGTGCATTTTATGTTTCGACTATAGCGACCTAATACAAAATACACTGGGTTGATACATGTATCGATCTAGTGCATTTTATATATCGACCTAATGCATTTTATGTATCGATTGTAGCGACCTAATACAAAATGCACTAGGTTGATACATGTATCGACCTAGTGCATTTTATGTATCGACCTACTGCATTTCATGTATCGACTGTAGCGACCTAATACAAAATGAACTAGGTTGATACATGTATCGACCTAGTGCATTTTATGTATCGGCCTAATAAATTTCATATATCGACTGTAACGACCTAATACAAAATGCACTAGGTTGATACATGTATCGACCTAGTGCATTTCATGTATCGACTTAGTGTATTTTATGTATCGATTGTAGCGACCTAATACAAAATGCACTAGGTTGATACATGTATCGACCTAGTGCATTTCATGTATCGACCTAGTGCCTTTTATGTATCGACTATAGCGACCTAATACAAAATGTATTAGGTTGATACATGTATCCACCTAGTGCATTTTATGTATCGACCTCGTGCATTTCATGTATCGACTGTAGCAACCTAATAGAAATGCACTAGATTGATACATGTATTGACCTAGTGTATTTTATGTTTCAACTGTGGCGACCTAATACAAAATGCACTAGATTGATACATGTATCGACCTAGTGCATTTTATGTATCGACCTAGTATATTTCATGTATCTACTGTAGCGATATACAAAATGCACTAGATTGATACATGTATCTACGTAGTGCATTTCATGTAGTGACCTAATACAAAATGTATCGACCAGATCGATATAGTTGTCTTCAACCTTGGAAACACGACTGTAAGTCGTAGAAAACGAAAAAAACACATGTAAACACATATATAATATGAAATTTAAGGTTTTAAATCATAAATAAAATTATTGTAAACATTTTTCTACGGATTAATCATAGATGCAATGATTTTTTTGAATTCACTTTTTTTAAAACACAAGAAACCTGAAAATGGGGGTTGGTCTTCGGTTAATGACGTTCTTTCACGAAAATAACATGGAAAGAACGTTCTTGGAACGAAGATCTCTCGCCGGAAATGGGGTGAGATTGAAGTTCTCTCATCGGAAATGGGGTGGGAACGAAGAACTCGCCAGAAATGGGGTGGGGGATACCTAAAGTCTTTTCTTCAAATGATTTGGATAAAATGAGAAGAGTTCGCATGTGCGAATGGATGCACATGTGTGTAGGGGCATTTAGAGAAAGGTTTTCAAAACGTGGGTATTTAGGGAAGAACCCCATACTAGAGAGTCAATCTAGGAAAAAACCCTTTACTCAAAGAAGGAAATCAAGTTTAATCTTCTAATCATATAAGGAAAAGGAGAACTTCAAGTTAGATGGCCAGTCTGAACTAAATCTTAGAGATATAAACCCCTAGTACAGCCCGATAAGTCATAGGTGAATTTAGTAGTGCTAAGAATATTGTTGATGGATGCGAATATTATCCGTATCCTATTCGAATCTTAATCCGTTTATTCGGATAATTATCCAAATAGATATCTGATGAAGCGAATCCTAATCTGAATTTTACTATCCATTTATAATAAGATAGATTCAAATATTGGTATATCCAATCTTATAGTATCCGGACAATTATATATATCTATGTGTGTGTGTGTGTGGGTCATGTGTGTGTATAATAATATATGTTCATAAGACTAAAATCCCTTGTTGACATATATTTATTACAAAATCTTAAGACAAATTAAATTGTTTTTTAGTATAAATGGAAATAAAATAATAATTTAAATATTTTTAATGGACTTTCATTTTTAGGACTTTTTTTTTTTGGGATAATTCGATAATATCGGAATTCAAATAATTTGTCGAAGTCAGATACGAAAACTCTATTTCGCTATCAGATATCTAATCAAATTCAGGTAGTCAAATAGCTAGTGTAATTGAATTGGATTTCTACTATCAGCTTCGAATTCGCTCCATTTACAGCCCTGGGTAGAGCAGGTTGAGTTGTTCACTTATCATTCAGTGAGGGTCTGGTTTAGGTTGACTTAAACTCACAATTAGTGACTACTACCCACAAGGCCACAAGGAGCCTAACTATAACGGGCCAATTTTAAATCGGCCAGTAACTCCAATACCACAAACCGAATCTCGAAATAAACGGGAGGGGAAAGCAGATTTGGCAGATGGATGGTTCAAAGATTGCAACCTCTATTTGTGAATGGTGGGTAACAACTAAAAAGTCCTTTTGTAAGGTCTCCCAATGGACACAGTTCTAACTTCTCAAAGAACTGTTTATGCCTTCTAAAGAAGAAAGATATAAATTGAACAAAGAAGAAAGATATAAACTGAAAAAAATTCTGTATATAGTATATGCATGTGCATTATCAATTGTACCATATGCAGTGTATGGATTGTTAGGTCTATATTTGAATGTACAGTTAATTCTCATTAATTCAAACATTGATGTTGAGAGATGAACGAATTGAGTAATTTTTTAACATGGCTTAGACAATGATCAAGATGAGTTTAGATGGGAATTACAGTAGATACCATAAATATCATTGAATCATCTTTGGTATATCAGTTAGGTAAAAAAAAAAAAAAAAATTAAGCTAGATGCCTTCACCAATTTGAGCTTCTGGCTGGCTAAGAATCAAGAGGTAGTCCAGCAGTCGAAACAGTCTTGATTGATGGGTTGGTAGCCTCCTTACATGGTGGGAATGGTAGGGTAATTGGAGGATGAAGGACATGGTGTTCATCTGTCCACCATATATTTTCTGATCCAATATTTTCACACATGTACGCTAATTAAATTTAATTGAAGACATCAAAACCTCAGGTTCGATATCATAAAGGATTGTCTACAGTCCTCAAATCTGAATATGGTGGGGTATCCACACTGGTGAGACTCACTATATAACAGTTTCATAGGGAGATCTACCTTCCCAACAATGATTTATTTCGATGGCAGAAATGTATGATCAACCGGATCATCTTATCATATTCGTTTTCGGAAAAAATCTTGCAGGTTCATAACCTAGTGTGCCCCATGATTTGAAGGAATGAAGATGGTAGGTCCTGTTTGGGTACCCAACTGAGATGCAAGATATCAGCTATTCTATGATGAATAACTGTTAAGACCACAACTGCCATAGTAGGCAAAAAATGGCCTAATGTGCTTCACACCTATTCTTTTTTAAAAATCTCTAATTTTTTTGTTTATATAGTTACATACATTTCTACTAGATATGTTAAAGCAATTGTTAACACGAGAATATATATCGCCAGAAATCACATGTAAGGCTCCATGATATCTAATATTGAAGAAGCCCCTCATTAGAGTAATATGTATAATTAGAGTCTAAATTAGGAAAATTAGGGATGATAATGGTGCTGGAGCTCTATCGTTATTTCCGGTTATAGTCATTATAATGATAGACAAAATTGAAATTTTCAACACTTTAGTTATAATTTAAGACTTAAAATATTGAGATAATAACCATTGGAAATGCTGTTATTTAACCGATTAACATAACTGGATGATCTTAAACTGTTTTTGACACCTGTAATAATGATTATAACGGCCATTGTTAAAAGCATGACTAAAACCCTCAAGGGCCTATATATTCATGGCTGAAATGACTACTCTTCCTTTGAAAATGACACAATGCTTCTTGATGCTGTTTCTTCCACATACTTTGTCCATATTACTTTCTCACTGTAATGGACTATTGGACTGTAATCGTGTACATATGTGGAAAGAACTGATCTGCAGTCTTGGTTTTATAGACAAGAGATCGTTCAAGCGCACAACGGGGCAGATGTCTGGACTGTGGAATCATTACAAGTCGGGTCCCCTTTGTGAGATCTCCTTGGTTTAAAAAAATCAGCACAATTCAGCAATAGATACTGCTCTTTCTGGACTTATTCTTTCTACACTGTGCTGGATTCCTTTGGAGTACCATAAAAAATAATGACATGAATTGAATTGTCGAGATTTTAAATCTTGTTGAACTTTCACCTGCAAGATCCTTACCAAATTATTTAATTGTCATTCCGGATACATTACATGTGCGCCATATATGTCTGTGATTAGTTTCCATCAAGACTTAATAAAACTTAGTTTGTGAGGCTAAACGATAATGATATAAAATATAATGAACAAGGAGGTTCATCCTGAAGGCGAACGCCTATCCGCCAGGATGGAAAGTAGCATATTCCCCGTTTGGGATGTTAGGGCTCAAGTCCCGTGTAGTGAGGCTGTGATCTTGTAAGCCCCCTCAGAACTAACTACTAATCCACTAACAAATGTTGCCTACCAAAAAAATGGAGGTTCATGAAGGTAACATTGTTGCATCAGACATCTATATATGTTTCAATATCCAACTCTACCGTTTGTAAATGTCTTCAAGAGACTCAGGCAAAAAGGAAAAAAATTATACTCAATGTCTTGTATTAGAGCATCTCCAACGCAATACTCTATATCTCCCATCTTTTTCGGCATCTCCTCTTTAGAGGAGATGGGCCCCACTTTAAAGTTATTTGCTCCAATGGTATGGAACTCTAAATCACTATTCCTACTCTATAACACTATTCATTTATTATTTTAAAAAATAGTTTCCATGTGTTTTCTTCCCCGTTTTTCATCTCAAACTCAATAATTCACCACTTTTGCCTCCAGAACTAAATAATTGGCCCACAAAATTTGTTATTTGAGGTTTTTCAATATTAAAAATAGAGTTGATATAGAGTTTTATTTATTAAAGTTTGTTATTAGAGTTTTTTTAATTTTTAAAAATAGTTTTTTAATTAAAAAAAAGAATTAATATTTATTAAAAAAAAACCAAGCATGGGTGGATGAATCTTAACCACGGTTAAGGGGTGTCAAAAGAGACACGTGGCGACCTCAAGGGGTGATACCGCAGAGGATTTTTTTTTTGCTTCTTTTATTGATGAATTAAATTTAAAAATTATATAAATAATTTCAATATAAAATGATAATTATTAAAATAAATTAAAAGGATACAATTGGCATTTTGAAAAAGATTGAGAGACAAAAAATGACACAAATGGCATTGTAAGGGATGAACAGTGTTATAGAGGCATCCTCTATTTTCTCTCCCATCCTCTAAATATGGAGGATAACTATAGCGTTATAGAGGACCACTTCTAAATATAGAGGACGGTTGGAGTGCTCTTTTCCAACCGATCCTCTATATTTAGAGTTATAGAGGACGGTTGGAGATGCTCTTCATACTTTTAACACTTGATGCCTGCTCCAATGGCATGATGTGCCTCTGATGAGGGTATGATCTGGGATCAAGCCTTGACGATGGATCATTGCCCCTCAGTGACGTTGGCCAGCAGGAGGGTTCAACATTTTTTTTCATTTCACTATGAGAAAATAAAATTTCATACAATTCATTTGAGCAGTCACAGAGTATGTAATTAACAACTATTGAAAGATATGAACACATTCAGCTAATGTGAAAAAGAAAAAGGAAAAATATGAAAATCTCTTATTCAGGATTTCCAACAAGCATTTGTGGTTTTATTGACTTAAAAAGTGCAACTAGAAATTACCGTTTTTTTTTAAAAAATTTAGTTGGCAAGGCCGGATATTTGGATTCATTTATGGTCATAGGGAGGCTTCCATTTTGAGTTCTTCAGGCCAAAAGTCTAAGATAAAGGATAGGACTTGCTCATCAACATAGAGTAAACTTGAATGCCGACATTAGAAATTATATCCTTCTTCACATGATCTCTAATAAGATAGAGTAGTACAAGTAATTTGGATGGGTGCTCGCTTAGATACGAACATGGTTGTTGCGAGGAAAATCTCTTACTTAGGATAAGGCATCCCAAATCCCATTGAAAGTGGCTCAAGGAATGGTTGGAATTTGTCACTCTCAAACATTGGTGAATAAGTACTAAAAACGACTTTTTTGGTTGTCCACAGAATGATTAAGGTGGCGTTTGAATTGGATTTTTTTGACCAAAAATCAATCCTGATAAAATCGATTGTATAGAAATTCATGATCAAATAATCATTTTTTTCAAATAATAGTGTTAGGAGAATACGAAGTTGAGAGACTTACCTACGTATTCTCCGAACACTATTATTCGAAAAAATGATTATTTGACCATTAATTTCTACACAATCAATTTTACCAGAATTGTTGTTTTACCAAAAAAATCCAATCCAAACACCCCATAAGCCATTCTGATCAGAGCTCCTCGACGATCCTGAAATTCAGGGAAACTTTATCATCCCCCTACTTTAATTCTTCTTATAATTATTGAATTTTGACCCTACTGAAGAAAACCAAGAGCTACTTACCAAACTTCATAGCCTTAACCAAACCAAATGACACTTTCTCAAAATGAAATTCAAATCTCTAACACTCAAAACTCCATATTTGTTACATCAGCTTTCATATAAGCAAATAGATTCCACAAGGCTCCATTAAAGCAAGGTCTTTTCACTTCCAAATGTAAAGCCATTCTGAGGCAGAATAGTAAGATACATGGAGAAGATGGAAAGGTTATCAAAGAATGAAAGAGCATTCATGAATAGTCAATGAGAAACGTTTCCTAGTGATTTTATACAATAAAAGGCTAATGGTATCTTTTGCATCATGTGATACGGTTGCATAGATTAAGCTTTAAGAAGCATTTTGATCTTCTCCCTCCCCCCTTTGAACTCCAAGCTGTGTAGACTTTTTACCTCTCATTAATGAGATGCATAGGGGTCAGATGACAATACAGTGGCTAAAATATTATATGTTACTTAGCTTGGGAAATGAGCTTCTTCTCCTTTCTTCTCATTTAAGTCTGTTATTATAAACATATAAACATGCATTTCCTGTAGTATAAATTTATGTATGTATGTACATATATGTGTGTGTGTGTGTGTGTGTGTGGAGCCCTAATGTAGAAATTTCGGACTATGGCCAATACAAGATATGGGTGAGTGTCATGTTGATGAGCATTTGTTGACAAATCCATGGAATCCATGTTAGAATACATAATGGCACTCTAAAGTAGAGCTATATCCCATCAAAATCCGTACCGTCGGTGTGGTGCAAGTTCATATCAATATGGACCCTCCCATCAGTTTTCCCATGTAGAAAACACTTAACAAATGGTTCAGATTGATAAAAATGAGCATCACTTGTATGATAAACAGCTGTACTATAAGTATGTATGATGGCTGGAGAATTTGTTAGGGGTAGCAATGGGTTGGGCTGGGTTGAGCACCTACCCATTAAGAATACCCAAGCCCAAACCCGATCCGCTGTAAACGGGTTGGAAATGCATATCCAAACACAACTCAAAAAGTTAATTAAAATAATTCTTAACCAAAAAAAAAAAAAGTTAAAATAATTAGAAAAGAATTGAATATATGGATTAGCTATGTTTTAAATTCTACTAAAAATTAATAGTTTATACATTTTAAGTTCATTAATCCATTATTATTAAATTAAATAGGTTTTATGACCCGTCAGGCCCTGAGCCCGACCCAATTACAAACGGGTCGGGGAAATCCAACCAGATCCTTACCCCCCACAGGTCCTGAACCCTTAAAGCCAATCGGGTCAGAAATTGTCACCCCCTAAGTTAGGGTGTACAACATAATATTGTAGGTTGAGGATTACGATGAAAGTAGTACAGGGACCTAATCCCGTAGTTTTCGTATAAGTACAATGAGTTAGGGTTTGGAGAAGGATAGGGTGGCACCATCAATCATCTGTAATGTAGAGACCCAAGACCAAGAGGGTTGAACCCTAGAGCATGTTTATTATCTCTGGTGAAGGCATTAAAGGAGCTAGATGGGGGGTACTTCCCAATATAAGAGAAAAGGTTCGAATGTTATTTTATATCAGGATTCAACCTAGGGTTTTGAAATCTATTCAGTTTGTGGTCAATGGAGGTGTGGAAGGTCATGCATGTGGGTATGACCAAATAATAAAGCCCATCATGTTTGAAATATTACAAGGGAATATTTGGGGGGTATGGAAGGAGAATTAGAAGGTATTTGGAATTAGGGTTTACAATGATATCGATCTTTAGATGTCTTCTATTCCTTAGGTCAATGCCTCTATAATACAACTCAATTTCTCGTGATAATTTGGCAATATTTGTTACATTTTATCCTACCCCATTTAAGCATGGCAACCATCCATTTATTTTTCTTACTTTAGCACAATTAGAGAGAGAGAGAGAGATAGAGAGAGAAAGAGAGGACAGAAGCGAAGAGGGTGGGGGAAAAGGAATCAGACATGAGACTCTCTTTCTCTTTCTTTTATTTTTTAACCCGTCGTCTCCGGGGAAGGAAATCAAAGTGCCCATTTTTGCTGCTTTGTGTGTTTTGACTAGAGAAAGAGAGAGAGAGAGACATAGAGAGAGAGAGAGGCCTTGTTTGAGTGTCATTTTCCGAGATATACTCTCGAGGAACACGGACCCAAATCCCTCTCCTCTCCATGCCTTTCTGAAATTTTTATTGTTTTTGCATTGCGTAGGCACATACATATCCATCTCTTCTCTATCCATCTATCTCGCTGTCCCTTCTCTTTCTTTCTCTCGAGCATGCCTGTTTGCTGAGGAAGAGAATAGAGAGAGGACTCTTTCTTTGACCCTCTAGCTAGAATCGCCTTCCATTAATCTCTTGAGCATACCAAGGTGTTGTTTTTTCATGGTCTTCTGTCCTAACCCACCAAATCTCTCAAGACACCCACTTGAAAAATTACACTTCTTTTTGGGTTCTTGATACCAAATTAGATTTAAGGGGCCGGGGTGAGAATCACCAGGATTTCGCAAGCAATCAAGTGAAAATGCCCTTGGAAGGGGTTTTCATTGAACCCTCTTCAACCCCAGTTCCTGATCTTTCTCTGCACATTAGTCCTCCTAGCTGTGCCCCTTCATCAGTTTGTAACAGCAATAAGGAAGGAGACACGGGCCTCGATCTTTGGCGGCGACGCCACGAAGGTCTCAAATCCAGCACTGAAAGTTCTGTCTCTCAAGCTTATAATACTGAGCTCTCTCTAGCAAACCCCACAAATGGCTTGGAGGCAGAAAACAGGTGGAGGAGAAACTTCACAAGAGGAGGTGAAGAGGAAGCAAGACAAGAACAGCCACGAAACCAGTATCATCATCAGCTCCACCATCATAACAACAGCAACAACAACCGATTAAATCACATAAATCATGGGGTCTCACTACTAGATGTATCGGATGGGCTTAGGCCGATAAAGGGTATTCCAGTTTATCACAATCGTTCATTTCCCTTCTTGCCTTTGGAGCATTCGAGAGAGAAGGATCCTAAGATGTGCTTCTATCAAATGCCTTATCACTCTTGGTCTTCTTCCTTACCACCATCATCCTCTTGTTCTTCTTCGGCTTCCCCTTCTTCGCCTTATATCGGAGGAGGTTTGGACCCCATGTCGATCTTACACTCAGGACCCAACTCTTCCTCGGCGGCGGCATATCATCGGATAGCGGCAGCAACAAGGTTTAATGGGATATCATCAGATACACTCAAACCCCACCAGCTTCACCCTCACCAACACCAGTATGGAATTGGGCCTTCTGAGGTTTCTAATGGGATGATTAGATCGAGATTCATGCCGAAGCTCCCGACTAAGCGGAGTATGAGGGCCCCGAGGATGCGTTGGACAAGCACCCTTCATGGTCGCTTTGTTCATGCCGTGGAGCTCCTAGGTGGCCATGAAAGTAAGGATCTCCTCACTTTCTTTCTCTAATTTTCTCCTCTCTTTTTTTCCCCCTAATTTTATGATTTATGTGTAATTAGATCCTGTGTTGAAATTTTGGATTATTTTTTCATTTCTTGATATATGGTTGGTTTTTAGGGGCTACTCCCAAGTCAGTTCTTGAGCTCATGGATGTCAAAGATCTCACACTAGCTCATGTCAAAAGCCATTTACAGGTATGGCTGAAAAGAAAATCCCAATTTCTGTCTCCTTCTCTCTCTCTCTCTCTCTCTCTCCTTCCTGGTTAGGACTTGGACTATCCTTCCGGCACAGTAGCCGATGAATGCAGTGAATGAATGAATGAATGAACAGAAGAGTCTGATCTTCTGAGATGAGACAGTGTCTCCCTTCACAGAGAGAGAGAGAGAGAGAGAGAGACTGTGTGTGAGAGAGAGAGAACAGGAATAATAAGAGAAAAAGTAGTCATCATTTCTCAATAATACAGGCCATTATTGACCTTACCAAACAGCAACCTCGTGGTTAATGAAGAACCCAAGAAAACCCAGAAAGAGAAAGAGAGAACCATCTATCTGATTTGATTTGTGAATGGGATTTTATAATTTTTCTTTTTGGGGAAACCATGGCCTCTTTGTTTCCTTTTCCTCTTATTTTTCTCTTTCTTCTTTCTCCTCACTTGTCTTTGCTTCGCTTTGCCTTTGCAGATGTATCGAACTGTTAAAACCACTGACAAACCTGCAGCTTCCTCAGGTAATTCGTATTGCTTAGCTTTCAGCTTTATTTTAGGCCCTTTATTTTGTTTACCCCTATTTAATTCCTCATTTTCCCTACACATTTCCATCTTCATCTCCATTAAACCTTATTATTAGAACCAATATACATAATATATGACAATGGTTTTGATTTTGTGGATTTTCATGAAGGCCAATCAGATGGGTCTGGAGAGGAAGATTTCTCGCCTGCCGCCGCTAGCAACGATCTCAACTTACGCAGATTTATGGATCAAAGAGGGTCTTCAGATGGGTCTCTGCAACAAGACATGGATTACTCTTCTCCTACTACTCTGTGGAGTAACTCTTCAAGGTAGCAAAACCCATCCTTGTCTCTGTCTTTCTCTATTTCTCCAGGTTTCAAACCTTACAGATTTGATCTATGCCCACGTGCTTTCTTGACAATAGATAGATAGATAGATAGATTGATAGATGTAAGGCTTTACCTTTTTTCTTTTGCATGGCTATATAGCTTAGGAAATGCAAACTCATGAGTAGAACTTGGCAGCAATGTAAGTTGAAGCTGCAAACAACCAATCAGGTTCTGCCACATCAGAAAGGAAATTAGCTACTCTGATGTGGCAATACCCAAGTGGTTGTTTGCAGGCTAGGACTGCATTGCATGTGAATTGCTGTCAAGTTCTGCTCTAATCAAACACACGTCCTCCATTTCTGAAGAATAAAAGGGTTCTTGTGGCAGCTTTTGCTTTTTTTTGTTTCTTTTCTTGTGGGAGATCTTCAATGGCGATTTGATATTTAGATTGAATGGGTTTAAAGCAGAGCTAGAAACAAAATAAAATCGCTAAGTAGGAATAAAGAAAGCAATCACTGCTACCTTTTTTTTTTTTAATCTTATATTTCTCTAATTAATATATTTGTAATAGAGAGTAAGGTTCTTATTCTCTTCAGGAGGAGATTTGCATATATGACCAAAAAGGCTAATCCCTTGACTTTAGTGCTCTTCTCTTTTCAATGTTTTAAAAATCTTTTATATTATATTCAAACATTGTCTGGTTCTATGGTTTTTTTAATTCTTTCCTTTATCTTCCTTTACTAGGGTTTCTTTCTCTTTTTTCCTTTTATTTTGTTTATTATTTTATTTTACTGGGCACGCAGGAACAGTCAAATTCTACTGTAAAGGTTAGTACCCGGTGCAGTATTTTTATTTATTTTTTGTAATCAATATTTGGTGCAGTTTGATACACCATATTAAGTTGGGAGTGTTATGATCATACTCTTCAGATTATACGATTTTCTTACCTTATAGTACAGTTTGATTCTTCTCGTTATAAGCAGTCTCTCCCCATGCTCTTGTTCTTATTTTTCCTTTCCTTAATTGATGTAAGCCTTCATTGATATTGCTTTCTTTCTTTTTTTAATATCAAGTAAATATAATATTTTCTGATTTCAAGAGAGAAAGAGAGGGTGAGAGAGAGAAATTGCTTGTTATTTGTGTTCCAAACCTTCCCTTGAATCCTCTTCCCTCTCTAACCCACTTGCTTACCCAAGAAGAAAAAATGATGTTGAGAATTTTTCCATCTGTAGTTTTTTTATGAAACATTGATAAGTTCTTCTCTGTGATGAATATGGTATATTGTTTTGGATGCATGACTTCCTTTAGACAGTAAATGAAATCCCTAACAGCAAAACTTTTATAAGAATGAGACAATGATGGTTTGGTATCATGGCTTGGTAGATTTTAAATTGGTGAAGGTGCTCTAAATTGCAAAGATGGAAAGCAGCCTTCAAATTGATTATTATTTTATTATTTTTTAAAAGCCTTCAAATTGATTTTGTTCTCAAGATTTTAAACATTGAGGATTTCCATAGTGACATTTTGAGCTTATCCATTTTCATCAGACTAACTAATTCATGAATGCGCCGATATGTATATTTCGGGAAACAAATGGAAACTAAGATCTTATTGGTAAGATATAAATAGAACTTGCTCTATCAGGAGCATCTATTTATATTGAAAGGGGTAATAGCTGAAAACTTTGAAGAATAATTGGGAGGAAATTTTTCCTTATCCTCTCCTTTGTTGCTCTTTGTATTTATTGCAAGGATCTCTTATGAGAGGCTGAATAACTGGGAGGTGGTTTTTTCTTATCATCTCTTGTGAGACTAGAGAAATGCCAATATCTTTAAGGATGTAACCAATTCATATTGCGGCTGCTGTTTTTTTCCAAACACACACACACACTAAGTACTACACCGAGAATGGCTTAATTTTTGAAAACCTTTTCCCTCTATATACCTTCTCACACACACACACATATATATATAATACGACATTACTCGCGATGTTATTTTCTAAACATAGATACCATGCATACTTACTGATGAAGACTTGGAGCTGCATCAAACTATCCACTGAACAAGAGAAAACATATTACATTTTACCCAACATACATAATATAGAAAATTTTGCTCTTGTATGATATCAACTGACCAATGGGGATCCTCCCCTCTAACCATTCTTGGATTTTACAAGCTTTAGTTAGTCCATGTTAGCAGGTGGTTTCCTTTTCATCTGTTATATATGACGCAAAGAAAATAAGCCTTGTTCATTAGCCTTAGCACATGCATCAATATTACATTATTTGATCAGCTCCCCATGTCTTTCATGCTCAGACCGTTCCAATTTGATAGTCCTATCTCGTTGATAAGTAAATGTAAATAATATACGTTTTACAAGATCATTCAAATAGCTTTAAAATCTAAATCCATGAACTTCGTGAAGAATATCTCATTTTTGTTTAATCGTCGACCAGGGGCAGAGCCAGGAACTTTTCATTGGGGGGGCCAAAATACATGTATACAAAAAAAAATTTGGTTTGAGGGTATGGGATTTGGGGGTTCGGGGGCATAGCCCCCGAGAAAATTTTTTTTGGGGTAGTTTTTTTATTTTGAAAATTTTTTTTTCTCGGTAATACCTTTGAGGTCGCCACCTGTCCTATTAATACCCCTTCATTGTAGTTAAGATTCACCCACCTCCTTGGTTTAAAAAAAAATATCAAATTTCTTTTTGAACCCTTGTTAAAAATTCACTAACTCCTAAGATTAAAATTATTTAAATATTTTTTTTTTAAATCAAGGATAAGTAGGTGAACCATGAGATTGGGTGAATTTTAACCATAGTTAAGGGGTGTCAATAGGGACATGAGCATAAGGGGACTCCATTGGGGGGCCACTATATATGTGACAAAAAAAATTGGGGGGGCCACTACATCATATAGGACAAAAAAATTGGGGGGGCCAAGTATACTAAAAATATTTTTTTTTTAATTGAGGGGCCCACTAGTCATACTAGTAGAGAAGGGATTTACAAAAAATTTGGGGGGGCCATGGCCCCCCCGGCCCCCCCCCCTTGGCTCCGCCCCTGTCGTCGACTAGTGTTCTTATCAACATTATTTAGCATAGGAAACCAATATTATACCCTTTTTTTTGCTGAACTTCTCTCAAGTAATTATGCTTGGAAATATACTTGTAGTCATAGTAGGGCGCATTCTTGACCATTTTCTCCTTGATATGTGAAGCCATACAGTAGGATAGATGTTCATAAAATGTAAGAATTGAATAGTTCAAGTCCTCTCCCCATATTTGAATAAGTTTGAAAAATTATGGTTAATACTAAATCCTTCGTTTTTTTTGTTCGAATATGCAATCAACTCATTTGACTTGAACAGTAGTATTGTCAACAACAAACTTTAAAACTGGAGATGATTCCATGCCCAAACCATAGAATATGTGATGCCTGATTTCTCTTTGAACTGACAATTTCTTCTTTAACCAAATCAATTATACTGTATTTTGGTCGAAGTAGACGTTACCATATGGACTTCCATTTAAAATGTGCAAGTACAATTGCATTATGGTTGTTAATTACACCTCCTTAACTTGTTTAAATCTATCCTTAAGAGAATGATAGACAAAATTACTCTTTGCATATATGTAGTAGAGAGCAAAGATCTCATACTTTACACTCTTTCTATACAAACTCGGGAACAATAAACTAATATCGATTTTGCATAGTTGAAAGACCTCTTACTGCCTATGAAGGTTAGAAAAAAATATGGTTTAAAGTAAGATATGCTTCCACTAGGTCTTTTATCTTTTATTAGTGATGAATCTGCTTTGTTTTGAAGGGACATTTCAGGTTCTTGCTCATCAAAAGAGAACTTAATTTGTTGCTCCTTGCATAATATTGGAATCATTTATTTGCTTATATATCTACTCAAATGGGTTACTATATTCTTTATTGCAAAAGATCCCTCCTTAATTTCCAGCCATCTTTATTTTTTACCTTAAAGCTTTTCTTCGATCTACTTTTTTTTTTTTTGGAAAAAAATTGAAAGAGAGAAGCAAACAAAGACTTTGGTGTTTTCATAACTCTTATCATAGACTTTTGGGAACTAGTGACCAAGGTCCTATGGAGATGATTTCTTATAGGAAACAGTAACTAACAAAAGTTAGTCTTCATTATCCTAGTGAATTAGCTTGAACTCCCTTGGTTTTTGCCCCCCCCCCCCCAAAAAAAAAAAAAAAAAACCCTTTGTATGCATTTGTTTGTGGAGCCAAATAACCAATATATTATACTCCAGTGGCCATGAATAGTCCACTTAGAAGAGACTGTGAAAAGACTAGCAATTTGAATTAGCATGCAAATTAAGCTACATTCTAAGAAAGGACTAACCTTTCTCTTCCTTTGCTTAAATATCAATTTGGCAAACATGCTTTTTAGATCTTATAAGGTGAAACATTAGTTTAAAGCTGGCATCAGCAACATTTTACTAGTTGTCATTTATTAGTATATACGCACATCAAGTATATTAATATTACAAAAAAAAAAAGCAATTCAACTTACAATAATGGAAATTTTACTGGATGCATATATCGATTAGGGAACTTAGCCTATTTATTTCTCAGCTACTCCAAAGCAATACCGATGGGGGAATCGCTTCAACTTTTAATAATTCTCTATGTGGAAGATCTGTATGGATCATCGGTGTGGTCCGAAATGTTGACTTATGGAGGAGAAAATGAGCACCTAATTAGTAATTATGTTCATGAGCATGTCTTGTCCCTCTATGACTTCCATAGCGATCTCCCTCGTATTATTGATGATAATGTTAGGAATTTTAGATATGCCCAATTGTAAATCCTTCATCTCCCTTCAAACCCTAAAAAAAATTCGAAAATGCATTATATGTCATCTTGTGTAGTACTTTGTTTTCCAAATTATACTATATGCTTGTTTATTTAATAAATACTTGTTCTTTTCACATCTTATCAAGCACTTAACTGTGCGAACATTTCCAATTCTCGATATTTTGATTTCATAAACTAACTCCACTGTTCATGAAATTTGAAGCAGTAGAGGGGCTTGGCTGCAAACTAACTCAACTGACATGGATGGGCTTAGACCACCATCCTTCTCATCTCAGCAAAGATCCGGACACCAAATTGAGGTAGTGACTTAAACCCCATTATTCACATGACATCAGACATACTTTATGCTCATCTACATGAATCCCACCATTGCGTACACACGCATGCGTGCATGTTATGTGTACTTTTAAACACATGAAGCCATGTACGAAATGTCGGCATTCATGCATGCGTTTTGCTTATTTGAAAATGAAAATGAGTTAATATGGCATGAGATAACTATATGTCTGAACCTTTACAGGAAAGCGATTTCACTCGACAGAAAAATTTTCTAGGATCTAATTTGGAGCTCAAGAACCCGAGCTTGGAATTCACCTTAGGCAGACCGGACTGGAACGACAAAGAGCGTGACTGATTTGCTAAACCCTAGTTGGCATTCCTTGATTGGTCAAGATCTTCATGGATGAGAAAGCCTAGATATATAGACAGGTGAGGATGAGGAAGAAGAAACTGTATTCTTCTAGTTCCATGCATGTAAGTCTCACTTATATTGAACATACATCTTTTTTCAAGTATAGTAAGTGGCTAAAGCTGCACTCAATTTGAGTTGATGCTATCCTATACATGGAATTCAGGAAAGAAGAAAAAGGAGAAAGAGGAAAAGGAAGAAAAAGAAAAGGAATCATGTCTAAATGATGCAGAAATTGGTTTATGTTCTCTTTTTCTTTTTATGTCTTTTTGGGCCATTTGAGCTAAGTGTGTGAAAGCTTGACTTTTGAGATCTATCTGCCATTAGTGATTCTGTGATTTGAACTTTGATTGCCCCCACCAAAAGCTAAGAGCACAGGGTCTAAAGACCTGAAGAATTATGCCATACTTTCACTTCGAATCCACATCTAAAGCATTTCATGATGTATAAAGCTGGCAATCTTTCAGATTTAGAAATTAGCTTTAACTGGTCATAAACATGAATGTTCGAACATCAGACCACGATTGCAATTTTGATTCGGCATGATATCATGATTAAAACAATGTTGCGATTGCGGGGTTCACCGTGTCCCATCACTTTAATCTTTTGTTACTGAACGTCCTAACAGTGTTGGACCATTAAGCAAAACGTTCGTTACCAGATGTTGGAGGTAATGGTTGCAAAGCCCGGCAGGTCAGCGTCCATGGCTTCCATGTCAACCTCAAGGAACCCTTAGATTACTGGCCAAAATATAGGACCCTTTTCCATGAGAGTTTGTATAGAAATGCCCAGTGTGTTGATTGTTAGTCACCGAGGGTTGACAATGCCAAGACAGAAAGGATATAACTTAGCAAACGTTTATTGGAGAAAACCTGTGATTTACAATATTGGGTTTAAAGGCTTTTGGTGAAGATATAGGCCACTTGGTTCTCTTTGCCACCTGTGCCAAGAGCAGCACAGGCCTTTGGTGAAGATATCGGCCATTTGGTTCTCTGTTGTGACAAAAAGACCTGCAACTCCCCAAGAGCAATACGCTCCCGAACAAAGTTATAGTTAGGTACTCAACTTCGTATTCCCCGAACACTATTATGTATAAAAGTGATAGTTTTACAATTAATTTCTACACAATCAATTCTTATCATAATTGATTTTGGCTAATAAACACCCCCATTAATATTCACTTTCATTCACATTCACTTTCCCTTTTTTGAATTTTTTTGAACTATAAGACAAAAAAAAATGCCACAATTTTTTGTATTCCTGTTCAAAAATGGGAAAAGTGGATGGAAAGGAAAGTTGACATAGAATTGCCCTATTTATAAACATGAGTGGCCACCTGCTTTGTCAAAACATGAAGATAACATTGGCTACCTCTGATATTACAGCAATAAAGACATCTGGAATAGTGAGAAAGACACCAAGACCACAAAATAAAAGGTAGGAGCAGAGGAAAGCAACTGTGGTAGAAGCAAGTGCCCAAGTATTCAGCTTTGATTAATGAGATTTTATAGGTGGACCCATCAAATGTTGAAAAAAAAATTTGCACTCATTTTGTTAAATTAATTCAGGTTCCAGTAAACTAGAATCATCCTGCACTTACTATTTATAAACAAGAAAGCAACAAGGTCTGTCATCTCTAGGAGAGTGCAAAGCAAAAATATGTACAAACATGAAAGCATATAAGATTCAGCATGCTTGATTCAACCAAAACTTAATCTGGTTCATGGTGGTGAGCTTGTCGAGCTGGAGAATAAGCTGCAAGTGCTGATCCCGTCATGCTCAATGAGTGTCTGGCGAGGCCCATGCTTTTCTCTTTCACCAACCACAGAGCCCAAAAGAATCCAATCCAACCTGCACAAAATGTTACCACAAGTAATTTGAGGGACCCCCAAAGGAGTTCAAGAAACTAAAGGCACCACCTGTGAAGCAACTTCTTTAAGAAATTATTGTGAAAGATGACCACTCAATGGAAAGTTTTGCAAGCTTCACCAAACAATGAAATACAAGAGACGCTACGAGGTTTTGATGGGCTAGGCTGGCATAGCAATGGCTTATGTGCGGCTGCTACAGGACAAAGCTTGGCCTGTAATTATAGGCCCAGAAGATCAAGCATGTGCTTGATTAGGAGATCAAGAAAAACAACTTGACTGGTCTCTAGCTTCACAAGTCAGGTCCTGTAAGCAATTCTTGTATGACACTAATTGCATGGGTCCTAGTAAACAATTATCATACGACACTAATTGCATGGGTCTTAAGGCATACAAACTCAGTCCAATCGAAACTAAACTTTGGTCCAATCGAAAATTACTTGTAGGCAGTGACTAGGCTGATATCGACTTCACCCAATATCAATAGTGCATTTGTGGGTAAGGCTTGAGCCTAAAATTTTATACCTGTTGGTACCATGCGCACATGTTCCCAACGGAGCAGGGCAGAACTTGGCCCAGCTAGCCCATCAAAAGGCTTGGAGCTAATGGACTACCAATGAGCATGTCATGATGTGACATGAAGGGATGGAATCCACAAAAAATCTACAAAGCCAAAAATTGCGCTGATTGGATGATTGTAATCATCTGCTTGGTAGAATTCTCTCTAAATTGTTCACCATGACTTTTTGATTTAGTAAAAGAATGCACTAAGCTCTCTCATGTGGGACCCATGAATTCGTGTATGTTAAACCATTGTATGTCAGCTGCGGCTACTGTTGTAAAGAATGTCTATGGACTAGTCAGAGGGGAACCAAAGATTTTTTATTACAAGAACGTATCCTGGGTGAGAAGGCAACCGTATTGAAAGAAATGCAGAATAGAGAACCTGTAGCTATCAGCACTGCTATGATGGTTGAAATTGCTATTATGGAGATAACAAAAACGGCTGCCGTTAATGCCGCAATGTAAACGGCTGTTACGCAAGCAAAGAAAACAGCCAAGAAGCCTCCTGCAGCTGCTACAGAAATGAGGAGAGAGATGATAACTGCATTGGTAGTTGCTGCCAGAAAAAAAAGCATAAAAACTAGCAATCCCGTCAAAGCCAGAAGGGTGATTGTTCCAACCTGCAATGTTGTTAGAAAGAAAATTCAGAAGGGGTTGTAAAGAAAAGTAAGCACACAAAAGACTAGCAATGAGAAAAGAACGGTTAAAGAAACCAAAAGATGACCATCATAGACAATCCTTAGTAATGGAATTCGCAAGCATGCAGATGGGGATACACATCACGTACCCTACTCATCTTGCATAAATAAAAACTTTAAAAAGACCAGTTCAGAAGATTGTGTGAGCAAAGAGGTGCAAGAAGTGGGATAAAAACCATCAGAGAGACTCAAGAAGGGACATCATCAGCATCAGCGCTTTATTCCAACTATTTGAGACACGAATCCTGTTCTGCTATTCTATTCTATCAAGAGCCATAATTTCAGTCAAACCATGTGCTATCAAATCTTTCTTCATCGTCTCCATCAACATACTTTTTAGCCCTTCCCCCACCTTTTTCGAGCCTTTAACTTGCATCAACTCACTCATTCTCACATAAGCACACTCAAATTCTATCAACATAGTTATGGGTGCATTTTTGTTTCTATTTTATTAAGTGTTAAACTGTTAGTTGCCAATTATGGTTCCCACAGGATTCACTAAAATCAAACTCTCAAAGAGTTGTTTGTGAGGGAGCAGACTCATGAGCTCAGCAATGGATACACATGCCCCTTCATTCAGCATATAGATAATTAGGTTAAGAATTAAGATGTTGACAGCTATTTGGATTATGCCACAAGAAGACTGAGCACTTGCCTGCAAACCAGGAAGAGGATTTTAATTTCGAACTTCAAACTATGAACCCAATTCTGCATTTGCGTTATATTTTGAATCCATTCACATTCAAATTCATGGACAGGGGTTTGAGGTAAGACAATCAGCCAATTTGTACCCTAAGAGTAGCGAGATGCATGTTGCAATAAATTATAAGCTAAAAAAATTTGAAAGAAGCTAAATCAATCAAAAGGAACATACAGCAACAAATCAAGAGTGAAGAGTCAACTCTGTACAACAAATCTGTAAACCTATAGCTTAATCAGGAGGAACCAGCTAAGGACTACTTTGATTTAGTTCAGAAAAACAAACAAATTCCAAAAATGATAAGGAGATAAATACTTTGGTAGATATACATGTTGAGGAGATAATATCTACACCAGCCTTAGGAGTTCCAGAACATATAAGAGTAATAAAATTTGCTTAAAATGGTAAAGCAGCAGGGGGTTGACCATGATGGGTTCATGTAGAAACCATCAGACTCAAGAAGGAATCAAGTAAAGTAGCACCCTTAACACTTACAATAGCTATAGAAAGACTATAGATGATAGACAAATCAACCCCTTAACCGACTTCAAGCAGCAGGTAATATTTGAATTTATAAATTCAGCCTACTTTTTGAATTAAACCTACCAATTAAACTCATGATCTTAACCATAATTACAAAGTTCAACACTTCAACCATTTTTTTCCAAAAAGTCAACTAATTCGCAATATTTTCGTCAGACAATTAATTTGCGAACTATTCTTGACATTTTGAAAATATTGCAACTTTTTGAAGGAAAAAAATACGACTTTTAGAAAGTCACAAATTTCGTGAATTAAAACATAAATTATTTGAGAATTTTTAGGAAAAAAAAGTGATAATAAATATATTGTATATGAAATACATTTTTGTAATTTTTCATAACTAATAATTGTTTTTTACCTTTTTCTTTTTTCTGAATTTTCCTTATTTTTCCAAAACAAATCAACTTTTCCTAATTTGTTTCCTAACTGAATAGTTCCTAAACTCTGCCTTGGTGAATATGATCTCCGCACCTGGGATGATTTACTCAATGCATGGTACAACGTGATTGAGAAACTGGAACCATATGGTAAAACTGCTATTAGGCACGCTTAAAAAAGATGAGTATATGTTAACTATGTGCTTATTACATGTCTCATATAACTTGCATATGTTGAGACAGTGATCCTCATGCATAGCTGAAGTGGTAGCAATGTGATGAGGTCAATTAAGCAGACATCATCCATGGTTAGACAAATAAAGACCTCTTTTTTTTTTATCGACAAGCAACGATTTATTATAATATCGAACCAAAAGTGCAAATGCAGTGCAACAAGTAAAGAGTTTACAAGCATATAGACTTAGGAAAGAATGAAACAAAAACAAACAGAGATCCCCTAAACTAAGCCAAAAGTCAGCCTTACAAAACGAAATCTTAACTCAGTACTCGCCAAATGGAACACCAATCTAAGACCAGCAATCTGATGTGTGAACATATGCAAGATGGAGGAGAGGGAGAGCCTTCAAAAACTCTATTCTTCCTCTCTTTCTATACTGTCTATGATGTGGCTCTACGAAGAACCGACCAAATTGCTTGCAGAGCACTATCCACATGTACCAAAGACCAACAAGATAAGTTGTTGAGAAAGAAAGACCTAGTCCACACCTACTCGGGAGAAGAAATATTCTCAAATCACAAACACAATAGAACAATACAAAAGTGATTCGCTGTCTCTTCCACATGTAGGCACAGAAAATAGCAGTTAGCCATCCTTCATCATTTATCCTTCAAATGGTCACGAGTGAGAATCTTGTTCATAGTCGCATTCCTTAAGAAGAAAAATACCTTAGATGGAATGCAAGGATTCCACACAAGCCTATGAGAAAAGGGATTTGAAGATAATAAACCCAATAAAGACACCTCATGTTTGGCAACAAGTGAAATTTTAATGGAGTTGAGAATGACTTTTCCCATAGAAGTAAATCTTAAGTGGCTAAAATCAAGATGTGCTTCTGGATTGTTGTGACTAATGTTTTTCGATCCACCTAAAGGGAAAATTATATAAGACAACAACAAGACTAGCTAAGCTTTATGGAACAAAATGTTGGGTAATAAAGAAGCAACATATTTATAAAATGAATGCAGCTGAGAAGAGGATGTCGATGATGGATGAGTAGCAACAGCAGTAAAGATAAGATAGAAAAACAAGTGCATTCAAGAGAATCTGAGAGTAATTCCAATAGGCATACTATAAGAGAACCAATAGAAAAAGTTTTGACTAATGAGGAGTGAGTTAAGTCGTAGGCCCCAAAAGGACGAGAGGAAGGCCAAAAGGGCATGGATGGAGAACTGAGAAAATATTTAATAACACAAACTTCAACCATAGATAAGAATAGCGCGGGAACATATGAATTAACTAAGAAATATTTCCAATTTGCCACTGAATGGCGTGGCTATATGGGATTTATGTCCCCTGTCTCAAGATCATTGTGAAAGTGTTATGTCCTCTCGACAGGATGTTCCTCGATTTGTGAGAAAATTAAAGAACTTTCTCTTATCACTCTAACTAGCATAACCATCCTGGACACAAGGATGCAGAAGCTTGTTTTTGTGCATTCAATGTGAACATCAGGATACAACTTCTCCAAAGATATCAATTTGAGGACTACCAGAACCTGATTTACAAAATTGGCACTTTCTGCAAGGAGGGTGACGAAGCCCACTCTATGAGTAGGTGAAGGAAGTTGGAGAGCCTATGCTGGACAAGGCAGAATTTGCTAGACCCTATATTGCATTGGGGATAAGCATCGACGTTGACTCGTACATGGCTACATGTAAACCGTCATAGACACAATCAAGTGATGACAATGACGATTGGTGACAATGGAAAAGACATGGGTAATGGAAATGTAGAGAGTCAGAAAGACATGTCCCTTTCATCGAGGAGCAAGGCTTCCACCATGCCATTCAGGACGACAGCCATGGAGCACATGCGAGGAAGCCAATTCAAACATATAATTACCAAAAGCACCGTAATGGATGAAAAAGAGGATGAAGGCACTCATTCTCATCAAAGCCACAACATAGGAGCTATTGTAGTGTCATTCAACTGCATGCACCAGTATTTTAAAACTCGGTGAGTCGACTCGATTGAGTTTCGAGCTGACTCCCCAATAAACTCGGTTTCTCCCAACAAAGGCGAGTAACTCGAACGAGTTGACTTGATCGAATTACGTTTTTTTTTTCCAATCCGTTGTTAAAAACTTATGCTCTATAATGAAAAAACACATGCATTATTTTGTTTATCATTTGAGAGGAAATCATTATTCACCAAAAGATCAATTGAGATAAAGCCAAATTCATCATTCTACTCGCCAATAAGCCCAATACAAACATACTTTGCTATGGTATATAATCTCACTGCAACGGTTGTATCATGTATGATCTCACTGAATCATGAAATATCTTTTTTATTTTCTTATGCTCTTTAAAAGTTCAGATCTTGTGTATATAAAACTATATAACTTTAAAAGTTTGATAATTATCCAACAGATATATATGTAAATTTATGAATATTTTAATTCACATATATATGCATATATCAGTGTAGGTAAGGCGTCTAGGCGATGCCAAGGCGAATAGGCCTAGCTAGGCGAGGCGTTGCCTTGGCGATAAGTATAATTAAATTATATATATATATATATATATATTTATTTATTTATTTATATTAAATATACATATAATAATATTAATATATACAGAAAATAATTAAAACCTCCTAGAATTGATAATAATCTAGGCAAATTAACATTCAATGTTGTAAAGATTGAATGTAAATCTTTTTCTACTAAACTGTTAATTGACTTTTTGACCATGTAGATGAAAATAGTTTTGAAGACTAAAATATGAGAATTTTTTTACCTGACTTTTGGATTTTAATAATGTTTTGATCTAGTGGAATTTATGAAATTTTAAGATTTGAGAAAGGCCCAATGTATTAAACTTCAATTTCAGTATAAACTTGGTCGCTAAAGAAGTTGACACGTTTCAAAGAAGTTTAAAGAAGTCCAACGAAGTTATGTAAAAATTAATAATTTCAGGAAACATTGAAAATTTAAGATGAAACTTTAGACATTCAATATTTAAGTATAAATACACATTTAAAATTCATTATATTACTAGATGCAAGCATGTAGAGCATAGTTACCAAGTTCTCCGATTTTTTCAAAAAATCCCGAATAATACCCGACTTTTTCATCGAACGATTAATTCACAAAGTATTCATGACTTTTGGAAAAAATAATAACTTTTTCAAAAAGTTGATGAATTTCGCAAATTAAACACTAATTATTCACGAATTTGTAAATAAGTCTCGAATAAATATCTAATATATGAAATATTTTTGTTTATAATTTTCATAATTAGTAATCTTATTATATATTTTTCCATTTATTCCCCAACATTTTTCTGATTTATTCCCAAGTTTGCTGATTTTTTCCGAACCATTCCCTAGACGAATAATTCCCGAACCCCGACTTGGTAACTATGATGTAGAGTATCAAATATGAAAATCATGTTACGTGAAATGCGTTGTCTGTTTGTCTTGCACCTCTGTTTTATTTTCATTTTTCTATCTGCGTGAATCGGGACTGTGGGAGTAAGAGGGAGATAGAGAGAGAACCATGAATAATATTCAATGTAAAAATCATTTACAATGACCTCCACTGTCTTAAGTATGAAATAAAGAAAAGTAGTACAATACATTCCAAATGAAACAGAAATATTACAATGTACAACTCATAATTTACAACCACATTGTTCATTTGTCTGTTTCAATTATGCATCTATACTTTTATATTTTTACAAAAGTTAGTCAACACATCACATGTCTCATTTTTGTCTTATTCTTGTATTCAAATATTATCCTTAAAATTTCACATTTTTACAAAAAAACTACCAAGCACGTGTTGTCTTCCACTGTCAGTTTCGAGACGAGTTAAGTTTTAGAGTTTTAAAGCACTAGTATGCACACTGGAAGAGGGGTTCGTGCTTGCTGCTAGTTCTACTTCATCAAATGGATACAAGTACACAAGAGAAGCCACAACATCATTGTACCAAGCACCTGGATACCTTGAGTTGTGTGTATGGCCATCGCCATCGCCATGGACTCATGGTTATATATGCTCATCTTAGATTATGAAAATAGGTTAGTATCATGAGTACCCAAAAATTGGGGTGCTAGTGGGTTTTGATGCTAAGGTCTATGAGCAACATGTCTGAAACCATACAAACTGATATTATAGCTGCATGACCAAGGCACAATGTTGCTACGTACCAGAAGCTTTATCATCTTCAATCAAGATGAAAATGAAAAATTGGAGCCACACCATAGCTCTCTGTGTCCATGAGTTTTAAACTCAATGGATGTGACCTCCATATTTTATTTTTTTTTGCATGTGTTGCTCTATAATAAGAGTACAAACTATTTCTTATAGAATGACCCATTTTCAGAGTATTTAATATGCACAACAACTTATGTCACTTGCTAATGATCTTCCTTTCTAATTCGAGAGGTTTTTCTTGTTGTATAATCAGTTTAAAGTGTGTACACAGGCTTGTTTTATTATTTTCGAAATCTCTACATGGATTTCCTATTGTTTCTTACTGATTCTATGGTTTTAGAAACTTTGACAACTGTTTATTGACTTCTGTAGAATTTAACATCATATGTCCACATCTGGGAAATATAGAACCTTGGATCTGACACTATTAATAAAGCCACATCTCTAGCCCTTCATAAGAAAGAAAGAAAGAAAGAAAACACCAACCCCTTTACAATTTATATGTAACCGACTCTTTAAAACCCTTGAAACCGTAACCCTCCATTATTATAAGATCTCTTATTCTCAACAAAAAATTATCTCAAAGTAAAATCCCTATATAGTGCTAAAATAAATTAACATTCCTACTGTTGTAATGGGCCTAAGTAATTAAGCGCATAATGCTTTTCCAGCAATTTTTACTGTTTTTTGTGTGTTTAGTGCATGAGATGGTTATATTTGTGTCTCATACTTTAATGGGGGCAGTATAGTCTTTTTAAACTATATATTTACAATAAAATGTGTATGGTCAACATATCTCTTCTCTTCTTTCTATTTCTTTTTTTTTCTTCTTATTTTTTCTCTTCTTCTTCATCCCTGCAATTAGTGCATCAATTTCTACTTGGTATCAAACTAGGGAACTCTCAAGAATCTATCAGGAGCTCACGAGATGAAAAAGGGAAAAAAGTGCAGGTAAAACACAACCAAAGGCCAACATCATCCAACCATACAACTATCATCAGTAGCCATATGGAACCCCCTAGAGAAAAAATTCATTGGGTATCAGAACATTTTTGGGGATTCGAGGTATTTTCTAGAATTATTTAATTTTTTTTCAAAGGTGTTATAACCATAGTTACCAAATAGAGAAGCAAAAATGATAAGCAAAGGGAAACCGAGAAGTAGGAAGCAAGGCTCAAAAATCCTTAGGAAACGAGAAATGGGCTATAGGTGCCTTATTTCCATTATATTAGTAACGGCAGACATACCTTAGATTATATTTTACATGAAATATTTGTGGAAAAGTAGGTGTTTTCCCTTAACCTAAGCTGTAAACTCGAGTTTATCTCATAACTTCCCACATACGTAGCCCCCTTTGACCACTCTATGAGACGTGATAGAAGCAACCTTCCTAGAAAGCGATTCTAGGAACGAGCTTCCTGGGAAGTGGGAAGCGAGCAACTCACCCTGTACATAGCTTTCCTGCAACTATGGTTATAAGTTATAACCATCCCATTGAAACCCTAAAAAATTCCAAATTTGATCAAGCAAATGAATGAGATGTATGAAGTAGCTTTTTCCCGAAGCTAAATGGTAAAATTACGAGAGATTAAAACTAATTTCATCATCATGCGATTTCGTGAGATTTGAGAGTGAGGTGATGATTTGTTCCCTAGTATCTTGCCACCCCTTTTGCTTTTTGGAGTTTTGGGATATGCATAACCTTTAGTTTGGAGAACTTATCTGGATGGATTAGTAGCAGTAGCAGTAAGACTGATTTATGTATATAGGTATAGGCTACATATTCCCTCCGTACAAGATGTTTATGTGCAGCCAATGGTCCTAGGGTTTCTTCAATAGAGTCAAGTTTGCTCGAGATTGAACTACAATCTGGAGCATAGTTACCAAGTACGCGTACGGGTATAATACAGAAACGATATGTTCGGAAAGTATGGGTGTTATACAGCAAAAGTAAGGGAAAATGAATAAAATAATTGATCATTATAAATAAATAAGAATCATAATTATTATTTTTGATCGGTAAAAGCAATTTATAAAAAAGAGAAGCGAAAACAGATTCACAAATGGTGCATCACCAAGAACAAGCGGAAAAAGGAAACAAAACAAACCAAAACAACCAAACCAACAACAAAAACAAACCCCGCTTAACAATCCCCAACAAGGACTAAGAGATCAACTCATCAAACCCTATCTCCCCCACATCGACTTTCGAAGAGATCCAATCATAATATTAACTAATAACAAGCATTTACTACGGAATATACATTTAACACAGTAAAAGTACGCGTTTAATACGGAATTCGCGTATTAAACTTGTATTATATAACAATACGTGTGGAACACATAATACGGCAAAAGTACGCCGTTTTAAACAATGAACCCCCCCCCCCTAAAAGTATTATTTGGGTATAATGGTAACTATGAATTATGGAGTATGTTAGGAATCAATGAAGTGTATGAGTGTGAGTTCACCCAGCAGCTCAAGGTTCCCTCGAATGTGACTCCTCCACAAGAAAAACCTAGTCTGCAGATTACTATAGCGAAACATGATGGAAGAAACTACCTGGAATGGTCGTAGTTGGCCAAAATGTTTATTGGAAGCCATGATAAAATTAGGTACATTACATGCAGCACCCTAAAGCCTAGTAACTCTGATGTTTCCTATGACAAGTGCAAGTTCCAGAATCCCACAGTCATGTCCCGGTTGCTTCACTCAATGCAATCGCAAGTTTATCAGGACTTTTTATTCCTTCGAACAGGGAAGGAGATCACGGATGTCGCTGCTCAAACATATCCTTAGATTTAGAATATAGCGGCCTGTATTTATCAGTTATGGTAGGAAATCTCCATGTTCTACAGATGATGATCAGTATCGAAAGCTTATAGAGCAGGGAAAGATCTTTGAGTTCCTGCCAAGATTGAGGTCAATATGTTTTAATTAGGATAGGTTGTGATTCTCAGAAGAGATGAGTTACCACCATTGAACTAGGTGTATACACTAGTTCAAAGTGAGGAAAACGATGTTTGGCTATGCATACTCCTGCTACTAGCTCCGACCACTCAGCCTTAGCATAAGATGTGTTCCATTAAAAAGGGAATAAAGAAGGAGTTTATAAGCAAAAAAGAGGTATGAGCTCTGAGGATACAGACAAGCTCAAGTGTGCCCACCATGGAAGATCACGACACACTAAAGAGACATGTTGAGATTTAATTAGGAGACCAACCAAGTTTACTCATTCTGGGTCTTCAGTTGCACAATGCATCTTTTATGAGTCAGATCCTAAATTCTATCTTCAGTCTTACCGATATTGCACCTCATCTCATACCTACTTTTGCTCCTCCTTAGAGGGAGGTGTTAATAGTTAACAAAAAGGAATTTGAGTCTCAAGCACCTCTTTGCCCAATTGGATTATCCCTCTGCTTCATCTACATCATTTGCATAGTCAGGTACGCATGCTTCTACTCACTAAATCTCTTCATTACCTTACGCCATCTATTTTCTCTTCATATGACTTATGTTCTAGTCACATTGGGTGCGTTTTGATTTATAGAATTGGAGTTGGTCCAAAGAATTGAATTCCATAGAATTAAAGATCCCTAAATTGAATTCCACTGAATTCATAATTCTATCGTTTGGATGTACTTCTGAATTTATAAAATTGAATTGCAGATTTTCTAATTTCACTATTTGGAATTTTTCTTTAGAGATTTGGCAACAACATCTTCCCTCTTTGCTCTCTCTCCGTCCTCTTATCTCTCTCATGTCCTTTGCCCAGTTAGCTAGCTCCCACTCTCTT
The DNA here is from genome assembly GCA_015143295.1 of Tetracentron sinense. Classification (NCBI taxonomy): domain Eukaryota; kingdom Viridiplantae; phylum Streptophyta; class Magnoliopsida; order Trochodendrales; family Trochodendraceae; genus Tetracentron; species Tetracentron sinense. The sequence continues at coordinate 19,340,493 of CM026560.1, read as the reverse complement.
CCCTTCATCCTCATATAGTTACAATAGCCTGCACACCCTTCATCGCATTCATGGCTAATAAACATGAAACAAACCCACATGGCCCCTTTTTATACTCGGCTCCAAAGCCCCCACAAACAATAACCCATGTTCCAACGCCCCTTGTAGTAGCCACAAACAATAACCCATGTTCTAATGCCCTTAGTAGTAGCCACATATAATAACCCTATTCCAACGCCCATAGTAATAAAGTTCTCAAATAATTCCTGAATTGTTCTCAAACTATTCATTTTTTAAGGGGTACCGTTTAAAAAGGGTTCTTTTTCCCGAACTAACGAATTATTCGGAAATAATTCCGAACTTATTCCGAAGGAAGATTTCTCACAATTTATTTGTTCATGTTTATTCGGAATTCTAAAATAAGAATGAGGGCAAAATAGACTTCTATTAACAATAGAATTGTTACTAAAAATCCGAAAGTTATTTCACACTGAGAAATCTCTATTTGATTGAATTCGCCAACTAATATAAGAATGAGAAAACTCTATTCGGATAGGTTATTTTAAGGTTTTGATTACATTCGATTGAATTGAGAGAAAAAAGATGATTTTGCACGCTAGTTAGTCTGCTGAATTTCAATCGAACTAATAGAAAATATAATTTGTGTTATTTATTCTGAGTTATTTCTATATTTTGCTAAATTACTATGTTATGTCAAATAAATACACTCATATATTTCTTTTCTGATTTCATCTTTTTAGATTATTTTTTGTCTCGTTTCTTTACATTTTGAATTGTTTATATAATCTAATTTGCACATACAAATGTATAATTTAGATTATTTTTTTCTCTTAAATTACATAAAGCTTGCTTAAGCCTTATGTAATTTTTCTCTTAAGTTTGCGAGTTTACATAATGCTTATTTTTAGGAATTGGGATAAATGTCTATAACATAGTAAGAGATGTCAATACATCAAGATTGGTAGATGGATTAGTTGATATAACATTCTTATTTTTTATAATTTTTTTTTTTTTTTTTCCGAACTTATCCCGAATTTGCCGATTTTAATCCTTTTTTTTCAAACTTAACCTCTGCCTGCCGAATAATTCCCGAATCTGAACTTTGTTACTATGCCAACGCCCCTAACATGCAGCAGCCACATATAATAACCCCCCTCTTCAATGTCCATAACTCTTATTTTTCATTTGGAAAAAAGTTTATCTGGGACTAACCATTGATAATGGTTGTTAGATGAGAAGGGAACCTGTGACAATGAGATTGATTTTCTCTCTCTAACTCAGTGTAGTCAAGGTGTCGCCTCAGCAGTTTTACAGTGACCCATCAATCGATGCATCCATCAAAAAATTCCCAACAAAATAAATAAATAAAATAAAATGCGATTTCAGCAATGGATTTGGTTATTAGGGTTTATCTAAACTAAGGAGTTTGGTGGCAGATTTTGATCATATACCCAATTCAATCCAACAAATTAGGTCTAAAAACTCACGGAGATGACGAGGAGTGGACGGAGAGGGCTGCCTTGGCGAGTCCAGAGAAGAAGATTCCGGCTAGAATTTGTAGTAGCGTGTCGAAGCAGAGGACCATTCTCGTAGACAGAGTTCTTGATCCGTTGAAGCAGAGAAATGGGGGAAGAAGTGCTACTGGAATCGGGAGAGAAAATGGCGGCAAGGAGACGGTGGAGAACATCGTACAGGGTTTCGTCTTGCCCAAATTTCTCGTCTATTAGATGATTCTCAGCCATCTCTGCGCCGTTAGGTTCTTCCATTTTTTTTGTTTTTGGTTTCTTTCTCAGGAAGACCCAACCTATCCTCACTTGATTCCATTTCCACCACAACACCTCCCTGGCGAGCCTCAACTCAATCAACCACTTCTCCTCATCTCATTATTCTTTCCCTTGCAAAGGACTTTGCTACTGAGACCGCATTAGGGCCGAGACCTCCAAGATCTCACGCATGTGCGGGGGATTTCAGGTGGCCCACCATGTGATGATGGATCTCACGCACATGCGCAAGGTCTCGGCCCTAATGCGGTCTCAGGAGCAAAGTCCTTTGCAAGTGAAATGTTTTTGAGACCCCATAAGGGCCGAGACCTCACGCATGTACGCGGGATTTCAGGTGGGGCCCACCATGTGATGATGGGTCCCACCTGATATCTCACGCACATACGCAAGGTCTCGGCTTAATGCGGTCTTAGTAGCAAAGTCCTATTTGCAAATCTCCAATTTGGGTTGGCTGATCACAACTCTTCCACGTGTAGCCTTGCAGTCCACTTCAACAACGGTGGCCTTTCCAATCATGACTGCCCATCCAACGAACGGTTGTTCCGTGTAATATGTAACTAGTGTGGGTCGCAGGAAAATAAAATTAAAGAATATTTTGAGTAAAGAAACTTGAGAAACATTTTGGATAAAAAAATTGTGAGGAAAACTTGGATATAGAAACTCGATGTATGGATATTTTGTGAAATTTTGGGTAAAAAGTTGTGAGGAAAACTTGGATATAGAAACTCGATGTATTGATATTTTGTGAATCAAAAAGATTTAGGAGTATTTTGAGTATAAAAACTGTGAGAATTTTAAGTATGTAACTTAAGGGATATTTTAGAAAGGAAAATAATCACCTCCTCAGTCGGTGACGCGAGGAGGTGTGTCTCAAGTCCCATTTTAATGTCATGTGTCCCTCTTTTGGCTTTATTTAATTGTGGTTAAGATACATTAACCTCAAGGGTTCACCCATCTACATTTGGTTTTTAGAAAAATAAAATGAAATAATTTAACTATAGGGTTAAAACAATTTAATCCGAGTTCATGGCAAGTGGAATAGGCAGCTTTGTGAGTGCGAGGAGCAATAGTTTGCTTCTCGCAAGCAGAGCAAACTATTGCTCTTTTAGAAATGAAGAAAATGGAATATGGGTAAACTTATGAGCATTTTGGGTTAAAAAAGTTATGAGCAACATTTTGTGTATAGAAATTTGACTTATAGGCATTTTGAGAACTAAAAAATATTTGAGAGATTCTTACTAAAGGAAAAAAAATTGAGGGGCATTTTGGGTATAGAAACCTAACTTAATGGTATCTTGAGAATAAAATAATTTTAGGGACATTTTGGTCAAGAAAGTAATATTTTAATAATAAAAGAACATCATCCAACCGAACCGGTCACACAGACATTGCTTTATCTATTAATAAATGGCAATTTTAGAATTAAATTCATTTTCAATCAATTTTTTTAGTAAAAAATGTCTCCTATAATTAATAAAGAACAATTTTGAAATTAAGCTAAAATTCAATTAATTTCTTTAAATATCAATTTCTTTATATATTAGCAAAGGGGTAACCCCCAAGAGTGTAGCCCAGTGGTCACTTGGGGTTAGGCAAATAATATTAATAAGAAATAGGGCTACAATCGAAAATATAATTTTTCAAAGTTGTCTTTCAAAATGATGGTCTGACTCAAATGGAAACTCGTGACTAATGAGCGAAACACTAGAAATCGAGTTACGAAACTTTGCAAGTTAGTCCGTTGCTCTGTTAGACTATCTCCACATATGGTTAATGTTATAGGATTCTAAGAGAGACAAGAGCCGCTTAGATTCTCTCAAATCCGCAAAACAGCACAGAGGGGGAACAATTTTCTCATTTAGAACATCCACCACCCATTTGGAATCCTGATATATCACAAGTCTGATAGCACTCGAGTTCAAGGAAATTTGGAGACCACAGTTAAAAGCTTTTAGCTCAATCATACAGTCTGAGATACAGCTAGCCTTCGGCAAAGGCAAAGCAATCCTCGTCCAAATGATTCTGAAAAAGACCGATGCCCACCTCTGATCCCCGAAGAGAACCGTCAGAATTTTCATTGCCCATGAATTTAGAGGAGGGGCAGCCATGAAGAAGACTGTTAGACAGTCACTGCATATTCAGTGTCGAGGCTCCACTTTTTCATTAGGGTGCATTCGTTTGGCGAGAAAGTGGGTGAAAGAAAAGAAAAGAAAAATAAAATAAACTTAAATTTTCTCGTAAAATAACCATCAAAAGATGGATAAAGTTTTTGGGAGAAAGTTTGTCACTATTGAGAAAGTGCAAGAAAATGAAAGTGTGTTTCTTACAAACCAAACGCAAGAAAAGTATAAGAAAACACACTTTTCTTTTCCTTTCCCTCACTTTCTCGCCAAGCGAACACACCCTTAAAGATCTAATTTTTTGAGTGTCTTCTATGATGGGCTTGGCAAAAGCGAAACTACCTCGAGTCATTCTTGATCAGAGAAATAAGAGAGGAGGGATCAAGGAATTGGTTTTTGAAAATGCAATTGTTCCTCTCTATCCAGATGTGGTAGGTTGTGGCATTAAAAACTACCTTCTTGATATTTTGAATCACTTCTCTACCTTTGAAGTTAGCTAAAAACCAATCGATTTCACTGTCCCAATCCAATATAGCTTTGTGGTTGTAGCCGCAACAATCTAGAACAGCTTGTGTTTTCATTATGACTTCAGCTGAAGATACAATGAGATTTTGAAGAATAGTCTGATTAACCAGCCAATCTTGAGTTTGCAAGGCTCCCGAAAGAGCTAACTAGGATACGAAGTTGTGACGTGGAATATTCATCCCAAACTAGATAAGATCATACCACGAAACTTTCAGATGAGGAATAGTTTTAGCAAGCCAAGATGATTTCAGGCTATAGGTCCCTTTAGGATCTAGTTACCAAAAAAACTTGATCTTCAGACTGAGACGACGATGGAAGATGAAAATGGGAAGATCATACTGGACTTAATTCTTGGAGTTTAGCAAAACTGTATGGAGGAGTTGACCATTGATTATTCTCTATCAAATTTACAACATATGCATTAATGGACATACACAAATCAAGTTGAAAGCTGAGGACCAAACCAATCGAATAAAATACCCTTGTTGTGCCAAAGATCAAACCAAACTGAAGTCAAAAACCTATTACCTATTGAGTGGAACATTAGATCTTTTGTTTGGTCTCTACTTTTGAGGATATATCTCCATGACCAAGACTAGTATGAGGGAAGCTTCATGGTTAAGAAAATTTTCTTTTTGATGAGATTGGAGGTAATCCAATCAACCAAAAGGCTTTTCTGACAAGAAGCAATCTACCAGGTGTGTTTCTGTAATGACCCCAAATCCTACCTTGACCAAAATAGGACCTTGGGTCGCACATTTCTTAAATCTGCTCAAATCTCATGACATCCAAGGCATACTACATGAGTCTCCAAAAATGCGAGTAAAAATTTCGATATATAAACTTCAACCATCCTGCTCAAGTCTATGGTCAATATATACAACCCACTATAAACAAATAGTCTGATACTCACCTATAGAGAAAGTCTAATAAACAACATCATCTAAGAGTCTTTTACAATTCTCTTAACCAAAACAAAACATAAACTAATAGGGGTGACTATCAAAACCCCTAGCTCCCTCCTCGGAAGGCTCACCTTTTCCTCCTTCTTCAATGTAAGCCTCTTCAATCCACGGTTCTGCCTGGCTGAGTACAAAAGCACTCGGTATATATAAAATCAAACCAATAATATAGTATACTTCCACTTAGTTAAAACCATTACCAATAGCATAATAACATAATTAGAGTGCAGAAGAACATGTGCCCATATACATCATATCATCACCTTCACTCGTGTACTTGTGAGCACCTTAGACTTAGGAGACATCATACTTATGAGATGTTTATGCTTATAAGACCACATGCTTGTGAGATACTTATGCTTACGCACTTATTCAGATCATACACTTATTCAGATCCTTCATTTAGCTTATTCCGTCTATCAGGCGTATGCAATGCTTATGTTTATGAGTATTTGAGCAACTTATTCAAAACATACACTTATTCAGATTTCTCATTGGGCTTATTCAAAACATCAAGTGTATGCAATGCTTATATTTGTGGTCCACGTGTGTGACTTGTGAGACTCTTATCTTAACATATACATGCATTTGTGCATAAGTGTCGCAATAACATTCGAGTTGGTAATTACTTAGATTCTGATCTCCCACCATGGAAACTCCACTATATTGTCGCATACCACATAGTTAGAGAATTCCTAATTTGAAAGATTTTCCTCTAAGTTCTTACATTCCCAAATACCAATTATCATGCAAATAATTAGGCATAACTTAACAAACAATCACTTACATATACCTTATCATGATTCTTAGCATAATTCATAATCAATTTCCAACAATTCCATAGTGTCATATTAGTATTTATCCTCTCAAGCATTTTCACAAACACCTTGGGTATGTACTTTATGAATATATTGCCTTTTCTCATTTCCAACATTTCACCACACCATAATCCATCCATACAACCCAAATATAATCCACATCCATGCATTCATCCCATCCTCCATAGTATTTCTCATCTTCCATACATTCCATCCATATATTATTAAACCACATTTCCATCTATAATAACTTAATTCATACAATATTAGGGAAAAACATATTTAATTTCTATTTCTATCATACTAACATTCACAAAACATCATAATAGGATTGATTTGGATAGTATATCGACCTTAGGGATCCTTCCCTTGGATCCAAATCGCTCCCAAGAAGCTTTGAGGAAGATCTCGAAGCTTTCCTTGCAATTTCCAAGCTATCTCCTTCTTTTCCAAGAAATTTGTAGAACCCTGAAACTTCGTAGTACTGTTCTTGCTAATAGGGCAATGAATAGTGTCTTGCATAGGGTATGTAAAGGCCTAATGCCTCCCAAGGGTCCTTGGTTTGAGGCAAGTGAAGTGAGGGTTACGTGTATGTGGAGTCTCGAAATAAGAGTATAAGAATACTCTAAGTATATAAAAGCATAGGGTATGAAATAACCTAAGTGTGTTTAGAACCCCAGGAACCAAGTTCACAATGTTGTGAATAGTGCTATGAATATTGTCAGGGCACTTGGGTTGAAGGCCGAAAGTCTTCTTGTATTATTACGATGTTATGAAGAAGGATAAGGAGGGGTTTTAACTTGAGTTTAAGTGAGTAGGAATGTGTGTGGTGTATGTTCGGGGTGTTGAAACCAAGAATATAAAATACTCTTAAGTCCTTGGGAGTTAAGCAAAGAGTATGCATTACTCAAGGTATGTGGGTGATAAAGCAAAGAGCAAAATTACTCGGTAAGAACAAAAGGTGGAAAATGTCTTAAGTGTCAAAAGAGGGATGTGAAATAACCTCAACTTTGAGAAGCTCTAGTTTAGTCATTGTTGTTCAGAATTGAGTGATTCTTAAATTTTTGGAAAGATAATGGAACCCTATTCGAGGTTCATGTTTACCATTTTTTCATATTTTGAGTCGAAGTTGAGTTAAAAGTTGGATTTCCAAAACTGGGTCTGCTGAAAATTGGGTTGCTGAAATCTATTTCCAAACCAATCATCTTTAGAGCCCAAATAGATAATTAAAAACTCAGAATTAGTATTTGTCTATTAGACACAAAAAATTTTTCCTTTGAATGATGAGTCCAACGCAAGTTGAATCGTCAAAATCGAATAAGCGAGTCAACAATTATGGTCGAAATACCAAAGCGGAAAAAATCTGGAAAGTTTCTGCAAAAGTTACAATCGTTCGTAAACACCCTACGAACGATCGTAGAGTTCCGAAAACTGGGTAAACTCACTATAAAACCTACGAACGATCGTAGGCGCGCGAACCAAAATTTTTGTGTGAGTTTTTTTGGGGTTTCAACCCCTTGACCTATAAATAGGAGATGATTTGGGGGTTTTTGGGTTACCCTAAACCTAAAGAGAGACCTTAGAAGAGAAAGGAAAATATTGGAGGATTTTTCAAGAGGGATTTTGGATTGGAGAAGAAGAGCGCAAATCAAGCTTGGATCTCACTCCCACGCGCCATTGGAGCTTGGATCGTCATCCTCAAGCTTGGGGTTCTCTTCTACAAGCTTCCTCAAGTTTTCTCAAGCCTTAGATCAAAGAGATTTTATTTCCTAAGGTAGATACATTCTACTAACCTCCCTTGCTACAATCCTATGGTATGTATTCTATTTTAGTGATCCTTTGGTGAAAATCAAGATATAAACTATAGTGAGATGATACTAAGATGTGTAGCTTCATAGGTTTATATTAACTTAAATGGTTATGAATGTGATGGTTGATGTATGATGAAAAATGGGAAAGGTTAATGTATACATAAAACACACACTTAAGATGTTTGATAGAATATGTGACAAGGAAAATGTAAAAATAAATGACTATAAGAATGTGAACGCCACTTGTTTGATGAAATGCTTGTATGAGAATTTAATGTGTTTAATCAAAACTATAGAATGTATGAATTGTGGGGTTTTTCCTAAATGGTAATTTTGACCAAATGCTATGTATATGTTCTTAAATTCTCAAATGTCTATTGATGGAATTGAAATGCTATATAATATTCTTAAATTGTTCATGTCATCATGATTACCACTACTGTTACACACAAGCACACATGCATGCATTAACCGAGGTTTTCTAGTATAAGTATATAATAAACACGAGATAAAAACATGACAAGTGTGATTCTAAACATGAATAAGACAAGACAAGAGCGAATTCCACAAGACAAGAATAAGATTTAAGAAAGATAAGAAAGTTCATAAGAAGGAAATGCAAGCTCACAAGGAAAGAAGTAAGAAACATAAAGTATGAAAGAATGTTAGTATACTATGGCCAGGTATGGGTACTAACAGCTGTTTCTAAGAATATGAGAGGATATTGGTATACTATGACCAGGTACGGGTACTAGTATCTGTCTCCAAGTAAAATAAAGAATATGAAAGGATACTAGTGTACTATGACCATGTACGAGCATTAGTATCTGTTTCTAAGATAAGTATGAAAGAATGTTTAGTGTATTATGACCAAGTACGTATCATATGTTTCCATGAAAGCAAGCTCACAAGAAACTCAAAAGCAAGTTAACAAGAAAGCAAGAGAAGATGCTAGTATACTATGACTAGGTACAGGTACTGACATCTGTCTCAAAGTAAGTACTAGATAAGTGATAATAATGATCTCATAAGCTAAAAATATCATAAGATGCATAAAGAACTCACAAAACTCATAAGATATATGAAATACGTATTGTTAAAGCATGGACTTAATGTATGATGTAAAGTGTGAACATAAGATTATGCAATGTTATCTTGTTTTAACTTTCGCACTCTGATCTTGTGTATATTTTGATAAACTGTATCTTGTATGGCATGTTAATATATTGTAACATGGTTAGTTAGTAGTATGTATACGCTGAGTATTCAATACTCAGCCGAAGTGTTATTTCGGTAGGTTCCAGGTGGGATGATTATGCTACAAAACCAATGGTCCAGCAAGAGCTTGCTGGGGATCAACATGCAGATGATAGGGGCCTCGACATGTGGCCTTATGGGTGAGTTTTGAGAGAGAGAGTGACATGTATTTTGGGATTTTGTTAAACTTGGGTTAGGTAGCCTGAGTTATCATTATATGTAAATACGAAATTTTATATTTCAGTTATAGTTGAATTTTGTGCTTGGAATACAATGGATGTTATGAGAAATTTTCAGGTTCACTATTTGGCAGGCCTTGTACACTCTTTGCAGGATGGTTTGAAGTATAAGTCACGTCGTCAAAGTCTCATTTCTCCAAGGTGGGATTTTGGGGTATTACAAAATTTCTCCCTCAAAACCCTAGGTTTCCTCTTCTCATTTGCCAAATTAGGTTAGAAATGGTTTAGAACCCTAAAATCCTCGAAATAGAACCCCAATTTATAATCTCAATGGTTAAAAAACCCCAAAATCCGCAATTTTAATAAAAAACTGGGCCCAAGTGCGATCTATCGCACTTAGACCCGAGAGCACAACCCTAGAACTTGACTGAATGCGATAGATCACACTTAAACACTTACTCTATGATAGATTGCACTATTTTGCGATAGATCGCACTTGCTCTGCGATAGATCGCACCCCCCCCAGGATTCTGAATGATTTTTCCTACGCTTTGATATTTTGATCATAACTTTTGATTCACTTATCGGATTTTAACGATTCAACTTGTGTTGGACTCTTCATTTAAAGGGAAACAATATTTTATCTAATGAAAAAATCATAATTCTGAGTTTTTAATGATCTAAATGGGCTCTAAAGCTAACTGGTCTGAAATTTTAACAGACAAAATATCGGAAAACTTACTTTTGAATTAGCTTAGACTTAAAATATGAAAAAACATTAAACAAGAACCTCTAAGAGGGTTCTAATACCTTTCTAATGGTTCCAGAATCATTTGATTCTGATAAGCGGTGACAAAACCAGAGCTTCCTAAAGTTGAGGGTATGTTAAGGCATCCCTCTCTTTACAACTTTGATTAAGCCTTGATCATATCACACCAATTAGATATAAATACATAAGCATTAAAACATCACAAAGACTATTATACCCATAATACTTGCATTAAAGGCATGAAAAAGATTCAAGTCTCTACAGTCTCAAAGCATGGGCGGGGAGCCACATGAGGCTCAGAGGGCTGAAGCCCCCCTAAACTTCTAAAAAAAATATATTCCTTACAAACGGACACAAATAGATGTGATGGGTTTGTCTAGGATGCAATCCACCAGGTGTGTCTCAAAGTAGGGGCAGAGCCACACAATTATTAAAAAATTGTCTTCTTCTTGGAAGGATTTTAGAAATTTCCTTTGTCACAAAACAAAGGAATTTCTAATGAAAAATTTAGTTATAAGACTTCGGATTGAAGAGGAAGCTAGAAATCAAGATAAAAGAGAAGAGAACAATGAGATGGATTTTAAGGTGAATTATGTTGATTTTACGGGAAAGAAAAACAGAAATTCTTGAAAACAAATAAAAAGCCAATGAAGCCTTTTTAGAAAACGGCAGAAAACTCAAAATCAATTGGGTGTTTTGTTTGCGGAAAAACTGGAAACTTTGCTAAGGATTGTAAATTTCTTAAAAAGAATCATCCTCAAGCAAACATGGTAAAAGAACCCGTAGTATCTATGATCACTGAAATAAACATGATGGGTTTCAATGAGGGTTGTTGGGCAGACATGGATGCGACGAGGCACGTCTACTATGACAGAAACTGATTTAAAAGCTATGAGCCTGTCAACAGCAACCACTATGTTCAAATGTGGAACTCTTCAATCTCTAAAGTTGTTGGAGTTGGAGATGTAACTCTCAAATTTACTCCAAGGAAGTCTGTGACTCTGACATATTTTAGATCTATGCAAAAACATGGTATTGGGCTATCTTCTGAACAAGGCAAGGTTTAAATAAGTTAATGAGTTTGATAATTTTGTAATTTTCAAGTTTAGAAAATTTGTAGGCAAAAGCTATGCAGCCAGTGGTATGTTTAAACTAAATGTTGAGTTGATCAATAAAGCTTCTACTTTTACTTATATTGTTTGTTCTGTTAATGTTTGACATAGTCGATTAGGACATGTTAATGAAAAATATGTGAAAAGTATGAGCAATTTAAGAATTATACCTAAATTAAATAATAATAATAATTTTGATAAGTGTGCACACTGTAGTCAATCAAAATTAACAAAAAAACATTTTCCACACAGTGAACAAAACTTCAGAAATTTTAGGCATCATTCATACCGACATCTGTGATTTAAAAGTAACAATTACTAGAGGTGGTGAAAAAATATTTAATTACATTTATAGATAACAAATCTAAATATTCATATGTGTATTTAATTAGATCAAAATATGAAGCCTTGAATATGTTTAAAATATATAAATCAGAAGTTGAAAAAATTAAAAAATTAAAATTTTAAGGAGTGATAGAGGAGGTGAATACACCTCTAATGAATTTGATTTATTCTATGAATCATGCGGTATAATACACCAAGTAAAAGCTCCTTATACCCCTCAGCAAAATGGAGTTGTTGAGAGAAAAAAATAGAACACTCATAAAAATTGTTAATGCAATGCTTAACACCTCAAGCATACCTTTAAATTTATAGGGAGAAGCCCTTCTAACTGCTAGATATATTATTAACAGAATTCCTAATAAGAAAACAAAATTAACTCCATATGAGATATGGAAAGGTAGAAAACCTAACTTAAACTATGTCTAAACATAGGGATGTTTAGCAATGGTTAGATTTAATGATCCTAAAACGACTAAATTAGAACCTAAATTTAGGAGATGTGCTTTTATTGGTTATGCAATTAATAATATTCATATAAATTTTTAGACATTGAAAATAATGTTATTATTGAATCAAGGGAAGTTGATTTCTTTGAAAATCTTTTTCCTTTTAATTCTACAAATAGGGGGAGTTTAATAAACCAAAATCTTAGTGAAACTAGTGATCCTAGTTTTCTAAAACTTTTGAATTAATCAATTCATATGAGACCGAAATTGAACTTAGAAAGAGTAAAAGGGCTAAAAAGAGTAAAGTTCTGGATTTGACTTTTACACCTATATGGTAGAGAATGACCCTATTTCTCTATAAAGGAGGCACTGGAGTCACATGACTCTTCTTTTTGGAGAGCAGCTGTGAACATTGAAATGGATACAATTATGTTCAATTACACTCGGATATTAGTTGATCCTCCTCCCGAAACTAGAACTATAGGCTGTAAGTGGATATTTAAAAAGAAACTTAAAGATGATGGATCTATAGAGAAATATAAGGTTAGGTTAATAGCCAAGAGATTTAAGCAAAGATAAAGAATATATTATTTTTATACATATTTACTTGTATCAAGAATTACATCTATCCGAGTATTATTTGCTATAGCATCCATATATAATTTTAATAATTCACCAAATAAATATTAAAACTGCATTTTAAATGGTGATTTGGATGAAGAAATGTATATGGATCAACCAGAGGGATTTATTGTTGCTGGAAAAACTAATAAAGTTTGTAACCTTGTAAAATCATTGTATGGTTTAAAACAAGCTCCAAAACAATGGCATGAGAAATTTGATAATGTATTAATAACTCATGGATATAGTACAAATAAAAGTGATAAATGTATATATTACAAATATAATGGTAATTGTGGAGTAATCATTTGTCTATATGTAAATGATTTACTGATTTTTGAAACAAATTATAAATGAGACAAAAGAATTCTTGTCATCCTAGTTTGACATGAAGGATCTTGGAGATGCAAATTTAATTCTTAGAATTAAAATCTTTGTTAATATCTTTGGCATTGAGTTGCACTAATTTAGTATCAGCTTCCGACCATTCATCCTCATCTTTAGGTTTTTGAATATTATCAACAATTTTAGTGGGGACCTTTAACAATTATTTTCCAACAATTATAATATAATGCTTGAATAAAATACATTATTATAATTTTTCAATAATTATCATTTTCTCCATTAAACAAGGGAGGTCTAAGGGTTGGTTGTCCTTTTCTAAGGGTAGTTGCACATATGTTATCCATATTTGTCAAAAATCTTTTCTCTAAGTCGGTTAAGTCAATTGAAGAGACCTAGACTCTGATATCAATTGTTGCCCAAGGATTGGACCCTAAAGGGGGGTGAATAGGGTTTATGGCAAATTTAAATTTTCTTCCTAATCCCTTAAGCAGAATTTCAATTATAATAATTAAAAAGGAATAGAAACTAAGAAATTCTACAAACCATACAAAACAGAAAGTAAAGGAGAAAAGTAATTAGAGAAAAGCAAACACAAGATGTTGTTCTTGAGGCTCGGGAATCCCACCTACATCCCCACCTTAAATTATACCCACTTGAGGATTCACTACGATTTACTAATTGCACGATCTTCTTACGAGTGAAGATCAAACCTTACAGTGACAAGAGAATCTCCTCTCTTGACTTCCACGATCTTCTTTCGGGTGAAGATCCAACCTTACAATGAAGCTCCTCACTTCAAGGGCAAGATTCCCACAGACCTCTTGATTTCAATACACTTGGTAGAAATGTTTTACAATCATAAATTTTCTCCTTACACAAGCTGGATGATCTCTTTAAAACTCTCTAAAATTCTCCTAAAGATTAGAGTTGAATAGCTCAAGATTGGGCTTTTGGGATTTCTAGGGTATACTTAATAGATTTGGAAATCTAAGTTTGTGATTGATTGATTGAATGATCTAGAATGATAGGAGTCCTTGTTTAGTTAATAAATCATTTCATTTTATAGCCCAAGAAATTTCATGGTCGTTGGAGGAACATTAAATGCAAAACTAGCCGTTAAAAACTAGCTATTATGGACATTTTCTATTTCCTGCAAGATATCGTCGACGAGATTTGGGTCTCTCCAAAATCTAGTCGACGAGATTTAAGCCAAATCAATTCCAGCATCTCTGAGGCTAATCTGGTCGACGAGATTTCAGCATCTCTGAAATCTAGTCGACAAGATTTCTGGTTTTTCTCTGAAATCTCATTTTTAGCTGACCTAGATGATGGGAATGATTTGAAAGGTCACTAGGCTTGTCTTAATCAAGATTTTCATGATTCCTCATGGTGTCCTAGGGCCTTAGAATATGATGTCCAATTAAGTTCTTAGGCTCCTATGGTCAATCTAGGTGTTTGAGCATTCAACCTTCAAACTTAGAGAACTTTTTACAAAAGTCGTAAACACTCTCAAACTAAAATATAAAACATTAAACCTTCTAAGAGTCTTCATTCTTCTTCATACTTGATCTTGAATTGACTTCTTGATTTCATCTTTATGACAATCCTTCTTCTTAGATAGTCTTCATCTTCATGACTTGACTTGATATGATCTTCAACATCTTTAACTTGATCCAATGGCTTGCTTTGACTTAGTTCCATGTCGAATACCCTTTATGGATGATGTCTTTTTCATGTTTTTGCCTTGAATGGTTTGCTAATGCTCTTGATAGACTGATTTTTACATAAATTCAATTGAAACATTAGTAACACAATATTCGTTTACATTATTGTGTTATCATCAAAATCATTAAGGATGCCTAAGGTTGAAACCTATAGGCTAACAGAGGGTTTCCTCTTAATGAGATATATAGTTGTATTGAGTGGGATGTATAGTCACATAGACATCCTTGATAGAATCACTAATATATGTGTGGATGTTGGGCCGCTTCCTATTAGAAATTGATTATTTCTCTAGAGCACTTATTAAACCAGGATTCAAGCACAAGGTCATAAAGTGTCGGCTTAAGATTTCGTGTGATTAAGATATAAGACTCATCACTAAAAGAGCTCAATTTTGCAAGACCTATGGTCACTGAGTATCTAGTGAGAATTATACTGTAGACTATGCAAAGGTTCAAGTCTACAAGACACCTAAGTTTATGCATTAAATCTAATCTTATCCAGTTCTTTTTTTTTTTGTGGCTTTATTATTCTTGAATCAAGTGGGGGATTGTTGTGGTTTCGGTGTTTGAGTGATTCAAAACCAAAGGAAAAAAAACGTCTGTTGTGGTTTAAGTGTTTCCTTTAGTCCCACATTGGAAAAGTAGGCAAGTTTTCACCTCCTTATAAGGTGGGAGTTGAAAGAAGGCTTGTTGAGCCTTCAAGGGCCTTTGAATTTGTTGTCTACCCACTAGGGTTGTATTCAGGCCAGGCTTGGCCAAGCACGGCTCGGCTTGAATAAGTTTGATCGAGGCCCGAAGCTTGGCTCGGCCCGAAATCATGTTTGATTGTGCAGCCCGAAGCTCGGCCCGAAAAAAAAACTTGGCTTGAAGCCCGGCTCGGCCTGAATTGATTCAAGCTCGAGCTCAGCTTGAATCCTTCTTTTTTAAAAAATAATAAAATTTTATATTATTTATATATATAATAATGATATATATAAATAAATATATATATATATATATATATATATATATTTTAATAATATTTGAGACGAGCCGAGTTCAGGCCGAGCCGAACCTCAATCGAGCCGGGCTTCGAGTCCGGTCGAGTCGCACAAGGGTTGGCTTGAGCTCGGCTTGAATTAGATTTCGGGCTTTTTTTTTAGGCTTGGCTTGGCTTGAATTAGCTTTTGGGCCGGGCCAAGCAGAGTCGCACCAACGGGTCGATCGGGCTTTGTGCAGCCCTACTACCCACCCCTTGCTACTTATCACAATTATCGTGCCTCAAAATCCCATATTGGTCAAATAGGACTTTGGACTTGTGACACTGCATATCCAACTTATCTTAACAGCATATAAGGCATATAAACTATGAGTCTCCAAATGTTCTTCAATATTAACAATTATAAATCCAATCGATAATCAATATAAATCATCATTCATAACAAGTGACCATTTAACCATAATTAATCTGGATCATCCATTATGATTACAAAATCCAAAACTGAAAATCTAAGCAACATCAATTTAATTATCTTAGTACAACCATTTTCAAACTGAAATAAAACAACTATTAAATCAATAATAAGGGTATCGATCCAAGTCGATCTCTCATTCCCTATGATCACCTTCAGGATGCTCTTCGTATTATTCCGCAATCCACAGTCTTGGAGCACAAATGTAGAATCTCGAACCTACCAACAGTAGTTTGACAGAGCATTGAAAACACTCAGTGGATATAAAACATAAGTAAAAATATAAATACTACGCATTTTTTGTCATCTTATACTTCACAATATCAAAGTGCGGAAACATATAAGCAATTCATATAATCATTTCATAACATTTTCATATTCATGACTCGTGCAACTTGTGATACACATGCAGACTCATGTCCTTTTATAGTAAGTTCATACCAATCCATACTAGTTCCATGTCATTTCAGGCTTACCATTTCATACCAGGGCTTTATTAGTCACATTATTCTAGGTTCGTACCATCTGCATATAAATTACATGCTTACCAATTCGTACTAGAGCTTTATCAGTCACATCATTCTAGGTCTGTACCATCTGCATGTAACTTTCATGCTTATCCCTTGTCACCAAGTCTATACCATTCATATCAGGGTCCTATCAGTCGTGTGTACATCTGCAGACTTACCAACTCGTGGACTCATGTCGACTTACCAACTTACCATGCCGTGAGACTTGTGATTGACCGTGTCATGATTAAGTTTCATCTAGGTTATCTCTTTGGTTTCAATACCTTACCATCGAAACTCCATTATAATGGCCCCTTACCATGATAGTTAGAGAGCTTTAGGTTGATAGTATTATCCTCTAAGCATTGACCTATCCGGAATTTAATCATCATGTATGCATAAATAATCATCATTTAGCATGTGAACATCATACCATAATATTTATCATTCAACAAGGTATTAACATCAAATCATGTTAAACAAAATTATCAATATCATCACATAACATAAATCGTTAATCCTTAACCACTCATTCCACAATAATCCAACATACATCCCTTCCTCCATAATTCGTTCATAACTCATCATTCATTCCCTTCTTCCATGTTCAATCAAGATCCATCATGTGTCAAATTCCAATAACATTAACAATTAAAAATAGAATCAACAATTATATCAACATTCTTTCCATTAGTTTATACCGAATCTTGAAATCAAACCCTTGAAATCATATAAAAATCATTCTATTCAATTAGGTTCATCAATACCTAATTACGGTCTTGAAATCAACAAATATTATTATTTAAAATAATTAATTAGATAATATATCAAAAACCTCTCAAGATCGTTTCCCTACGATCAATCGCTTTCGAATGGTGTTGGAACGTGATCTCTAAGTTCTCCTTCTCCAATTGGTTCCTCTTGCAAAAAAAATAAGATTTTCCTCTCTTTAGATGTTTAAAGCTCTTAGAATGGTTAGGAAACCCTAAACTCACGAGGTAATAACCTATTTATATTGTTGGGGGTTCAAAACCCCAAAATATCTCAAAAATCACGTTTTAAAGGTTTCTACGTGCAATCTTGCTCGAGCGGAGCTTAATCTCGCTCTAGAGGGATGATCTGGGCAAATCTCGCTCGAGCAGGTTTGAATCTCCCACTAGCGAGATATCCCCTGGAATGCTTCACTATGCTGAATTTTTCAAATCTCGCTCTAGTGAGATATATCTAGCTCTAACCAGATTTCTTCTGTTTTCTTTTTTTTTTTCCATTTTTCAATTGTTTCTTCGTTTAAACTATTTTAAACACCCCCAAAAACAGTCATTAACATCAAAACACACAATGCACATTTAATTTGACTATTTTACCCTCATTAATTTTGATAATGACATAAATGTAAATTTGAGTCTCTACAACAATACTATGCAAAATCTAACACACACGCACCGCACCAAGCCGTGACGTGCTTGACAGGTGACTTTGACATCAAGAGGGTGCTCGTTGACTCTGGGAGTGGAGCAGGCATTCTTTATCTTCATGCCTTCACCCAGATGAAGCTAGATCCAACTACTCTTGTTGCAGCTCAGACCCCATTGTTTGGGTTTGATGGCAGTTCGATGCAGCTCATGGAGGAGATCGTCCTGCCCGTCATAGCCAGACCAATCATTTTGTCAACATGATTCTCCGTTCTCAACGCACCGTCTCTATACAACGTCATTCTAGGACGATGGTGGACTCATGAGATGAGGGCTGTTCAATCCTCATATTATCAAGTGTTGAAGTATCGCACCCAAGATAGGCCCAGGGAGATAAGAGGAGACCAGTTGTTGTCTCAGAGAAGTGTGATTACACTCCACCCTGTGTGCCTAAATAGTAATTACAGGTTGTAAAGTCTATGTTTTAGTGTTGCCTTATTCTGGTGTCAAAACAAGTGAGTCTAGGTGATTAGATGTGTATCTTGTGTCATTGCCTTCAAGCATCCATGACAAGTGAAGATGAAAACTGAAAAAGATCGGTTGATCATATCCTTCGTTTCACTTATAGGATGGTAAGTGACCTAGATACCATGTTACCTTAGGTGGGAATTGACTTAGAATAATCATAATATGATACCTTAGGTAAAAATCGACTTAGACTAATCATATGGACCCTAGGTGATTAGATAGAAGCCCAAAACAAGTTAAAAGTTCTGAAAATTCCTAAAAAACCAAGGTTGCTTGTAGGTGGCATATCTCCCAAACCATAGCCCGGATTTTACTCCATAATATATCAAATTGACCGTATTGAAAAGATCTACAACTTTTGTGAAGGAAGCAAGAGTTAAAAATGAATTTAAAAAAAATAAGTTTGCACCTCAAGGTCGACCCAGTGTCTCAAAGTTTTAGTATGTGAAAAAAGGGCAGAAGCTTGAAATATCCAAGGTCGACCCTGGAAGACACTTGGGTCGACCGAAGTTGGCTGTTGGGTTGACCCAAGTGACTCCCAGGGTCGACCCTAATATGGGATTTCATTCATTTTTCATGCTATTTTGAGTTTTGGCAACTTCTATAATTGGGTTTTGGGTTCTCTATTTATTGTGAACCCTTCTAGTTCGTGAAAAACAACTTTTGGAGAGTATAGAGAGTAATTTTAACTATCTCTAGAGTTTATAAAAGCTCTAATTTTTATTGTCTCTCCTTCCCTTTATTAGTTCTTCTTGCATCCTAGATTTTGCAAGTCAATGCTCCATTCATGCTTGCTTGGACTTTTCCATTGATGGAGTCCATCTAGTATTTGATTTTAATCAAACCATCAACCCGTTCTGGAGAGAAAAAATTGGCCGGAGTGTTTTGGGTCCTTTGCGAATGAGATCAATCTGAGAAGGATCGTGGATGTGTGATTTAGTCGGTGGAATCCAAAGCCGTCATTGACGGAGATCAATCGGAAGATCGTGGTTGTTTTCGAGACACAAAGAGAAGTACAAGCGGCTGCAGTTGATCACGGGTCTTGTGAGTACATGATGACTTTTTGAGGCATGGAGGATTAAGAACTGAAGGATCGTAGTATCGAGTCCGAAGGAGTCAAGTTCGAGTCTTGTAAGTTCTTGTTGACTTTTTCATAGTGATATCTCTTGGCTGAACTAGGTCCCGTGGTTTTTTCCGGAAGGGTTTCCACATAAAAATCCTTGTGTTATGGTTTGCTTGTTTCTCTTCTCTTCCTCACTTTAAGTTAATCATCCCTTAAGTTAATAACTTAATTGTTAAAATATTAAAAAGGGTAGAAAGACTTTTAGGGAAACCTAACCATCCCCTCTTGGATTTGTGAGTTCTTGACTCAAACATTGATTTGGGATTCACTGGATTTTTTCACAAGTCGAGGCGGTAGAGGAGAGGAGCTCGGGTGAAGAAGTGAGCAGACTGCCCATTGAGCCTAAGAAAGCTATCAATTTGGGGACGGACGAGGAGCCGAAGGTGCTGCAGATTGGTACCAGTTTGACAACGGAGGAGGAGGTCGAGCTGCTTAACTTTCTAAAAAAGAATCTTGATGTCTTTGCCTGGTCTCACAAAGACATGACAGGGATCAGCTTGGACATCATTTATCAGCACCTGAATGTTGATCCCGTTGTCCCCCCAGTCAAGCAAAAGCCATGAAGACTTGCCCCAGCCTATTATGATGTCGTCAATAAGGAGATTGACAAACTCATCCAGTACGGGTTCATTCGAGAAATGCAATACCCGGACTTGATAGCTAATATGGTAGTTGTGCCAAAGAAGAATGGGAAAGTAAGAGTCTGCATTAATTTCACCAGTATCAATAAAATGTCCTAAAGACTTTTTCCCTATACCTAGAATTGATAAACTTATCAATGTTACCGCTGGCCATGAGATGTTGTCCTTCATGGATGGTTATTCGGGTTATAACCAAAATCTTCTAGCAGAGGATGATCAAGAGAAGACTGCCTTCATAACAAAACATGGTTTATTCTATTATCGTGTTATGCCTTTCAGTCTGAAGAATGTTGGGGCCACTTATCAACGTCTAATGAATCTAATGTTTAGTCTAGTGCTTGGCAAGACAGTGGAGGTGTATATCGATGACATCATTATAAAGAGTCGAGTACAAACTACTCTTGTGGTAGATCTGGTTGAGTCTTTCTCTATTCTCCGAGCTTTTAATATGAAGTTGAACCCAGCGAAGTGCATGTTTGGTGTTACTTCGGGCAAGTTCCTAGGCTATCTTGTTAGTCAGCGTGGCATTGAAGCTAATCCAGCTCAAATCCGTGCTCTGTTAGACATGCCGGAGTCAAGGACGAAGAAGGAGATTCAAAAGTTGACGGGACATGTTGCTACCCTCAACCGCTTTATCTCAAAGTCATCTAACCATTGTAAGTCTCTTTTCGAGTTGTTGAGGAAGGACTCGGTGTTCAAATGGACTGAAGAGTGCTCTCAAGCTTTTGCTGCCTTGAAGGCATATTTGGGCTCTACTCCCATTCTCTCAATACATGAACCTGGTGAAGTGCTGTATCTTTATCTCTCCGTCTCGAAGCAGGCTATTGGCTCTGTACTATGCAGGAGTTGTAGTGGCATGAAGAAGCCTATATATTTTATCAGCAAAACCTTTCTCAAGGCGGAGTCTAATTATAGCAAACTCGAGAAGGTATGCCTTGCTCTAGTCTATTCTGCTGAAAAGCTTCATCCTTACTTTCAATCTTATACCATCGTTGTCATCACAATGTATCCCTTGAAAATTGTGCTAGGACGACCCGAATTGGCGGAGAGGATGTCAAAATGGGTTGTGGCACTCAGTGAATTTAACATCCAGTATCGAGCAAGGATCTCAGAGAAGGGGCAGGCCATGGCGAGTTTTCTCTCTGATTTTCCCGGAGAAGAAGCTGAAGCAGAAGTATATCCTGATCTTCACGAGCTCTCAGACTATGTGGACAGCAAAAACGTTGAGTAGGACGGAATGTGTGCAAGACAAGTTGGCAGCATGGTGTGATTAGGTCTTATATATAGATGGATCTTCCAACTCCAGTGGTTCAGGACTTGGTGTTGTGCTCATTAACCCAGAGAATTTAAAAATTCAGAAGATGGCGCGTCTGGGCTTTGCTGCCTCCAATAATGAAGCTGAGTATGAAGCATTGTTGCTCGGACTCCAAAGTACACATGACTTGAGGATCACAAAGTTGAGGGTGTTCTGTGACTCTCAACTCGTGGTGAATCAAATGAATGGTGTCTATGAATGTAATGATGATCGGATGAGACGATATATTGCACTTCTTCGTACTCAGTGTGAGTTCTTTGTCATTGTTGAGATCAAACATATTCGGAGAGATGACAATAGGCATGCTAATGCTTTGGCCTACCTTGCTTCCATGTTATAAACTGATGAGCCTAAGGCAGTCCTTATGGAGTACAAGGAATATCCTTCTATTGAGTTGTAGCCGCAACAAGAAGTGTTATTTATTAATACGGTTCCGAGCTGGATGACGGGCTTAACAGCGTATTTGAAGGATGGAATCCTCCCTATTGATGTGAAAGAGTCAAGGCATATCCAGTACAAAGCACCTTGTTATGTCTTGTTACATGGTGAATTGTATAGAAAGTCATTCAGGGGTCCTCTTCTGAAGTGCATTCATCCTGTAGATATTGAAAAAATTCTTGTTGAGCTCCATGAAGGAATTTGTGGCATTCATTCTGGAGGAAGGACAATAGCCCACCAAGCTCTGGGACAAGGTTATTTTTGGCCTTATATATAAGCTGATGCTCAGAAATACATGAAGAAATACTACCAATTTCAACGTTATGCAAGGTTGATCCATGCTCCAGCTCAAGAGCTGAACACCGTGTCTCAGCCTTGGCCATTTGCTCGTTGGGGGATTGATATTATGGGACCCTTTCCCAAACCTCCAGGCAATTTGATATTTCTTTTATTGGCCATTGATTACTTCTCTCATTGGATAGAAGTCATTCCCCTTGCCCGTATCAGAGAGCAGGAGGTAAAGAAGTTTCTCTGCGAGCACATTATCTGTCATTTTGGCATCCCTTAGTCCATCATCTTTGGCAACGGGAAGCAGTTTACAGGGAGAGTCATTGCTGAATTTTACAAGGAGCTTAAGATTAAGTACATTTTCTCGTCACCTTATTATCCTCAAGGGAATGGATTGGTCGAGGCAGCCAACAAGAGTATTTTGGATGCACTCAAGAGAAGATTAGAAGATTCTAAAGGGAAGTGGACCAGTGAGCTGCATAACGTGTTGTGAGGATATAGGAAAATGCCAAGGAGTCCTACAAATGAAACTCCGTTCTCTTTGGCCTATGGAATGGAAGCTGTTATTCCTACGGAGATTAGTCTGACCACAATACGTTCTCGAAATAGCAAGAAGGCATGAGAGAAGGACAAGAACATTGAGCTTATGGCTATTTATATGGATTTATTAGAAGAAAGACAAGAAGATGCCAGCATCCAGATGGGAAGATATCAACGGCAATTAAGAAAAGCATATAACAAAAAAGTACATCGGAGAGTTCTTCAGATCGGAGATCTCGTCCTACGAAAAGTATTCCAAAATACTCGAGAGCTTGGTAGTGGAAAGCTAGGGCCTAACTGGGAAGGACCATATGTTGTAGATCGGCTTGGAAGTCCTGGTGTATGCTACCTTAAAGATTTACAAGGTAATGTGATCCAAAAATCCTGGAACATTATGAATTTGATACAATTTTTTCAATAAACTATGAGTTGCACAATGGAGCCATCTACATTTATCTATTCTTGAATTTAGTCATACAATTGTTTAGTAAATTGTTCAAGTGTTGAGTGAGATATCTTGAATGTTTTGCAAAATCAAATGATTTTTCATCTGAACAGGGTACTCATCACGGGACACAAGTGGCTTATCCAAAGGATGTCATCTAAGCAAACCAGTGGCTTATCCTAATGGCATCCTCTGAGCAAAGTGTCCCACCACGAGTTACCATAAGTTCATCTAATGAAATGTCATTTGTCAGATTACATTCATGTATACTACACTTTGATACATGTTAGTGATTTTTCCATCTATGAGCGTTTACATCCTGTCATCTTTTAAATGAGATTATCAAAGTACCAGTGCCCTTTAATTTAGGTGTGTTTATCTCTTATTGTTGTATAATGCTAGTATTTGTTTCAGGAGGCATCTAAGTGTTGTTTTCAGAGTATATCTATGCTCTTTAGGCTTATATGTACTTTGTGCCTTACCAAATTTGAGATTAATTAATTTCTTCCATGTTTTGTGTGATATGTACGAGTTACTCTCTTTATGCCTTGAGAATAAGTCAAAGTGAGATATACAAATGCGAAAAGAGAAGTACAAACAGTGTGCAAGTACGATTTAAGAGGCAAAGAAGAAATTCATCCTTAAAAACCTTTAATGGGTAAAAGTACAACGGATACGAGACAAGGTAAAAGTACAATGGATACGAGACAAAGTAAAAGTACAACGAATACAAGAAAAAGTAAAGGTACAACGAAGACAAAGAAAAAGATTACAACGGAGTCAAAAGAAAGAAGTAGACAACGGTCTTCAAGCATGAGGATCTTCGGCAGCAGTGGTGGCATCGAGCTGGACAACGACAATTGGCTCAATATCGATGGACACATTAGGAACAGGAGGATTAGAAGGAAGCTCGGGGGGAGCAAAAGTAGGGACTGCAAATGGAAGAGGTTTTTCAACCCCTTTGACTTCGGGCTCTTCATCGAGTCGAATAACATTTGGGCTTTGGAGCTCGGAGTAAGTAGTCACGTCTTGTTCAGTATCTTCCACCAAACGTCCTTGCTCTCGGAGTGCCCTCAGTAACTCCTTCTCGGTCTCCACCCGATCTTCATCAATTAATTTATCCATCTTCATCTGATAATGTTTCTGGAGATTTTCTGTTAGAGTTTGCGCTACAGTCTTAGACTCCTCAAGCTCTTGTGCCAAAGTTGCCTTTGTTGCGTCAGACTCTTCGAGCTACCTCTCAAGGGTCTGGGAGATTACCTCCAGCTCACTGATCCTGAAGATGGCAGCCTTAGCTTCTTCATTCGCCTTTGCCTCTCTTTCCGCTATCAGTCGCGCATCTTCCTCGGCTTTGTCTCGATGTTTTTGAGCCGAGATGGTCTTGTCTTCAAACAATTATCGGTCAAAACGAGCTTGAGACAACTCGAGATGTAGTGTCTTTCTCTCTTTAGTGAAGTCCCTTACCAAAGTGTTGGCTCTCTCTTCCCAGAATTCTGCTGCTACCTTGAGACTGGAGAAATGTTGGGTGCAGCATTCGTACATCTCAGTGTACAAGTTGTTTATCTGTGGAAAAGAAGACAAGGTCAGTGCAACGTTAAGGACAGCGAAGAAATGACAAGTGCAAGGCAAAGGGAAGGCTTTACCATTGCAAGAGCTCGGTTCACAGTATGGTACATCTTGGTCACATGCATTTGTTATGTTGATTCAATATCAACAGGGAGTCTCATGGCATAATTCATGGCTAAGGCCACGGAGTCAGTAGCCATCGTCGAGTCCACCACATTCGGTTGTCCAAACCTGGTGATATCAGAAGTCCAAGGAGTGGATCCTCTCGGTGTGCCCAATTCCCGTTGTGCAGGGGCAGCAGTAGTTGTTGCAGAAGCAAGGGCAGTAACAGCTTCAGGAGTAGCAGCATCATCAGGAGCAATGCTGACTACTAAGGTTCCAGCAGTAGTCTCTGGCTCCCTGATTTCTAAAGGAGTTGACAACAGAATCTCAACGGTCTTGTCTTTCTCAAGACATCTCTCTTCCTTTTTCTTCCTTTTGGCCGACAGGTCGGCCAGAGTATCAGCTCTTTTTCTCTTTGTTGGTTCAACGGCAGTAGAGTCCATTGTGGTGAGAGGCTTCTTGGGAGGTAGAGGCAGAGCTGGTGTCTGCATTGAGGTTCGAGCTTTCCTGATGAGGGGAGGGATGGGACTACTTGCCATTTCTTCTTCTTCTCTTTCGGAAGTAAGGGCAGGAGGAGTGGTACTGGCAGGGCGGGAAGAGGACAGACCTCGTTGTCCTTGGTCAATGGAAGGAGTTGGATTGGGCACGCTGTTTATCCCCCAACTTTGCTTCTTCAGTGGCTTCCACCTAACGTATTCTCCTCCTCTTTCTTTACTGATGCTCATCAGTATGCGTTCTTCAGCTGAAGTGAGATCCTTGAAATGTATTCTCTTCCGATCTGCAAGAGGTAAAAGGACATCAGTATTACATGAAGAAGACAATGGACAGAAACAACATAAGAAAAAAGACACCGGACAACTGACAATGGGAGTAGTTAACTGGGCCCTTTTGAAAGACATTGGGAACAAAGGAGGTCTCCGATCTCCAGGCCCCGGAGACAATGAAAGGTGTCGCCTTCCAATTCCTTTCTATATCAACCAAGCCCAAGATAAAGTTGGGGACTTTGGCTTTTTGATTCAGGGAAAAGTATTTCTCAAGCTCCCCCTTATTTCCTAGGCACTTGACTGCGTGACGGAAGTGAAAGAGATGCCTGGCCTCGATGTTGTATCCATCCTTGATAAACTTAATCACTAAGGACATATATTTATGGAAGTTCGGGTGCATTTGACCCGGGGCGAGCTAAAGGATGGAAAGATCGGATTCCACAATGGGATGCAAGGGGAACCGAAGTCCAACCTCGAGTTGAGCGAGGTAGATAATGGTGCAAGCATAAGAGCGCTTGTCAATGAAAGCGTCTTCTCTCTTGAAGTAGAGGTGAACAAGGGAAGGGAACTCGAAATGAGCTTTATAGTGGTCTAGGACATATTTTTGGCATTGTTGAAGTTGGGAAGTTTCGGTAATGTAGGCACCATCGCTAGGGGCTCTAACTTCCTCATCCTCTACCCTAACGATTTCTAAGGAAGCCTCAGCAGACATGATGGTAAGGGAAGGAGTAGTAACAGAGATGCAGGGAAACGGAGAAATAGACCAAAGAATGACAGAAAGCTAGCAAGCAAGAGCAATAGTAGAAGAAGAGACAGAAGAGCAAATCATAAAATCTAAACGAAGGAGAAGCTTACCAAAAGTCTGTAAGTGCGGGAGAGCTTGAAAACTTGAAATCTTTGGCTGAGGCACGAATTTGGCAGAATAACTGTACTTCGGAGGCAAGGTGAAGAAGACAGAGCATTAATCCAGCAAATTTATAGATGACTCAAAGTTTCAGGACAAGAAAGGCCTCCATCGATGTCATACACATATACAAGAGCAAGGTCAGGATGGTCATTTCCATAAATTTAAAATAACGTGTCAGAAATAACTTCGTACAGGACGGAATTATCCTTCATCTCCATCGTACACATAAGAGAAGGTAAGGGCAGGATTATCTTTTAGGCAGACAGAGTAACCGTCAAATGAGATAATGTGCATTGAGCTCCGCAAAAGGAAATAATGACAGTCTGCCATACATTAATGAGGGAATGACAATTTCGCACGCATGAGACAGCTAGCACGGTGGTTCACATTCTATCATATAGCAGACACAACGTTTCCATCATCAAGAAGGGTCAGGTATTCTTTGCTTGCCTTGAGCTATTTATGACGGTTCGAACTACGTTCAAAGTATCATAAAGGGGCAAATTGTAAGGGATAAAATTCGTAAAAATGATTAAATTTTGCAGAACGAGCTAGTCTTCGTTATTATACTAACGGGTGGGAGACACGTGTCCAAATAGAGTATTGACCCGTTGTCTTCTTGATAACATACTCGTTGTCTTTATGACAATGTACTCGTTGTCTTTGTGACAACGTATTTGTTATCTGCAAGACGAATGTGTCCGTCCTCTTTGGACAACTATTATTTTATCTATGATCGCATATATAACAAGCCCGAGCTTAAGTCAACAAGGAGACCGATTCGTAGGAGGAAGTGAACAGGAGGCGATCACCTGACTCTATTGGTAGGTGAAAAGCACAGTCTTGGTATTTAATGTTGGTCACTTCTGCGTGCTATCAAATCCAAGCCGACTCAACTAATAGTAGGCTCACACGTGTGACACGTAAGGCTCCAAATCTGTCTGACATATTTGGTAATGAGTGTAAAGCAAGTGGCATGGTCATCCATGGCCATCTATGGGCATCCTAAGCTAAACCTATAAATACCCCCAGAGACTCAGTGATTCAGGACCAAGAAATTTTGTATCATTCACTCTTATTGCTTTTATTGTTCATTATCTTCTCCACATACTTACTTTGACATCGAAGTGCAGGACAGGGTGCAAACCCTCCATCTTCAACCTTCTTCTAGTAAACCAGAGCTTCTGAAGCAGCTACTGACATGTGGGCTTTTCAAGAATTTTCACACACAGGCGCACGAATTATCTTAAAGAGAGCGGTTGTGTCTGTGCCTCACTTCATAAGAGCTACAAAAAATTCTGACCAGTTTTTTAGTGCAGAAATTTTCTAGATATAAGTTGCTGTACTTGCTGCCACGTTTTTTTTTTTTTTGGGTTCATTGGAGGCCTCATGGACCTATGGACTACACAATGAGGGTAGCCCTCCCCCTCCCATAAACCACACAACCCTGATGTAGATGGGTTTCGCTCACAAGTCTCTAATAAGACGCCAAGAGACTACCAACTAAATTAGCTGCACCTACCTTTGGTGCCAGCTAATTTTGTTCATTGGGGGCCACATGGACCTATAGGCTACACAATGAGGGGTAGCCCTCCCGCTCCCATAAACCCCCAACCCTGATGTAGATGGGATTCGCTCAAAAGTCTTTAATATATAAGACGCCAAGAGACTTTACCAACTAAATTAGCTAGCACCTACCTTTGGTGCCAAGTTTCACTTAAAAGATTACCACCGATTATTATATACTAAAAGGGGAGCTCCACTCAAGACACTTGAAGTAGAGTTGAGCCTCCTTTTTGATGAGATGTGTTGGGTCCATGTATGTGTTCAAAAAACAAAGTAGAGTTTTGCCTCATATAAGTAGAGTTGAGCCTCCTTTTTGGTGAGATGTGTTGGGTGTCCATGTATGTGTTCAAAAAACAAAGTAGAGTTCTGCCTCATATAAGTAGAGTTGAGCCTCCTTTTTGGTGAGATGTGTTGGGCCTTCTATTGGTTTGGTAGTGTTCAAAAAACAAAGTAGAGTGATGCCTCATATATAAACTCTCAATTTTACCTGCTATGGTGAAAGAATAAAAATCATTATACAAGGAAAGACCTAAATACTAATATAAGGCCTCGAGCCCCCCTCCCTCGTCCTCATCCAAAAAAAACATCTCCTTCCCACCATGTGAACCGTTCCATCAACTCACATGCCTCCCTCAATCATTCCATCACACCCTATATTTTTGGTATCTCCTCCCTAGAGTCTGTCCATGCCTTTTATTTCATTTCGTTTGTCCTTATTTCTTGTATTCTTTGTAAACATGGAAGAACCTCCTACTTTATGAAGTCCTAGTCTATATAGGGGGATTGCTGGTCTCAGTCGCCCCCCAAAGCACTCGCCACTCTGAGAGCAGAAGGACATGAATTTTTTGTCAGGTCTTCTTGTGGGACACAACAAAATTCATATGTAATGTTTTTTCAAGGAAAAAAAACTAGGGTGGGGCAATTGCAATGTGTGGATAGAAAGTGCTAGCAAAATTCTATAAATAAATATTGTTTTGGTCAAGAGTGTATCCCCACTGGACTTAGATTAGAGTGCAGTGCTAGGGAGTGATTGCAGTTGATATGCCCACATTTTACTAACCTAACTACTAATTTTAGATAAATGAAGACTTGTACAAAATAAAAATAAATAATAATAATAATAATCCTCTACTATCATACCAAAATTTATAGTAACACCAAGTTTGGTGTTGAATTACATTACCTCTAATAACAAAGCGTGGCATGTATATTTTTTTAAAACACATAATTTTATGAGACTAAAATATTTCTTTTGTTTTGTTTTTGAAAAAACCAATGCACGACACATTGCTACCGAAGATGGCAAAATTTAACACCAAAATTAATATTATTTGTAATCAGATAGAAGATTTGTTCACTAATTTTAGTTTCATAAGGATTCCTTATTAAATAGTTAGGACCTATTTGGTTCAAGCAGTCATAAGTGATTATGTTGATAAGCACTCATGAATAAGTGTTATTGTTAATTAAGTGCCTACAGATGTAATCATGTTTGGTTAAGACATTGTCAATGGTAATTATATGGTCAATTTAAAAATTATATATATATATATATATATATATATTGGTCATTTTAAAAATAATAATAATAATAATATTTTGCGAAATCTTAAGCAAATTTGCTTCACAATAATCACTTCTGTTGAGATTATGGAATCACTGGTTATTACATAATCGTTAATGATGAATCGAACCAAACGTTATTGACGGCACTCAATCTAGATATAAGTTATTAAGTTCTAAAGAAGCGCTTATGATAATTCAAACCAACGAGCCCTTAGTATAAACAATAGCTAAGTTACATTTACAAACTTTTTCCAATCATAAAAAAAAGTGTCAAATTGTTTTTTCTGCCCCATTTAAACAAGAGGAATTCTAGCCTTACTAAGAATTTCTTTCTTCCGCGGGTGGCGTAATGTTATTTTTTTGTAAAGTGTTCTTGCTTTAATTGGTTGCTTTTGTAACCAGTTGTAAAAAAAAAATTGTTGTTTTAATCGATTACAAATAACACGTACGTGCCCTTCACTATTATGTAAGTAGGACAATTTTTAAATTCGGAGAGTTGAGCCATCTTTCATCATTTAAATAATATTACCCTCTTTTCTTTGTTTTGGGGGTGGGGGGTGGATGTTAGGGGTCACAAAGGTAATCCTCTCTGTTTGACTCATTCACTCTTGGCAGCGACATGTGAAATCAATTTTTACTCACCATTTTGCATCTGGTTAAACAGAATAGCAATTACTACTGCACCAATTATAATTTGCTTTAACATATTGCAAGAATGATTTATAAGTGTCAAATACTTGAGAGAATAAATGTAATTCTTGGGCCTTTACCCAAGTGGGAGGTCCTGGGTTCCATTTCTCAGTCACCCGTAGGGGCCAGCCCTGCTGGGTTTACCTCACGTCGCACCCTCGGGGATTCATCTGACCCAAAGGGTTGGGGACACCCCGAGTTCCAATTTTTTTTTTTTAAAAAGAGATTATCACTCTCCCTTATTCTGTAGAGTGATGATAAACCACAAATTGAAACCACATAGAGGGGTACCTCTGGAATCTCATCCATGGTATGATTTAAAAATGAGAAATGATGAGGTGGCCAG
Source organism: Tetracentron sinense (assembly GCA_015143295.1). Classification (NCBI taxonomy): domain Eukaryota; kingdom Viridiplantae; phylum Streptophyta; class Magnoliopsida; order Trochodendrales; family Trochodendraceae; genus Tetracentron; species Tetracentron sinense. The sequence goes on along the minus strand of CM026560.1, from coordinate 19,309,481 downwards.
GTCATGGACCAGCTCCTTGGTGGTGGGCACTGACTGATCAACGGTGGTGATTCCGCTGGCCACACCTCAGCACTAAGACATGGACGACTAATATTTTGCCAAGTGGGTGGTCCTTTTTGTTAGGTAAGCTGTAGGCTTAAGTCATTGGTTCAAGGTTTATAAGAAGGAGCCAAATCCTCTACTGTTATAACCAGAGTCCAGTTGCGCTGCTGAGGTCGCCATGTGTTCTTTTTGACACCCTTAGCTGTGGTTAAGATTCACCCACCCCTAGGGTTCACCTACCTATCCTTGGTTTTTAGGAAAAAAAATATCTTAATATGTTTTCTAACCACAGTTTAAAAAATCATTATTTTTTTCTAAAACTCAAGGATAGGTGGGTGTACCCTATTGATGAGTGAATCTTAACCACAATTAAGGGGTGTCAAAAGGGACACGTGATAACCTCAACGGCGTAATTGGTAGGGGTGGAACCGGCATTTTCTAATAGGGTGGCCAACGATGTTTGATGGAAAATGATAGTAATTGTTGATTGATTTGTGAGAATTATTAGGTTGACAAGAAATATTTTTAGTATAGGGGAAGGGGAATGGGGTTTGGGGCGATTTGTTTTTTAACTACTAAGTTTTTGTTCATCCATTTCGTACATATCAAGTATTGTTTCTCCTTGTTTATGAGACAACTATCTTTGTTCCATGACTATATCTTATTAAATAATTAAATAATATGATATAAAAGATATATTTATTTTCATTAGTTCAGGAACGTTGCCCCTTGACTTATGGCTATACCTATTAAATAATTAAATAATATGGTATAATTTTTTAGGAACAATTACCCCTTACCACAATTATGCCCAATAAACTAATTAAACAACTTAGTATTTTCTTATACTAATTAAAAACAAATTAGCATACAACTACTGTTTTTAGTTAAAGGGGCACTTGCATGGAGATCAAATCAGAGTTAATTGTGATTGAACTAGAGGAGAGTTCAATTGCACCACTGGTCAACACGTATCCCTTTTAACCTTTATTAATTGTGGTTAAGATTTACTAAGGGTTTAACAACATACCCTTCGTTTCAAAATAAAAAATAATAGAAAAATATGTAACTTTGGTTAAAAAAATTTAAATCTTAGGGTTAATATATTTTTTTTAAATCAAGGTTATATTGTTGAACCCTAATGTTGTGTTTGGTTGTCGAGAAAATGTGAAAAATAAAATAAAATAAAAGAAGGAAATAAAAGAAGAGAAAATTATAAACTTTCCATTGTTTGGTTGTCTAGAAAATTAGAGAGAAATTTTTTTTTTATTATTACCAAAATGCCCCTACTTTCTTAAAATTATCAAAATACCCCTAATCCTTTAAAATAACTTCAAAATTTTTAATTTTACTCAGTTTTTTTTTTACTCTTTTGAATATTTTTTTTACATTTTAAAACATTTAAAAAAAAAATTTTAATCTAAAACAAAAAAAAAAAATACCGGCTGTGTCCCTATCTTCTATCTCACGACAGAGACGTCACAGTTATTGTTTTCAGATTATTATTATTATTATTTATTTATTTATTTTAAATCTTTGCTTATTTCAACTAAAATCTAATATGGAATTTCTAAAAATCATTTTAAAACTTAAATCTTTATCCAAATCAAGATTAAAACCTATCATAATCTTATTTTTAAATCAATCCAAACCCCTCTAGTGTTTCAGTTTTTTTTTTAAATCTTTGCTTATTTCAACTAAAATCCAACATGGAATTTTTAAAATTCATTTCAAAACTTAAATCCTTATCCAAATCAAGATTAAAACATATCAAAACCTTATTCTAACTTATTTAAATCAATCAAAGCCCCCAAACCGTGAGTTCGGGAGAGAGAAATATAGAGGTGAGAGAGAGATGGAGGAATATGATATTGCCGTCGTCAGAATCACCAGTGATATTGCCGGAGCCGCCGTCGGAAATTAGTGTTGGAGACTTGGAGTGGGGAAGAAGAAGAGGAGAGAAATTAGAACCCGATAACTTTTTCTTTTCTTTTTTCTCTTCAAAATCCAAGGTTTTTTTAAAGATTCTAAATCCATCAAATGGGAGAAAATTTAGGGCTTATTTTCTTTTCCATTTTTTACTTTCTTTGTAACCAAACAATGGAAAATCAGATTTTCTTCCAAATTTTTTTTCCAACCCTTATTTTCTTGGCAACCAAACACAGCATTAGGGTTAGTGAATCTTAACTACAGTTAATAGAGGTTAAAAAGGACATGTGTTGATCTATGTGTTTGATTGAATTCTCCCCAAATTCAATCGCAATTGAGTGATCCGATCTCACCAGCATGTCCTATTCCCATAATCCCATGACTATGCCTAAAAGAAAGGAAAAAAACAAATCTTTTTTTCAAAAGTCCAGTAGGGGCACGAATCTCCAAGCCCCCACCTTGCTCCGCCTTTGGTAATCAAACTCCCCGACTCCCCGTTTATAACTATAGAGGATTTGGTTTATAATAAGAATTATTAATTATTATAATTAATATTATTTTATTCTAAATATGTCAAACCAAACCAAGCTGATCAATCAAGCAAGTCTGGCCTAAGCACGATATGGCTTAAGCACGACTAATTGTAAATTTGAGCTACAAAAAAAAAAAGCTCTGCTCAGCTTGATAAGCCAAAGAGCTCTTGAATTTGGGTTATTCGGACTAAGCATTTAAGCTGGTTTTGTGTTTTTTTTTTTGGGTTCATTAGAGGCGAGAGGGACCTATGGGCTACACAATGAGAATAGTCCTCCCCCTCCCATAAACCCCTGTTGAAACTGAGGATTCGGAAGCTTGCTGATTAGGAAAGATATTCAGACCTTCGGTGACTGGATCATCATCTTCAAGCTCTACCTCAAATATTTCTAGGTTATCAGTCTGCAAGCCAAAGGAGTTCAGCTACACTCTCATTAACGGTCCTTTGATTTCCTGAAGGGTAAAAACAAGAGAAGAAAGGAAAAGAAAATATGAAAATGATCGGAGGGAGAGAAAAGGGAACAATGAAGAATTCTGATTATAGAGGAAACAATGAAGAATTCTGATTACTCCCCTCCAAAAATCCTCTCTATCTCCTTTCGGGTCTTTTCTATTTATAGAGGAAAATCCTTATTTATTAATAATTTTTATATATTAAAATATCAGTGATGTGACATCTAACCGATTCTGACATATGACTACTATTTTCCGTTAAGTGGAGCCATTTTGTCAGTAACTAATTTATATTCTGTTAAAAGTAACTTACATCTGTTAAAGGGAGCCTATCTGTTAAATATCATGTGTTCTTTTAGAAGAAAACTATCAGCTCATCAAACCACCATAACCGACTTTCAGTTATGATTTAATCCTTTAAACTATCATGACCCAAACAATACTTGGGATACACTCTTCAAAGGTTAAAAGATTAAACTACTTCAAGAAGGAGTTTATCTTTTTTTAACGAATTCCTTCCTAGCCCTCCAAACCACTTCTCATAATCCTTCCTCCAGATACTTACATATATATAAATCATTGTACACCAAAGGCGGGTCATAAGCCTTTGGAAAACCTTGTCTAGAGAAATGATAAATGTTAGGCAAAGGCACTATTCTCAGGGTGGATACAATATCCACTGTCAGGCCTCAATCATCTAGTACGAGAGAATGGGACTATGGAGACCGCGTTTTCCTCCAATAGCCCACAAGGAAATAAGGCAAGATACATCCCAGAATTCCCTCCTAATTGTCAGTCCAGGAGGTAATCAATAATTTGCTAGAATAGGAGATGGGGGGAACACACGCCCATTCCCACGAGGAAGGTAATCAGTACATTTACCCTCCTCACAAGGCAATAGCGTACATAGTGATCTGTTTCCACCGAATCCTTATGAAGAAGAAGTTGAACTGGTAACTGCCTTTTCGTCTCAATGGAGTATGACTCCTTCGAGCTCTTGATCAGCATAAGCTCGCAACGCCATTGATTCAAGAGCTCTCTTGAAGAATAAGATATCATAATGGCGTTAGAAAATATTCAGTAATCTGATTTTAACGAAGTCTTATCAAGGAAAAATTTAATCCTAACAGATTATACCGCCTTTAAGCTTTCTATCTGAGTTTGAAAGCTTATCATATCAATTGATCAAAATCTACTCCTTTGATCATATCATCTATGAAATACTCGAACTACTTCAGACCACGAAGGCGTAGTGAGTTGATCAGCATGCTTAGAGTTCGGATCCTATTCTCGAACATGGCATACTTCAAGATATCTAAGAGTTTATCACACTTTAAAAGTGTAACAATAAAAATAGTATAAATGAGCCTTTGATACGTTATTGACTCAAAATCTATTCTTTAAGTAAAACTTATTTTAAGGTAACAAAACCTTTTAAGTCGTCATCATCATCTTTTATCCACGTGGCTTTTGACTTATTCAAAATCTAATTTGTCTATGAAATTTTTTTCCATGTGTCATTCGCATCATTTCCATCATCAACAACCCCCCAATCTTGATGTAGGTGGGATTCGATCCCAAGTTTCTAATATGACACCAAGCAAGGGTGGAGCCAGGAGGGTGAGTGGGGGGCCGTGGCCACTGCAGATTTTTTAAAAGTTTACTATACTGTATATATCTTATTTTTAACAAATACATAATATGTAAATTTTGTATATAGTGCCCCCCAAAAAAATATGGTAATTTTTTTTTTTATATGTATAACTGTAACATGAAGGGATTGATTCTTTATGTGTCCATTTTAACCCTAGTTAAGATTTATCATCTTAGGAGTTAATTTTTTAAATAAAAACCAAGGGTCGATGTATAAAGCCTACGGGTGAGTGAATTTAAACAATGTTAATTGATGTTAAAAGGGACATGTGTCAAGTAGGGGAGACGCGGACATTCCACTAAACACGGATAACAATCTCCATAATATAAAAATATAGCAATTTTAGAGTAGTGATTAGGCTACCTCACATTTGACTACATAATCAAATGTCTTTCCATTTATTCTCCTTTAACCGTGGTTAAGCTTACCAACTTAAAATTATTATTAATTTTTTATTCTAAAAACCAAGGCTAAATTGATGAACCCTAGGGGTGAGTGAATCTTAACCACTGTTAATAAGTATTAAAAAGGTAAGTAGAAACCAATGAAGACTGGCATTTCGTTACATAGTGGAAATGCGTGGTAAGTTAAGCATTTTTCTTAATTTTATTTATATTATGACTCTATCAAAAGAGAAGGCCAATGTTTAATTTTCTGAACTTTTTTTTTGGAATGCAACATTAACGAATTTTATGACCAACGATAGACTCATTACTAAAAAAAAATAAATTCTCAGGCGCTATGTACGCCTCGAACCCCAACGCTCCCATACCCCAATCTCATTAATTTTCTTGATATATGTACTTTGTCCCCCAAGAAAAAATTTCTGGCTCCACCTCAACCCCAAGAGACTTTACCAACTAAACTAACTGGCTAGTTCTGGTTGTGCGAGTGAGTTTAAAGTCTGTGTTAACATTTCCACCAAAAAAAAATTAAACTAGCTGGCACCTGAGCTGGTTTTGTTTGAACACAGCCTAGTTCAAGGTTGATAAATTGCAACTGTCATGTAACTGCTCTTCCTCCTCCCTTGTGCACTGAATCGGGTACGCTTTGGGGAATGCATTAATTTAGTTAGAAGTACAGACAATAATTTAGCATCCATCAATGCCTCACAGACTCCAATGCATTATACATATCTATCCATCAATTTTATTTTTTTTTTGGTATGAGACACACGGCCGCAATTAGCACCACATGCATTTCTTCCTTTAATCTGTGGACTCTTCCCACTTTAAGCACACCTCTATGCACTCACAAATTTATTTTAAAAAGAGTAAACGGCGGGCTTTGTTTATTCCTGTGGAAAATATTGTGGAAGAGAAAAAAAAATCCCGTTCTAAAATTTTTTTAAAAAAAAATAATATAAAAAAGTTATTTACTGAACCAAAAAAAAAAAACTTATTTTACAACATGCCAAACATAAAATTTAGCTTTCTCGATAAAATAATTCAAAGCCCCTCTTTTCCTCCCAACTAATCAAATGCTTAGGAGAAGTGAAAGATGAGGCTCTTGAGTCTTACCCCTTACTTGGGTAATTATGTCTAAGTTTTAGGGTCGGCAATGGGTCGGATTCCATAGGAACCGACCGGGTCATGTACAATCAATTTAAACCCAACCCATTTACATGGGTTGACAAAGCAAAAACGAGTCTAACCCAATAAGGATCTCCTAAGCACTAACCCGCCCACGTAATTAATTTAAAATAAATAATGTAATTATACTTTACATTTTTCTGACAATGTTAAAGATTTTTTTTTATAACAAAAATGTTAGCTCCAGTTGCAAGCTTCCCCAAATGCAAGCTGGTGGCAACAGGTTGCAGCACATCTCCTGTTATAGGGTAGCAACACCACATATTTCACCCACACTAAGGGAAAAAAAATCCACTATGTGCGTCTGCGTCTGGCATTAGCACTCCTCTTTTTATAAAAGGGTTACTAAGAAGTAATAAGAGAATTAATGTAGTCAGTAAAGGATACTGAGATGGATTGGTAGACAGAACCCATTTAAGAGAATCCTATAATAATTTCAATAAATAATAAAATAATGTAAATCACCTGAAATTAGATTTAAGTCTGTAAATCCCAACTCGACCTTATCATGAATGGGTTCGGAAGCCCAATCTCAACCTGACACATGGGTCACAAAACTCAACCTCAACCCTTCAAACAAAAAACAAAAGCCCAACAACTCTTACCCATGGATCCTAAAACCCGACCTTAGCCCATGAAATCCTATTGAGTATTTTTTGGGGTGGTATTGCAAAACGGTTAGTGGGCTAGGAAAGCCTAGTATTTGAAGCTGCTACAAACTATGGGCATATCAACCCATGCACCAACTCAATTCACCCCCAAAAAGACATTCCCTCTCTCTCTCTCTCTCTCTCGCTCTCTCTCTCTCTCTCTCTCTCTCTCTATATATATATATATATATATATATATATATATAGATGTTGCACAATACTTTTATATTTAAGGAGAATGCTATCTCCACTCTTCCCTTATTGCACTCTCCCTTTTAAGGGAAGAGGATGATTTTCTATAAGCAGTTATGGCCCGCCACAAAATTATTGTCTTCTTGCCCCCCTCCTCCAAAAAGCAATTATGGCCTCACCACAAAATCATTGTCTTCTTGACCTCCCCCTCCCCTCCCCTCCCCTCCCCTCAAAGAAAAGAATGGGGCTAGCATAATCCTTAAGTTATAGACAGGCTGGAGGAGACAAGACAGAGGCAGGAGAAGGAGGGGCAGCGTAGTTTGCTGGAGCGGGAGATGAAACCGTGGTTAACTTTGAAATTGGCACTTCCTGTTAGATCTTTTAAGTTGGCTCTCCCTTTTACTAGACAGCTGTCGCTCTCAGGTTATAACTGATCTCATTGAAACCTATTATAACCTGAGATGATCTGAAGTCTTTCCAGAGATAGTGGTGAAACACCATCAACAGATGATGCTGGGAGAGAGTATAGTCAAATGGGATTGTCTTAAAGCTTAGGACTTTCCAACTAAGGGTGACTTTGTTGCCAATTTACCACCCTTTCTTAGCTTTTCTTTATCCCCTTGGAGCATTTCTTTATCCTTTTCCCCCTTTCATAAACAAACAAAAATAAATCCACAAAGATATTTCCTCTCTCCCTCTCTCTCTCTCACAGATGCTGCACCATACTTTTATATAAACATAATAAAAGAAGGATAATGGGATGAACTTGCATTAAAAGTCTAGCCTGGTCCCTGAAAGTCTAAAAGAAAAAAGCTCTTTCCCATACAGCTACTACTGGTAGCTAGAGAGGTTAGAAATAGTAGTACTAAAAGAGAGCAAAGGAGAGGATGTTAGAAGAGATGGCTAATGCTGCAGAAGTGGTGAAGAGGGCAGAATGTGGGTGTTGTGGGATGTGGGAGGAGTGCACAGTGGGGTACATTGGGTGGGTGCAGGAGAAATTTGGAGGGGTCTGGGTGTGTGGTCTGTGTGAAGAAGCCATTAAGGACGAGCAAAAGCGGCTCGGCGTTGGCGTCGACGTCGCGTTGAGGGTCCACACTATGTTCAGAGAAACAGCAAATGCTGATCCTGCAAATCAAATCGCTCATTCTATCATTAAACTTATCAAGAAGATTCTATCTTCTTCCTCTAATTCTTCTCAGTCGCCAAGACACACCTCCTCCTCCTCCTCCTCCTCCTTGTAGGTAAACTAAGCTTTCTGTTTTGTAGTTCTACTAGTAAGGCTAAGTTCACTCACTTGGCTAGCTTACCATGTAGAGAGGACTAATTTTAGTTTGATCATGCAGTTCTAACTTTGTTCATGATGGGTCTCCTCTATGTGCTATGTGGCTTACTGTTTATCATTCGGAAAGGAGTTAGTCTCTGTAGAGAGAAACTTGAGTTAAAATGGGCTTCAGTTAATTAACATGGATTTTCCTAGCCACTCTCCTCTATTGCACTCTCCTCCTTTCGGGGCAAGAATACAAGGATTTTATGGTAGGGCCCACAAATCCTTGTTTTTTGCCCCTAAAAGTGGAGTCTGTGGCTAGCACTCCCAGTGGTTGATACTGGGGCACAAAATGATTTTTCATGTTTCTTCCCTTGAGAAGCTTGCCAATTTCAAGCTTTTATCCTGAACCCCAAGCCAAGATCCAGATGGAAGAGGATTGTGTCAGGTTTGCAACTCCAGGAAAAACTAAGTTTTAACCGAATCTCTTACATGAATTCCTATTTAGTACTTTATTGGACTATAGATGGAATGGAATGGTGGGGCAGGATTCCTGTAGTGAACCCTAACAGTTGGGATAAGGCTTCAATGATGATGATAATGAGACACAGTGGGGCTTGACGCATTCAATTTGTGGGCCAATTTAGCATGTCGTTTGGTAGATCTATTTACTCTTATGCACAGCTTTTTGGTACAGCTAATTTTTATAGTTCAAACTATTCAAAAAATCTGAAAACCCATAATATGAGAATAAGCTCTTTTTTCACAAAATACCCGCTTGATTTTTTTTTTAATGGTTGATTTGTTCTTGTTAAAATTCAAGCTATGTAATAGGGGTGATATAGGGTCTAAAAAAATAGTCCCATCCATAATAAAGGCTGTCGCGGAGTCAGTGATGTAGGTGGTGGGTGATGGTGGTAGAGGTAGTAGTGAGGGCAGACGCAACAGTGGAGTGGAGACGGTAGTGGTGGTGAAGGCGGCGATAAGGGAGTGGCAGGGGGGCTGGAACAGGCGATGGTGGTGGTGGTGGTGGTGGTGGCAGTAGTAGAGGTAGTGGTGGCGATGGTGGTGGAGAGGATGATGGTGGTGACAAAATGCGATCGCAACCGTGAAGGTGGAGTTGGTGGTGGTGGTTATTGATTTGGCCCTCAAGTGAGCCAAGCCCGATACTCAAAAGCCAACAAAGTTGAGGGATTTTTTTCATTTATAAGGCCTGCAGGCCCAAGTGGGACCATAAAAATTAGGCAGGCTTGGTCAACACCAACATGCTAAAGAGACACATTAAGCTCAAACCCTCATCTATAATATAAGAAATAAGTATCATCTATGACCTAACCCACTGTCTTTGCTCTCTAATCTTCAATCCCAAGAAGGCAAGAATCTAATGAGTTCTATTTTAAGGATGTCACATGATACCCTTCTTTAATCTCAACCGTTAACTCTTTCTCTCTCACATCTCCCTCTTAATTCAAAAACCATTGGAGAAATTTTAGGGGATTGTTCCCTCCACCCCTCTCTCTAATCTGAACCGCTATCTCTCTCTCTCTCTCTCTCTCTAGCACCTCTAGAAAGGGAAGGATTTTAAAAGATTGTGATAAGAAGGATAGAGATAAGAAAGAGAGAGAGAGAGAGAGAGATTTTAGGGAGTTGTGATAAGAGAGACAAAAGAGAGATAAAAGGATAGAGAGAGAATGTAGAAAGCATTTAAGAAATTGTGATAAGAGGGATAAAAAGATAATGTAGAGATTTATTTTCTATTTATTTATTCATACACGTGCATCGCACAAGGTTTCTGCTAGTTATATATATATATATATATAATCTTATATTTATTTTGAAATTTTTTTACCTAAAATGACCTAAATAACATTCTTTAATGTAATATTATTGGAGTAAATAGTCTTTTCACTACTACCCTATTCCCTGCTTAAAGGTCACCACTCACCATCAAGAGACTTCTAATTCTAATCACCTAGTGTAGCACATCTTAGGCATACTCTACCCGTGCAAGTGCCTATTACCTGATCTCTCTCTCTTTCATTCTCTTTGTTACTCTCTCGCCTTTGTTGTCCCTCATCAACTATTAATGGTTTATAATTTTTTATTTTTTTTAATATCATGACAATTTTTGCTTTCTTTATCTTCTTTTCAAATGCTGGTCTAGCTCAGACTTAGTCTTGACCCTATGGGTAGGGCTTGGGCCTAACCAGTTCTAACCTGCGACGATTGGACCTAATCAGTTCTGCTCTGCGACGACTTGGACCAAGCCCTTACAAGTGAGGTCTAAGCTTGGACAAACCTTGACCAATTGACAGCCCTAAGTATTCTAAAGGAAAAATGAATAAAATTTTAAGTGAATTCAATAAGAGCATGAACCACCGAGGGGTTGTTCAATTGTCTCCGGGAGAGCCATAAACTCAAACGTCTTGGGAACAACTTCCCATGCCCTCTCAGGGCCAGCCAGAAAGTTGGGTTTATCTTGACCATTAACTTGCATGTCGTGGGCAGTGGCCTGCCACGTGTTGAGGGGATTAGTCGGCCACAGGCTGAACACCCCCAACCAAAAAATAATAAAAAAATAAAATTTAGCGCATAGAGTTTAATTACATTTCGGTGCAACTAGCTAGATGAAGTGAGTTTCTCACCACTTCCGAACGAGTATATTCTTAAGAGGAACATGAGTCCATTAGAACTATTTTTAGGAGATGGATCACAATCAATTGTGATTGAACTCTCCTCCACCATAGGTCAATACATGTCCCTTTTAACCCCCCCCACCCTCCTTTTTTTTTTTTTGTTTAAAATTCAATATCCTTGAGGTTCAACAATATAACTTTTATTTTTAGAAAAAATAAAAAAATATTTAACTCTAATACAATATTTTTAACCCTTAGGGATAAATATTTTTTTTTTTAAATAAGGTTATATTATTGAATATTGAACCTCAAGGGTAAGTGAATCCCAACCTAAGTTAATAGAGGTTAAAAGAGCCACGTGTTGATGGAAGAGTACAATTGTAGTCGCAAATAGTTCAATTGCAAGTGATTGTGATCCGATCTCTATTTTTAGATGCTTTCCAAGGATCTAAAATGACAAAAATGTCTTTATCTATCTAACAAAAAGCTAAAAAGGCTCTCCTTTCTAGAGTTACTAAAACCCAACCAGAATCCAAGACAGTAGATTTCCATAAGAGACATGACAATACAGACCATCTAAAGATTAGGTATGTAGACCCGTGTTAAAAGTAGAAAAACAAATCAAACACATAAAAAATACAAAATTTTACATGATTCAACCAATGTGCTGGCACGCCTTTTTATATTATAAAGACCTATATATAACTATTGAGAGTAAGATATTATACATAATGTTCATGTTAATATAGTAGGTGGTCATCTTCTTGGCTAATCACGAGCAAAGGTTAGAATGATTTTGTCCTCTCTTAGTTCTCATGAACTCAATGATCTCACTTAATACCCTTGCATATATATACTAGTACGCCATACGTGCCCTCGAGAGAGGGAAAGGGGGACAAGAATGGACCATATAAATACTAGTAGGCCATACGTGCCCGAGAGAGAGGGAAAGGGGGATAAGAACAGACAATTTTGTCAATAGTGACTAATTTCAATCAATATTTATAAGTGTCATATTCTCATTATAATGGTAGAAAAAATATAAATGTAAGGATAATTTCGTCAATAGAAAATATAATAGTAGACATAAAAATATATATAAGGGTAAGGATAAATTTTGTTAATCCCGTTATAATAGTAGAGAAGATAGAGAAAGTAAGTGTTAAGTATAATTTTGTAAGTGACAATTAATTCAACGTTAATAAGGGCCTATTTTTCATTATAATGGTAAAGATATATATATATATATATATATATAGCCCATTACCAAAAACATCCTCAATACAATAAGAAATTTACAGAAAATTTTGGATAGTAATCTCAGTGGGAACAATACTATAATCTAACTCAAAATGAATACAAGATACCTCTTCACAACACCCAATGGGTATCCATCCAATCTTCAAGCTCCCTACTAACCTAACAAATGAGGTAGTAAGTATGCAAAAGGATCAAGCTATTATAAATTTTATAGCAAGTAAAATATAAAATTTGATACCACTAACACGACATAAGTGTGAAAAATGTTGTTGCCACTAGTTCCAAGAAAAATAATGAATAAGATTTGTTTTGAGGTTTGTAGAAGAAATGAATCAAACTACTCATGTATTATGTATAATTAAAATCAGAGTTAGATCAATATTTTGAAGAACCAATAAAAAAAACTACAAAATTTAATATATTACCTTAGTGAAAATTCAATTCAACATATTATGCAATTTTATTGGTGATAGCCACTGACATTTTACCAATTCCTATTTTAACACATGCTTCTGAGACTACATTTAACACTAGAGGAATAATACTTGACCAATGTAGAGTAGAGTAAACCGGGCAGTGTAGAAGTTTTAGTTTTGTTGCCAAGATTGGATTCGTTCAGACGATAATGATTCACTAGATATGTTAAAGTTAGATGTATTAAAAGACGATTTAGATAATTAAACATAATGTAGATTGAATTTAATTTATTAGAAACTAATTATAAATATAATAATTACAGTATATATATTTCACTCAAGATTTTTTTTTTGTACTTTGCTTGTTGCCGGTCCTAAGCCCGAATAAAATATGCAAGGTCAACTAATCACTGCTCAAAAAAATTCAATAACTCATACAACTGAAAAGTTTCTTTCGCTCCTCTTTATGCCCTGGCCTTTGAGGGCAGGTCTTAGGCCTAGCTAGTTCAAGCCCTCTGAGGGCTATGGCCTCACTTTTATAAATGAGGGCAGAGCCCGGTAAGACCTAGGCCCTGCCCTGGCCTTGCCCTTTGATAGCCCTAAGGCCTATGAATTTTCGAAAGCATAGTCTTCGTCCACTAAAACCATAGTTGTAAGGAAGCTACGTATAAGGTGAAAAACTCGCTTCCCAGGCTCACTTTCACTCCTTCCACCAAGTCTCATTTAATGGTCAAAAGGGGCTATGTATATCTTGAAAGTGATGGGATAGACCTAAGTATCATTGGATTGAAATCTAAGACTGTAAGGCACCTACTTCTTCATAAATATCTCATGTATGATAAAATTTAAGATAGGATTGGTCATCCTAATGTAAGGGGAATGAGGCACCTATATCTCTTTTCGTTTCTCATTTCCTAAGGATTTTTTGAGCCTCACTTCTCGATTTCGCTTCTCACTTTGGTAACTATGATTAAAACAAATCTCAAAAGCAAGTCAAAGAGGCATCCAAATGAACTAACCTAAGGATACTTCACAGTAAAGAAAGGTTAAAAACAATAAGTCTATTGGTGAAATCATGAGCCCTTAAATAATAGTATAATCAACATATACTACAATCTCAAAAACAGTATGCACATTTATGAACTTAGTGAAAACCTGGAAGGGCAACCAATGCAAATAGGCATTCGATGTGAAGAACCAGCCAAGATGATAAGCTGCACATGGTGAAAACTCAACTACTATGAGCAAGAATGAAGAATAGCATCAGAATGAAGATGGTTGCAATGAGCAAGAATGAAAAATAGCATGCTAATTAATAACTTGAAAAGATAGTGTACCTGTTGAAGGATAATTGTACTCCACAATACCATCATCCCTGCAAGTCAATTTCCAAACAAAAAAAAATATCCCTGCAAGGCAAACAGGGATAGGGCCGATCAAGAATCTAGTCTGTCAAGAACAGAGCTATGCCAACATAACATACACTATAAGACAGGATTGAAGGAATTAAAAACAAACGGGAAATTTATAACGCACCTGATGTAGCATGTTGACACTAGGCTTCTCCATGAGCTTGATTTTTGTTCCTATTTCCATGTCGGATAAATTCAGATTACTAACAATTCAAGCAAAGTAAAGAGGAACTCCTATTGGGCTTTAGTTTGTCTTTTAAATTTCCGACTTTAGTAGCTTTTAAAACATTGGTATCGTGAGTTTTGTATTTATAACAAGCCCATGATTGTAAAATGAACATGTGAAGGAACTAAAATATCAAACTTCATCTAGTTTTAAGGAACTAAAATATCAAACATCATCTAGTTTCTTACACGCATACCTGTTTGGACTTTATATTTACAAGAAAAAATATTTTGAGGAAGAAGCTTCCGAGCAAAGAGATAGTAAAGGAAAGACTAATGATAAATATCCACATTCTATTTTACATGAGCACTTAACTACATCTGGCTAATGGTTGGAACCCAAAAGAGAGAGAAGAAAACTCCTGTAATGGCCCGATGTCTCCGAGTGAACTGCATCAACCAATGTCTTTCTGTATTTCTTCTGGTATTCAGCCTTTATATACTGCATATCAATCTCGGTTCTCGTCACAACTATCCGTATAAGTGTCGAGTCATTAGTTCCCAATCCTTTCATTGCCTTATACAACATCTGCAAAGTTTTTAAGGTGATGAAAGGCCTAAAAGTATGAGACTAACAAAGATAGATCCATGAAAGTCTAGAAAGCTTCAAAAATAAGAAAAGCACACTTGTTATCCCCAACTATAAGTACTTAGCTCCCAGAACCTTTCCAAAGAAATGGCCATATGAAAAATGAAAAAAAAATACCTTTGCAAAGTACTTCCCAGGATTCTCTGCACATTGTACAATTGTCAAAAGAGCAATTTTAAAATTTCCAGATGTTTCCCTCTTTATTGCCTGCAATAATTGAATGGGTTTAAGCATCCCAAGAAGAATGTTAAATGGAGGATAGACAAGGTTCATTACCTTTTTTAATGAGTTTCCGTACATACTACGGTAAGCAGAATTAACAGAAACCAAATGTGCATTGCTTCGTTCACTGAGAATGCGGATAAAAGTCTTCTCATCAGTTCCCAGTTTCTTCTCCCCAGCTTTAAAGAGAGCTTGTGCATCATTCTCTACCATCGCTCTATCAACTTCCAGGCCTTCATAACGTGGTGTACTTATATATGCAAGCAGCAACTACACAACCATCAGCCATATTTTACATCAATATACTGAATTTTCATGATATCAGCAAACCTTCTTTTTCCATAAATGTCAAAAAGAAAACTAAAATGTTGAAACCAGTACCCAAGGAGCATTGTGTGAGTGCATCAGTGTGTGTCAGGGGGAGCCTAGACAACAATTTGGTAGATTCCACATAGGGATCTCAGACCAAAGATGAACCTAATTGGATGAACCCAATCATCCGATCCATCATGCTCTTTCAGATACATAAGAAATGACAGAAGGTTCCGATTTAAATAATGATCATACGGACAAGAACTGATCGCAAAAATCATTGGCCTAGGAGATCTCCTAAGTGGGCTTGATGATGATTCCCACCTCACTGTATGAATTATAATATGTACAGCACAAGGAGGCGTGGATGGCTACTTTAAGTTTTCATCCCTGACCTGTGAATTCCTACATAAATATACATCTAACATTCTGAAGCATCTAGTTACCAAATGATGAAAATCAAAATGGCCCAAATTATTAGCCAACATCAAGGACTATGTTAAAATATAATGAAGTTTCAACGTTTAGGATGCAAACATTAAGCATACAATCATTTCGTTTCTTTATCTTTTCCATTCTTCTCCCTTTAGGGTCCATTCTTTTGGTGAGACTAATAAAGCTTGACACTTTGCACTTTGTCATGGTAGTTGTTACAAAATTTGATTCAATCTGTCAAGGTTTCTAACAAATTAATTCTTACCATCATGGGATTTCAAGTCTTATCATTTTTTGTGAGATTTGAAATCATTCATTTTGCTCCATTTGAAGTCATACGGGCATTGCAACCCAAGAGATGAAAAGCATGATATATCTAGTTCTGAAAAGAAAATGCAAATTGTCAAATGACAAAACTTGCAAAGTACCGGACTTTACAAGTTTCAGCAAAAGAACGGACCCTAACACTTTTCCTGGTAAGATAATTACAGTTATTTACAGCAGAGCAGACCTTGGAGAGAAATTGATGGAATTTTTTCCATGAGATTGAAATGTAGAAATTTCTAGGCTTTTGACTGGTAACTAGGATACGGTAGTTTGGAAATCTCCCTAGGTGATTAGTAATATGCTGAACAGCCTAGAAGTCATTACCTAATGCGTACCAAAAGCCAATACACACCCTTGACCAAAGTTAAAAGAGAAACAAATGATGGCCACCTTTACCATTGGAAACTAAGAGGAATCACTCTTACTGATAACTGCTAATCACTCATGTGAGGAAGCAATTATAGTAACAAAGAATTCTCAGATTTTTTCAAAAAGTCCTGAATACTACGCGATTTTTTCGTCTAATGATTAATTCCTGAAACTATTCACAACTCTTTCAAAAAGTCGCAAATTTCATGAATTATCCACGACTTTTTGAAAAAAATTTGAATAAATATTTAATATATGAAATATGTTTGTTTATAATTTTCATTATTAGTAGTCTTATTTTAATATTTTTTCTTATCTTACCCATTCGTTATCCATTTATTTCAAATTTTTTGTATTTTGCCAATTATTTGATTATTTTTTCTGAATTACTAGATTACTTTCAGAATCTAGAAATGCATCTTGACCCAATCCAAATGAAAATGGCAGACCAAACACAAAACCTGGAACACAGTCAACAAATCAGTCTGCACGCCTACTATTAGTATAACATTTCCATCATGTAAAGCTGAAGTAGTCTTGGATGTTGTCATGTTATTATCAAAACCACTAACCAATTTCTAAATCATTCAACTAAAAATGTGTCATAAAGAACTAGAATTGACAATTCCTGAATCAGTTATACATCATATATATATTCCGATTCCGCTTAACTCAACTACCTACATCTTAAGGTGATGGAATGCATTTCTGATATCTTTAATGAGCACAATAAGAGTTCCCTCAGCAATTAGTGATCTTTTTATTCCCAACTCTAGTTTTAGATCATTATTTTACCTCTGTCAACGGCCTCTGATAGATGGTTTACTGTGTAGCTAGTTCAAAAACTCAACAAGTCAACTCAAAACTCAGTCGAGTTACTCGATTGATGTTTCGAGTCGAGTCGCCTCAAAACTCGAAGGAGACACTATTTGGGGAGTTACTCGGATGACTCGGTCGAGTCACAGAAGGGTATTTTTGTTATTTTTATTTTTTAAAACCTAAACTCAAACATTACACTGTTTTTGCATCAGATTTTTTTGCGTCTGCAATACCAGCCTACTATGGGTTAACTTGGTTTTTAGGTTGTTTGAGACTGCAAAACTAGCCTATTTTGGGTTATTTTAATCCAGGTTTTTCAAGTTACTTGTGGTTCGATCTTGGAGAAAATGTCAATAAATTGATAATTTTCTAATTGGTATATACGTATATATTCCGGGTTGGACTGGATCGAGTTTTTTTCCGAGTTACTCGACCTGACTAGCTTTCAAGTCGAGTCGAGTTTTCAGGTTTTTGAACCATGTTGTGTACTTTAAAAAATTTTCAGATTGTGATCTTGTTAATATCTAGTGAAGCCAAAAGCTCCTAACTAGAAAGACATGAAAGAGAGCTTCTTGTGTCATAGATGTTGGGAATTGGGATTATGTGTTGGTTAGTATCCTTGCCGAACTTATTTCTCACTAGCCCAGCCTCAATGTAGCACTGTAGATTAGGCCATGCCACCAGTTAATAAATTGCGAGTTGTGAAGCATTTAAGGGATTACAATGGCCATATATCCTAGATACTGACTATGGAATGAATTAGTTATTGACTCCCTTGCACTCACAAGCAATTAAGGCTTTATGCCCTCTTGAACTTAAACAAAGTGATTTTTAGGGCCTCCCTGTTGCTTCTTCTAACAATGAGTTATACTACCATGTAGTTCACAGTCAGATCTTTAATCCAACTTCTTCAAGTATCCATGAAAAATTAATTAAAAATGCACATTCACTCAATTCAATAACATTGTGGAAAATACAGAACAAATGTGTATTCTCAAAGTTACAAAATAAAAATGGTTCATATTCTATACAAATGTTTACAAGTTGCTGAATGACAGTAGAATGGTTCATGCCATGTCTTCTACATCAGTGTTCAGACACCCATAGAATGGATACATTGAAAGTAATAATTGTTGTATTACAGAACCCAATTGTGAAAGACATCCATGAGCTCTCCAAACTAATGAAAAGAGATTTTAGCAAACACATTTTAGGAGAAGATATGGCCTTACAGTTGAATGACAGAGCACAGTTCTTGACATCTTGTGATTGACCCATTCAGCACGAGCTTTACAAAACTTTTCTAAAGTTACAAAATTATGTGAAAGACATAATTCATTTTACATTGATGTTATAGATCCTAAAATAAAATCCATTAGGGAATTTATCATTTATGTTGATTGCAACAATATGAAGGGTTCAACTTTAATATTAATTGTAAGAGTATTCACTCAAAATTTTAATGAAGAACTCTTCATATTGTTGGTTGCAACAATATGAAGGGTTCAACTTTCATATTAATTGTAAGAGTATTCGCTCAAAATTTTAATGAAAAAATCTTCTACCAGTCCACTCTGCCTGAGCATAGGAGAAAGAAATACCTAAACCAGTTTGTCGTGATGATCTACCTTATTTCCCAGAATCAGACCCACAGGATATTGACGCTCATCTAATAATGTTGTTGGCAATTGATACTCAATAACAACTTGATGATTAGAAATGGAAACAAACATGTGTGTGTGTGTGTGTGTAAACAATAAGAAATAGATTAGGGAAACAAGGATACAACTCAGCATTTGCTAAAATCCAGGACAAAAGTATCCCATGCAACATTGTAATAGCATGACTTTATTTGAATTTATGATGTTCATGTTAATATTTTTCTACATATTGTACAAATTCACAAAAGTTTTTGTATTTTCCATGCCTTTACAGCTAGAGCCTTTATAAATGTCATCTATATATCTCTACAAACAAGGATTCTTGAATAGTCTTGAAAAAAACGAAAATACACTAAGAGGGCATTTGGTAACTCTAAACATTAGAACTTATTTGCTTTTAAAAAAAAATAAGAGCTTATTCTAAAATAAGACTATTTGGTAAATATCTATCCCAACGTCTAAATGTTCCAGCATAGGAGGTTTTACCTCAAAATTAATAAGTAACCTCAAGGTTAATTTTTCTTTCAGAGCATATTGTGCTAAAGTTTTCACACATGCGCATATGATTCAATTAAAATAAACTTTTATGACCTTAATACTTTTTGCAAGTGCCTTTTATGTCCATAATACTTTTTTAAATGTCTATTCTATCCCTCCCATTGCAAATGCCCCTCAAGTATGTTTTACGAAACAATATAATAATAATATTTTTCAAAAATAAAAAGTGGATTTTACCAAAACAAGACTTAAGATAAACAACTCTTATTTTCTAGATCCAATCTAAATAGCTCTTCTTAGATCAGATAAAAGTTGCCAAACGCCTCCTAAACTAAAGTTAAATAGTAGCTTACAAGTGTCCATGCAATATTTGATAGCAAAATCGTGCAGGATGTATCAAATCATGGTCCACAATGCATCCATGATCACTTATTTGTGAAATGGTTAGTCACCAATCAGGGATTGAAGAATTTGATGTGAAAAGGTGCCTACGATATACATCTCTGAATATACTGATTGAAAAAGTGTCCATTATAAGCATAATTGAAGTTTTAGGTATAATTTACAATAGAAGCAAGAGTTGGGCAACTTTAATCATGATAGAATCATGAAAGAGAGAGCGAAAGAGGGATGACCTTTTTGTGATCCCCAGAGGCTTGATATTCGATATCATGCTCGAGGTAAACACCAAATTTTGTGTAGTATATTTGTTTAAATTGTTGAATTTGGGATGGGGTACGAGAACATATTACTTCAGTAGCAGCTTGTAGATTGATTATGTCCCCACTTAATGCCTGCCTCAATATGGTTGCATCACGTCCCGCTGGATCATGCATCCAGAACAACACTGCTCTCTGAAATGGAAAATAGATAAATGCATATGAATGAGAAAAAATAATCAACCTTCACTATTTAACTTTTTTATTTTGCTGTATTGCCAAGTTAACAAGTGATTTTACTTTTGCGAACAGAAAATTACATGCAATCAATTGAAAATGATATATATCATAATTAAGAATTAGTATTTCACCACGACAGTGGCAATGAAAGGATGCATGAATGTTCAATTGATACCTTGATGTTTCCACTAAGCTCTGAAGACAGCCGTTTGGCAAGTTCTTCAGAATACATGGTTCTGTACTCTTGTTGGATGAGGGCACGCTGTATTGCATCACGATGGGAAAGAATATTGACAACTACTGTAGTGTCACAGCCTAATCCTGAATAAACATCATCAAATAGCAGATGTTTCAAAATAAAAAAAACTTGGTTAAAAACAGATAATATTCTGGATAAGTTATTATCATATAACGTTTAAATTACAGAACATTTGATAGTTCAATCCTAAAATTACAGCAACTATATATGATTTATCACTAGAAATTCAGAGGTCCCTTGCCTAGTAGATCATTGTACAGTTTATAAGAGACATGTCGGTCCATGTGGCCTACATGCAGGGGAGTAGGGCCACTACTTGATTGATCCCATCTCGAACTCCAACAGCTTATAGTCAACCCGGTCTTATAATTATAACCCTGTCATTTGTCATCTTGTTTTCGAAAGTTGGAAAATAAGGAAATTATTGCGAGAATGTATAGATCGGATGGATACATTTATCTAGTTCAGCTTATTTTTTGTGTTGGGGCTCTATTAACTAGAACATTAGAGACTGGAAACCCCCATTCTAAACAGATACACAGACACAGACACCAATGTTGCACACGAGTGTTGTTGTCGGACTTGGATACAAGGTGTCAGACACAACGAACCCGAATCAATAAGATTCAGAGACGAGAGAATATTTTAAAGTTTTAATTTTAAAAATTATTCTACTTACAGATATTATATGAATAATAGTGTAAAATTAAAAAAATAATTAAATATGAAAGCAAAATTATTACAAACTGCAAACAATATAAATAAGACTAAAATTAAAGCAAATAAACTAATGAAATAATGGACATATACTAATTCTTATCTCTCTCTCTCTCTCCCCTTTCTTTTCTATTATGGGATCGATCATTCATCCTATTTTTTATCTGTTATTTTCCTATGGAAAACATGTAGAACGTGCTTCTTCCTCTCTTACCCTACCAGCTTCTTTTATTTATGATAAGAACTAGAAAGAATTCGCTGGAATTTATGTTAAACAGTTGCATGCCTTTTTGTATAATAAACACTAAAATTTTATGGGCATCAGGTCTGTCTGTATCTAAAATTCACAGATTCTTCTGATATGAGTCATAACAGCCACGTTCGAGGCATGTTTGTGTCCACACGTTTTTGGACATGGCCCATGGGACACACTTGTTGTCTTATAGAATCCACGCAACATAGACACACACGCATAGTCGCATACAATACATAATTCACACACATCTGAAGGCCAAATTTAATCTAGATCAGACTATTTTTTGTGTTGGAGCTCTATTAACTGGGACATCAAAAAATGGAACTCCCTCACCCTAAACACACACACAGAAACAAACGTGACCGCGTATATAAATGCAAAGATGTAAACAAAAGACTCTCAAGATTATAATGTATCCTAAAGGACCTTTACTAGATTATATTTACGGCATAGATAAGAGCAAGATCATGGACTATTCTATAGTATGAGGCAAGCTGTCAACTTACTTGGCTAAGTAGAATTGACAGGGCCAAGTGAACCATCATAGAAAATAATTTATGACTTTTTTATGCCGTGTTCTCCTTCTAACTATATTTCTCTTATAAAAGGCCTTTCACAATTCTACCATGAACCAGTTGATTGAAGTATGTAAAACCTCTAGTTACCAATAATAAAATATAGTAGATGAGCGAATATAAGCAAAGATAGTTTACTACACAACAATGGAATGTTAAAATAGAAAAAGAAAACCATCGGTTATATCAAAAGAGAGTTGATATAAGTGCAGTGACAAACTCGGGAAAATGTCGGGCAAGATATGAAAAATTATAAAATAAGATTACTAATTATGAAAATTATAAACAAATATATTTGATATATTAGATATTTATTCAGGACTTTTTCAAAAGTTGTGAATAATTGATGTTTCAATTATTCAGGACTGAATAATTCATGTTTAATTCACGAAATTCACGACGTTTTGCAAAAGGTCGCTATTTTTTCCACAAGACGAAAATACTTCATGCATTAATCATTTGACAAAAAATTCGGGTATTATTCGGGACTTTTTGATAAAATCAGAGAACTTTGTAACTATGCCTATAGGTAAGCAAAGTATCAACCCCGTCACAGAAGGGATCAACCAAGTTCCTCTATGTACTAATTAAATCAACATGTGTCTATAACCCACAAAAACTTGCTTATGTCATAACTGACTTTTATGTGGTGAAGAAGATCCACCTGGATATTGGTTCAGACTTGGTCTAGTTCCAGAACAAAATTGTAGTTTTTAGCAATGAAGTATATACAGATGCAAATCAAGCTGGACCAAACAAAAAAATGAAGCCAACAACAGTATTATCTACTAAATTCAAATGGAAAAGTAGAAATGATCTGCTGTTGAGAACAAGAGACAAAAAAAAAATAGTTATGGATACAATTAAATGTAAATTTGCTTGCTCAATGCTCAGCAAGATAGAGGTTTTTTTCCAAATAAAAGGAAGTTTGAACAATCAAATTATGCACTGGATTAATCCATTTACCGTGAAGAACTTGTAGAAAGTATATGATCATAACTCGTACAAAAATCAAGATTCCTATATGGGGAAAAAAAAAAACTTTAACTAGGAAGGAAACATGCAAGTTTTGAAGGGCTTTTTTTTTATAGAAATTGAATATCGATAATTCTTGGATGAATGACAATGACCCTGTTGAGGGTTTAAATAGATAATCCAACTATCCAAGACTCCTAATTTGGAAAGACAACCTTGAAGATAATCCCACTCTTCCAAAGATAGTAATCCCAGATTGTGATTGTGATGAGATAATCATCTTACATTTTTTCCTCTTATAGTCCCCTTCAAACATATGGGGATTGAAAAATCTCCAAGTGTTTGCCACTAATAGAAATCTGCTTGACACTTTTTGATCTCCGCTTGATACCTTTGATCTTCATTGCATGCTTGGTTGAGTGGGCCAATCTTACTTGTTGATGGATGTAGATGAATCAAATGGGCCTCTAATGAGCCAAAAGAAAGGTCTCTATGGACCCAAAAAAAAAAGCCTAAAGGGGCTTGGAAAGTAGGGAATAATGGTCCTAACATGGCTCAATGGCCAAGAAAATCAACCTTAATAAGCTTGGACAGGGCCTCCATGGACCTAAAAAATTGGTCTCTATGGATCAAAAAACATGACCTTGATGGGCCTGAATTGACTTCGTGGGCCTTTAAGACAGCTTTGAACACCCCATTTTTACACCCTTAAACTTATTTTATTTTAATTTTGTTTAATTTCATTTCTAATTGCAAAGTCCATGTTTTAGTGTTGGCTTATTCCGGTGTCAAAACAAGTGAGTCTAGGTGATTAGATGTGTATCTTGTGTCATTGCCTTCAAGCATTCACAACAAGTGAAAGTTGAAGACCGAAGAAGATTGGTTGAAGACTCGGTTGATCATATCCTTCGTTTCACTCATATGATGGTAAGTGACCTAGATACCATGTTACCTTAGGTGAGAATTGACTTAAAATAATTATAACATGATACCTTAGGTGGAAATGGTCTTAGACTAATCATATGGACCCTAGGTGATGACATATGTAGCCCAAAACAAGTTTAAAATTCTGAAAATTCTTAAAACAACCAAGGTTGCTTGTAGGTGGCATATCTCCCAAACCGTAGCTCGGATTTTGCTCCATAATATATCAAATCGACCGCGTCAAAAAAATCTACAACTTTCGTGAATGATGCAAGAGCTAAAAATGAAGTTGAAAAATCGGGCTTGCACCTCAAGGTCGACCCTGAACACTTTGGGTTGACCCTGAGTCTCAAAAATAAACTATGGGAAAAATGGGCAGTGAGTGGAAAAACCCAAGGTCGACCCTGGAAGACACTTGGGTCGACCGAACTTCACTGTTGGGTCGACCCAAGTGACCCCAGGGTCGACCCTGGTATGGGATTTCATTCCTATTTCGTTTTTCTTGCCTATTTTGGGTTTTAGCAACTTCTAGACATGGTTTTAACTTCTCTATATAACTAGAACCATTCTTGTCCGAAAATTGGGACTTTGGGAGTGTGTTGAGAGCACTTTGAGGTATCTCTAGAGTTCATTAAAAACTCTGGAAATTATTTTTTCTCCTCCCCTTGTTAGTCCTTCTTTCATCCTAGAGTTCGCAAGCCAAAAGTTTCATTATAGCTTGCTTGGACTTTTTCATTAAAGGAGTCCTAGGATTTGATTTTAATCAAACCATCAACTCTTTCTGGATAGAAAAACTTGGCCGGAGTGTTCTGGAGCCTTTGCGAAGGAGATCGATCCGAGAAGAATCGTGGATGTGTGATTTGGTTGGTGGAATCTGAAGCCGTCATTGACGGAGATCGATCGGAAGATCGTGGTTGTTTTCGAGACCCAAAGAGAAGTACGAGCGGATGCAGTTGATCACGAAACTTGTGAGTACGTGATGACATTTCGAGGCGTGGGAGACTAAGAACTGAAGGATCGTAGTGTCGAGTCCGAAGGAGTCAAGTTCGAGTCTTTTAAGTTCTTGTTGACTTTGTCTTGGTGATATCTCTTGGCTAGACTAGGTCCCGTGATTTTTCCTGGAAGGGTTTCCATGTAAAAATTGCTTGTGTTGTTGTTTGCTTGTTTCCCTTATTCCGTATTTTAAGTTCATCATCCCTTAGTTAATAACTTAATTGTTAAATACAGAAAATGATAGATAGACTTGTAGGGAGACATAATCATCCCCTTGATTTTGTGAGTTCTCAACTCAAACCTTAGATTTGAAGTTCATCGAATTTTTTCAATTGGTATCAGAGCGGGTTCACTATTTATTAGTGTGATCTTGTCTAATATTTTCGGTGAATACGAATCTTCAAAGAGAGGGAGGATCCATCTCTTGTCCCCCATTATTTGATGGGAATAATTATGTCTATTGGAAAGCTCGAATGAGAGCGTTTCTAAATTCATTAGATGAGAGAGTATGGATCTCCATTGAACAAGGTTGGACCTATCCAACAAAGACCATAAATGATCAGACCATCCCTAAACCTTCTTTTGAATAGACCAATATAAAACTTGAAAGTTGTAGATGGAACAATAAGGGTCTTAATGCAATCTTCACTGCTGTCACACTAGAAGAATTTCAGCGTATTTCTAAATGTGATACTTCGAATGAGGCATGGGTCATTCTTCAAATTACCCATGAAGAGACTACAGCTGTCAAGATCTCCAAACTTCAAATACTGACCTCTAAGTTTGAAAAGTTGATGATGGATGATAATGAAACTTTACTGAGTGACATTGTCAATTCTAGCTTCAATCTAGGGGAAAGAATTCCTTAGTCCAAAATTGTTAGAAAAATTTTGAGATCTCTACATGAGAGATTTCAATCGAAAGTTACCGCTATCGAAGAGAGCACAAATGTTGATGCTCTCAAAATCGAAAAGTTAGTTGATTATCTCCAAACCTATGAGTTAAATCTGAACCCATCTAAGAAACCAAAATCTATTGTCTTGAAATCCGTCAAGGAATCCATAGATGGTTCAGATGATGACTCTAAGGATGATGAAGAAGAGTTGGCTTTATTTACAAAGAAATTCATTAAATTTTTGAAATTTAATAAAAGATTTAATCCGAAAGGACAAAAATCTTTTGAGAAGCCTAAGTCCAAGCACTCTGAGAACAAGAAATATCTTAAAAGTGTGAACAAGAAATCTCAAGGTGTTCAATGCTATGAATGTCAAGGCTAAGGCCATATTGCCGTTGAGTGCTCTAATAAAAAAAGATTTAAAGGCAAGGCAAGGGATGACAGTGAATCTAAATCTGAGAAATCAAATAGTTCTTCTTGTGAGGAGACTAGGAGTTATGTGGCCTTCACTACATCACTAACTGGGATTGAAGAATCTTCTTCAAATGCTGTGAGTAACCAACACTATAGTGATGGTGAGGAGGATGATAAGAGTCAGAATGACTCAGATTCTGAGGGAGACCTCGAGGCAACCTATGATGAGCTATTTCAGGAATGCCTAAAGCTGAAAAAGATTCAGTTTTCCATGACCAAAAAGATTAAATCTATTGAAATGGAAAGAGATGTCTTAGACCAAGTGGCTTCAGAGTTAAAAGCCCTTGTGTCTCAGCTTGAGGAAGAGAAGGCTTCCCCTCCTTACCAAGACTCAGCTTTTTGAATCTAATTTGCATGTTTGTCTTGATGAAAAAACAAGTCTTGAAATCAAGTGGGCCGATCTTGAACAAAATCAGAGGTGTGGAGATGTGAAGGGAACTCCATCCACCTCGAACACTGAGCCTAGTGCTGAAAGGCACCCTCTTGAAAATAGGAAGGACCCTTTAACTCAAAAATTCATTCCTACATGTCATAAATGTGGAGTGAAAGTCATATTAAGCCTCGATGTCCTAAACTTCAAAGAATGCTCAATCATAGTTCAAGAAACCAACATAATTTTACTAGGAATCTTCAAAGGAGAGTTCAGGTCCTAGTGGAGAAGTCTAGGAGTTTGTGTGAAGATGTAATGAAAATTGCTCACAACCTTAGATAGTGGCATGGTCATGACACTCCTTATGCTAGATATAAAGGAGGTAACGGGGAGAACCATAATGCTCATCATAATTCTAGGACTCAATCCTGGAAAAGGAGGAACAGGAGGAAGAACCAAAAGGTCGTACTTACCTCAACTAAAACGGTTAGAGACCAAAGGGTCAATCAAACTGCTAAAACCGTTTGGGTGAGAAAGGAAGACCTGAAGAGCTTCACTTAGCCTGTGCCTGTCATAGCTTAGGGTGTGTTGTTAGTGTTCTATCTTGTCCTAGTGTTATGATGTTTGTTTATACTAGTAGTTTTTCTTTTTACTAGTGTTTATTTGCTTTTGTCTGTTTTTCTGTTTCATTTATTTTGAAAAATCCAAAAATATTGAAAAACTATAAAATCCAAAAATATTTTTGTCATGTTGTCTTTGTTTGACTTACATGATCTGCATTCCTTGTGTAATCTTTATTTCTATACTTGTCCAGGGTTGAATATGAGTTTGTTGCTGATTGAGGATATATCACATTCATAGTCTCTTGGTTAGACTGAAAATTAGACTGGTTTTATCTTGCACAGTTAGAGACTTATTCAAGTGTGTATGTTTTGCACTTTCACATACACTTTGATTGATTCTGATAAGAGATCTTGAAAAGGAAAAATCTCTTACATGCCACGCGTCTGTAGCTACTTAGCTGGTAGAGGAATGATAGCAAAATTCCACCTATGAATGAGTCTGAGGGGGGCGAGTGTGCACCCTGAAATAAGCTCCGATGATAAAGTCAGTATAAGGCACAAGCACATAAACATATGAATATAATAGTATAGAGATACTTATCGTGAGGTCATTGAGCATATGCGCTTGAGGACGGGCACTGATGTTGTGCTCTAGAGG
Organism: Tetracentron sinense; assembly: GCA_015143295.1. Lineage (NCBI taxonomy): Eukaryota > Viridiplantae > Streptophyta > Magnoliopsida > Trochodendrales > Trochodendraceae > Tetracentron > Tetracentron sinense. The sequence goes on along the minus strand of CM026560.1, from coordinate 19,281,435 downwards.
ATGAGCTGTAGAGAGGTATAGGACGCAGCTCGAGAGGCACAGAGGATGTAGCTCTTGGTTGTCTACGTTGTGCATCAGACAACGAGTACGTTGTGCATCTCACAACGGACAACGAGCTCGGCACTATTCACAACAGACAACGTGACAACGGATTTGGCACTATTCACTTCAGATAGCGAGACAACGGGCTCGGGCACTATTCACATCAGATAGCGAGACAACAGGCTCGGGCACTATTCACATCAGATAGCGAGACAACGGGCTCGGGCAATACTCAGACAACGTATACATAGTGCATCTGACAACGGGTACGTTATCCAACAGACAACGGGTACGTTATTCATCAGACAACGAGTACGTTGTACATCTCACAACGGACAACGAGCTCGGCACTATTCACATCATCAAGCACAAGTTCAAGTATGATTGCACTCAACAGATGATCAATTGCAAGGTCGTGCAGGTGACAATGTGACCTGAACATTTCACCAAGTAAAACATCAAATATTGACAAGGTATAGAGGTACCACTTATGAAGAACATCAAGCGGACATGACCATAATAGATTGTGAGGCCATAGAGAGCATCAAGTGGCCGGAGAATACCAGAGGAAGATGAAAGAATCAGGTGGGTGGCCGCCTGCATAGCCCTTCGGAGTAGGGGTGTAAATGACTCAAGCTTCCCAGATCTCCTTCTCCTTCTTCTTCTTCTTCTTCTTCTTCTGCATTTCTTTACTTTCTCTCTGGCCTTTCGCCCCCTCCCTCTCTCTAGAGATTCATACTTATCTATAAGCATATGGAGTCATCATGACTTGTGTAGTCATGATGAGGTCACCTGTCAGACAACACTCAAGTGAGCCAGCACATAGCCCAAGTGGGCTTATGTCAGCTAAATTGTTAAAATTTGTTAGAATGAGAAATTCTTGTTTTACCCCTTCTTTTTACTCATTTTTATGAATTTTATCCCTTACAATTAGCCCCTTCTCGGTGCCTTGGACTTCGTTCGAGGTGCCGAGAATATATAATGGGTAAAATTCTCAAAGACGATAGCCTACATGCTGCACAAACAAACAATTTAACTTGCTCCCAAGTGCGTAGAACACGAAAATGAACATAGATCAGTAATACTTCTAAAATGAATCATCTTTTTTACTTCTACGCTTGTAGGGCATGGACATATTATGAGATAACAGTAAATGAGCACGAAAGCGTCATAACGTAACACATCATAAAACTAGGAGAAGAGATTAAGCATATTACTAAAAAATTTGCAAGGCATAGAGCACGTAAGAGTGCAAGGAATGTATGAACACTTTGGTCAAAACACTTAATGCAATTGCTAATAAGACACTATGGTATAGAGCACGGATGTTTGGCAAACGTACTTTAAAGATAATAAGAAGCACCGTAGTGTAACACATCGTGAATGTAATCTGATAAATGATATTTCATATGAAGAACGTATGGTGACTCGTGGTGGGACACCATGCTCAGAGGTCATTGCATTAGGATAAGCCACTGGTTTTGCTCAGATGACAATGCCTTAGGATGAGCCACCTGTGTCCCATGGTGAGTACCCTGTTCAGATGAAAAATCATTTGATGTTGCAATGCATTCAAGACAGTTCACCAAACACTTGATAAAAACACTAGATTATTAACTAATGAATAACTTCAAGAAAGAACGTATGTAAAGATTCAAGGTGAAAGGATACCATAAGAATACCGTATGACGTGGCACAGATGATAGGATGGAAGAGGGCCGCGGACCGAATGGCCGAACCCCTAATGTTGTGGAGAGGATGTGTACCGCTAGCCCCTAATTTCGTGAAGAGGACATTTGTTGGCTATTTTGTTCATATTTCCCACAGACGGCGCCATTTTGAAAGGGAAAAATATCTTACATGCCACGCGTCTGTAGCTGCTTAGCTAGTAGAGGAATGATAGCAAAACTCCACCTATAAATGAGTCTGAGGGGGGGCGGGTGTGCACCTTGAAATAAGCTCCAATGATAAAGTCAGTATAAGGCACAAGCACATAAACATATGAATATAATAGTATAGAGATACTTATCGTGAGGTCATTGAGCATATGCACTTGAGGACGGGCACTAATGTTGTGCTCTGGAGGATGAGCTGTGGAGAGGTATAGGACGCAGCTCGGGAGGCACAGAGGACGTAGCTCTCGGACAACGTATACGTTGTGCATCGGACAACGTATACGTTGTGCATCTCACAACGGACAACGAGCTCGGCACTATTCACAACAGACAACGTAACAACGGATTTGGCACTATTCACTTCAGATAGCGAGACAACGGGCTCGGGCATTATTCACATCAGATAGCGAGACAACGGGCTCGGGCAATACTCAGACAACGTAGCTCAGACAACGTATACATAGTGCATCTGACAACGGATACGTTATCCAACAGACAACGGGTACGTTATTCATCAGACAACGAGTACGTTGTGCATCAGACAACGAGTACGTTGTGCATCTCACAACGGACAACGAGCTCGGCACTATTCACAACAGACAACGTGACAATGGATTTGGCACTATTCATCAGACAACGTGACAACGGATTCGGCACTATTCATCAGACAACGTGACAACGGATTCGGCACTATTCATCAGACAACGTCATCAGACAACGTGACAACGGATTCGGCACTATTCATCAGACAACGTGACAACGGATTCAGCACTATTCACATCATCAAGCACAAGTTCAAGTATGATGGTACTCAACAGATGATCAATTGCAAGGTCGTGCAGGTGACAGTGTGACCTGAACATTTCACCAAGTACAACATCAAATATTGACAAGGTATAGAGGTACCATTTATGAAGAACATCAAGCGGACATGACCATAATAGATTGTGAGGCCATAGAGAGCATCAAGTGACCGGAGAACACCAAAGGAAGATGAAAGAATCAGGTGGGTGGCCGCCTGCATAACCCTTCGGAGTAGGGGTGTAAATGGCTCAAGCTTCCCAGATCTCCTCCTTCTTCTTCTACATTTCTTTACTTTCTCTCTAGCCTTTTCGCCCCCTCCCTCTCTCTAGAGATTCATGCTTATCTATAGGCATGTGGAGTCATCATGACTTGTGTAGTCATGATGAAGTCACCTGTCAGACAACACTCAAGTGAGCCAGCACATAGCCCAAGTGGGCTTATGTCAGCTAAATTGTTAGAATTTGTTAGAATGAGAAATTCCTGTTTTACCCCTTCTTTTTACTCCTTTTTACGAATTTTATCCCTTACAGGTCTATTTTCCAATCTGTAGGTGTATGTTTTATCCCAAAAATGTGACCTTGGATGACCAATCTAGAATGACCATATTGTTAGTCATCCCCATTTTGTGTATCCTCCATAAGCAAAAATTGTTGCAATGAAAAAAGCTACCTACTGGGCTAGTGTGAAAGTTACTATTGGATGCAAACAGTATGAAATGGCTACCTATGCGGACAGTAGGTATCTATCTGGGTCACTAAAGTGAAAGACCCTACTGCCAATAGTCAGGACTACCTACCTAGATAGTGTGAAAGTCATCATTGCATAAAAAGATATGATCAGATAAAGAACATCAAAAGAAATCTTACAAAGATCGGAGGTATTTGACCAAAAGCAAAAGAAAAATAATGAGTCAAATAAAATGGATAAAGGAGCACTAAAATGTAAAAAAATCAGCATATCTGGATCTAACTAGGTTTGACTTCTAAGATTTATGTCTCCGAGAGTCCCCTTAGTGGTTAATCACATATCCTTGGAAAGAGAAAGAAACTTTGATCTAGTATCTTGTCAGACCACCATTACACACATATTGCTTCACTTTTGAACTGTTCACTAAATGTGACTAAGTGAATTCGCTATGTTTTAGCATTCCATGAGATTTAATTAGATGTGTATCCTCAGTCGGACTAACTAACCATGTTCTTCATTGGATTTGTAATTTTAAATTACTACTGCTTGGAATGCTTTTGATGCATGTTTGTGTGGCACATGATATTGTTTTTGTGTTTCCTTATTAGTTGGCATGGGCTTTTCTAGCTTAGGTGCCCTGATTTTGATGGTGTCCTTGATCTTAAGGGGAGAAGATCAAGTTGAATTGTTGAGGGGGAGTTTATACTTTATATTGTTATTTTGTTCCCCGCTCTTTAGTCTCTGCATTGTCTGTATTTGCTTGGTTGTATTATGTTTGTCTTGATATTACACATGTGTTGAATTGGTATATTCTTTGTGATATTGGCTTCTTGATTACCTTTGGCAATTGTGCCAAAAAGGGAGAGAATGTTAACGTATTATTTTCTCTAGTTCAGTACATTCCTTGCAATACCTATGTTTATTTATTTCCTTATTTCATACATGCTTCACTGGGTATTTTGTTTATGAGCATGTGCAGGTCCAGGGTTGCAGCAGACAGATTGTACTTGACAAGAGCTTCAGTGTCTTCATTTAAGAAGATTTGTCAATTGGTGTCATGTAATAGTGTTGGAGTCATGTAATTCCCTAATTCACCGTTTTGATGTGTTTGGGTGAATTTGTGTAAAGTCATGTACTTCAGTTTGGTTTTGTCATGGAATTGCCAAATAGGGAGATTGTAAAGTCCATGTTTTAGTGTTGGCTTATTCCGGTGTCAAAATAAGTGAGTCTAGGTGATTAGATGTGTATCTTGTGTCATTGCCTTCAAGCATCCACAACAAGTGAAAGTTGAAGACCGAAGAAGATTGGTTGAAGACTCGGTTGATCATATCTTTCGTTTCACTCATAGGATGGTGACCTAGATAACATGTTACCATAGGTGGGAATTGACTTAAAATAATTATAACATGATACCTTAGGTAGAAATGGTCTTAGACTAATCATATGGACCCTAGGTGATGACATATGTAGCCCAAAACAAGTCAAAAATTTTGAAAATTCTTAAAACAACCAAGGTTGCTTGTAGGTGGCATATCTCCCAAACCGTAGCTCGGATTTTGCTCCATAATATATCAAATCGACCGCGTCAAAAAATTCTACAACTTTCGTGAAGGATGCAAGAGCTAAAAATGAAGTTGAAAAATCGGGTTTGCACCTCAAGGTCGACCCTGAGTCTCAAAAATAAACTATGGGAAAAAGGGGCAGTGAGTGGAAAAACCCAAGGTCGACCCTGGAAGACACTTGGGTCGACCGAACTTCACTGTTGGGTCGACCCAAGTGACCCCAGGATCGACCCTGGCATGGGATTTCATTCCTATTTCGTTTTTCTTGCCTATTTTGGGTTTTCGCAACTTCTAGACATGGTTTTAACTTCTCTATATAACTAGAACTCTTCTTGTCCGAAAATTGGGACTTTGGGAGTGTGTTGAGAGCACTTTGAGGTATCTCTAGAGTTCATTAAAAACTCTGGAAATTATTCTTTCTCCTCCCCTTGTTAGTCCTTCTTTCATCCTAGAGTTCGCAAGCCAAAAGTTCCATTATAGCTTGCTTGGACTTTTTCATTAAAGGAGTCCTTCTAGGATTTGATTTTAATCAAACCATCAACCCGTTCTAGATAGAACAACTTGGCCGGAGTGTTCTGGAGCCTTTGCGAAAGAGATCGATCCGAAAAGGATCGTAGATGTGTGATTTGGTCGGTAGAATCCGAAGCCGTCATTGACAGAGATCGATCGGAAGATCGTGGTTGTTTTCGAGACACAAAGCGAAGTACGAACAGCTGCGGTTGATCACCAGACTTGTGAGTACGTGATGACTTTTCGAGGCGTGGAAGACTAAGAACTAAAGGATCGTAGTGTCGAATCCGAATGAGTCAAGTTCGAGTCTTGTAAGTTCTTGTTGACTTTGTCTTAAGTGATATCTCTTGACTGGACTAGGTCCCGTGGTTTTTCCCGGAAGGGTTTCCACGTAAAAATTGCTTGTGTTGTGATTTGCTTGTTTCCCTTATTCCACATTTTAAGTTCATCATCCCTTAGTTAATAACTTAATTGTTAAATACAGAAAAGGGTAGATAGACTTATAGGAGACCTAATCATCCCCTTGATTTTGTGAGTTCTTAACTCAAACCTTAGATTTGAGGTTCACCAAATTTTTTCACTAATTTTATTTTTAATCTTCATTCTCAGAGAGAGGGAGAGAGAGAGAAGGCCTCAAACCCAAAGTCTAAACCCTCATGCAAAACTCATGCCCAATAAAGCCCAGTCCTAAAATCCATAAACCAAGTCCAACAAAGGGTTTAGACCCTAGTACCCAAGGCCCAATTGCCCAAACCTTAACTTATTTTATTTTATTTGAACCCTAATCTCCTTAGAGAACAGCCGTCCTCTCTCCCTCTCTCTCTCCCGATTTCTCCCTTCTCCCTTATTCTTCGTTTGCAGCAGTAGCTAGCTCCCCTTCCGCCTAGTAACAGCCCACCATCTCTCATTTCAAATCCAGTAAAGAGAGAAAGAGAGTCATGCATCCGGCCACCACTTTAGGCCACCTCTCCGTCATCGGCGATCTCCCTTGTTCCCTTGGTTCATGCCTTAGAACATCAGATCCACCATCATGGCTCCATCATCATCCCCGACTTTCATCATCGTCGGCCACAGTAGTTATACCATCACCATTCGGCCCAACTGGCAGTAGCTCCGCATCTCACCCTTATGGCCAGCGATCTCCCCATGATTCATGCCTAAGATCTACAGTAGCAGCTCTCACTCCAATCACCATTCAAATAGGTGATCAACCTCTGATCATCCTCTGATCTCCAGCAGCTCCATCGCAATATCAAGATCTCCATCTCAGGTAAACTCACTTGATATTCTCAGTTTCACTCTCCTGAGCTCATTTCTTTCATTCTATTGCTCCCATCTAAATCTAGAACGCTTTTATCTTTTGTATTCTTGTATGTTGATTCCACTTCGTTTTGTTTTCTTTGTTTCTCAGATCTAGATCTAGATTCGAGTTTTTTTTTGTTATCTATCTCAGATCGGAAATCCGACAGTATAGAGATCCAACTCTTTGTTTAGCTAGCATTTCTCTAAACCTGGCCACCTTCACCGCACCTCAGTTGCAACTTCGACCAGTTCTTGGTCTCTCCATAGCCTCTGTTTAGGTTGGTCTTTTCTCTCCAGCTGGATCTCATCTCTTTGTCATTAGATATCTCTAATTTTATTTAGTTATTTATTTATTTTCATTTCTTTTTTATTATTATTTAGTTTAGTTTATTTCAGATCTGTAGAAGGGAAGAAGTTCTACCTGTGATCCCTTCTATTCTTCTTTATTTTTTATTTTACTTTGGATCTATATATTTAAGTGTCTGAGAGGATAGTTTTTATTCGTTTTTCTTCTATCGGATCACCAGAGCAGTCGCCACCATCGTTGATCTCCCATCAACCATCGCAGGTATGTTTCTTCCCCTGTATTATGTTTTATTACTATTCTCATTACTGTTGTAATTTTCGTGTGGCCAAAAATCTGAGATCAAGCCTGGATCTGCTTGCTTATGGCCTGGTTTTGTTCAAAACTTGAAGTTTAGGATTCTGGTTTTGTTCAAAACCAGGACATAACAGTCTTGAGCTCCTTCCCCTTTGTTTGTTTTTAATGATCTAAAAAGGGGGAGTTTTGGATCTCATTTGAATCCCTTGGGCTTTTTGTTTCGGGTCGAAATTAGTGAGCTAGAGGCCTATTGTTGAGGCTGGTTTCTCCCGTGGGCCCCTTAGTCCCATTAAATCTTTTGGGTCTACCATATTTGACCTAGGTGTGGGCTATTGAGCCAAAGCCAATTGACCAACTTTCATTAGTGGTCAATGTGCTTTAGCCCATTAGTTTCATTTTGGCCCTCGTTGTTTTCGAACTATTTTTGGGCCCTAATTAATTTGTTAGTAATATAATCCATGTGTACAATTGCAAATTATAGGATTAGGCCATTAGCTTCTTTTTCCTTTTTGCCTACCTTGGGCATCTATTTAAATAACCAAAAATTCAAAAAGAATCAATCTACCGTAATAAATGAACGCCCCCTAGCGCTCCCCCATGCCATGAGCACCTAGGCACGCTACCAAACTCCGGAATGAGATTTCATAATCTCAACTCCGCTTCCCTCAACTCAGGCATGAGTCATAACTATCAAACACTCCAAAACGAGTCTAAAATCCGTCACAACCCCGAACTACTATCGGGTCTGATTCCGTCTACTCGGATAAGTAGGCAACCCGAACTAGGGTGCGACCTCCCCCACTTAGGATAGAATTTTGACCCCTCTTTGTGCTTGATTTGCAAACTTTTAATCACTTAGGTAATATTAGTAACTTTGGATGTTTGGCTTAGACCTAATGACTAGGTAACCATCTTAGGATGGGGGTCTCGAGATGCCTAACCCCTTCCCCGGGACTATAAGCACCCAATTTTTATACTCTTCCTTAACCATAGTTAATACCTTTTAACCATGGTTATCCCAACTGATTCTAGTCAAACCCTAGTCAAGCCCTAAACCCTAGGCAAACCCTGATCAAACCCTAGGCCTAACCCTAGGTGAACCCTAGGCCTAACCCTAGTCAAGCCCTAAACCCTAGACAAACCCTGATCAAACCCTATGCCTAACCCTAGGTGAACCCTAGTCAAACCCTAGGTCTAACCCTAGTTAAACCCTAGTCTAACCTTATGTAAACCCGAATTCAGCCCTAAGGCCCAATATCAAGCCCAGAACCCTCTGTGGGCCCAAACATGGGCCCACAGGCCATTCTAGCCCGTTAGAGTGGGGCCCACTGCAGGAAATTTAAAAATTTTGATAATAGCGGTAATGACTTTACCGTCATTACTAAATATGGTTTCTGCTACAGTACCCACAGGCCAATAGGGACAAGGTGTGGCCTGTTTTAGCAAAAGTTTGAGAATGGCGGTAGAAACTCTACCGCCATTGTTGTTTTTCTGCAAATACGCGTGCTGGCACCCCCCTGAACCACTATGCTCCGCCCCCTGGGGCCAGGGGGTTCTCAACTCCTCTGATATCCCCTAAACACCCCTAGGTCTCCCTTCAATCCTATAAAAGCCCACCTCCTCCATGGATTTAAACATTCAAAAACACCTATACCAAACCCCTGTTGGGATTCGGCCAGACCTGCCCCCATCTTCCTCAACCCTGTAGTCCATCCTCAGACCTCCCCAGGCGTTGCCTCAGGCCACCCCAGTCTTCCACCACCACATATCTACCTCCCCAGGCAGCCACCACCGTGTGCAGACCCTCATCCGCCACTGTTGCAGCCCAACAGTAGGGTAGGCCTCCCTATCCTTTTGTATAGTTCTTGTTAAAGCATTGTAAGGGACCTCTGGTCCTATTCCAGGGGTCCTATATTTCCTTTCTCTCCTGTTCAGCAATTGCAAACCAAGGATAGGGGTCCCCTTTGTCTGTTCGTAGACATGGGGGAACCCCCTTGAGGTTATCATCTTGGCTCAAGGCCACCTCACATGCATGGCCACTCCCCTTTGCTCTCTGGGTGACCCTCAATCCATGAGGGATCCCCTGTGATAAGCCCTGGTGCAGCCCCTAGGAGGGAAAACCATTTTCTGGGAAGTGTCAGGAATGGCGGTAATCTCAATACCGCCATTCCTGGGGTTCTTGTTTACAGCAGCATTGCACCCATTTGGGTGGGGCCCTGATCCATTCCAGGGCCATAGTTGGACCCCTCTCACCTTGGCCTACCTTCCCTAGTCCTTCCAGGCCCAACCCAATAGCTTAACCGTGGTTAAAACGCACCTAACCAAAGAAGTCCAGTAATGGCGGTAGATACTCTACCGCCATTTCATTATTTCATGTGCAAAATGTTCAGACCCACTTTGGGCCCACTCCAGACCACCTCCAGGGCCCACCAAAGGCCCAGGACCTTCCTGGCACTTCCCTCTTCAACCCTAGGGGTCCAGCACCCCATGGTTTAACTCCTAACCCAACCTACAGACCTGCAAACCATGGTGAAATTTGTTTCTGTAATGGCGGTAATCCATTTACCGCCATTGTCAAACTTCTGTGATTATAGGCTTTGCACAAGGCCCAGACCTGGTAGGAGGCCACTCAAGGCCCTGCTATACCCTCTGAGCCCATTCTGACCAGACCCTTGCCTTTAACTGGAGTTAACCTAACCCCGATTAACTTTTAACCATGGTTAAGCACCCTTAACCCTTAGGAAAAATCTGGAAAATTCTCACAAATTCTAAAATATTGTTATGTGTCCAAAATGTTATTGCTTTGGCCTCCTCACCATGGTTAGCAACCCTAACCATGGTTACTTTACCCTTTTAACCTCGGTTAGCAACCTTAATCTCGATTGAATCAATTTTGGCCTACCGGACCTAAATCCCTTAGCCAACCGGCCTTCACCATTGGCCTACCGGGCTTGAGCATACCTCCCTTAACTGTGGTTAGCAACCCTAACCTTGGTTAGTTTGACCTAGCCCCGATTAGCAACCCTAACCTTGGTCAAACTTTACCTTAGCCTACCGGGCTTCACCTTTGGCTTACCGGGCCCAAACCCTAGTCTACCGGACTAATCCTAAACCTATCAGGCTTAAACCATGCACTTAACCAACCTCTGTCAACCAAACCCTAGTCTACCGGACTAGTCCATTAGCCACTCTTGGTGCACACACACACACCCTCTAGCCTTGGCACGGGCCCATGTGCCAGAACTATGCTCGGTCTGACCTCACCTTATGAGTACGTAGGCAACCCAACCCGAGTTCGACCCTAGTTAGCTTTTCTTTCTTAGATTAGTATTATATTAAACACTTAGGCATTTGAACAATATTAACTTTAAATTGACTTAAACCTACGGAGTAGGGAACCATTGCAAAATGGAACCCTCCGGGTGCCTAACACCTTCCCCGGACTTAACCGAACCTCTTACTCTAATCTCAATCGTAGACCAAGACCTTATCCAAATCCCGGAGACTTATCCCTTCTAAATGAATAGGTGGCGACTTTAAACAATACAAATCCCGTGTGATTTATTTTCAGGGTTTCGAAACCCGTGCTCACAAAGACTTAAATGGCTCTCTTACCTAGACTACTCTGGACTTGGATCTCTTACCTAGACTACTCTAGACCGTAGGCCCCTTATCTTGGACTATCTCGGGATCCTGGTATCCCTCCCAAAAAGCAAGTGGCGACTCTTTTCTTTTTATGTCATTTGAGCGAGTTTATCGTCGTTCCTTTGCTCTGGGGCCCAACTCCAAAACTTAGTGCCAAGGGGGAGGAAAGGCGGTGAATTTCCGTGCTCACAACAGCCTTTATGGGCTAAAAAAGATAGAAGACCTTTGTGAGCCTAGACATAAATGTTTTGTTTTTTCATCAACTAGAAAGAAGGTGAAGGGAATTTTTCAAGCGCGGATTCTGACAAGTTTGCACCTTCTTCGGTAAGTGCGAGAGGGGCATTAACAGCAACAACTTAGGGGGGAGAGTTTGGGCAACATTGATAGCAGCGTCCATTGGCATGAGATGGTGGATTTTCTCCCGAGGAGCTAGAGCATCACTGACTGTAGGCATGATCCTCAACTTTATTTTGTGTTATTCAGAAAAACATGATCCTCAAACATTATAGCTTCATAGTTCTCAAGTATTTGTAGCTGTGCATTCGGATTTGAAGGGATTCTTGCCTTGGCTGTCATCCCACACCTATTCTCCTACTCAATATTCTTTTTGTAAAGTCATTGAACAAGATCCCATGATGGAGCAGACAAGTCATCCATTGGAACTGTCATCGTCCATTATGAGCAACAAACACTTACAACTATGAAGAACAAGGTTACAATAGCACATTGAATCTTTACAATCAAATATGCGAAGATAAGGGAAAACAATGGGGTGATAAATAAAAAATATTTCAAGTCGGACAGGTGACGGCGATGCCATTTGTCGGAAAAATGTAATCAAACAAAAGGATCAAAATTAGCGGCGGAAGGGTTTATATAGAAAATTATAGATATTGAGAAGGAAAGATATCCTCCATAATCTAATCGTAATCTCAATCAACCTAATTCATACCAATCTAAATCTGAGTACTAATCTAAAATTATCTATGAGATCAGGTGTACCTCATAGTTATTACAGTTTTTCTAACATAATATTTCTCTAATACTCTCCCTCAAACACATGAAGATCGAGATCTTCTTGGATTTGTCACAAGTCAAGTATTCTTCACCTTTGATCTTTCTCGATTTGTTGGTGAATAGTTAGAACATCCACCATGCTCGGTGGTCACCGTCAGTCTGTCCATCTCTATCACATCCCGCTCATTTTTATGAGTCTTTCGAAGCCGGTGGCCCACTAGATCAGGTTGTCATGATCTTCTCCCAAAGCACATAAAGTATGACCCGCGATTTAAAGAAACTCTCGTTGGAGAGGTCTTCAATAAATGTAAAGAAAAGAAGAGATCGTGGGAGCATAAGTATGAAAACTAGAGGTTGTAAAGGTATAGAGGGTGATAGTATTTTTTTTTAAATCAAAAGTTTCGCACCCGATGGATGGTGAAAAGGTCACCAAAGGGTCGATGGCTCTTGTTTTTCTTAGGGTAATCCAATGTAGTCAAGGCATCTAGGTAATGCCTAGGTAATTAGGCCTAGTTAGGCGTTGTCTAGACGATGCCCAGGAGATAAAATAATATATATATATAACAATTCAAACCTCCTACGGGTCAACAATAATCTAGGCAAATAAACATTTAATGTTGTAATGCTTGAATATAAGTTTTTTTTTGCTAAACTATTAGTTGATTTTTTGTCCTGTAGATAAAAATATTTTTAAAGACTAAAATATGAGACTTTTTTTTACCGGACTTTTGAGTTTTAGTAATATTTGGTTATCATAAAATTCATGAAATATTAAATTTTGATAAATAACTTAGCATTTGCAAAATAAAATTTTGACAAAGGCACTAAAAAAGCGGATTTTGTTCTTGAACAAAAAAATTTACTTTTTATTCTTTAAGAATTTGGATCTAAGATAATTTTTATTAAATTCAAATGAGGGTTAAGGGTATAATGTTATTTACATATAAATATCTTAAGTAAATAAAAGTAAAGTGTAAAACCATTTACTTAAATGGTATTTTTATGTAAATAAATTGTAAAACTGTAAAGTAGGCTAACTGTTAAAAGGTCCAGGTGACTACCACCCGCTTAAAGAGGTGCCTAGGTGGTGACAGTCCAAAACCACCCAGGTAACGCCCCGGTGACGCCTTGACTACACTTGGTAATCTAGAAATTATTGTTACCATACTCAGGAATCTCGTTCTTGGGAATTTTGAATGTGGAAAATTCATTGAAGATTAATTTCTTACATTTGTAATTTTGGGTTTTACTGAGTCTTTTTTTTTTTTTAATTTAGAAATAAAATATATGAAAACGTAGAAAAAAAAATTAGAAACTTGAAATGTTGAATTCAATGAATATCAAGAGTCCAGATTCTCGTTAAAGGTTCATAATCTGAAAACAGTTATTACATAAATTGTGAAAATCCCTTCTATATTTTAGAAAAAGGGTTGAATTTGGAGAGAGAGGAACAAATCCATGCGATGTAATTGAAACGAAATAAAATCAAAAAGCTTCAACAAAAAGAAAAAAAAAAGGGGGGGGGGGGGCAGTTGATAAAAAATTAGTAAGAAAAAGACATTGAATCAAGCACATGAAGCAGATTAGGCTTGAATTTAGAGAGAGAAAGAAAGGAGTGAAAGAAAAAGAAGTTACCCTTGAAAGCGCGATGAAGTTGGATGGCGTCGTCACGAGGCAAAGTAGGAGGCCCCGGTGGAAGTGTTAGAGTCGACATCTCTCTCTCTCTGAGAGATCTCTATGCAAACCAGGTACGTATTTGAATTGAAATTTGGAAAGGCTTTCTCTCTCTCTCTGGGTCTGGGCCCTCTGTAAATAATGGAGGCTTTCAGGACCATATATTTGAATTGAGCAGCTCTCCCGAGGAGGCAAGCAAAGAACAGCCAGTCACGGTCACTGATGGACGGACAATTTTATAAGAAAATATGTTTGTTTTGGTAAAACTCCATTTCGTTTTTGCAAAACACACAACTGTTTTTTTTTTTTTTCAAAATTAAAACGTTTTAAACACGGGCGTACCCTGATTTTCCCGAAATTCCCACTCTATCCTTTTATAAAATAAAACTTTGATTTAATGTTTTATTTTAATTTCCATCTGCCCCTTTTGATCATCTATCTATTTAAAGGAAAGAATCACAGCCAATCGTAGAGTTCAATCACACCTGCAGGTTAAGACATGTCCCTTTTATCTCCTATTAACTGTGGTTAACTCCTTCCCCTCGCTTTCACGTGCCACTCGCTAGTAAATAATGAAAACATTTTGAAGATTTTTTATTGTTTTACTTATTTGTATCCTTGTCCTTAACTTGAAAGAATTAGTCACAGGCTCTCTTTTTTTGTCGTCCAGTTGGTGGATTAAACTCTATTATCCACTGTGATAGATTGACCTCCAAACCTCCAATACGTGAGGCTCATAATTAATGAGCACCTTTTCCCCTAACCCCCCCCCCCCCCCAACCTTTCATTACTCTTCAACCTCTAGGGTTTCTACCTGTGTCCCCGTGTCACTGCCAAAGCTGATCTGAGTCGCCAATCCTACTGGCTAGCTTGCTTCACTTTCTCCCTCTTTGAGTCTCAATCAACTGTTCTTAAACTAATTCCAGTACAAATTCATGTAAGCATGGAACCTTTTAATGGTGTTTTTCATGACTTCTTGTAAGGCAGAATCCCATCCCCAATGATGTATAGTTAGAAATTTATAAATAACTTTTTGACCATTTGGTGTGCTCTTAGAATATATCACCATTTAATGGTGTATAATCAGTAAATTATAAGTTTGGTGTTTAGTAAGAAAATGTTGATGTGCTCGTAGCAGCACTCTTTTTTGTCTTTTACTCATTATGACTGTTCATGCAAGTTAATATCCGTTTATTGTCGTTTATAATCGTTTATTGTCGTTCATGACTGTTTATTGCCGTTTACGACCATTTATTGTCATTTATGACTATTTATTGTCGTTCATGAATGTTCACAAAAAAAATTTATTTAAAAAAATTAATATTGTTTTATTTAACTTTTATACCAATTTATAACCGTTTATGATCATTGCAATTCAAAATTTGAATTTTCGACTATTTTCTTTATAAATTCAACAACTTCAGCACTCATTCTCACACACATTTTTACCAACTTCTCAACTCCATAATTTCTATTTCGATTCTATTCTTGTCCATGGAGGGTCATCTTGCGATGAATATACTTCTCTGACCCTGACCCCAACCTGCCCCCAACTATAAATTGGAGATATTGGTCGTAGTTGCTTTATGACAAGAACAATCTGATGCAGAGAGAAAAACGAGACCACGTCATGGTTCCATTCAAGGTCACGCAACTATTCGATGTGATCAAGTTCAAGGCTACAAAAGACTCTACAACTATTATTTTTTCAAAAACCCTGTATACTCTCATATTCAATTTCGAATGAGGTTTCGAATGAGCCGACCTCTTTATTGGATCTATATCAGTTGTTATTAGATCTATTGGATCTCTACCAGTTGTTATTGGATCTCTACCAGATACTCTTCTCATTACTTTCCTTAAATTGATCATATCCCATCCATCAAGGGATTGTAACAAACTATAGCCAACGTCCCTTCAATCGAGGACTTGCCTCACTGTATTTTCCTAATTTGTTTCCCCTGTATCTTTATTTAAACAAACACAATCAATAGAAAAGTCAAGACATTTATCTTATTCTAGTCTTAGCATGGTATCAGACTAAGCACGTGTATCCCTTAGCAACAAGACGCGCTTTATAACGTTCGATGGAGCCATCGGGTCGATGCTTGGTTTTGTAAACCCATTTACAGCCGACGGATTTCTTACCAACTGGTAGAGTGGTGACAGTCCACGTGTGGTTTTGCTCTAGAGCACGAATTTCAGCAGCCATAGCCTCTTTCCAATGAGGTAATTTCACAGCCGATGTAAAGAATGTGGGTGTGGAAGATGAGCTAATAGCAGCAACAAATGCATGATGATTTGAAGACAAGTGAGCATAAGACAAGTAAGAGGACAAAGGATGAGCCGTACCTTTCTTCGAGGGAGGAGATGTAGTAGTTAGAGGGTGGGCGGCAGAGCAATGATAATCCTGGAGGTATGATGGAGGTTGCGCAGCCCGACTAGAGCAGCGGGGGGCAACAAGAGTAGGGGTGGGTGAAGAGCACGGAGCAGGAGAGGGATGGTCATGATGTGGGTTTGGGGCAGCAAGTGAGTTGTCAGTGTGAGGAGAGGGGGAATGTGAAGGGAAATTAATATCATCAGGAGGTGGTAATGGGAGGATAGGTGTGGTGGTGGGTTGATTGTGAGGAACATCTTTATATGGAAATATATATTCATGAAATATTACATCTCAACTAACATAAACAGTGTTTGTTTCAAGATCATAAACACGATATCCTTTTTGTGCAAAGGGGTACCCAATGAAGATGTCGGGCTTAGCTCTTTGATCAAATTTTTGGCGGATGGTTGGGTTATGGGCATAACACAGGCATCCAAACACTCACAAGTATGTATATGGGGGTGCAGATTTGAGCAAAACCTCACGAGGACTTCTCCCTGATAGGAGAGGTGTAGGTATTTTGTTAATGAGTTAGGTGGTGGTAAGGATGCAATCTCCCCAAAAATGGGAAGGAAGATGAGCTTGAAAATTCAAGGCACTGGCCACATCGAGAATGTGTCGGTGTTTACATTCTGCCACCCCATTTTGTTGAGGGGTGTGAATGCAACTGTGTTGATGAATTACACCATTAGATTTAAAAAAAATTCTGCATATCGGATGAGAAAAATTCTGCACCATTATCAGTGCGGATTTGCTGAATTTGAGAATGATATTGAGTTTTAACTAAAGCAAAGAAGTTTTGTAGGAGAGCCTTAGTTTCAGATTTAAACCTCATTAAGAAAACCCATGTACAACGGGAAAAATCGTCCATAATGGTGAGAAAGTAATGTGCCCAATGCGAGAAGTAGTGCGATAGCCGCCCCATATGTCGCAATGAATTAAACTGAAAATGCAAAATGTAGATCTAGAACTATGCGGGAAAGATAAACGAGTTTTTTTTGCCAATGGGCAAACATGATAAACACATTTATTTATTTTAATAAACGAAAAAGAGCAAGCCAAAGCTTGCAAACGAGAATGAGAAGGGTGGCCGAGACGTCGGTGCCATATGTCAAATGTGGATGATGAGGAAGCAAAATAGGCGGATGGTCCTTCCAAGAAATAGAGGCCGCCCCTCTGTTTACCCACTCCAATCGTCCTCCTTGTTGATTGGTCCTGAAAGATGCAAAAATCAGGATAGAAAGTAACAACAAAGTTAAGAGACTTGACCAATTGATGAACAGATAACAAATTATGTTGGAAGTCAAGCACATACAAAACATTGTCTAAGTGCATGTTGTCATTTAAATGGACTGAACTAATATGTGAAATAGAAATTGTATGACCATTAGGTAGCATGATTGGTTGTAGAGAAGTGGCGTGAGAAATAGTAGTGAAAATGGTCTTAATACAAGCCATATGGTGAGTGGCGCCTGTGTCAATTACCCAAGGAG
Organism: Tetracentron sinense; assembly: GCA_015143295.1. NCBI lineage: Eukaryota > Viridiplantae > Streptophyta > Magnoliopsida > Trochodendrales > Trochodendraceae > Tetracentron > Tetracentron sinense. Next base: position 19,263,823 of record CM026560.1, on the reverse strand, counting down.
ATGGAGAGGAAACAGAAAAACAAGCGATGTTACCTACTAAATTAGTCATGGAAGGGGTAGCACCTGCTGTGAGTAAGGTCAAGAGTTGTTGGTATTGCTCTTGGGAAAGAGGTTATGGCTGCTGAAATTCGTGTTCTAGAGCAAAAACACATGTGGACTATCACCACTCTACCAGTTGGTAAGAAATCCATCGGCTGTAAATGGGTTTACAAAACCAAGCATCGACCCGATGGCTCCATCGAACGTTATAAAGTGCATCTTGTTGCTAAGGGATACACGCAAACTGAGGGGCTTGATTACCATGAGACATTTGCCCCCGTGGCAAAGCTAGTAACAGTCAGATGTCTGCTCGCCATTGCCTCCATCAAAAAGTGGCCACTTCACCAGCTTGATGTCCACATTGCCTTTCTTCATGGTGATTTAGAGGAGGAGGTTTATATGAAGATACCTCCTAGTTTTACAAAAGCAAATCCCAACTGTGTTTTTCTCCTTCACAAGTCTCTTTACGGTCTTAAACAGGCCTCTCGCAACTGGTTTTCGAAGCTGTCATCTTCCCTTCTAGCTCATGGTTTTGTTCAATCAAAGGCCGATTACTCACTCTTCAGTAAGATGTCCGGTTCTCAACATGTACATGTGCTTGTTTATGTCGACGACATTATTATCACTGGGAACAACTCCTCTGCAATTTCAGACCTAAAGAATTCTCTTCAACAATGCTTCCACATTAAGGATCTCGGACAGCTCAAATATTTTTTGGGTATCGAAGTTGCCCGGTCTTCTAAGGGTCTTTTCCTTAGCCAAAGAAAATACACTTTAGAGCTCTTACAAGATGCTAGCTTGTTAGGTGCCAAGTCCGCTGAATTTCCAATGGAACAACACCTTAAGTTATCCTCTGATGTAGGTGTTCCTCTAGCTGATTCATCTTCTTACAGAAGACTGGTGGGCCGATTGATTTATTTGACAATTACTCGCCTTGACATAGTATATACGGTACATATTTTAAGTCAATTTATGCAATAGCCTCTACAACCTCATCTTGATGCTGCTCTTCGCCTGTTAAGATACTTGAAATGCACTCCTAGACGGGACATTCTCCTCTCCTCATCGAGTGATTTACAATTGTCTGGTTATTGTGATTCAGACTGGGCCAGTTGTCCTATGACTTGAAAATCTACCACCGGCTACTGTACCATGCTTGGTGACAGCCTCATCTCCTGGAAAACAAAGAAACAAGCTACGGTTTCCCGCTCCTCTGCTGAAGCCGAGTATCGAGCTATGGCTCTTCTCAGTTGTGAGCTCACTTGGTTAAAGTACCTTCTCTCCGACCTTGGTATTTTGCATGATCAACCAATCAACTTATTCTGTGACAACAAGGCAACATTACATATTGCCGCTAATCCAGTGTTTCACAAGCAGACTAAACACATTGAACTAGATTGTCACCTCGTTCGTGAAAAGATCCAATCTGGCCTTCTCCGCACAGCATAACTCAACACATCAGACCAACTTGCTGATCTTTTCACCAAAGCTTCGGGCCGTGATCGTTTTCGTCTCTTAACCGGCAAGTTGGGCATGCTCAACATCCATGCTCCAACTTGAGGGGGAGTATTGGATCTATATCAGTTGTTATTGGATCTATTGGATCTCTACCAGCTGTTATTAGAACTCTACCAGCTGTTCTTCTCACTACTTTCCTTAAATTGATCATATTCCATCCATCAAGGGATTGTAACAGACTATAGCCAACGTCCCTTCAATCAAGGACTTGCCTCACTGTATTTTCCTAATTTGTTTCCCCCGTATCTTTATTTAAACAAACGCAATCAATAGAAAATTCAAGACATTCATCTTATTCTAGTCTTAACACTCTTTTTCTTAGAATACAGTCTACAGTAGAGGCTTATGATCCGTACTTTGTCCTAAAAAAAGATGCAGTTGGACACCTTAGTTTGTCATCTCTTTAAAAAGTCAATGCTGCAATGAGGATGTTTGCGTATGGAGTAGCGGCAGATGTTGGTGAAAGTACATCAATCGAAAGTTTAAAAAGATTTGTTAGGGGTGGTTGAAGTTTTTGGTGAGGAGTACTTGAAATCATCAAACAATAACAATATTTTTAGACTGTTATAGCTCAAGGTGAGGCATGTGAGTTTCCTGGGATGTTGGGGAGCATTGAAAGTGGAAGAATTGTCTAGTTGCATGGAATGGTCAGTATGAAAAGGGAGGCCATCACGATCCATCGATTATTCTTGAAGTCGTGGCTTTGTATGATCTTTGGATATGACATACTTCTTTGAGTTATCGGGATCTGATAATGATATTAATGTGTTAGAACGATCTTCTTTATTTACCAACCTCATCCAAGGAGAAGCACCTCCAGCCAATTACTCAATTAATGGTAGTGACTATATAACAGGGTATTATCTTGTCGATGATATAAATCTCCCATGGTCAACATTCGTAAACACAATTACATTTCCACAAGAGAATAAGGACAAATATTTTGTTGCAGCTTAAGAGTCGGCAAAGAAGGACGTCGAGCGAGCATTTAGAGTGCTCCAAGTGCGATTTGCAATTGTTCGTAGACCTTCTCGTTTTTGGGATCTTCCAACACTCAGAGATATCATGAAGGCGTGCATTATAATGCACAATATGATAGTTAAGAATGAATGCGATGTTCACATACCTGACCTCAACTACGATGTAATTGATGAAAATATTGGGTGTTGCATGAGCATACGGAAGAACTATCGCAAATCATTCAAAATCATCGTCGCATTCGGGATAGAGGAATACATTATCAACTTCCAGTAGATCTTATTGAACACTTGTGACAACTTCAGGGGGGTCGTATCAATGTCTAAAATACAATAATCATAACAAATAATGAAAAAAAAACTAGTCTTCAAACACCACCAAAGCCTCTATGAAGAATTTGTATCTTAAGGCGACTATAATATTCTTGGGCATCAGGATTCTTGTATTCATCGTCATTATTCTCTCATCTTCTACTACTTATTTCTATTGTTGTCTTTCTTCTTCTAGGTTTAGCTGCCTTTTGATCAGCTCCAATTTTTATGCATTGGTCTACATTTTTTCTTCAATTGCCTGCAAGTATACTGCATCATTTTTCTTTTTCGCTTCCATCATTTCTCTTAAAAGATCCACAATAATAGACGTTTTTATGATTTTTTTTTCGTGATCTCACATCTTTTGCTTCTTAGAATTCCTGTTTGGTGGTCTCTACACAAAATCAGTGTTTGGGACGTCGTCCTTCGCAAGATTTATAGGACTCTCTGGAGTAGAAGATGATGACATGCCGGAAAAGGATTTCACAGCCTTGCCTCTAAATGATAATTTTTTCTTACTAATGTCATCTAATCTACTTCAGCTAGAGTCTCAACAGATTCCAACAATGGCCAAACATGAATTTTTTTCCAACCGTTTGTTCATATAGTGCTTTTACATCCGTCATCTGAAAAAATACTAATCTTAATTACATACATGCAAAACAATGATAATCAATCATAGAATTGACATTTATGTATATTTAGGTTTACATTATCTTAGTTATTCTCTCTATTTGGGTGCATATTTTCAATTTAAGATTGCATGTTGAATAGTCACCCGACTTTATTGTAGTGATTTCTCATCCCGATCACTATCAATTTTCTTGTACTGGTGGAAATACTATCACACTCGTTCCCAGAAATTGTTCTTACTTTGGTCGTTCCTGTGCACGTCATCCATACTGATGTTGAGCAATGTCGTCACAAGAAGAATGTCTTCTTGTACGTTGAAGCTGACACCTCGTTTTTTGTAGTGCTCTCTGGTAAAACGCTAGATTGGGAGATATGAGTAGGGAATTGCGATGATTAATCTGTAATTTGTTGAGTAAAAAATTGAGGATTCATATCGAAATTGATAATAAAAAAAAAAATACTAGAACAATATGGAAAAGTGGTGAATTTTTATTTTTTATTTTTTACACTTACACAAAGCATTGGTCTTGGGTTTATAGTCAAGGCAACGAAAAAATGGTCATTTATAGCTATTGCAAAGAGGCCTTTGAAAGAGCCGTTGGCATGGGTTCCAACAATGGTCAAAGGGGCCCAATATTTTAAATTATTTTTTTGTTCTTGAAAAACAGAAAATTTTGTCATGCAAAACATGAGGAAGCAAATTTGGCAAGGATATTGTAGTCGTTGGAGATGTTGTTATCCCACGTGGCACAACAAATCAAGTTTGCTACCTCATTTGACATAGCCGTTGGAGATGGTCTAACTATTGTAATTTATAGTCTTAATTTGAAAGAGAAAGGATCACTTCCAATTGCAATTGAATTGAAGAGAATTCAATTGCATATGTGGCAGATGGTGATTGGATGAAGGAAAAAAGCGGGAAATTCGAATTTTGAATTTTTTTTCTATAAACTCACCATGTTCCACATTAATTAAGTTGAATTCTCTTGAATTCAATTGCAATTAAATGTGATCCTATCTCTATTTGAAATTACCGCTAAGGTGTCATAAGGGTAAACAATAAGCCCACTCAACCACTCCAAAAGGGATTGACTAATGGAGGATTGTTGAATGCTTATACACCCCACAAAGTCTAGTACTCAAGTGATGTGAGATTAACAAGGGGACTATATCACCCAACCGCACAGTGGATTGATATTTTTATGTTTTTTTTTTGTTAAAGGAACACAACACCTAACACACACACGGTCGGACCTAAGGTTACCGCCACGGTTACAAATCTCTCAAGAAATATCCAATTTCTCTCGAGAAAAACCGAGTAAAACATCTAAAGTTTAAAACTCCATTTTTATTGCGATATTTAAAAAATCTCATGAGAAATATAAATTTCTCTTTTTATCTCGTATATATCGCGAGATTTAACTTAGATTTTAAAAATATCATGAGAAATACACAATGTTGTTGGTTTTATGAATTTATAATTTGTGATATTTATTACTATTTTATATAATTTTAATATATTTTTTTAATCATTGTTGAGATTTAGGCCAGAAATACTCGAAAAAATTCATATTTGAAAATCTCCTAAGAAAAACTTCAACCAATAAAAACCTGAAAATGAGATTTGTAACACTGGTTACAGCTAAAGTGCAATAAAGGTAAACTCACTCTGACCGTGTGTGTGTTAGGTGTTGTGTTCCTTTAACTAAAAAAAATTATTTGAAATTAGATGAGTACTAGCCTTACTCTCAGTCAACTCTTACTTTTACCCTCCACCAACCATTTTGTAGAGAGTGCTTTAACCATTGCAAATTGGACAAGTAGTTAGTGGAGGGTGAAAGTAGGAGTTGATTGAGAATAAGGCTAGCATTATATTCCTCTTGACATTATACTTTAAAGAGTTCTGATTAAGGTCCTCTTCCAAGCTGATCACACTAATCAAATTTCAACACATTGAAAAAGAGAAATAAAGTTAAAAATAAAATAATAGTTTTGTTGCAACGTGTCAATTTGCAATTGGGTAGTTAGTTTGAAAGAGAACTCTATGGTCTATTTTTCATTTTCCTATTTTAAATTGGACAAAATTTTAGAATTTTTATGAAAAATTAAGTGTAATATTTTAACAACGCAGCCCATGATTTTTTTTTTGATAAACGTGGATATAAAGACTCAGACTAGTCCAAGGAATAGACCTCCAGGTTTATGGTGCGTCCTTCAGCCACTGGGCTACACCCCGAGGGTTCAGCCCATGATTACATGCAAGTTTTAATATATTTTTTTGAAATGTACGCGCCCATAGAAGCTGATCCTTTCTAAAGTAATATAAAGCATAGATAAATGCTAGTGTGTCAGTAACTTAGGAAGCAATGTTTACTTTTTCCGATTCAACTTTCACTTTACAAAAAAGGAAACTATCACTTTACAAAAGTTAATGCTTTAATTACCAATTCGGCCTAAGTTCAATAATTTTGTTTGGTGTGACAAATGAGAGACTTGCCTTTTACTAATTTAACTCCAAATATATTTTATTAATTTAAGTAAATGATGTTACTTATAAAAAAAATAATTACTTTAATCAATTGCAAATTAAATAAACAAAAGTAAGTACTTATATGGTAAGAATATAAAACTTTGAATGTTGAGAATGGAGCTAACAATCCTCTAAACTTAGTCTTGGTAAATCTATTTGTAGAATGAATCATTTATCTATGGTTAATTGTTAATGTTTGTAGATGACCTCAGTCACATTCTTAAAATTTCTATCAAACCTATTGGAAGTTGTCTCTCTATGGGAATTGAACTTCACCATCCTATTTATTGGGTTTTTAGAGTTAATGAAGTAAGTGATCCTCCAACCACATTACCTAAAGGGATCTTGTATTAACCTATTGAAAGTTCTCCTACCCTCGAAAGGAATTTAATCCTAGTTTTTCTCCCAATGACTAGCATGCTTTCATCATCCAAGTAAATAGGGCCATCGAGGGGCCAAACTTGGGAGAGGTCATTATCCAAGCCTAGCACAAGCCCTTGAAGGGCCTAAACTGGCAGGTCTAGGCCCTACCATTTTTGTGCTTGATTTGGGCTTGGGTATAAATGAATATAAAAATAATTGTCATAATATTTATATTGATTTTCTTTTTAAACAACCACTGGTTGACCTGACAATACATCAAAATGAGATGGATCATAACCAACTCTTACTGCTTGCAAGTATGTGAGATGTCTAAAACTGTATTTTTATATTACTTCTTTCTTCTTGTTATTTTTCTCAAACCAATAATTGCTTATTGAAAACTTTCAGCTCAACACCTACATTTTGTGCCCTATAAAGCAACAAACCTTACTCAAATCTTAGTGACATAGCTAGCATGTCTCTAATAGTTAAATTAGTTACATGTTTTCTTGTCAATAAATTGAAACCAGTCTCACGTCATACTCTTAGAAAATTAAGATTTATTAAAAGATAATCTTTGTCACATCTCAAGGAGAGGGTGTGATGGTTGAAATATCCACCTGTTTCATTAATTAACATATACTAATAACGGGATTGCACACTAATCGTATATCGTGTAACGAAGAAAAATATTATCAGACATAACACAAGATTAATTTAAAACGAGGTTCATCTACCTTGAGGGAAAATGGATGAAAATGAGAGGAGAAACAAGGAAGCAACAATGGTGCAAAAAGGCCAATCTAGGCTATAAAGGGTGTTGCCCAAGCAAGGCCTCATCCTAATGTTAGCTGGAATTTAATTATTAACTGCTCCAATTAGAAATAATCGAGGACCTGCTCATAATAAGGTTTGAGCAGACATTTGTTTCATCCCATTAGAAATAAGGCTGTCAATTTGGCCCTCCAATGAGGGTACCCAGACCTTCCAAGCTTGCAAAATCGAGTTCACCCTTAAACCTACGACCCGACTTAGGCCAAAAATTCTAGTCTCGTTGTCATGAGGGCCGGGCTTGGGAAGCACCCTCTATAGCCCGGTTCGGCCCTCATGCACTATACATATTAATTAGTTTATATATATATATATATATATATATATATATATTATGTTTAATGTTACTATTGAAGTTATGTTGCGACCCGATTGTACTTGGAATTCTCAAAAGTCATCCAAACATAAATTTGGGTACAAGCTCATCATCAATCGATAGCATAAGCAAAAATACTAAAAATTAAAACTTTAAATTTTAAGGTCATTACATTGCATTTAACCATCATAGTAATTCATCATATTAAATTTCATACTTGTTCGTAAAGTTATAATAACTCAAAACTATGAACTATATTGTTTTACCAATACATTTTTCAGTCACAAAAGTAACAAAAAAATATTTTTGTTATTCATGATTCTTGTTCCCCTTTGTATTTGTCTTACTATACTAGATATCTACAAACATAAGACATTTGTGAACTACAAAGCTCAACACGTTACTAACATCTTTACTTGAAAACCAATCAATAAATATATATTTTTCCTACTCAAATAATGATAGTGTAATATAATCGTGCGCAAATGTTAATTGTAAACAACAAAATCATTAATTGATTTCAAGTACATTTCACATAAAACGGTTTCCTTCTTATCGACATCGTTGACTAGGTCTAGTTTGGTCTTTACGTTTCATCTTATACATAATCATAATATCATTTTCTGAGCTAGTGCAAGTCTTTTACATTCTTGGGCTTAATCTCTCATCTTCTTGGACTAAGGAGAGATGCACGAACTAACTTGTCTTGTCTTAAAGCTCACCTGTCTTTTAAGAATCGATGCCCTTCAAGGGGGATTGTTAGACGATATCCAATATATATTTGGCTCAAGCCATCTTGAGACTCACATTTCTTTCAAGGATTTTGTCCCATGAGATATTTGTCTAGAAATTTTACTTTGGTCTAGAAATTTTCACGTTGACCCAACCTGTCTTGAGACTCACATCTTGAGACTCACGTTGACCCAACCTGTCTAGAAATTTTCTTGTCTTCCAAAAAATTGTCCTTCAAAGATGATTGTCACAAAGTAAAAGCTTAACTTTTCCAACATTGTTTGTTTCATTTTAATTAAGTATTTCTTTAGGCCTTAGATTCATACAATGTACTAAGACATGCTTAACATTTAGTTTTATCATTTCCAGTTCATGTCCTAAGACACTTAAATTTTCATTTCATTACTTCCATTCTATTTATCAGATAATTATTTCATAACTTCATTTTATTATCATTTTATCTTATTTTTGTCATATGATTACAACCTCTTTAAAATGTACTTGCCATATTTTTTAATAACATTACTTCATTTAGTTTATCAATGAAAATTTGACAAATTTATTTTTTATGAATCAAACATCAAAATATCCAGAAAATTTAACTTAATCTTAATTTCAGCAATTTAGATTTTTTGTAAAAGTTACAGTCCCAAATTCATTTCTATTTCAATTCTAAAATAATCATTGGAAATTATTGTTATAAAATGAGAAATTCAGAGCTATGATTAGGTATCTTAAAATCACTTAAAAATTTAACATAGTTTGTATATCATCGTCATGTGTTTGTGCCTAAAATTTTATCATTTAACTCATTTCATACATTTTTCTAAAATTAAATAATTTGAAATAAAGAAAAAATCATAATCTAATATATATATATATATATATATATATATATATATATATATATATATATATATTATGAAATGGACCTACTTTTCAGTATGTTAGAGATCTCCTAATTTGGAACTCATGAATTTCATGCTCAAATCCAAGTTAATTAAAAAAAAATGATTTTTTTACTATCATGATCATCAATTTTAATTTATCTAACACCATTCTTTAATTTTATATTAAACTATTATTCAATTTGTCTTATATTTTGATCAAAATCAAAAGAAAGGTGATGTATCTTACACATTATTTTATGGTACTAAACTATTCTTTAACATATCTCATATTTTGATCAAAATCAAAAGAAAGATCATGTATCTTACACATTATTTTATGGTACTAAACTATTCTTTAACATATCTCATATTTTGATCAAAATCAAAAGAAAGATCATGTATTATACACTTTATTTTTACAGATTAGGGATCAAAATAGAAAAGCATATAACTTGCTTTTTTCTTATTGATTTCTTTTTCAATCTAACTTTTCTTCATTCTCTCATTTTCTCTCTCTTTTCTTCATTTCTATATTATTATTTGTTATATTAGATAAATTTCAATATTATTATTTTTTATATAAGATAAATTCCAAGGGGCGTGGGGTTTAGCTTTATATTAAGGCTCTGTTTGGTTGAGAGGAAAATAGGTGTAGGAAATCATTGCCAAGGGAAAAGTTTTCCTTCAAGTGTTTGGTATCCTGAAAGTACACTTTATTGTAGAAAACTTTTCCCACGAGTTAATATTTTCTGTGAAATTTTTTTCTTCAAATATGGAAGCAAGTTAATTCCTTGGAGAGACCCTTTTACTAAGGTCTCCAAATAAAAACACGAACTCTAACAATTTTTTTATATTTTTATATTTTATATTTTTATAATTTTTTTATGTTTTATGTTTTATTTTTTTTTAGTTTTTAATTTTTAAATAAATAAATAAATAAATAAATATATATATATATATATATATATATATATATATATATATATATATTAAAAATATTTTTTAATTTTTTTCTGATAATTCTTATATGATTTTCTGAATTTTTTTCTTCTTCTAACTAAACAGTAAAAAAGTGAAGATTTGGAAAAACAATTTTGGAAAATAATTATCTTGAAAAATTTTCTTTTCCATCCCATTTTCCGTGCAAAGAAACATAGCCTCAAGGTCATTCTCATGACCTTTCAACTTCGTCATAATTTATCTATCTTTTTTCCATAGTCACACCCTTATTTTAACAAATACTTGTAGTTTTACCATGCAAAACCCTAAATTCCAGTCTTTATTTTCCATGTAACAACCATTTTTCTCATATTTTATACTCTCTTATCCACTTAATCTCTTTTCTCTCTTGGGCGTCGCCCTCCCTCTCTCTCGTCTCTTGGGAGACTTCACTTGTGTGATGACATGTGGCACTTGCTAGGGGTGGAGCCAAGAACTTGTTGGAAGGGAGGCACATTTGGTTCAAGGGACGGGGGTTCGAGGTAGATCCTCCAAAAAAATTTTGACAACTAAGTTTGTGGATTATTTCATCCATACATTTTGTACATATACTACATGTATTGTTTCTCCTTGTTTACAGGAGCAATTTTTTCCTATTCTATAGTTATGCCCTATTAAGTAATATAATATAATTTCTTTGAAAAATTAGGGAGCAGTTGCCCCCTTCTCTAATGACTAGCACTATTAAATAATTAAATAAAATAGTTAATTTTTTTTTTTTTGAAATTCAGGAGGACAAATGCTATATGACTAATCCTTTGCGGTTATAACCAAACTCCTTGGAGTCTGGTTACAACACAAAAGTCTTTTAATTCTAGTTAACTATTTTAACCTTTAGACTTAATTTTTTTTCTTCTAGAAACCAAGGTTAGGTGGTTAAACCCTAAGGCTTAGTGAATCTTAATTAGAATCAAGAGGTTTTAAAAGGGACATGTGTTGACTTGTGGGATGTAACCGACTCCTAGGAGTCCGATTATAACAGTAGAGGATTCTAATCCTTAGTAAACTTTTTTTTTTAAAAATTCAAAGGCTAAGGGGCACCAACCATAGATCGAATCACAACCAATCGCGATTGAACTCGGGCAGAGTTCAATCACACTCATAGGTCAACACGTGTCCCTTTTAACCCCTATTAACTATAGTTAAGATTTACTAACTCTTGGGGTTCAACAATATAACCTTAGTTTTTAGAAAAAAAATATTTTAAAAATATTAAACTCTAGTTAAGAATTTTTAACCCTTAAAATTAATATTGTTTAATGTATTTTTTTTAAAAAAAACTAAAGTTATATTGTTGAACCCCAAAGGTTAGTGAATTTTAACCACAATTAATAGGGGTTAGAAGGGACACATGTTGGCCTGTAGGTTTGATTGAATTCACCCCAACTTCAATTGGAATTGACTGTGATTGGATCTCCATCTACCTCCATGTCCCATGCAGCCATGCTATACCATATAAGCCTTTTTTTTAATCAAAATTTTAGGGGGGACACGTGCCCCAGGCCCCCTCCCTTGGCTCCGCCCTTGGCACTTGCCACCTCCCACATATTAATTTAATTTAATTTAATTTTTGAACATATTTAAGCTTAGTATTGTCTATGTTTATATTTTTCAATTTTGACAGCTCAATTTATCAAATTATAACTTAATTTAGTTTAATCTACTTTGATCATGACACAATATATTATAATATTTTTAAATAATTAAGAATATGGGTAATGACAAGTTACGTATCCTTATACTTCAACCCTAGTAATATAAATATTAAGGTTGATACATTCCCATGATATATTTATCAGTATCCATGAATCAAGTTCTGTTTTGGCATACCTCAAGCCTCAAGGTTATCGTTACACTAAACTTGCATTAATATTAACATTTTATCACGCAATTCCTAACCCCGAAACATCCTAACAACAAATAAGACTTCATTTCCTTAAAATTTCTTTTACCATGAGATGGTAACATCTCTAGTTGAATGAGTAATAAAGGAATTAAGCACTTGATGTCTTCTTAGTATGGCGCTCGCTTGACATGAGAGTTCTCATTAATAAGACCACTATTTTGCTTCCTCCCATGCTGCTCATATAGTATTTTAGTTTTCTCGACTACGTTCACCTTTATCCAACTTAGGTTAGCAACCGGTGGTGGTTTAGAAAAAAAAAATTCCCATATTAATATCATCACACGTTTTTTAATCTTTTTCGATCTCAAGCTTGATTCTCACCCCGAGAGTAGAATTTGAGCTTAGTCAGTATAGGCGAAAGCTTAGGCAAACTCTGAGGGCTGGGCTTGAACAAACCCTTCCAAACTCTCATTGACAATCATAATTAAATATGAGAGGCGTGCTAACCCTACTCGCAAGCATTCCTTACATTCAACCAAAAACCAACTCATGCCGTTGTTTTCTGCCAAAGACCAACACCTATCATAATTCACTAGCGGGTGGCACGTGTGTAAACACCTAAATTTACCGCCTTTCCTCCCCTCTCAACTCTAAGTGTCAAGATAAGGTCCGAGAGTAGAGGAATAACGCTAAATTTATTTTTAAGAGTCGCCACCTACTTAGGAGAAGTAGGATCCCGAGATAATCCAAATAAGTGGGTCTACGGTCCAGAGTAGTCTAGGTAAGAGATCCCTTTAGGTCCTGGGGAAGGGGTTAGGCACCCCAGGACCTCCATCCAATGATGGTAACCTACTCATTAGGTCCAAATCAGACATTTAAAAAATCACTTAACATTTCCTAAAATTTATTAATTTTGCTAATCGAATACCAATCAAAAGGGGGTGTAAAAAAAAGTTTATTTTTGGTTGGGGTCGAACCTTGATTGGGCTGCCTACTTATCCGGTTAGTCGGAATCAGACCCTCATAGTAGTTCGGGGTCCGTGACTGTTTTTATACTCGTTTCGGAGTGTGGTCACTTCCAACTCGTGTTTGAGTTGGGGGAGGGGAAGTGGAATTGAGATTTATGAATCTCATTCCAGGAGATGGTCGCGTAGCTAGGTGCTCATGGGGGAGCTCTAGGGGGCGTTCATTTATTAGGGTAGATTTCTTTTTCATTTTAGATTTTTTTTGAATGTTTTTGTTATTTAGTATTTTTTTGATTTTTTTGTATTTTTTAATTTTGGCAAGTTTTAACTAGTCAAGGCTATCCTAAGTGCCCAAGGTAGGCAAAAGGAAATTAAAGTCTAAATGATTTTAATTATCTTAAAGGCAAAGAGCAGGGCGGATCGAGCGGCCTTAAACCAAAATAGGCTATGGTTTAAATACGGACCCTGCTCTAGGTCCCAAGGGAAGATAGACCAGTACCTTTAATTTATTTTAATCTTTTTATATTTTTTGTTGTTTCTTTTTTTTTTGTAAGACTAACTAACGGGGTGAGCCACTTATTTAGGGTTAAAAAAAAGGAAAACTATCTAAGTGCCCAATGTAGGCAAAATAGGAAAAGAAAAATCGCGGCTTATCCCTATTGCACACACATGGATAATATATACATACACAACAAAATAGATGGGCCCCAAGGGAAAGTTAATGGGCCAAGGCCCATTGACCACTAATGGTCAATTGGCTTTGGTCCACTATCATTCTAAGGCCTCAAGAGGTAAGCCCAAAAATTCGAAAATGATTCTAAGGGGCTTCCCATTTGAGATTCAAATCTCCCGCTCTAAGTTTTGAACTGACCAAAAATTATACTACAATAGATAGAGGGTACTAAATAAAAATGAGGGAAGAGATATACCTGCGAGGGCTGTTAAGGGAGATGACGGAGCTGCTCTGATGATCCGAAGGAAGATAGATGGAAGATATTCTCACACTCCCCAGAACAAGGGATTACACAAATAAAATAATCAAAATAAAAAAGCTACGTGTGATGAGAAGCCCGATCAGCTTGTTTCGAACTCGGGTTGCCGCCGTGAAGTTAGGCTGTTGCTTGCGGTGTGGAACTCGATTGAGAACTGAGCTGAAACGTTGGTGATGATGTTTCCGGCGAGAAGCTAGGCGTCGGCGATTCAGCTGGCCTGACCGATAATGGTGGTAGCTGGAGGTGATGATGAAGGAGAGAAAGAGAAGGAGAGAATAGGGGAAGAGGGAGTCTGCTGCTCCAACCGAAAGAAAGTGGGTCAAGAGAGAATGACCTCTCTGCTGCTGCCGAAAACTAAAAACCAAAATGAGGAAGAGAAATGAGGTCATCTGACCTCATACATAGTATTTATAGAGGAGGTTAGGGTTCTCTAAACGGGCTTGGGCTACTTTGGATCCGGGCTTGGGCTTTAAGGTTGGACTCTGGCTTTGGCTCATGGGTTTTAAACACGGGGTTTCTCTTTTGAGGGTTTTGAACAATGGGTAAAGGGGATGATTTCTCTCTCTCTCTTTCTCGGATCTAGAACCTTGACACTCAAATAAAATAATAAGATAAATAAAAATTAAAATTAAAATTGCAAATAAAATAAAGGGATTAAGGGGTGTAAAAATGGGGTGTTCACAACGTGCAATGCACGTGAGAGCGAGGGGAAGGAGTTAACCACAGTTAATAAGAGTTAAAAGGGACGCGTGTTAACCCGCGGGTGCGATTGAACTCGCTAGTGGCACGTGCGATGCATGTGAGAGCGAGCGGAAGGAGTTAACCACAGTTAATAGGAGTTAAAAGGGACACATGTTAACCCATGGGTATGATTGAACTCTCCCCGAGTTCAATCGTGATTGACTGTGTTCTAAATAGATAGATGAGCAAGGGTTAGTTTGGGAATTAAAGTAAAATATTAAATCAAAGGCAAAGGATAATTTGGGAATTAAAGTAAAACATTAAATTAACGTTTTGTTTTTATATAAGGGTAGTTTGGGAATTTTAAAAAAATCATCTATGCATGCCTCTCACATTATAATAGTAAAGAAGATATATCTCTCACTCTCTAGGTCTCTCTTCTCCTTCTCCCTCTCGGGACTTTTGTTATCTCTCCTGCTTTGGTGGGCTGGATAAGAGTTAAATTGAGTCTTTGTGCAAATCAAGAAATGAAAAAAAAAAGGTTAGAAAATAAAGCTGAAAAAATTGCATACTTATGTTGATGAACTGTATGAACTATATAAACCTGACGGCTATTTCAATGTAGGTTCCTTATTTCTAATAGGGAAATATGACCTTCCAAACTCAAGCATTTATTGAGTTTAGGCACCTTGGCGGCTAACTTAGGCCTGGCTGTGGGTGTTTAGAGAATATGTTACATGATACCATTTCAACCAAAAAAAAAAACTCAAGCATTCATTATAAAAATTTAGGTAATATAAAGAGAGCAGTGATTAGCCAACCTGCATTTGGCTATTTAGTTGAATGTCTTCTCATTTCATCCCTTTCAAATTGTGGTTAAGTTTAACTGTTGATATATATATATTTTAAATTAGAACCATTAGAGTGAATGACTCTTAACCATAGTTAGTAAGGGTTAAGAAGGGCACGTGTACTAATGTCAATTGACATTCAATTAAGATAACTGAATGCGCGGTCCGCCAAACATTTCTAATATAAAAATATTCATATTTAAAATAAAAATTGTATTTACCAATGTTTTAGAAATTAGGAAATCTAGAGCTCTTATTTATATTTAAACTCTAATCCTATTCCTTAAATTAAAATGTTTTCTTCAAATAATTATGTGTAATTGCTATCGACACGAAGTTGAAATTGCTCACCGGTAAGTGTATTCCCATGTGAATGGTCTCAAATCATTCTTATGAGTTTTGATGTGGTGGATGATATATCTATCGGTTGGCTGCTTAGGCTCTCTAAACCATTCGCCCAGGAACAAAAACTTAGTGATACCGGGTTGCCACCTAACCTTATTTGCAATACTTTAAAGAAAAATTTAAAAATTGTGTCATGAGTCTCATGACTGAAGGAGATCGCGCGAGGCACTTCTCTCTCTCTCTCTGCTGAGGACTTCCTTGTAAACCAACATAAATGTTGAGACATAATTACCCCCGTTTAGTCGTGATTACTACGGTCACAGTTAACTGGTAATCATAAATTTATTCCTTTCTTTTGAGCTTTTATTAGCGGACCCATGGGTACGTTTCATACAGGGAAATAGCTAACGTACCCATGAATTTCATTTCCAAACCTAAGGCACCACCTCATTGGTGGATGTCCCTTCTTAAATACCCACCATAATCCACTTCATTGGTGGATGCCCTCCTATTAAATACCCACCATAATGGAATTCATGGGTACGCCTATCACTACTCTTTCATATATTACCATGTGTCCTCGTGTCCCTTTAAACTCCTCTTTAACCCTGGTTAAACTTAACTAAAATAAAATTATGATTTTAGTTTTTTTTTTTATAAAAATCATGATTAGATTGCTTAACCCTAGGGGTGAGTGAATCTTAACCACAGTAGGTGAGTATTTAAGATTGGGGTGTAGACGAATGATGACCCACCATTCTGTTATAAAATGGGAACCACAGGTACGTTAACTATTTTTCTTAAGAGCAATAGTCCCCTTGTCGCCGAGAGGAGGGGACTATTCCTCCTCACTCTCACATAGCCAACCCTTCAACTTCCATTAACTTGGGTTAGTTTTAGTTAACCCTTTTATTAATTTTTTTTAAATTTTATTTTTCTAAAAACTAAGTGTAGATAGGTGAACTCTAAGGTGGATGAATCTTAACCACAGTTAAATGGGTTAGAAGAGGGACACATGGCAAGAACATGGGACCGATACATCCCTCCTCGCATCACCGACGGAGGAGGTGATTATTTTACTTTTCTTAAATACTAGCAAAAACCCGCCCGTGCATAGCACGGGTGTTGAAAAAATAATTGAATGAAAATGAAAATATAGAGAAACTATATGAACAAGGTTGTTAAAATTAATGAAAAAACTTTATTTGTTTTGAGCTTAAGTGTTATCTTAGATTCAGAGTATCAATGTACAACAGCTGAATGGAAAAAGATAACGGGAAAGAAAGGAAGAGAGATAGAAATGGAGAAGATGTATGATTTGCATGGAAAAGTTGAGAAGAATGCATTTAAAAGGGAATATAATTGGCCATGTCAACTATCTATATGCATCATTCTAAACAGAATTTTTAGAGTTTTGATAGGTGTCATGTGGAGAGGAAGGTGGTAAATATTAATAAAGGTTTTTTTTTTTATCATGAGCATTTTTTTTCGTTGCTCATTATAGATTCTTAATTTCTCGTAATTGACTTGTTTTCTCACCAATTAAATTTTTCTTCAAATTATACTTCCTAATAGATTATGATACTTTCGTAATTGTAGAAACAGAGTTGGAATTAAATGTGATCTTTGCAAAATTTTAAACGTACCCCTTTTACTTCTGCACGAAGTGGGTGCTCTTTGCATCCTCCTATCATCCTATACAAATGCTTAATATAAAGAGATGAAGTAACGGGGGTTGGGGCAGGACCACGCCTCACAAAGCGGAGGTCCTGAGTTCGATTCCCTGCTCTCGATGGCCACCCTCCGGATTTATCCCGACTTTCCTGGTGCGTGTGGAGAGAGGGCTCTGCACGTGCCCGGGGGAACTAGTCGGGTGCTCTAAGAGGCCCGGATACCCTCGTCACCAAGAAAAAAAAAAAAAAGGTATGGTTTGTAGAAGATGATGAATCAAAGTAGTATGGTTGCCGTTAATTTTCAACCGTAAGTAGTAACTCACGAGGTCAACGTCAGTGGGATGAAATCTGAATCCAACCCAAAGGCACGATCGGCATAGAAAAACCCCAAAAATTCAGAGAAGGTTAATTGAAAGGAGAAGGTTAATTGCACTACTGTAAACATGAAATCACAGAAGAGATCTAGCAGCTCTTGCACTGTAAGAAGATAGATTAATATAACTCCTCACTCTCCTCAACAAAAAGGTTGAAGGAAAGAACTCTCGAAAAGGTGACGGGGTGTGGGTGTGGGTGTGAATGCATTGCTAAAGTAATTGGAGATGGACCCTATTCCTTTTCCAATTCTTAACCGCGGTATATGGCCTTGGATTGTCTCTGGCGAAGCCAGAAAGGGCTTGTCTCGAGGTTCCATTGAATAGGTGACAAGTGGTGGAGAAGTCAAAATCATGGAGCCATGATTTTGACTTCTTCACACATATTAAGACATGTGGCGATAAGTGTATGAGAATAAAGGGAAGAGATATCATATGGGAAGAAGTGTAAATTATGGGAGAAAATAGAATGACTTCTCCCCACTTTTTTGCCAACTGTCGCACAATGTATGGAACCCCGAGAGGGTTTTCTTTCACCAGAGACAATCCGAGGTCACGGTGTATCTATAGTTTCTGCCAGGACATTATCCGTACCACTGGAATAGTTGAAGCATGTGTCATTAACTAAGAGATGTTAACTAATTAATTAGCACTAATCTTTGAATGAGAGAACTCTTTATCTCCCAACTTAACATAAAGTAGTGGTGTGATGGTGTGAGGGGGGGATGAATGAGAGGGATGTGTGTGAGGGCAGATGAATGAGAGATGCTGATGTGACATCTTAAGATAGATGAGTAGGTCCACAAATCAACATTTATTAGAGTTGACAAGTGGCAAAAACTTAAAGTTAAAATTGAAGCTTTTGAAGGTATCCACGTGGATACCAACAGCTATATAGTAGTAGTAAGATGGTGTGAGGGGGGATGAATGAGAGGGATGTGTGTGAGGGCAGATGAATGAGAGATGCTGATGTGACATCTTAAGATAGATGAGTAGGTCCACAAACCAACATTTATTAGAGTTGACAAGCGGCAAAAACCTAAAGTTAAAATTGAAGCTTTTGAAGGTATCCACGTGGATACCAACAGCTATATAGTAGTAGTAAGATGGTGTGAGGGGGGATGAATGAGAGGGATGTGTGTGAGGGCAGATGAATGAGAGATATTGATGTGACATCTTAAGATAGATGAGTAGGTCCACAAACCAACATTTATTAGAGTTGACAAGTGGCAAAAACCTAAAGTTAAAATTGAAGCTTTTGAAGGTATCCACGTGGATACCAACAGCTATATAGTAGTAGTAAGATCAGATAGGTGTTGGTTTTTGGATGAGTAAATAATGCCGGAGAGTAAAGAATGCACGCCTTTAAAAATAATTGAACAAACATCTCTTCATAATAAAAATCATGGTTTAAGCTTATTTCCTTTATTAAAAATGTAGAAACTAGTGGGTGGCATGTGTCATGCACGTGAGAGGGGGAAGAGTAGAGAGACTTGGAAGAGTGACCACAGTGAGGGCATTTAAAAAAAAAAAAAAACGAATATTTTGGTTATAAAAATTTGAGATACATTTTGAATATTTCCTATGAAAAAAATTGCGAGGGACACGTTGTTATAGAAATATGACGTAGGGACATTTTGAGGCTCAAAAAGTTTTAGGGGCATTTTAGGTATAACAAAAAAAGGAGGCGAGCGGGGCTTTGGTGAGACTTTCTTCTTTCCGAGCATTTTGCTAAAGGAGTGAGGAGTCCGGTTATGCCACTAAGGTCACTGTGTGTCCCTTTAACACTCCTTAACCGTGGTTAAGATCAGTCACCCCTAAAGTTCACCCACAAAAATATGAGAAAATTTTAACACTAAGAGTTATTGAATTTTAATCAGGATTTTTTTTAAAATTTTTTTTTTTTTTTTTCTGAAAACCAAGGATAAGTGGTTGAGGTAGGTAGATTTTAACCACAATTTGAGTCCGGTTACGCCCTTGAGGTTTCTATGTGTTTCTTTTGACATCCCTTAACTACGGTTAAGATTCCCCAACTTTTTGGTTCACCCATCTATCCTTGGTTTTTTGAAAAAAAAATTAATCTTAGGAAGAGTGAATTTTAACTAAGGTTTAATTTTTTTTTTCTAAGAACTAAGAATAGTGGGTGAACCATAGGGTTCTATGTATCTATTTTGACACCCCTTAACCGTGGTTAAGATCACCTACCCCTTAGAGTTCACCCACCCCTAGGGTTCACCCACTTATCCTTGGTTTTTAGAAAAAAAATATTAATTTTTTAAATCCTAATTAAAATTTACCAACCTTAAGGCTAATTTTTTTCCTAAAAACTAAGGATAAGTAGGTGAATCTTAGGGGTGAATGAACTTTAACCATAGTTAAAGAGTAAATAACCTTAAGGAATCTTAAGTCTACTATAGATGAGTAAGGGGTAGTATGGGTATTAAGTACACATTCAATGAAATTTTTGTCATATATATTAAGGGTAATTTGAGAATTTAAAAAATTTAAACTACATTTTTAAGGGAATCATTTTCATTAATAGAGTGATAGATAGATAGAAGTCAAATTTTCATTAATTGAGTAACACCATGAGTTTGTCCCAGTGGTAGTGTATCTCTCTTTGGGGAGTGGAGACTCGTGTTCGAGTAGTTGGTGTGGCTGTTGATGCCCACCATGAGTGTTGACTCTTCTGATTCCAATCTCTTGACATAGTTAGATAAATGATTAGAGCATAATTTAAAAAAAAAAAAAAAGTAATAGATAGAGATAGAGATATTAAATAGAGGTATTAAAAGAAAAGAGAAGAAAAAGAGATGAGATGAGATAGAGATAGAGATTCAGGTGGAAGGAAAGTGGAAATTCCAAAGATCGCTCAACTTTACTATGAGAGGCTCTAAGGCCGTTTGGCATTTATCGACATTTTAAATACGTGCATATGCGCATTTTTTTACACGCGTCCATTAACTTGCCAAAGGATTTATTTGCTAACCCAAACTTTGTCAGAAATGCTGGATAGTAGCGTAGCGTAGCACGGCTCTTCTAATTGGGATTAAGGGAAAGTTCAATCACACCCACTAGATAACAAATATTCATTTCAACTCATATTAATTGCGATTAAGATTTACTAATATTTAAGTTTCGACAATATAACTTTGGGTTTTAGAAAATATGTGTTAACAAATATTTCACTCTAGTTAAGAATTTTTAACCCCAAGTATTAATTTTTTCAAAATATTTTTATTAAAAACCAAGATTGTATTGTTGAACACTAAGAGTTACTGAATCTTAAACCACATTTAACAGTGAATAAAATAAACATGAGTTGGTCTGTGGGTGCATATATGCGATTGAACTCTTGCACTTGGCTGTGATCCTATCTCCTTCTAAGGACGCACAACACGTCTTGATCAGATCGAATCACTGCCAATTGTGATTGAACTTGGGGAGAGTTTAATCACATCCATGATCAACATGTTTCCTTTTTAACTCATATTAACCGTGGTTAAGATTCATTAATCCTTAGAGTTTAACAATCTAACTTTGGTTTTCAGAAGGAAATATTAACCCTAAGGGTTCAATTATCTTAACTAGAGTTAAAAGTTTTTTAAATATTTTTGTTTCTAAAAACCAAGATTAGATTATTGAACCCCAAGGTTAATGAATCATAACCACAATCAATAAAGGTTAAAATCTCCTCGAATTCAATTGCAATTGGCTGTGATTCGATCTCCACCATCCTAACCATGTGTAATGTGATACGTGTGTCCCGTGCCTTGCCTTAAGTGAGATCGAATCACAGTCAATCTTCAATCGCACCCACAAGTCAACACATGCCCCTTTTACTGCCTATTAATTGTGGTTAAATTTCTCTATTCCTTAGGGTTCTACAATCTAAACTTGGTTTTTAGAAAAAAATATTAGAACGAAATTAACCTTAGGGTTAAGAAATTTTAACCTTAGGCTTAACTAAAAACCAAGGTTATATTGTAGAACCTTAAGGTTAGTGAATCTTAACCGACAACGAATTCTCTCTACCCAAAATTTGCTTCGGCACTCAGGGCGGAGCCTAGAATTAATTGTAGGTGGGCACATTTGGTTTAAGGGATGGGGTTCAGGAGTGGAGCCCTCGGAAAAGATTTTTGACGACTAAGTTTGTGGGTTATTTCATCCATCCATATTGTACATATCTTACACGTATTATTTCTTCTTATTTATGGGAGCAGTTGTCCCACCCTACACATATTGTTTCTCCTTGTTTATGAGAGCAGTTGTCCCATTGCCCTATGAGGATGCCCTATTAAATAATATAATATAATATTTTTGAAAAATTCAGGAGGTCCAATGACTATTCCTATTAAATAATTAGACAAAATAACTTAAATTTTTTTAAATGAAAATCTAATAGGACAGTACCCCATAAATAATCCTCTATGGTTATGACCAAATTCCTTGGAGTCCGTCCATGTACAACACAAACTCTGTTAACTCTAATTAACAACTTTAACCTTTAGAGTTAATTTTTTTTCTTCTAAAAATCAAGGTTAGGTGGTTGACCCCTAAGGCTTAGTAAATCTTAATCAAAATCGAAAGGTACTAAAAGAGACATGTGTTGACATGTGGGTTGTAACTGACTCTAAGGAGTCTGGTTATAACAATAGATGATTCTAAATCCTTAGTAAACTATATTTTTATAAAAAAATTCAAAAGCTGAGGGGCACTACCTGAGATTGAATCACATCCAATTGCGATTGAACTCGGGACACGTGTCCCTTTTAACCCTATTAACTATGGTTAAGATGTACTAACCTTTCAGGTTTAACAATATAACCTTAGTTTGTAGAAAAAAATATTTTAAAAAATTTAAACTCTAATTAAGGATTTTTAACCCTTAAGGTTAATATTTTTTAATATATTTTTTAGAAAAACTAAAGTTATATTGTTAAACCCCAAATGTTAGTGAATCTTAACCACAGTTAATAGAGGTTAAAAGGGACATGTGTTGGCATGTGGGTGCAATTGAACTCTCCCCAAGTTCAATTGCAATTGGTTGTAATTGGATCTCCATCCACCTCCATGCCCATGTTATACCATGTATACTACATATAAAAAAAAAAAAAAACTTTTTTTCCAAAACTTTAGGGGGGCACATGCGCCCAAGCCCCCCTTTGACTCCGCCCCTACAGACACTACTCTTGCATGATGCGTGTGAAGACATTTAACAAGGAGAGTGATAGCATGCATTACACATTTCGTTGGGTGATATATGTACACTTTCCAAACTTACCACATGTCCTCTTTGACATCTATTAACCTTGGTTAAGATTCACTCTTCCATAAAGGTAAATAATCTAACATTTGTTTAAAAAAAAAATTAACCTTGCTTATGATTGATTCATTTACTCATGTGGTTAATATTTTATTCTAAAAGTCAAGGTTAATTACTTAACCTTAGGTATGAGTAAATCTTAACTACAATTAATGGATGTCAAGGAGGACATGTGACAAGCTTGAAAAGTACGGGGAATATGCAATGCATGCTAGCTATCACTCCCCTTGTTAAAAACGTCTCCACACGAATCATGCTCAGAGTCAGAGCAAATCTTAAGCATGGTTAATAAGGATTAAAAAAAGAAAAAAGAAATGTGATGACCCGTTGGTGTGTTTGAAGTTTGAACTCTCAATGAGTTACATCACGATTGGCTGCGATTGACTGTGACCCGATTGACCATGCCGGAGAGAAGCGTAGCATGGGCTCTTCTAAGGAAAGCACAAAGACCGTCCAAACTATATCAAGGTGACACGTGTCCCATACTTTTACTTTAAGTGGACAATCCAAAAACCCGTGCACAAAGCGCCATGACTTGTTCCAATTCCAAAAACGCCGGTTCCCCACATATTACCACGTGCCCAACGTTTCGACACGTGTCTTCTCTTGAACCACTCGTTTGTTTATATAAGAATAAGAAAGGCGTATAAGTTAAGATAGAGACCCATCGCGAGCTTTGGCGGTATTGTGTAGTTCGTATTCGTAATCTCTTATCTTAAAAACGGACTTTCCAGAGATAGAGCGCAAAGCAAACCCTAATTTTTCAGGCAATTGTTTTGATATAATTAAAATCATTTGTCCCTTCTAGAAACAATCGTTTTCTCATTTTTTTTAAATCCATATTCTGATAACCTATAAATTTGGCGGAACTTGATTAGAAAAACTACAGAGGTGGAGATCCTTCATGGTTTTTCCGATTCTCTCTTTTTTTTTTTTTATGATCTGCTCAAGATAGACATTGCTAAATTCGAATTGAATCTCTGGTTTTGAGAGAAGATCAAAGATAATGGAATCGATGGCAAAGATAACAGATGCATCGGCTCCTTTGATCCTTACATCGGGAGCGAGCGGACGCGTAAATGCTCTTCTATCGCTTCGCGTGTTGAAGAGTCTGGTAATGTTGATTAATGCGTTTGTGATGCTCTTGCTCGTTCCTTTCCGGGGTCGGAAACGATCCGACGAGAAATCCAAGGATGAGAAACAAGAAATTAGCAGTCGTAAGGCTCCGATCGTCCGTGTACCGGCGGCAATGGCTCACCGGAGGAGCAATTCGGTGGTGATGGGAGATCAGGATGTGGCTTCAAGGCGAGCTCTTGCGATCATGGCGGCGATTCAGGACAATGATTACAGCTCCGTTAGGGATTTTTTCCTATTCGACACCTCCAGAGGTGAGACGCTGTTTACGCAGTCGTGGACGCCGGTTTCGATTAAGATCAAGTAAGTTCTGTTTTGTTATTTTGATTGATTTCATCTCAGTTTCTTGCATTTTCCCTGTTCTGATGAATCTTGGAGTATTAGGATCTTTTCTGTGCATGTTGAATTCCTGCAGTATCTGTTAATGCTTTTGTTCTCTTTGTTCTTTAATCATCTTTACAGGCAGGTTTCTGGTTTGTTTTTGTAGGAACTTTGAAAAAAATTCAGCTTTTCTCTTATTTTTCTGTACCTGCATTTATTAGCTTTTGGTAGTGTATTGCTAGGACATTTCAATTTCTGTAAGAAGGAATGAGCATATAATCTCTCTCTGTTCTTCTTGTTACAGTCATATCTCTGAATTTGAAAATTACATTTCAAGAAAAAAACTACAATTGAGAAAAAAAACATTTGCCTGGTTTCCCTGGTCCAATCATGGTTGCATTCTCTAGGTGGATGAAACCGTGGATTAACTCAGATTCTTAGGAAGCATATTCAGATATTCTCCTGCCCAAATTTTCTTGTAGATTATGTTTAAAATTTTAAATAATCTCTGGTGTTCTTCACTGTATCAGGACCATTCCCCTAGTATTACAGTGCCCAAGTAAATCCAGGCTTTTGCTTTGGATATTTCTCCATCCATCGTTGAATTTAATGGGCCTCTTTGTCTTTTACCTATACCATCTTTATCTCTGATGTGCATCATTTGATGGCAGAGATTCCATCCCTTTATTCTCTTACGACTATAGATAGAGGATGAATGAGTACTGGCACTCCATGATAATTCAATGGTATTGGCAGTGCCCCTTTAACTTCAAATGGAAGATACTCCAATTAATCATCATTTAACAATTGTACAGGTCTAGTTCCATTATATACACTTTAATAATGGTGCCAGTACATTATAATTTTCCTTACTGTAGTCACACTTTTCAAAAAGGCACGCAATTTTAGCAAGTCTGTTGTGAATGAAATCTGACATGGTGGGGATACATTTTTCAGTGAATATTATTACATAATTATTTAATAAGATTAATATTTGTTTTTCGAAGGCTAGTGTCTGCACTGACCCACTCGGACTTATCCCATACTGATACATTAATATACCATTGGTTATGGTGATTTTGATAGTCTTTAAGTCTCCTCTTTACATGCTTTAGAGGTTGTTGGTTGACCCTGAAATGAATTTTAGAATGAGCAATGTTAGCCGTGCAGACTCATGAAGAGCGTATCATTGTGCGCTGGCTCGTTTTTCATCAAGTGTGCCGCTAGCATTGTTCTTTGTAGAATTTGTGGCATTTTGTTAAATTCTCTGAAGTGGCAGAGTGATGCTGCTGGGTAACAGATTTTCTGTATTCTGCTCAAGGAGTTGTGACAAAAGTGAAATAAGTGGAAGCAAAACACTGGCTAATTTTGTTCTGATTTGAGATTCAGTGATTGTATTTAGAAATGTAATGTGCTACTGAGCCAATATCAGTACATAGAAATTTCTGATTTTATTATATTGTAATGCTTAATCAAAGTTCAGTTTTCACCCTTCCTTTTCCCAACTTAAATTCTATAATACAACCGCCATTTGGATTGTAGCCTAGATATTCATCTTCCTCAACAACCTTATCCCACATTGGGTAATAGGAGAGGTGTATAATAATTTCATATGCTGACTTATCACTAGAATTTTGCACATCATCACCTTTCCCTTAACATATCGTGACTGTGTAGGAAGGGTATGTCTTCATGTATCTGAGCTGTCCCATTAGAAAACTGTATATATGTAACTATTTCCTACGTCTATCGTAAGTAATTTGATCTGACCTTCCTCCCAAGTCTAACTTCTCTCACATCCTTTTTGATCTTAGATTTATGTTCTTCTATCTCGTCCAACCCAGCTTCTCTGTCTGTTTTTCTCATCCATTGTTCATTTCATGTGATTTCATTCCTTTTTGGAATAATGCTTGGATTCCCAGCTTACGGGGAAACAGCACCAAACTAAGAATAGGTGCAAGAAACTTAGGTCTCTCTTGTCCCTGATTTAACCTGGTCTCATATATTAAAATTAATTAGAATATGACGGCAGTGCTAAATGTAGACAAACATATATTAGTTCTCAACATATACTTAATGAGTTAGACGTAACGAGATAAAATCCAGGCTCATAAGCTTATTCACACAAGCATAACAAAAAATAGGAAAACCATTGAAGGGAAAAAAAATCAAATAAAATTTCTAGTAAGAATATATAATTAATTATGTTATAACTATCATATAACATTTATTAGTACCTAAACAATATTTATGGATGTTATAGTAATAGTTTTTCATAAACCAGAGCTTGTAACTATTTTTACTTATGATACTGCAAATAGCATGTAAAACATATATTGAAGGAGGGAGGAAAAAGTGGGTCACTGTTTTTATATATGATTCTGTGTAGTAACATGTAAAACATATGTTGAGGGAAGGAGTTAAAGCTCTAACTTATCTTTTCCTCTCTTCAAAATGAAGGCTTAAAGCTATTAGGAAACTACTCCTGGAGTGAAGATTCCCTTTCCGACAATAACTAATAAAGAGTACATCAACAATCACCAATAAAGACTATTTTAGTGGGACTCAGAATGATGTCACCTACTCATCATTTTTACTTCCCTCTCTTAGATATGGGCATGAAGTCATGTTAATTGAAATAAAATAGGTGTTTCCATTAAGTAACAGTGGAGTAATTGTCGCAAATCCTGTCATTAATTATTTTTTTCCCATCAGATATTGTACTTCTGTTCACACATTTATGTGTCTTTTTGGGATTTGAACCTTCATCATCTTCGTCTCAACATTTTTTTCCATCAGGTCACTTTTCTTATTGGACGATTAAAGGTGTTTTTAAATGTGAATGTTAAAAGTGGCTGCTAATATAAAAGTCTATATTATGCAGGGGACTGGTGATTCTTTTACATGGACTGAATGAGCACAGGTATGTAATATGTTCTACGATCCAAGCTTGAAAGTTTTTGTTAAGGCTCTCTTTTTAAATTTGATGTACTGCTGACATTTTCAATATGTGAAACAGTGGCAGATATAGTGATTTTGCAAAACAACTGAATGCTAATGGATATAAAGTTTATGGAGTTGATTGGATTGGTAAGTCTGCGGCAACTTTTACATGCCATCTCATGGTTCCTACCTTCTTTATGGACCATGAGCTGTCTCTATAGGCTTGCCTAAACATATTACCCTGAGCTATTTACATTGGATGTTCTTCACTTATCACTGTCCAATTATTATTATCTTTGTGTCCCATACTCATTTTGTAATGTAATGGCAATTTGTCTTGGTTCATACGAGAGGGCAGAAACCAAATAAATGCAAAAAATCGAAAAGAAAAGAGTATAGATTGACGGGCTTGCTTTAGAAAGAACTAATTTCTTTGCTGCACAAACATGACAACAAAGACTACACAATGTCTTCAAAAGGAATGCTTCTATCTCTTCTAAAAGCCTAGTCTACAACATCTCTTTTTTCTAAGCTGGGGTTGCCATCCATCTATAGGAATTAGGAAGAGACTGGGATCATTCTCAAAAGTCAACTTTTATTAATTGTTTCATTCCTACGTATAGTATATAATCCTGGACTAATCCTTAAAATGAAAGTCTTCTAATTTGGAGGAGATGATCCTGACATACTGTTCCAAATCCTAAAGATAAAGTACATCAACTAACTAAATATATTTGGATGTTTCATGGATTGAGTAGTCCAGTTAAGATATGGTTTCTAAGAAATAACATGTGAAGCTCTTTTGGAGGATAAGATGTCAACTCATTATCCGAGCCTTTGGAGTCTAAATGTGTTCTCATAAACTTGGTGAGAGAGAGAGAGAGAGAGAGAGAGCATACTTATGATTGTTAAGCTAAGGTTTAATTACACTTGATTGAGGTCCGGCCTTTTTCATGGCATTTAATCTTTATACACACTCTAGCGCAAGGCTTTGTATATTTTGCTAATACCCATATCAATTTATATCTTCATTTTTGTGTGTTACTGACAATTTTCTTCTTGATTGAATGGTTTTGTTTTTTCAGGACATGGTGGAAGTGATGGACTGCATGCCTATGTTCACTCGCTTGATTATGCTGTAAATGATATGGTATGTTCTCCCAAAGAGCGTATTCACAATATGTACAACTAAATCATCTGTGTTCTCTTATTCAAGTGTTATCAATATATATACAGAAAGCATTTCTTGAGAAGGTCTTACTGGAAAATCCAGGGCTTCCATGTTTTTTCTTTGGGCATTCAACGGGTGCAGCCATTGTCCTTAAGGTAAGATTTGTTCAGATGGATGGATGGTGATATTTTGCAATAGCTTCAATATCAATTAAAAGCCTTATTTAGCCTGTAAACCTTGCTTTTATCTAGAATTTCACATTATTTTTTGTGATTACTTGAAGGCTGTACTGGACTTAAAGGTTGAAGCCTGCATAGAAGGTGTGGTGTTGACTTCACCTGCAGTACGAGTTCAGCCATCTCATCCAATTTTTTGGGTAAGAACTATATCCTATTAATTGGATCTCAAATTTCTAATTTCAATGACATTTTGAGATAATGAACAATAAATTATGCCTTTGATGATAACAAAATACCCGAACCATTAGAAATGATAATCCTGCCTACAATTGAGGAAATCCCCATCTCTTTATTTCCTTCATGACAGGTACTCGCACCAATCTTCTCCTTTTTATTACCGAAATACCAATTTAGTGCTGCGAACCAGAATGGAATGCAAGTTTCTCGTGACCCAGCGGCACTACTAGCCAAGTATTCAGACCCACTAGTGTACACTGGATCGATCAGGATAAGGACTGGCTCAGAGATACTTCGTATCTCATCCCACCTGCAGCGGAACCTGAGCAGATTGAACGTCCCCCTTCTAGTTCTCCACGGCACTGCCGATACTGTAACTGACCCGGAAGCTTCTCAAAAACTGTACGAAGAAGCCTCCTCAACTGACAAATCCATCAAATTGTTTGAAGGGTGTTTGCATGATCTTCTCTTTGAACCCGAACGAGAAACTATTGCGAAGGACATCATCGAATGGTTGAATTCTAGAATAAAGGTTTAACTGTTGCATGGAGGGAATGAATTGAGGATAACTGAAAGAAATGGCAAACTGCTATCATGGAAAGATTTTTTTTTCTGGATCGCCACGTTGAGGTTGTGCGGTTGATTAAATTTTGGCTTTTTTATGCTGAAGCTTGCAGTCTTTGCCCTCTATCATGGCAGGGAGCCAACATTTCAGGAGATGCGAAAGGGAACTTAATTTTGTTGTTTAATTAATTTAATGAACATGGGGTGGTTGTGCTTTGAGAGTAAACTCTTTTTATAAATCCCTCCTCTTAGCTATATTTTACTTCACTTGCCTTCAAGATAAGGACAGTATTATTTGCTCTATCTAAATCAGCTGATATGGTTATTCTCTTATAGACAGACTGTTAGCAGGACAAATGGTTACAATGTGGTGTACTACTCTATGGTTTCGATTTAATTTTTGTAAAGAAGAAGTTAAGAGGAGCTTGAATACTCCGAACAGTGCAGTTCATGATGTTGCGGTGTTGGATCTCAGACACTTGAACTTTGTTTATCACGCTGTCAAACTAACAACACTTTACTGCTACTTATCTCAAATTTTTTTTACTCATTTGGATAGACTATCAATGGCCAAAGGAGGAACTGGGGACGCACGTTCTTAATGCGCGTGTTTGAGCATTGGTCAAGGTTGCAGGTTTCTTATATCTTCTTCACTTTTGTCCTGAAGCTCCCATCTGGTCAGAACTTTGAGCTTTAGTTGATAAGTGCTTCGACCAATACTACTCAAAAGACCGGGCTGAAAAGGGGTGGAAGATCAATTTACTTAACTCGGGCGCATAACAAACCACCACGCTTCCGAACTGACGTCCATGACCATAATTTAGGGGACGTTCAGCCACGTGGCCGCCACAAGGGGTGGGCCCCCATAACCCAACCCTAGGTAGCTTTCCTGGAAAAATCCCCCGTGACTGGAACCAGGATGTGGCGCCTAATAAATCCTCTATTGATATTGCTCTACCACACACACCCGTGAATGGTACGTGGTGCCTTTATAAAACTTTGACAAGTTTACAATGGTTTCCATATTACAATAGATACATATCAATCAAGGATCAATCAAAAGAATCTGATGAGTTGTTGATGGAATCTTTAGGTAGTATGATTCTATCTTTTAAAGATTGAGTTGAGCTGTTGATGAAAGCCTTAGATAGTAGGATTCTATCTTTGGAAGATTGTGTTGCTGTGCTTGGCTCGGTTGAATTAGGTTGGATAGTTGTACTTGTACTAATACACCCACTCAAGCTAAGTAGGACCTTGGTTATAGTAAGCTTGCTGGTAAGTAACTTAAATCGGTGAGATGTAAGACCTTTAGTGAATATATTAGCAATCTGATCTTGTGTCGGAATGTAGCGAACATCAATGTCTTTACGAACCACATGATCATGGATAAAGTGATAATCAATTTCGACATGTTTGGTCCTTGCATGAAACACCGAATTAGTTGCAAGAGTCATGGCACTAATGTTGTCACACCAGATGATAGGAGGAGTACTAATGTAGACATAAAGATCTTTGAGTAAAGAGCGAATCCAAGTGAGCTATGCAGCCATATGTGCAAGGGAATGATATTTAGCTTCAATGCTAGAACGAGCTACTGTAGTCTGTTTCTTAGCACTCCAAGGGACAATGTTATGTCCAATAAACACACAATAGCCACTGGTTGATCGACGATCATTGGGACAGCCCGCCCAATCAGCATCGGAGTAGGCTTGAATGGATAATGTAGAGCTAGATTGTAACAAAATGCCATGGTCAAGAGTTCCTTTTAGATACCGCATGATGTGCTTGACTGCTATACAATAGAGTGAGGTCGGAGCATGCATGAATTGACATACTTGATTTACTGCAAAGGTAAGTTCAGGACGAGTCAAAGTGAGGTATTGCAAGGCCCCAACAAGGTTTCAATAATCTGTGGCATTGGGCAATGGATCACCATCATATTTGGATATTTTTTGGCCCATCGGAATAGGAGTGGATTGAGGCTTCATACCATCTAACTTCCATCTTGTAGGGAGATCAGTGATATATTTCGTTTGGCATAAAAAGAGGCTCCTTTCATCTCGATAAACTTGAAGACCAAGAAAGTAATGAAGGTTCCCAAGGTCTTTCATGGCAAAGAGAGTCCCAAGTTGAGCAATTAAACCATTGAGAAAGGAGCTGGAGTTTCCGATGACAATGATGTTGTCAACATATAGAAGGAGAATAATAAATGATCCTTGTTCTCATCGCACAAAGAGGGATGAATCTACAGTGGTGCCATAGAAGCCTAATTCCAACAAAAAATTGGTGAATCTTTGAAACCAAGCTCTAGGGGTCTGTTTCAGGCCATAGATGAATTTTTGGAGGAGACAAACATGATTAGGAAACAAGGGGTCCACAAAGCCGGGAGGCTGCTGCATGTGCACTTCTTCTGTTAGTAAGCCATTGAGAAAAGCATTATGTACATCTAATTGTTTAATGGGCCATCCATATTGTACATCAAGTGTTATGACCACTTTGATCATGGTTGATTTGAACACAAGACTAAATGTCTCAAAGTAGTCATGTCCTTCTTGTTTGTGAAAACCCTTGGCTACAAGCCGAGCCTTAAACCATTCAATAGATCCATCAACCCATTGCTTTAATTTGTAGATCCACTTGCAACCGACAATATTTTGGCTAGGTGTGGGTGGAACAAGGGTCCAAGTCCTATTCTTGAGAAGAGCATTGAATTCAGTAGTCATGGCTTGACACCATTCAGCATATTTGGAAGCTTGGCTAAAGCATGTCGATTCTGGTAGAATAGTGGATGCCACCAAGGCCATAGGTTACGGGTACTGTGTTGCACATAAAGTCTTTTTAAGGCGAGTTCCATCTTTAGTTCGGGTTATCATGGGATGTATATTAGAGGTAGGGGTGGGTACACTTCCAATGGCAAGGGACGGGTCAATTGGTTGTTGGGTTGGGGTGTCTAGAGGTGAGAAAAGAGGTAGTGGGGACGTATCACTTGGTTGTTGGGTTGGGTTGGTTATAGGTGAGGAAAGATCAGGTAGTAGAGAGTTCAAGGTGTGGGTGTCTAGAATAGGTGGTTGAGATTGACAATAGAGTGGGTAGGCTCCAAGTGAGTGGTAGAGGCTAAATGTGATCCACGGGTCTGATCAACTCTAGTTGGAGCAAGGGAAGATGGGTCTGCAACTGTCTGTGAGGTTGGAAGAGATGGAGTAACCGGGACACCGACAAGAGGGAGTGGAGATTTGGTGGGAGAAGTGAGTCCTATTGAAACAGAGGCAGGGAAGACGGATTCATCAAAACTAACATGTCGTGATAGATACACACGTCCTGATTTGGGTTCCAAACATTTATACCCCTTATGATTTAGACTGTACCCAAGAAAAATGCACTGGGATGTGCGAAATTCCAATTTGTTGTGGTTATAAGGCCTTAAAAATGGATAGCATGCACACCAAAAAATACGAAGGATAGAGTTGGGGGTAGTTTTGAAAATAGTTTTTCCCAAGGACTAACATTCCCAAGAAGTTTTGATGGTAGACGATTGATTAGAAACACCGTACGTGGTTTGAAATGCATCAGACCAATATTTATATGAAAAGTGAGCATTAGCTAATAGAGAAAGTCCCGTTTCAACGATATGGTGATGTTTGTGCTTGACAGTCCCATTTTGTTTGGGGGTATGCGGACATGATAACTGATGACTGATGCCATTAGAGGAAAGCAAGGTGCGAAACTGGTTACTTGTGAATTCACCTCCGCCATCAGTTTGAATGGCCTTGATTTTACTACCAAACATATTTTCAACCAAAGATTTATTCTAGGTAAAGAATGTGTACGTTTGAGATTTAGCATGCATGCATAGGATATAACCACAAATACTTACTAAAATCATCCACAATAATGAGATAAAAATGTTCACCACTTATTGAACATATTGGAGAATAACCCCATACATGAAGATGTAAAAGTTCCAGAGAGGAAGTAGACCGAGAAGATGATAACATGAATGAAAGGCGAGTACTCTTGCCTTGCTGACACGAGGAGTAAATAGTGGAGAATTTTGTGGAGCCACGAAGGGGAAGCCATTTATGAGAAATTAGATAACTCAACACCCGTTGTGCTCGGTGTCCTAGATGATGGTGCCAAAGTTGGGATGAGACGCGTTCCCCAACATAAGCATGGGCAAAAGAGGATGGACTGTGGATGCAATTAATTGGAAGATAGTAGAGGCCATCTTTAATCGTTTCATGGAAGAGCATTTTCTCTGTGGAGCGTTCCTTCACAGTAAAGCCAAAAGCATCTAATGTAAAAACACAATTATTGTCTTAAGCAAACTGGTTAACAGATAATAAGTTGGTATGAATTTATGGAACATGAAGAATATTATTAAGTAAAAAGGTTTTAGAGTTTCTAGAAAAAGAGGAACAACCTATATGGTGAATGTGCAAACCTGATCCGTTTCCAATGGTGACTTGATCGGATCCATTATAATTTGATTGAATGGAAAAATTGGCATAGTCTGAAATGATGTGATTTGTGGTGCCTATATCTGCATACCAAGATTGATCATTTGGTGGTGGATTAACTGAAGCATGCATAACAGTAAGTTGTCGGGGTGGAGCATGACCTTAATAAGCATGATCTAATCGATGGTGGCAATCAAGAGCAGAATGACAGACACGATTGCAAATCTGGCAAGTTAAGCGACATTTGTAATTATCACTTGTATTGTAGCCACGTCCATGACCACGATCACGACCTCGGGACCGAGTAGAACCTCTTTCACGAAGGTGATGCATGTGCCGATTTCTTGTAGAGTCAAAGGCAGTTGCAGGAGAGCTGTCAATAGGAGTAGTAGGAGCACTTTGCTCAAGGCTGATTTCTAAGTTAATTAGTGTTGCCCAAGGATTGGACCCTAGAGGGGGAGGGTGAATAGGGTCTATGACAGATTAAAATTCTTTCTACTTCCCTAAGAGGAATTTCAACTTAAACAAGTTAAATGGAATACAAATTTATGCAATTCTATTTAATCAATTCAAACAAGAAAATAAAGAGAAGAGTTAGAGAGATGCAAACACAAGTCGACACAAGATATTGTTTACGAGGTTTGATAACCCGCCTACGTCCCCGCCTCAAGCTATACCCGCTAGATTCACCACGATTTATACCAAATCACACAATCTTCTTTCGGATGAAGATTAAACCTTTCCAGAGAAAAATCCTCCCTAGACTTAGCCTACTTTCCGGGTAGTGACCATACCTTACAAAACTTTCAGATTCACGGACAAGACTCCCACAGACGTATTGATTTCAACACACTCTTGATAGAAGATGTTTACAATCTAATTATGCTCTTTAGATGAGCTGATAAAGACTTTAATACTCTCTAAAAAAATCTCCTAAAGATTGAAGTTGAATAGCTCAAAAACTAGGTTATGGATTTCTAGGTTGAACTCAATAGATTTTGCAATCTAAGCTTTAAGTGAATGAATTGATTAATTGGAAGTATTGGAGTTTTTCATTTCATTCATAATTCATTCCTTTTTATAGCCCTTGAGAAAATATGGCCGTTGGAAGAACATTGGATTCCAAACTAGCTGTTTAAAAACTACGTTGGAGGCATTTTTTCGGTTTCCCGCAAGCAGTTGTCGACGAGTGAAATTTCACTCTTAGCATTTGTCAACGAGTCCCATAACAGAATTGAACCCGAAGCTACTGGAGTTTAATTTGTTGACAAGTGAGATTTCTTCAATGGACTCATCGACGAGTTCTCTGTATTTTTCTGGGAAAACTCATCTTTTCTAACCAAAATGATAGGCATGAATTCCATGGTCTTATACCTTATCTTTAACAATATATTTATCATGTTTTAAGTCCTTAGATTGATATTCAATGGGTCTTAAGGCACCTATGGTCAATCTAAGTGTTGAGCAATTCAACCGACCAAACTTTGAAGATTTCTTACATAAATCCTAAGTACTCTCAAAGATTAAATAATAAAGTATAAAACCTTCTTGAGAGACTTCATCTTCAATCTTGATCTTGAGTAGATTTCTTCTTTAGCTTTAAGATCCGACTTAGACTTTGGCTTTTGATATGATCTTCAATTATCTTCAATGTGATCCAAATTGATTGGCTTTACTTGGTGATGAATCTTCTTCATAGATGAAGTCTCTTTTATTCTTTTTCACTGAATGACTTGCTAATGCCCTTAGTAGACTGTTTTCAATATAAATTCAAGAGAATTATTAGTAAGATAAATCCCATTATATTATTGTGTTATCATCAAAATCAATATGGAGACCTAAGGTGAAAACCTATAGGCTAACAATCTCCCCATTTTTGATGATGACAAATAATGAAATGGTTTGAGAATAAGCTCACCCTCAATATATGAACCTTGTGAGGTTAGCTCCCCCTAAACATATGCATTATCAATTTAAGATAAACTTTTCAAATCTTTGCATATTTTAGATAGTCTATTCATTTGACATGAAACCAATTATTGGTTCAACTTAGATAAGTCATTTTAAGCAATTGAAACTAATTTGAATGTATCTTTTAAGCTCATAAAACCAATTAAATTTGATCAAGTATATCATTTAATACCAATTTAAATAATACTTAGGGGTTTATAAATTATCATTCCATTATCACATTTCTCTCCCTAACATCATCAAAAAGCATGAACAAGCATAGCATTCATTACATGATACCAACCAAAATAATTTCACACAATATCATCATTTTCACTAAAAACATACAAATATCATTCAATAGTGAACAAAGAATGTTCTAATTCCCGAGTTTGTTAGGTAGTTGCTCTGTAATAGCTAGTGAGGATACCAAAGACTTACGACACCACTCAGTTGAACATTGTGAAGTGACACTTAGACTATTTCATTGCATTTCACAATTGCATATCATATACAAAACATGCATAGCTTCATACATGATAATCAAATCATCTTATACCATACATCCATATTAATTCATTCATTCATTTCATAGCATAGGTTCATACCAATTATTCATATATCAAAATTCACTTATTTCATCTCATTGATCAAACATTATATTTCAAACATATTTCAAATAATAGGTTCATAACACCAATTATATCATCAAAAATATCAACCATACTTTTTCAAGCATCGAACACATATCATCAATCAATGCTTATCCAAATATTATTCAAAACATAATCCAAGCATATGAAGCATTATTAATGAAGTTCTTTTACAAATTTTCAATTTAAAGAAACTTGACTTAGGCATCCTACTCCACAAGTTTAGGTAGTACTCTTTGGCACCCAAACCGTTTTGAATCCAACAACATTAGCCTTGGGAAGACTTGTTCCCTTAGACATCCAAACTTGCCTAATCCTCTTATTTCCAACAAATGTATAAATATTCTTTGAAGTACAAGAGATAAAATTTTTTTGATAATCTTTTTGTTTGGTTGATAGGTTATAGTCTAGTTCGGCCTTATCAGAAACACATCTTTGATTTCCTAGCATTGTATCTAGGATCTTTTTACCTGTGGTGAATTTGGTTACAATATAAGACAAATCATCAACCTCAACATTCAAATTATTGCATTCAATGGTTGAGACTTTATGCATAGAAGCCATTTCTTCATTTTTCTTTTTTAAAATTTCATTTTCTTCTTAAATTTTTTTTTTCTCATTTTTCAAGAATTCATTTAGATTTGAAATGGATGAATTTTCCCTTTTAAGCTTTTTATTTTTAGAAGCTAATTTTTCAAATTCATAATATAGTTTATCATATGTTTCTCTTAAATAATTAAAGGAAAGAGATTCATCATCAGAAAAATTTATCTCATTTTTATCTTTATGAGCCATTAGGCAAAGTTTTGCTCTTTCATCCTCATCATTTGAGTTTTAGTCCGAGTCATCCCAAGTTGTAGCCTTCATTGTTTTCTTGAATTTTTGTCTCTTCTTGAGTTTGGGAAAATCCGGTTTGATGTGTCCCGGCTCATTGCATTCATAACAAATAATATCTTATTCTTTGCTCTTTTTGTCCTTGATAACTTCTTTGGAAATTCCTTCTTGAAAGCCCTTTTCTTGAGATTCTTTTTGTACTTCAAGAACTTTTGAAATTTTCTTGTCATTTTCTTAATTTCCTCTTCTTCACTTTCCCCTTCACTTGAGCTCATTTTTGAGGATTTCAAGGCATGTCCCCTTCTTGGTGTAGACTCTTCTTCTTTTTGCTCACTCATGATGACCTCATGAGTCAATAGAGATCTTAGAAACTCATCCAATTTTAGAGTTGTGAGATCTTTGATTGCTTGGATGGCCGTCACTTTTGGAGCCCATTCTTTTGGTAAAGATTGAAGAATCTTTCTCACATTTTCTGCATTAGAATAGATTTTACCAAGAGATTTCAACTCATTAATAATGTTAGTAAATTTATCAAACATAAATGAGATGAGTTCATTTTATTTCATATTAAACATTTCATATTTATGGACCAGTATACTAATTTTTTTATTTTTTTTAAACTTTATTAGTCCCTTCATAAATAATTTGGAGTTTATCCTAAATTTCTTTTACGGAGTCTCAAGCCTAGACTCTATTAAATTCTTGTGGACTCAATGTGCAATATAGGTTGCTTATAACCTTAACACATTGAGTTGAACAAGCCTGATATCCGCTTGTGTCCATTCATCCTCATCCTTAGGAATTTGAATTCCATTAACATTTTTAGTGGAGATGTGGGGACCATTTATAATAGATTTCCAACAATTATAATCTAAAGCTTGAATGAAATACATCATTTTAACTTTCTATTAGTTATAGTTTTTTCCATCAAACAAGGGAGGGCTAGTTGTGGAATGACATTCTCTAAGGGTAGTTGCACAAATATTTTCTATTTTTGCCAATTATAATCTTTTCTCTATATGGTTAAATCTTCAATAAAAACAGAGACCTAGGCTCCGATACCACTTATTGCCCAAGGATTGGACCCTAGAGGGGAGGGGGAGGGGGGGGGGGGGGGGGAATAGGGTATATGGCACATTAAAATTCTTTCTACTTCTCTAAGCGAAATTTCAACTTAAACAAGTTAAAGAGAGTAGAAATGCATGCAATTCTACTTAATCAATTCAAACAAGAAAGTAAAGAGAAGAGTTAGAGAGATGCAAACACAAGTCAATACAAGATATTGTTCACAAGGTTCGACAACCCGCCTACGTCCCTGCCTCAAGCTATACCCGTTAGAGGATTCACCACGATTTATATCCAATCACACAATCTTCTTCCGGGTGAAGATTAAATCTTACTAGGGAACAATCCTCCCTATACATTGCCCATTTTCCAGGTAGTGACCAAACCTTACAAAGTTTTCAGCTTCATGGACAAGACTCCCACGAACATATTGATTTCAACATACTCTTGATAGAAGAGGTTTGCAATTTGATTATGCTCCTTAGATGAGATGATATAGACTTTAACACTCTCTAGAAAATCTCCCAAAGATTGGAGTTGAATAGCTCAAAAACTAGGATTTGAGATTTCTAGGTTGAACTCAGTAGATTTTGCAATCTAAGCTTTGAGTGAATAAGTTGATTAATTGGAAGTATTAGAGTTCTTCATTTCATTTATAATTAATTTCTATTTATAGCCTTTGAGAAAATATGGCCGTTGGAAGAACATTGGATTTCAAACTAGCCGTTGGAGGCATTTTTTCGGTTTCCCGCAAGCAGTCGTCGACAAGTGGAATTTCACTCTTAGCATTCGTCGACGAGTCCCATAACAGAATTGAACCTAAAGCTACTGGAGTTCAATTCCTCGACGAGTGAGATTTCTTCAATGGACTCGTCGATGAGTCCTCTGTATTTCTCTGGGAAAACTCATATTTTCTAATCAAAATGATAGACATGATTTCCATGGTCTTATACCTTATCTTTAACAAGATATTTATCATGTTTTTGGTCCTTAGATTGATATTCAATGTGTCTTAAGGTACATATGATCAATCTAAATATTGAGCAATTCAACCAACCAAAATTTGAGGATTTCTTACATAAATCCTAAGTACTCTCAAAGATTAAATAATAATAAACTATAAAACCTTCTTGAAAGACTTCATCTTCAATCTTGATCTTGAGTATTTTTTTTCTTTAGCTTCAAGATCTGACTTGGAATTTGGCTTTTGATATGATCTTCAATGTCATCCTAATTGATTGGCTTTACTTGGTGATAAATCTTCTTCATAGATGGAGTCTTTTTCATGCTTTTTCACTGAATGACTTGCTAATGCTCTTAGTAGATTATTTTCAATATAAACTCAAGAAAGACATTAGTAACATAAATCTCATTCTATTATTGTGTTATCATCAAAATCAATATAGAGACCTAAGGTGAAAACCTATAGGCTAACAATGAGAAGTCCATAGTAGTGACGGAAGTCTTGAAGCGCGCATATATGGTACCAAGCTCATTCAAGATCATGAGCACAATATCATCTTCATCAATGGAAGATCCGATGACACTAAGATGATCAGAAAGGATCTTCATATGTTGAAGGTAGTCATAGATTGAAAGAGAGCCCTTTTTTGCTATTTGTAATTGTTGTTTTAGTTGCATGATGCGAGCACACCATTGAGATGCAAACTTCTTCTCAAGCGTCAACCAAACAACCCTTGAGCTAGTTAGTCCAACCACATGGTCAAAAACCAATTCAGACATGGTGGCGATGAGCCAACTGAGCAGAAACTGATCTTGTTTATGCCACTCTATGTATTTGGGATTGATAGTGCTGGACGTTTTGTTTGCTTCATCAAGTATGAACTAGTCGGGACCGGGATAAGAGCCATCGACATATCCCATCAAGTCATTGCTACGTAGAATGGGTAGAAATTGGTTTTCCACGAGAGGTAGTTCGTACGATCAAGTTTAACAAAGACTAGATGTGAGATACTACTTAGAAAAAGTTGGGAAGGGGATGGATTGGTGATAGGCGTGGCTTTGTCATTGGTTGAGGAAGTCATTGTGTGGGAAAAAAAAATCAAGAATCTAAAGAGTGTTACCTCAATGATGCTCTGATACCATAAGAAATCCTCTGTTGATATTGCTCTACCGCACACAACTGTGAATGGTATGTGGTGCCTTTATATAACTTTGACAAGTTTACAATGGTTTCCATATTACAATAGATACATATCAATCAAGGATCAATCAAAGGAATCTGATGAGTTGTTGATAGAATCCTTGGATAGTAGGATTCTATCTTTTAGAGATTGAGTTGAGCTGTTGATGGAGGCCTTAGATAGTAGGATTCTATCTTTGGAAGATTGTGTTGCTGTGCTTGGCTCAGTTGAATTAGGCTGGATAGTTGTGATTGTGCTAAAAGTGTCTGATTTGATACCATATGATATGCACTTCGACCATTCCACCTCAAAAGACCGCCTGACAAGGGGCAGAAGATCAATTTACTTAACTCGAGCACATAACATCAGTTTTGGCTCCCAGTTTACATTCCAAAAAATAAAAAACATTAGTTTTGGCTCTGTGGCCTAGTTAAACC
The DNA here is from genome assembly GCA_015143295.1 of Tetracentron sinense. Taxonomy (NCBI): domain Eukaryota; kingdom Viridiplantae; phylum Streptophyta; class Magnoliopsida; order Trochodendrales; family Trochodendraceae; genus Tetracentron; species Tetracentron sinense. The sequence continues at coordinate 19,222,544 of CM026560.1, read as the reverse complement.
TAAATTTATTGGATACAATTTTTTTTGTTTCTCTTCTTTTTTCCTTGAAACTTGGTTCTTCTGGCATCAACAACTACAGTTACTTGTGTTGTCTCCGCCAAGCAGTGCAAAGTTGTTGAGAAACTTAAATCAAGTCTGACAAGGTTTCCATTTCACTGCACCAAGGGAAGACTTTTATTTTCTTGTAATTTAAAGCATTGATCTTAGTTTGATTTTAGTCAATAAGTCATGTAGATGTCTAATGTAACTCCCAAGAACTAGAGGAGCAAGGCTTGAGTAATTCTTTTTGTAATTTAAAGCTTAAATCTTTGTTTGATTTTGAGTCACTAGGTTATGCGGAATTCTAATCCAACTGTCAAAAACTAGGGGAACTTGTTGGCCTTGGGGAGATTTTAATGTACGAGGATCTATGTATATGTAGTGGGAGCTTTAATCTCAATCGTCGGATTCTAGAAATATATATAATAAGGACTGTGTAGATGATAAATATTAGGGAAGTATTTCTATTGATTTAGGATCTTCTTGAGTTGGTGCTAGTGAGGAGACTGGCAACATCAACTGAAAGGCGCCACACACCCACTTTACACGCTTGCCAAGACGTGTGCATATAAATCGATGCATTGATTGACGTGAAGGGGGCATGTAATTGGATGTTGGCGGTCTCCTTGCCAGCACCAACCAGAGAAGCTCCTAAATCTTTTTGTATTTGACATTATAAGGCGTTGAGAGTTTAGCGGTGGTCCAACAAGTCCACATGTCTTCACAAGTGCAACACAGACGTAACCCATTTAAAGGTTGCTAGGTGCATTATTTTCAAAATAGGTGAATGCCCCATGAAATCTGAGTGACTTGGCTAAGAGGCATGCATGCCTCTCAGCCCATGAGATACTAGGGCTGTAAACTAAGCGAATTCGAAGCAGATACCACAACATCCGTATCTGATTTGTTTACTAATATCTACTATCCGAATCCGCTACATTATCTGACGGATAATAAAAAACAAATTCTGTATCCGTATCCACAATATCTGATCGAATTCAAATATTATTCGAATCCGTCCGATTATACTAACCAAATTCGGATATCATCCAAATTCATCTGATTACAATTACCAAATTTGGATAATATTCGATTACAGTATTCAAAAGATCCAAACCATTCATCCTATTACCAAATTTGCATTTCAATACCCTAAAAAATCAAATTCTAATTTTGTAAAGATATAATAATATTAATACTAATCGGTCGGATATTAAGCAGAGAGAATACACCATTATCCATATCCACTACAATTAGTAAACGAATAGCATTTTACTGTTTGAATCCGAAACAAATATTTATTCGGATAATTATCTGACTATTCGGATACGAATTTGAATAGGATCCGGATAATATCCGACTCCGTTGGCTAACATTTGGGATAGAGTGTTGGCAAAACTTAGTAGTTGGAGGCAGGGTCGATCCTTAAGTGGGACACAACATCCTTATCAAAGCAATGGTTCAAGCCATCCCATCTTTTGCCATGAGTTTTTTCAAGCTTCCCATCTCCTTGTGTTCAGAAATTGAAGCCAAAGCTGTTGACTTTTGGTGGGGTCAGAGTGATCACGGGAAGAGGGCCATTGGATCAGATGGAAAACCATGTGTGGTAGTAAGGACTCCGGTGGTGTTGGATTCCGAAACCTCTCGTCTTTTAACCTTGCGCTTCTAGCTAAGCAAGGCTAGAACCTCCTTCAAGATATGGGTGCGATTGGTGAAGAGCATATACTATGTCAACTCCGATTTTCTCAAAGCCAGAGTGGGGCATAAGCCCTCCTAGGCTTGGCATAGCCTATTGGCTGGGCGGACTGCTCTCCTTCTAGGCTTGCGGTGGGGTGTCGGGTCGAGATAGCATATTCAAGCTTGGGAAGATAAATGGGTCCCAACCTTACCTGGGTTCACGGTCCACTCCACTAAGCCCCATGATTGTTCATGGCAGTTGGTGTTTGACTTCATAGATCCAGCTACCCAAAGCTGGAATCTCTCTCGCTTAAATTAGGTTCTTTCAACCACTGAGGTAAAGGCCGTTTGCAACATCCCCCTTCCCAACCATTTCCTGGAGGACTAGCTCTTGTGGCACTACACCAGCTCTGGTACGTTCACTATTCGAACGGCTTATCACAACTTCATTCATCTTCATCCTTTCGGGAGGACAGGGGCCCCAGTTCTTCCACCTCTTATTTAATTGGATGTTGGCGATCTCTTTGGAAGCCTCACATCCCCCCTAAGGTGACTTGTTTCATTTGGCGGTGTCTTCACAATGCCATTGCGGTCAACTCCAACATTGTCCTCAAACGTATTATGGTGGATCGCCTTTGTCCCTGTTGTGCTGAAAAAGAAGAAATAATGGTGCATTTATTAGTTCATTGCGAATTGGCTAGAGTGGTGTGGTGGGCCTCCCCCTTTGCGGTTAGGACTAACTTCACGGCTTGTCCCTCTTTTAAATATTGGTGGAGCTTCTGGGTTACAGTGCCTTTGGTTAAAGAGGGAAAACTCAAGACTCTCTCTTTGATTGCTAGCGTGGCTTGACACATTTGGAAAGCCTAGAATGCCCTACGGTACAACAGCTCCACACCTTCCTTATCCCAGCTAGTTGCTCAAGTTGTCTCCTTAGTGGAGGAGTGATTTTCTGATTCAACGATAAAGGAGCGTTTGGGGACCCTATGTCCCCAGCCAACAACGGGTATTCCTCCCCCTGGTGATGTGGTTGCGTCCTAATTGGTGCACGATAGTGTCTCATGGTGCCTCACGATCGAATGGGGCGAATGCTGGCATTGGCGTGGTTGCCAGGTCACATTTGGGTTCTATTTTGAAGGGCCAGATCTAGGGTCTTATGGGGGGTTCTCCCCTTGTTGCAAAAGCTTTAGCTTCGCGGTCAGCTATAGAGCTAGCCTTGAGCCAGAATTGGTCTTTTGTTCATTTTTTCTCAGATGCCAAATCTCTGGTCGAGCAAGTCTCTTCTCTTCTCATTCCTTCCGTTGTGGTTATTGCTCCAATCGTTGCGGATATTAAATTGAACCTGACTCGGCTTCATCAATATCAGGTTATTCATCTTCCAAGGGGGGAGAACGGTTTTGCACATAACTTAGTGGCCAAGGTCCTCGAGTTCAGTGTTAGGGGTTGCTTTGTGGTTTGCCATCTTACTGTTCGAGAATGTCGATGATTGATTTTTGAACCGGGGCTAGGCCCCCATATATATATATATATATATATATATCCGTGTCACGACCCAAAATACCCCCTAAGAGTTAGGGATACTTTTGACTCATGACCGCTGTGTCATACCATCCGGTCATGACATATAAGGCATACATATCATCCTGCTAGAGCATACAAGGCACGCTAAGAGGCGAACCTAAAATTTTCTTCTTTACAATGTAATCTTCCAAGTGCTACTATAAACAAAATACTGCAATATAAGCTAAACATGTACACAAGGTCCATTACTTGAGTTACCAACTCAAATCAATACAAAACTCTCATAAGGTCAACCCCTATACATGTCTCTCCCTCTCATCACTCAACCATCACTGATGACTACCAATCGGCTTCTCGACATACTCCTCCTCGAACCCTGGTTCAGGAGCACAACCATCCAACCTATGATCTGCCGAAGATAACAACTTCGGCTGAGCATTGAATACTCAGCGTGTACAAAATACTAACTAGCATAACTATAAGCATCAATGATAGCATATGCATTTATTAGAGTGAAACAGGTAAGAGCAAGGCAGAACGAGTATATATCTTAAAGCAGTTAATTCAAAACATATGCAGTCCTATTAATCAGAGAGCAGAAACCTTTGCATTTAAAAACATCATGTACATATGTCATCGAAGAGTATCCGTTACCGTCTGTTACCATCTGTTACTTCGTTACCATTACTTGCCATTACCTTCCATCACTTTCCATTACTTGCCATTACGGGTATTGTAAAATACCTTAGTTTCATTACTTTCCATCTACAGGTATTTAAAATACCCTAGATCCACCTAAGGAGTTGGGCAACTAGTACCCATGTACCCACATAAACTGGGCGGGCCTACTGTTATCCTCACCTTCGGCTACCTTCGGAGTAGACGACTAGTATCCATCTCCCTTCTGGGTGGCCTGCTATTCGACGGAATCCGACGACCAATATCCCTTTCCCTTCCAGGCGGCCTGCTATCGTGCCTCCCCGATCGGTATTACTTGATTGATTAGTACCCATGAACCCACAGGAGATGGGTAGGCCTTCTATCAACCTGAGATAGATGACTAGAATCATCCTGTAAAATAACTTTCCTTTTTCTTGCCATTACTTGTGAACTTGTGAGCTTGTGAGCTTGTACCCTTGTGAGCTTGTGAACTCTCTTTTAACCAAAACTTTGCTTATGAACTTTATAAAAACCCTGTTCTTGTGAGAATCATTGAATCATGCAAGACTTGTGATCATTATGCGAGACTTGTGAGCATTGTGTGAGACGTGAAATCATCATGCGAGACTTGTAGTTATCATGTGAAACTTGTGAACATGAAGTGCATAGAATACTTGTATACCTCATGGTGAACTTGTAAATCATATTCATGAGAGTAAGTGTGAGTATAATAATATTCATAATGAGTATTTTAAAACATCGAAATAGATCATGGGATTTCATTCATGGAGTGATCATAGCATATACATGGGCTACTTAGCCTATTTTGTAAAAATCATAATTCTAAGCTTACTTTATGGTAATACCATTCTTTCAATTGCATAGGCATATATGACTACATGCCTTAGTCTTCTTAAAAACATGCATCAATGCCTACTATTTCATTTCCAACTTATAGCAACCAATTTAGTAAAGTGTAGCTACCATTTGTCTTAACAAAAGCATGCTTTATACCTTACTTATAATATAGGAATTTCTAATATGGCCAAAACATCCTAACTTTCATCAAGTCCATTTACTTAAATCATAGAAACCAAATTACACATCGATGAAGTATAGTAAGGTAAGTTAGTAGATTGTTCTACCTTTTAAAAACCGGATCCCTATGGTTTCTCACTTTGGAATACTACTTGAAGGCAAAAGAAAGCTTTGAGGAAGCTTTTGAATCAATCCCAAACTTGAGGAAGCTTGAGGAGAACAAGATTCACGCTTTAGAACGCTTGTGGAGGCGAGCTCCAAGCTTGAGAAGCAAATCCTAGTTCACCTCTTTACTCCTAGCACAGACCCTAGCAAAAACCCAAACTTTCCACTCTTTCTCTATCAAAATTTCTCCCAAAAACTTGCTGAGGGTTGTAGAAGCCCTAACACCCACGAATTTATGCTTAAATAGGCCAAGGGATTGAGGCCAATGACCCTTAGACCCTTAAAATATCCTAAAGGGTCGGTTCCAAGGCAAAAACCCTCACCAAGGATCTATCGGTCAAGAGCACCGATAGATCCTTCAAAAAATCACTCTCTGGCCAAAAAGCCCGTACAAAAATCTGTTTGGTCGATCGATCGGTCATGGGGATGGATAGATCCATCAATGTATGGGATTGAAGGATCTATCCTCCCCAAACTAGATAGATCCTTCACTATTCATTCCTTCATTTTTCCCGCTGTGGTATTTCGACCAGAACTTTTGACTCGGTGATCCGATTTTGACTATTCAACTTGCGTTGGATTTTAAATTTAAAGGGGAACAACTTTCATGTTTCGCACAAGGCCTAATTATTCTATCTTCATATTCCAAAATGGTCCTAAAGGTTACTGGTCAGAAATTCAGCAAACATTTGCCTAAAACCCACTTTTCACCAAGCTTCGACTCAAGATCGGGAGATGTGATAAACATGAACCTTAAAGAGGATCTTGATATCTTTCTAATGGCTCAAGAATCACTCGATTCCAATTTCAAATGAGAAAACTAGAGTTCTCTCAAGTTGAGGTATTCTTCAACATTCCTCTTTGCGACACTTGGAGTATTGTATACTCTTGTTTAATTTTCATCCCAACACCCTAAAACATTTTCCACACATATTTTGTCTCATTTGAAACTTCCTTTCATTTTAAAGCATGAAGCCATTATGCCATTAAGGGTTTTGGCCTGGAAAAACACTATTCACAGCACTATTCACAACCTAGTGAACTCGGTTCCGGGGTTCTACAATCCGACTCCGTTTACAGCCCTCAGAGATACCCTTATGAGTTTCTTTCCATAAGTGAGCAAAATTTAAGAAGGATTAGAATCTAAATCTATTTATACTCGTTCGCAGTGAGGTCATGAGTCATGACCATATAGAACTTCTTTGGGTCCCACATCCTTTAAATCTTGTTTTAAGGCAGAATTACTAGTTATACAAAATTTCTTATTTTCTAAATACATAATTAATAATATTTTTAATCAATAGTGAGTCCCACATTTTTAAGTTAGCATTAATGGACTTTTAAGAATTCTAAATTCAGAATTATGATTTTGTAAATATTGTTTTTATTATATTTATTAAAAAAATGTTATTAATTATCCCTAATTGCTGCTCGTACTTTGATAATAATCCGCTATATTAGTTTATATATATGTACATGTACATATGTATGAAGGTTGGGCCAGGCCAAGCCAAGCCCTTGGATTAGGCCAGTGTTAGCACAAACACATCCAAAATTCTACCTTGGGCCCAAAACTGAGCCCATACCAGCCCCATAAAATTGAATCCCGGCACAACTAGGTGTCTCAACAGGCTGGGTTTGGCCAAGCCTGGTCAGGCACAATTTTAATGAGGTTGGGCTCAGGCCAAGCCCGCCTAAAGATTATTCGAACTCAAAAAAGGGTCATTATAGTTTTTTTTTTTTTTTTAAATAAAATATAAAGGGCCTTATTGGACAGGGTCAACTAGCTAGAAGTATAGTATAATGGCTCTAGGCCCAAGCCTGTCAGGTCGTCCGCAGGGCAGCCCGACCCATTGATACCCACCCCAAGGCACAACATGCCCCTATCTTGGGTTGGGCCAGGAGGTCTCTGCCCGACCCTGCCCAATGTGCAAGAATATTGGTGAGGTATTCCAAGAGCCATTTTTTTTTTTCAATCTACAACATCATTTCATTTATTTATCTCGTTAAGTGGGTTAGTGAACAATTGCTTGCCACATCACTGAATGAAATTTTCCTAGATTTGATCCTAGGACCACCCACATGAGAGGGGCATACCATCAACATGAACAACATATGGCTGGTGAGTAAAATAATAATTAAAGTAGATCTTAGCTTAAAGTTACTCATGGAACCATTTATGAGCATCAAGAGCGGAGATGAATTGAGTTGCTAGCAGTGTTCTGAAAATTGGACCGGGCTGGACTGGCCGGTTCCTAGTCCAACCTGTTAAGAGTCATCACCAAACTCTAACTTATCCATAAGATAAGTAGAGCCTTGAGTGGATATGGTTAAAATAGTTTATCTTAGTAGGAGTCTTTTATAGTTATCTTTTAGGAGTCTTTATCTTTACCTTATCTTATCTTATCTTATCTTTAAGTGTTTTGATTTCTATATATAGAGAAAGGTGAAAACGTGAGAGTGGTGGTGTGGCTGTTTTTGTTTATTCACTTTATCAATAAAGCCTTTTTGTCTTCTTCTCTCTTCTCTATTGTGAAACTTTGTTGCTTGATATTTATGCTTTGTACTTTAGAGAAAGTGCATAGTATTTTGGCGGATACATATTCAACAAGTGGTATCAGAGCTTGGTTCAGGGAACGGGCGTGAAGACCTCAAAACGGTGAGTCTGAAGATCTCATCAAATACCTTGTATTCGCCAACTCAGATCAATGGAGCATGCAAATTCTGTAAGCGGTATAGAGAAGTTGAACAATACTAACTATGAGTATTGGAGATCCTGTTTGGAATCGTATTTACAGGGCCAAGATCTTTGGGAGGTGATGAATGGCGAAGATATTATCGCACCACCCAAAACTGAAGAGAATGCTGAGAAATTAAGGAAGTGGAAGATAAGGGCAGGCAAAGCTTTGTTCGTGTTGAAAGCTACAATTCAGAAAGAATTGCTCGAACATATTCGAGAGGCCAAGTCTCCGAATGAAGCGTGGGATGCGATATCCACACTTTTCACCAGATCTAATGATGCAAGGTTGCAATTGCTAGAGAACGAGATCAGTTCGGTATCTCAAGGAAGCATGTCGATTTCTCAATACTTTATGAAAGTAAAAGGAATCTGTCTTGAGATATCGCAACTTGATGAGGAGTCAAAAATTACAGATGCTCGTATGAGAAGGATTATCATTCGAGGTCTAAAGCCTGAGTACCATGGGTTTATGACAGCAATTCATGGATGGCCGACTCAACCAACACTCTTGGAGCTTGAAAGCCTTCTAGCAAACCAGGAGAGTCTAGCAAAGCAAATGGCTGGTCTTTCTACGAATGAGAAAGAAGAAGCCTTGTACACTGGTAAAAGTAAAAGGTCTTTTAATGACAGGAGAAAACAAAAGAATTCGAAGTATCAATCGAACTCGAATTCAAGAAAGAGCGAGGATAGTTTCAAGGAACGTGATTCTCAGGATCCTAGAACCAGAACGTGCTATAATTGCGGCAAGCCAGGTCACTTTGCCAGAAATTGTCGAGCACCCAAGAAGAAGAAAGATGAAGGGAATGCAGCAACTTCAGAAGACCTACCACAGAAAATTGATAGTGAGGAAGAGGAGTGGAGTGCTTATTTGTCTATCACTGAAGAACAATCCGACGCACTCGGATTGACTACTACAGTTACCATGCCTACGAGCAATAATAATCGAATAGACTATTCTACTGATTGGATAGTTGATTCAGGTTGCTCAAATCACATGACTGGAGATGATCAAAAGTTTCTTTCAAAGAAACAATATAATGGCCAACGAGTAGTAGTGACAGCAAATAATGCGAGACTGCCAATCACTCATGTAGGCAGTGTTGTATGTGTACCAAAAGGAAGTGATGATTCAACAATGCTTCAAGGTGTATTCCATGTCCCAATGATGAAGAAGAACCTGATGTCTGTTTCTCAATTGGCGACATCTGGAAACACTGTAGTGTTCGGACCCGATGATGTGAAGATCTACAAAGAGATGCAGATCGAAGGTACTCCCATCATGCAAGGCAAAAGAATTGAATCTGTCTATGTTATGTCAGCTAAGGCTGCTTATGTAGACAAGACTCGAAAGAGTGAAACAGCTGATTTGTGGCATGCTCGGCTTGCTCATGTTGGATTTGTCAAGTTAAAGGCTATGATGAAGAAGAACATGTTGAAAGGGCTTCCTGATCTGGAGATCCGAGATGATTCAGTATGTGCAGGATATCAGTATGGCAAGGCACATCAGCTTCCCTATACTGAGTCGAAGTTTCAAGCCAAGAAACCTCTTGAATTGGTGCATTCAGATGTGTTCGGTCCAGTGAAAGATGTTTCACTTGGAGGTATGAAATACATGCTCACATTCATCGACGATTACTCTCGATATACTTGGATTTACTTCCTAAAGGAGAAAGGGGAAGTACTCAACAAATTCAAGGATCTTAAGAGTAAGGTGAAAAAGAGCTTGGACATAAGATAACATGTCTAAGATCGGACAACGGGGGAGAGTATACTTCAGAAGAGTTCAACAAGTATCTACAAGAGTATGGTATCCGAAGACAACTGACTTGTCCCTATACGCCACAACAGAATGGGGTCTCGGAGAGGAAGAACAGGCATCTAGCCGAGACATGCAGGAGCCTGTTACATTCGAAAAATGTGCCAGCTCGTTTTTGGGCTGAATGCATGATGACTGCAAATCATGTTATTAATCGCCTACCACAACCAAAGCTCGAGTACCTTTCATCATTCCAGAAGCTGTACGAGATGAAGGCTACAGTAAGTCACTTTCGAGTATTTGATTGTGTATGTTATGTATTTGGGCCTAACCATCTTCGTAGCAAGTTTGATAAGAAGGCGATCCGATGTATCTTTGTGAGATACGATTCGGAAAGGAAAGGTTGGAGATGTATTGATCCAACTTCAGATCGAGTACATGTGTCGAGAAACGTTGTGTTCGATGAGTCATCATCATTGTGGTCAGTCAATCATGTCGATCTTCCAGTTGATCAAAAGTTTGAAGAGGAACTAGAAGAGGAGACTTCCAATCAGAAGACACTTGAACCAATTGTACAGGTTGATAAGGATGTGTCACAGATGACATCTAGTGCAAGCCCTTGGAAAACTGGAACTTATCAACAAACTGTTATAGAAGAAAATCGGCCCTCAAAGTTTGAAGAGCCTGAACAAGAAGATGAGCATGTCTTAAGGAGGTCACAACGAGTACCAAAGCCAAATCCAAAGTATGCAACTGAAAAGGCGAAACTGAAGAATGTGAATGCAGATCTAGCGCAAGTAATGATTGGCAAAGATTTGGTGATTGAAGAACCAAAGTCATTTGAAGAAGCTCGAGGAGTTCCTGAATGGGAGGAAGCTATGGCAGATGAGATTCAAGCCTTAAAGCAGAATGAGACTTGGAATCTAATGCCAAAACCAGATGATGTAAAACCTATTTCTTACAAATGGGTATATAAGATCAAGACCCGAGCAGATGGTTCAGTGGAGCGATTCAAGGCTCGATTAGTTGCCCGGGGTTTTTCACAACAGTATGGAATAGATTATGATGAGACTTTCAGTCCTGTGGCTAAGATAACAACAGTACGGGTTCTGATTGCTATCGCTGCTAGCAAGGATCGGAGGTTGTGGCAAATGGATGTGAAGAATGCATTTCTTCATGGTGAAATAAATCGAGAAATCTATATGGAGCAACCCAAGGGATTTGAAAATCCTCATTATCCTCAATATGTTTGCAAATTGAGAAACGCTCTATATGGGTTGAAGCAGGCTCCGAGAGTATGGTATGGAAAGATTGCTGAGTTTCTCACAATCAGTGGTTATATTCTAGCCCCAATTGATTCAAGTTTGTTTGTAAAATTTGTAGCAGACAAAGTTGCAGTTGTGTTAGTCTATGTTGATGATTTGATTATTACTGGAGATGATCTAGAAGAAATTAAAAGAATCCGCATGAATCTTGGAATTCGATTTCACATGAAGGAACTTGGAGAGCTGAAGCACTTTCTCGGACTTGAGATAGATCGAAATAAATATGGAATATTTTTATGTCAACAAAAATATTCCAGTGACCTGTTGAAGCGGTTTGGAATGTTTGATTGCAAACCGATGGCTACACCGATGGATGTCAACACTAAAGTTCGTATAGATGAAGTTGAAGAACTTGAAGATTCTTGCATGTACAGGCAGTTAGTGGGAAGTTTGATCTACTTAACTCTAACTCGTCCTGATATCTCTCAAGCAGTAGGGGTCGTGAGAAGATTTATGCATAGTCCAAGAAAGCCACATCTTGAGATTGTTCGAAGAATTCTAAGATATGTAAAAGGAACAATGGATCATGGTGTTTGGTATGGAAGAGCTGTTGAATGCAAAATTGTAGGATACTGTGATGCAGACTACGCAGGTGATCTCTCGACTCGAAGATCAACTACAGGCTATATGTTTAGTCTTGGTTCGGGTGCTATTTCTTGGTGCAGCAAAAGACAACCAACTGTGTCTTTGTCAACAACGGAAGCAGAATATCGGGCTGCAGCTATGGCAGCACAAGAAAGTGCGTGGTTAATGCAGTTAATGTTTGATTTGCATCAAACCACAAATTATGAGATCAGATTATATTGCGACAATGAAAGCGCAATTAGACTGGCAGAAAATCCAGTATTTCACGCTAGAACGAAGCATGTTGAAGTTCATCATCATTTTATTAGAGAAAAAGTGCTTCGAGGAGAAATTGATCTTATGCCAGTTAATACAAATGAGCAATTGGCGGACATATTCACGAAAGGGCTTTGTTCATCAAAATTCACAAAGTTCAGAGATGCACTTGGCGTCATTAGTAGAGATTTGGCGTTGAGGGGGAATGTTAAGAGTCATCACCAAACTCTAACTTATCCATAAGATAAGTAGAGCCTTGAGTGGATATGGTTAAAATAGTTTATCTTAGTAGGAGTCTTTTATAGTTATCTTTTAGGAGTCTTTATCTTTACCTTATCCTATCTTATCTTTAAGTGTTTTGATTTCTATATATAGAGAGAGGTGAAAACGTGAGAGTGGTGGTGTGGCTGTTTTTGTTTATTCACTTTATCAATAAAGCCTTTTTGTCTTCTTCTCTCTTCTCTATTGTGAAACTTTGTTGCTTGATATTTATGCTTTGTACTTTAGAGAAAGTGCATAGTATTTTGGCGGATACACATTCAACACAACCGGCCAGTCAACCAATTCCCAAAACCATCAAAATCAAACAGTTTAAAAAACCGCCTTTAAAATAAGAATCGGAAGAACCAAACGGTTCAACTAGAGAATTGGCAATATAATCAGAAAAACTGGAAGAATCGGCTAAACAAAAGAAAAAAATATTTTTAATAATAAAATGACATAATCCATTTGGACTAGTCGAACCAATTGAACTGGGTATTGGTCACCCAAACAGTTCAAAGGCCGATCCGGTTATGGAAACATTGGTTACGGTGGAATATGTGATTGGGGTTGTGCTTTGTTGACCTTAACGCCACCCAACCCCGCGTAAGCTACACTCTCTTGGAGTAGCTTGGTGAGTAAATTGTATGGCACCATAAGATGGCCGTTTGATCCCAGTATCGAACACGCACACAAGGCAAAACCTCCATATGGTCCTTCTTTGGACATTTTTCATGTTAGAAAAAGGAAAAGTATATTAAATCCAAAGTGTCTAATCCAACAAAAAAGAACTAATCGCAACTTTTATTTTATTTTTTTACCAACTATTGCAGTTCTGGTTCTAAACTCAATCAAGTAGCTCTCTCTCCCAAAAAAAAAAACGTAGCTAATCTTTCCATTTTATAAATTGACTCTTCAATGGAGCCAATGTGGCTGTTTTGTTGCCTTCAATTCGAAGAAGAACAACCCTCTTAAGATATTATAAAAAACAAAACAAATATATCAATAAAATACACCATGGTAATCCCCTTATATAGTTAATTAATATCTAATTATTATCAATTAACATAGTAATATCTAACTATTCTTCATTGTACTGTTTGTGTTGGTAATCCACAGTATTACATTATCTTCAATATCTATCGTGGTACGTCATTTTGATATTCAACCATTCACACAACATAAATTAAGCCTATAATATCTGGTTCTGTGTGTGTTTAGAGGGTACGTGTTAGTTACATGATGTCATTTCAACCGAAAAAACCTACCAAGAGCCGTTTCTTTTATGAATCATGTCTTTGCAACCAGAGAGTAATTAGGACTCTTGAGAAGTTCCATTGATGTAACATTTTAGTCCCCATTATCTCATATAATAATTTTTTCGGTGCTGTTAGGTGCACCTCAATATTTGATGGTTGCACCCCATTATTAAAAATTACTTACTATATACTATTAAATTTATAAAATTACTTTTATATACCAAAAATTAATTTTATAACTACACAACAATCACAAGTCTGTTAGGCATTACCCATTAAGCCAGAGTCAGACCAACAAGCAATAATGAGGTTGATCTTCCGTATGATGGACCATTATTCAAGGCTCTTTGCCCCACTGAAATATTGTTGGGTGAATGGATGACATTGAGTGCCTGGATATAATGTTACCAAATATGAGGAGCATCATCTCACCCTCCCCCTCGTGACAATCACATCGATCCAGTGGCTGTAGGGCAATTTCATACAACATGGAGAGTTTTTGGCCAAAAATCAATTCTCGTAAAATTGATTGTGTAGAAATTAATGGTCATTTAGTCATTTTTTCAAATAATAGTATTTGAAGAATACGTAGGTGAGTCTCTCAACTTCGTATTCTCCGAACACTATTATTTGAAAAAATATTATTTGATCATGAATTTCTACACAATCAATTTTATCAGAATTGATTTTTGGCCAAAAAAATCCATTCCAACACCACCTAAAAAACCTGCTACGATGGGATTCTGTATCTGAAAGATAAATTCAGTTTTGAATATCTCCTCCTTCCTAAAGGTTACTCAATTATCATGCATAAAGTGGAGAGAAATTGCATTAGATTATAGCATAACTCTATATATTAAATTGGTTTAATCATGACAATCATTACCTTTTATTGTGATTGCTTTAAAATATTCATTTATCATGCATCCAGGGAAATGAAATGAGATAGATAATAGCATAATTCTATATTTTAAATTAAATTAATTACAACCATTAGTTCTTATTACAATGGGTACTGCACCCACTAATTTGGAAGATTGAATTTGGACACACAAGAAAGCAACCCAACAGCAGAGAAAAGAAAGACACAAGGTTAAGTACCAATTTATTGAGCCTGCGAGAAGTCAAAACATTGAATTCTGCATTGTGATTAGTCTATAATTTATACAGGTTTGGTTCAAAGAGACCCATAGTAAGAACTAGGAACAAAATGGAGACGAGAAGTGACACCCCCTACATCAAAAGCAGCTAAAACACATATATATTCAGCACATATAGAGTGTCATGAATAGTAGCAAAGATGAAGAACTTCCCAAACTGAGAAGGCAGACTCCCACCAAAACTGAATGGGTTAAGTGCTGGGTTCGGCTATTATACTTTTTAAAAGCTGAAAATAAGAGAAAAAAAAGGGGTGCGATCATAAAATAGTGGGGTGCGCCTAGCACCACCTATAATTTGTTGTGATTTTAATAGGTTCATGTTTACAAGAGGTTTTTGTAGCCTAAATTCAACCCATTGACACCCCTTACTAGGATTAATGCATAATAGTAAGACATAATTGATACTACAAAGAAATGAACTAGTAATTAGGCTTATTCTTAAGAAACTTACTTTGAGAGAAATCACAGTTAGGCATGTAAACAGGTCGAGATCGGGCCAGTTCGGCCCAAGGATGAAGAAGAAAAGAAAGGCTGTTTGAGGGGAGATACGAGCCTTATCAAGATGGGCCAACCAGGTCAAAACTATTTAGAAGTATAGTCTAACGGAGAGCCTAAGACTCTAAGCTCAAGTTCGTCAAAATATTTAATTAGGCTAGCTTGCCCCATTGACATCCCTGATTTCACAACATAATTTAGAATGTGAGGAGATAACTTGGGTCTTACAGTATCGTCATTCAACTGCAACGCCATTTGATTATGAATCAAACAACGTCTGAAGGACGAGAAAGTTATCCCGACGAATAATTGTTTAAGGGAATTTGCTTAAAATCTCGAATCAACACTCACGCATGCTATGTGATGCAATGGTAATGGTGCAACTTGCAAGGGTAGATTATTGTCATGCTCTAATAAGATTAGATTGCGATCTCGTGGATGGACCACAACCTAAAAACTATATAAATTATCAGTATCAATTAAGCATTCATTTAGTGCTAAACCTTAGATAACTAATGGCTCGTTTAGTTCAAATAATTATAGTCATAAGTGATTTTGCTCATAAGCACTGTCATGAATAAGTGTTGTTTTCAATAAGCCTTGACAGTTGTAATCCTGTTTGGTTGGCACTCTATCGATAAGTGATTATTTGGTCATTATTAAAAATGATATTTTTGTTATTAAAAAAAATATTTTGAATAATCTCTCTCTCAAACGTAATGGATTTTGTTTGGTGCAAATTCGGGCGCTTACATAAATTTTTACAGTCATAAAGGTGCATAAGTGATTATGCTCTGTAATAACCACTTTGGTAAGCTTATGGAACACCAATGATTTCCATAATTGATTATTATAATTTGAATCAAACACTATTATCAGAACATAATTCAAACGTAAGTGATTAAGTCCCAAATAGATACTTATTTTAATCCAAACAAAATGAACCCTAATTGCTTTTAGTGAGATAGTAAACTCATATTTTGTAACCCTGTTTAATTGGATGCCTAAAAATTAGTTGAAAATAGGGAACTCGAGATAAGATAAGATAAGATAAACCCGTGATCACCATGAGACTTCAAAATCTAATATTCTACCCCTTGGTCTATAATGATCACAACACTCATTAGTTTAAATTAGTTTAAAAGACACTCTCCCAAATCAAGATATTTTAAAGACAAGTAGCCACTCTTTGAGAAAAATCATCTTCTCAATCAAGATTGAGCTACACCCTTCACTTTGGTTAAAAAAGTACCATCAACACCTAGATCATAATAGTCCTCACAAAGGCATAATCTATATATATAACATGAAATATAAAGAAGATCATGCATTCATGCTTATTTATAATAATTGATCCTTACTTGATTCACACCTTATTACATGTATGTGGTTTAGATGTTTTTACAATTATTATCATTATGCGATCGAGACCAATTGCCACGTTTGAAACAAAGGATTTTCGACCATTATGCCATGTCACGTCTAGTCTAAGTATGTTAGAAAATTCAATAATCAACTAGATCTCTCTGTGAGCACTATTGTCATTCTTAGGCTTACCAACTCTGAAAAATGTCTCAATTCGGTGACGATCAAGAGGCTATAAACTCGGGTCTACTTCAATTTTGAAGCTCTTGACCCTCATATCTATCCATAAGGCATACATCCATAAGCTTGGGTGCACTTCAATCAAAAGGTCTTGATCCCCAGGTTTGATTACACTTCTATCTCGAAGCTCTTGACCCCCAAACCTTGAGTCACCCCAATCCAGAGGCTCTTTTCACGTATATAAGGCATATACCCTCAAATTTGTGCATACTTCAAACTTAAAGCTCTTGATCTCCAGACTTTGGGCTTGTCTCGAACGAGTCTTTTTTGCCTCAATTTAGAGACTCCAAATGTCTTCTATTATAGAAAATAATCATTAAATATCTTTATAGAAACTCTGCCAATATGAACGCACATGGAACAAAAAACATCATGATCATAGCAATTGTAAAAGTGTTATGCTTTTTTGGGATAAGAGAGGGTGTCCCAAAGCCTTCGAGCCAAGGACTAGTTCCTTCGAGTATATGCACTGACCCAATCAAAATTTCCCCTAAGGTGTGTTCGGTTGAGGAGAATACGAAGGAAAGTGGGTGAAAGTGGGAGTTTCTCCCACTTTCACCCTGTTCGGTTTGAGGGATTGTGAGGTAAAGTAAAACTTGAATTTTCTTGATAGTGTACAACTTTCTCTCACTTTCACCCAAACCTTATTCCACCAAAAAGCTGGAATTGTGAAAGAAAGTAAAGTAAAAACTTCTAATTCCAAATCTACCCTTTTGTTGAATCCTATTCCTAAAGAAAGCAAATGATAATTTTGGAAAAATTTATATTTTCCCCTAAACTTTTCTCTCAAACCAAACACACAAGAGAATTTATACAATTCTTTCACTTTACTTTACTTCACTTTACTTTCTCCCACCCATTTACCCCTCAACCGAACACACCCTAAGGATATATACCAAAGTAAGTCGAGGAGTGGGAGTTAAACACATGACCACAGGGAGTAAACCTGGGACGCTACGGGATGCTAGCCAACTGCACCAACTCCTGGTGGGATAACCATTCAAAACCCTTGGTCATGGAATCTAACACTTATTAACATCGTGTTAACTTACTCTTTAGACACCTAATGATGTTATATCCATTTCTCCCTCGCAACAAGGCACCACATGCTTGTGTGCTTAGACCCGCCTTAATCCCTAAGGAGAACTATTTAGTCTAACCTTTACAAAATTCTCAACAGTCCAAAAAGGCATGGGATTGTCTTGGCAGATGACATAAACAATGGTCTCGGGCTTCCACTCTTCATTCAACGGCGATAAAAAGGGGAGAGAAGTCATTTTCATTTTCTCTCATGTCTTTGACTTCTCCCTACTCTTCCATTAGCCAATAGGAAGATACAAAATGAAATGGAATTCTTGCTGTCAAGGCAATCAACACAGTTTGAATCCAAATATCTTGCCACAACAAAGCGATCGAATCTACCATACATGAGTATAAATTCTTAATCCTCCATATCACCTATTGGGTGCTTTTCAACAGTTCACATTAAATTACTTACATACTTAATTTTCTATATAAAACTGCAACACTATATCTAAACGAACACAGATAGAGCATACACCAAACTCCCTATCACCAACGGAGAAGGAATATTTTTTAGGAAAATGCTCATCATACCCGTGGTTTCCATTATGTAACAGAATGGCTGGTCCTCATTGGTCGACGCCCCATTTTTTAACACTCACCAATTGTGGTTAAGATTCACTCACTCCTATTTTTCAAAGGAAATAGTGAAAGGATAACTCATTGGCCGTGGACGTAGGCATATTGCTGAACCACATATATTTGGTATTGGTTAATAGACGTCAATCTAGGAGAACAATTTATGCATATTCATGAGGTATAACAAGAGGGTAAAACAAATGATAGAACTACGAGGAAACTCTATTTACAAGCATAAAAGACCTCCACAGAATCACGCCAAGTGCCTCTCTCCTACAGTGCTGATGAAAAATAACTAATATGTTGTGAAACGAGCAACAACCAACAACAATAAAAGAAAGAAAGATAAAAAAAGGAAATTAAGATACAAACAAGAACACAAAATTTACAGGGTTGATCCAAAGAAGCCTACGTCACAAATCCACACCAATTCCACTATACTTAGACGCAAAAAATGAACAACATTTATGCAGGGTTCTCACTCTCTCTCTCTAAAACTCATATTTTCACTCTCATCATAACCCTAGACACGAATATACTTTATTTATATGTTCGATCTTCCCTAAATTCAATCCTCGACTACCTACTATAGCGCAAACCTGTTGGGCCTAGTGCAATCAGGCTCCACACATAACATAATATAGGTCTTGATTAGCTCATAATTACTCGTGGATCCATTTATGGGCATCTCGGGGCCGAGGCGCTGAGTCGGGTTACGGGTGGAATATAAAGTTAGAGTTGGGTTTCGGTTGTCCTTAACCTGGCCCAATCCCAAATCTACACCCTATTGGAGTAACTTTGTTAGCAACCAATGGAAAAATCAAATAAAAAATAACTAATTGCAACCAACTGTTGCAATTTTGGTTCTAATTAAACTCAATCAAGTAGCTATCTTTCCACTTTTATAAATTCTCTTCATTGAGGCAATGTTGGTGTTTTGTTCCCTTCAATTCGAACAAGAGCAACCCTCAGGATTATTTTAAAGAAATGTATCAACAAAATACATCATGGTGCCCCCTTATGCTGTAACATCTAGTTTGTAAGCACCCAATTTTTACACCTTACTTAACCATAGTTAACCGTCGTTAACCATGGTTATTCTCGACCAAACCCTAGTAGCCCTAGGTAGACCATAATTCAAGCCCTAGTAGCCCTAGGTAGGCCCTAATCCAAGCCTTATTTAAACCCTAAGAAAATTTAGAATTCAAATGGGTTCAAGGCCCATTTCAAGTAAAATCCCTAAGCCATAGTAGTCTAACCTTAGGCTAACCCTACCTAAACCCTAGGACTAACCCTAGGTAAACCTTAGATCTAACCCTAGGTCTAACCCTAGCCTAGCCCTAGTCCAAACCCTAAGCAAAGCCCTTACGGGATAGAGGCCCGTTTCAATAAAAAATAAAACCAAGTCCAAAAGCTTAAGTCCTAGTTTTACCCTAGGCTAACCTTAGTTAAACCCTAGAACTAACCCTAGGTAGATCCTAAATCTAACCCTAGGCCTAACCCTAGCTTAGCCCTAGCCCAAACCCTAGGCAAGACCTCATGGGCTCAAGGCCCTTTTCAAGTCCAAAGTCCAAAAAAAAATGGATAAATCCTATTTTTGGGCCCAAGCAAGGGCCCACAATTTGAGTGGGACCCACAATGATTTTTCAAATTTGAATTTGGGAGCCAACTCCAAGTAGGGTAAAACCCTTTTTGCTTTACCCTATATAGGTGAGGGTAAGCCCAAAATGAAAAAAAAAAAAAAAAAAAACAAAAAAGCGAAAAAAAATTTCAACCGAAAGGTTAAGAGCCATGGCCTTTTAGGATTTTTTTTTTTTTTTTTTTTTTATCTATTAAAAAAAAAAAGAAAAAAAAAGGGGGGTTTGAATTTGGGCACCAACCCAATGTGGCAAAGCCAACATGGGTTGGCCCATATCCATTTTAGCTAATAAGCCCACATTCGGTAACTAAACAGTAAACAAAAAAAAAAAAAAAAAAACTTTAAACCAAATGGGGAAGACACTGTTCATTGTCTTCCCCATTGGTCCAAGCACCTGCCACACAGCCCCACAGCTCCTCTACGACCCCATTCTCTCCTCCTTTCCCTCCAAATTCCTAAAGTAATCCATTTGGGGTTTCTTTTTAAGAAAAAACAGCAAGATAGAGGGTGGGAGGCAGTCCCATTTCAGTGTAAAGCCACCCCTACCCCCTGTGCGAACCAGCTGCGCCTGCACCCACATTGACCATCCAATCACAGCCATCCATCCTCATCCTTATCCCTCTCCTAACCTCTCTATTTAACACTCATTTGCACCCATGGTTGAGGGGACCCGGTTTTGGAGGAGGGAAGTTTTCCAAAAAAAAAACAGTAGCCCAGCTCCGCCTTCTCCAGGCCAATCCTTTTGCCCGGTGAGGTCTTAGATCACGCCCAACACCGCCCTTGCAACTACCCAAGGCCTCACCGTCCACCACCACTACACCACCTTCGGTCCAAGTTTTTTATAAAAAAAAACAACCTGTCCAGCAGCTCCTGCCTTGCTCCACTCTACTTGGCTCCATCCCTAGACCTCCAAGGTCCTCTCCCTTCGTCCACCTTGACCACCCCAGGGTCTGTCCCAAATCCCCACAGCAACCACTCGCCACGACCTCTTGTGCGGCTGACAATAACACGAGGTTATACACCCTCCTTTTTTTATCATTTTTTTTTCTTTCTTTTCAGCGTGTCCAGCACTCCCTAGAGGTCTGGGGGGTCCTCAGTCCAAGAGGAATCCCCCTGGACCTTCATGAGTTTAGTACCACAGCCCCAAAGTTTTTATAAAAATGTTTTTTCTGCAAAAAAAAAAGGATTCTAGGCAGCTCCCCTGTAACCATGGTTTAACCATGGTTAGACTAGGCCTTGGTCGAAACCAAGGCCATGGTTAGACTCCCCATACTACGGGCTAACCCCCTGTAAATTTTCGGCTCTTAACTCCCCCGTTAACCATAGTTAAATCGACCCCAAAGTGGGGTCGACAGTGTGAAAATCTGTGCGAAGAGGCAACTTTGGGCCTCTGTGGGGCCCACATCCGGCCTCCCCTTGGGCCCCACAAGGGTCCAAATTGTTCCCCTCATAGCAAGCTTCGCGACCATGGTCTCGGATCCCCCGGGGGTTGAGCCAATCAGCGGAAAAATCGCCGCAAAGTTTGAGACAAAATCTGTTTTGTTGGAAATCGTCATTTTATGTGGTGTTTTTCGGGATAACTTTGGGCCTCTGTGGGGCCCACATATGGCATCCCCTTGGGCCCCACAAGGGCCCAAATTGTTCCTCACATAGCAGGCTACCCAATGGTGGTCTCGGATTCCCGCGATTTCCCCGTTAACCATAGTTAAATTCATGTTAACTATGGTTAAAAATTTGATGGAAATTTAGAGTTTTTTGCAATTTCGGATATTTGTGGTGGCCCAGACCGGGTAGGAGGCCAGTCTAGGCCCTGCCATGGACCTTGGGACCACTTTTGCTTCAGTCGGCCCCTTAACCATGGTTAAGCAGCCCATGACCTAGCAAAAATTCTGGAAAAATCATGGAAAAATCATCAAAAAATCATAAATATTACATGGAATGCAGAAATGTCTTCAATTTCATTTTTTACTATGGTTAAGACACTTAATCAGAGTCGACCCCATTTTTGACCCTTAACCACGGATAAAAAATCCTGACCCGGAAAAAATCTGGAAAAATGCTCAAAAAATCCAAAATATTAGGAGAAACCCAAAAATGGTCTCTTTTGAGCATTTAACCATGGTTAAGACCCTTAACCATGGTAACCTCCCCTCCTTAACCGCGGTTAAGCACCTTTGACCGTCCGAAAAAATCTTAGAAAACCCCAAAAAATCAGAAAAATTCAAAAAGATCAAAAAAGCTGAGATAGGGCTTTTTTAACCATGGTTAGTATCTCTAACCAGGGTTAATCACATTTCTTAACCTCGGTTAGCAACCCTAACCCTTGGTTAAGACACTCTTGGCCTACCGGG
This sequence comes from Tetracentron sinense, assembly GCA_015143295.1. Classification (NCBI taxonomy): domain Eukaryota; kingdom Viridiplantae; phylum Streptophyta; class Magnoliopsida; order Trochodendrales; family Trochodendraceae; genus Tetracentron; species Tetracentron sinense. The sequence continues at coordinate 19,200,354 of CM026560.1, read as the reverse complement.
CCTCACTCCTTGGCCTACCGGGCCTAATCTCGGCCTACCGGGCCAAACCCTAGCCTACCGGGCTCATCCTTGGCCTCTCGGGCCTCATCTCGGCCTACCGAGCCTAAACTAGCCTACCGGGCTTCACCCTTGGCCTACCGGGCCCAACCCTAATCTATCGGACTTACCTTAGGCCTACCGGGCCCAATACCAAGCACTTGACCAACCCGGTCAACCACCCCTAGCCTTCCGGCTAGACCTTAAGCCACCCTTGGTGCACACACACACACCCCTAGCCTTGGCACGGGCTCATGTGTCAGAACTACGCTCGGTCTGATCTCACCCATATGTGAGTACGTAGGCAGCCCAACCCGGGTTCGACCCTAGTCTAGGATTTTCTCCTTTTTAGATTAACATTTTCTTAAATACTTAAGGTATTTGATTAAATCTGAGATTAATTTGGCTTAACCCTAGCAAGTAGGGAACCACTGAAAGTGGAAGTGCCGGGGTGCCTAACCCCTTCCCCGGACTTAACCGAACCTCTTACCCTGACCTCGGACCGCAGAACAAGACCTTATCCAAATCCCGGGGACTTATCCCTTCCGAATGAATAGGTGGCGACTCTATACTATCCCGTGAGATGCAAACCAGAGTTTCACCAAAACCTGCGCTCACATAGTTGTTATTTATTAACAAAGTAAATATAATTAATTGTTATTCATTTTATCGTTTGTATTGGTAATCCACAGTATTATGTCATATTCTTCAATATCTATCGTCGGAAAAGAAGTCTCATACGCAGCGCTTGAACAATTTTGCAAGTTGTAACCATTAAAGCTTAACTAATCGACTGGTGCGTCATTTGGATATCCGATTCTTCACATAATAAAAATTAAACCTATAATCATCCGTTGATGGAATTGTTTAACTTCCAAGTGGTGTTTATCTTACAAATTGTATTCGGAACGAGACAATATATAGTTAGGACCACTGGAGAAGAAGTTCTATCGATTTATCATTTTATTACCCGTTATCTAATTTTAAATATCTTATTACAAAGTTCATAACAAAGTTATCTTTGTCCATCTAATCCGGGACCAGGATTAGTGCTTAATAGTAAGACCTACTTCAAATAAATGAACTATTAATTAGGCTTACTAATAACAAATTAAATTTCTTTGAGAGAAATTACTGTACAATTTAGGATGCGATGAGATAACTTGGACCCTTAAATCATCGCTGTTTTACCGCATGGTCATGTGATCGTAATCAAACAACTGAAGGACGCAAAAGTTACTGATTCTTAAAATCCCAAAATCGTTAAAATCACGCATGCTATGTGAGGCAAAGGCAATGGTGCAAGGTTAGGTAATTGTACTACTCTAATCAGATTGTGATATTTTGGATGGACCACAATCTAAAAACTGTTTGGAATAAATAACCAGTAAATGAAGCATTGGTTTGGAAGCTAATTTAGATAACTATTGCTTTCAGGAAGAAAGTAGACTAAAAATCCCAAGGTAAATGACTAATGTACTACCTTGCTCATTCTTTTTTTTCTTATGGTGGTCTCAGTACCATATGGCATCGATATCCTTTGTGTACAATCAGTTAGTTCTATGGGTGACTGGTTCCTCTTACCATGCTGCTAAAGGAAACTTCTACAAATTCATTGAGAGTTTTACTTTTTCAGAATTGAACCCTGGACCTCCTTCTAATGAAGGCCGCGTCTTCCCTATCCTGACAAGAGGGGTGGGTGTCAGCACTGTTCATCCTTAAGATACACTTTTTTTTTCTGTATGGATCGATCACTGGAGACTATTGTACTCGAAAGCTCCTACTTTGTCTAAATGACTCCCTACCCCACAAAGAACCCAAAAAAAAAAAAATTGCAAATGGGCATATTAAAATGGTAGAAATGTTCTATACTTTTTTTTTTCATCTGACCATGTCAGTGATTTGTAAATGGACATTTGAAATTTCAGAGAAGTTCTGAAATATTATTATTTAATTGTTTTAAAGTTTCCACTTGTTCTTTGTCATGGCAAGAAAAAGATAATAATATCAAACATGTAGAGCAATATTCATATGTTTCTTTTATTAGTCTTTCAGTGAGATCCAACTTAGTTTTGTAACTTAAGAAGATCTTTCTCAAAGTAAAGTACCCTAAAATTCGAAAAATTGTACACCACATATGAGAATTTTTTTATTTTTTTAGGGGATGGTGGGATTGAAGGGGCATTTTTAAAATGGATTGAAGGCATGCCTTCCTCAAATAAAGTCAGGAACATAGTCTTGATTTTCTTGAAGGCAATAAGCAAACAACAAGAACAATATAAGCAATAAGAATAGTTAGACATTTTAAAATAGATTAAACAGCTTAGTTTAATCACAGCTCAAGGAAAGAAAGGTAGAGAGAGAGAGAGAGAGTCTGGTCCATATAGAATGCTGGGTCACTATCCATTAAAGATCTGTGATTGGAGATTTGATTTTTGTGGCTGCAATTCATAGCTAACGAACCAACCCATTTGGAAGAGGTTTTAAACAAGTAATAACATAAAGGGTACAAGTTGCATTGAATGTTTATTAAAAGAGTAGTGACAGGCATACCCATGAATTCCATTTCCAAACCTAAGGCACCACCTCATTGGTGGATGTCCCCCCTCTTAAATACTCACCAAGTGTTAAGCCAAGAAAAAAAAAGTGAAAGCACTCTTAGTAAGATAATGGAAGAGTGGAATCACTCTAAGTCTGAAAAAATGGGAAAAAAATAGGAGAATTGGTCAAGTTTTGCAAAGGCCGATTGACTGACTGTCACAAAAAATCCCAAAATGGGATAATAATGAGTTGGTTGTAAAGGGCCAGTCAACCGTCCCTCAAGGCCGGTCGACCGACTGTATGGATTTTGGCCAAAATAGGCTAACAATAAGGTTTTTCCCAAGGCCGGTTGACCGGGCACCCGAACTTTTGCCTGATTTGGTCTGTCGAACCATTTCATTAAGGGTAGAATGATCTTTTGACCACCCCTTTTCCTATATAAACCCCACATTCGTGGGTTAGAGTTTCATAAACCCTTAAGGCAACCTAAGAGAGTTCTAAGAGGAGAATTTAGAGAGGGAGAAAGGGGAGAAGCTAGGGTAGCCTATTCTTGCTTCCACAAATCTTCTTCAAGCTTGGATCCTTTCTTCAAGCTTGGATCTCATCTTCTCAAGCCTTCTCAATCTTTTCTTCAATTCTAAAAAGGTAAGTAATACTACTATCTAGCTTTGCTATGGTATAAAGATTGAAAAGAAGATTGAATGTATGATTTGGAATAGAAATGTAAGTACATCTTACTATCTAGCTTTGTTATGAGACGAGCATTGAAAAGATGATTAAATGTATGATATTGAGTAGGATTTCAAATACACTATATTAGATGACTTTATTATGATCCATAAATAAGGGTTTTTAAGATTGAGTTTTTCAATAAAAATGATAAATATGTTTTGTGCTTGTATATGATTGTGATTTTCCTCTAATAAATGACGATTCTAAGTATGATGTTGATGAAATAGGCTTAATGGCCAAGATTATTGTGATATAATGCCATGAATGAAGATGTTCCATGTTTTAAGAATTTTTCAAGTATACTATTTAATATGTCTTGTATGAACCTGTAGTGGATGTTTAAAACTTTTCATATATATTATAATGCTCATAAGCACTCCACGCACTCTATGTTTTACATAACCGAGGTTTTCTCATGAGCATGGTATTTCAAGAATCATACGAAAAGTTTTTCAAAGAAAAATTCATAAGAAGAAGCATAAGTTCATAAGCATTGACAAGGCCAAACTTTGGGTTGATATTTCTAAGATCGGTTACCTCATACTCACAAGGATTATGTCTAAGATCTTGCATAAACTCCAAGGATCATAAGTTTTCCAATAATTCATAAGAAATGCATAAGTCTAAGAACGGTTACAAAGCTCACAAGACTCATAAGTGCTCACAAGCTCCATGGATCATGTCTAAGATCTTGCATAGGTCTCTAAGGATCATAAGGCTCACAAGGCTCATAAACTCACAAGAAAATCATAAGAACTCATAAGCTCACAGGGAATTCATAAGAACTAATAAGCTCACAAGGAACTCATAAGAACTCATAAGCTCATAAGAATTCATACAGCATATGCAATGCGTTTTGTTTTCCACAAAAGATAAGATTTGACGAAAGGTTTTCGATGATGGATTTTAAGTATGAATTTTAATTATGGTATTCCTTTAAGTACTTGATTTTATTAACGGTATTCCTTTAAGTACTTGCATGTGATATTATTGTCATTATAGCATTGTTAGCTAGTGGTTGTGCTTGCTGAGTATTCAATGCTCAGCCGTATATTTTATGTCAACAGGTTAGTTTGACATCTGTGATTCCAGTCCGTGAGTCGAGGAGGACTACGGTAAAGAGGAGCCGACAGAGGCTCGGCCAAAAGAGGATAGGAACCTTGACAGGTGGCCTTATCTTGGATATTATTGAGAGTGAGTAAGAGAGAGACCACATTTGTATTTTGATGAGTGAGCATGTCCACTCTTGTTTTGGTTTATGTATTGTACAAACTTGGAATACAGTCATATGTATAAAAGAAAATTTTCAGTTTACGCTTCCTCACTGTTCTATGTTTTCGCTATGTTTGCCTTGGGTATTTTTACAGGATGGTTTGGTATCGGATATAGCACATCGTGTGCCAAAGTATCCCTAACTCCTAGGGGGTATTTTGGGTCGCGACAATCAGGGCATTTGTATCAGTGTACCTTAAGCTAGGAATGTAAATGAATCGGCTTCGGATAGGAAATTACTATATATTAGAATTATTGGCTGTAATAGCCATTTAGTTGATTCATCATGAAGGGATCCGAAACCCTTGACTAGATAGTGTAACAACAGCCATAAGGCGTTGGTTACAGGTAGCCATAAAGGCACAGATTACGAGTGATTCTCTCTATATAAGAGAGACAAGAGTATGTAGAAAGTAACTCTCTAATGGTTCCTATGACCCGGATCTGGTTTAAGGGGGTCGACTTATGTTGTTCGTTTACATCCACAACTACTTCTTCTTGATGATCTACAATAACGATTCTACGAAATTCTTACACCTACCATATCTGAATTCAGTCTATTTAAATATCCAATAGATTTAAATTCGATCCGAGATCCGACAAATTATATATTAGTCGGTCTAAGTTCGAATCCGATCATTTATATTTAAGGTTTCAATTCAACATGATGATTAATGTTAAATTTCAAATTTTAGTTTTTAAGTATATGAAAATCCATTAAAAAATTTATAAATGATTTAAATAAAAGCAAGGTACTATATTCTATGCATTAAAATTTTTTTTATCTTATTATATATGCATGTGTGCGTGAATAGGTAGCATATGCTTGATGCATATGAAATCTTTGCTTATATATCACATGTTTTAGCAACACATGATACTCCTTTAGAAAAAATATACTCCTTTAGGCTCATAAAAAATCAATGTGTGGGTTTTGGGTTCTTTTTCCTTAATAGATAGCAAAAATTAGCGCAATTAGAGATATCTACGACATGGACATCAAAACATTTGTCATTAGCCTTAGTTGATCAGTATTAACTCTAATCTTAAGTATTAATACGATCCACGATCTAAAAAATATTGTTATAGTTTCCATTGTTCGATTGCAAGACCTAACTTTTCAGAATGGGCAGATTTTTGTCACTTGTTAGGAAAAAGGACCCTTACATTGATTTTTTTTCTTATGAGCCCAAAAGAGTATCACATGTTACTTACGCATAGGCAACCTTGTCTATGCAACATGTACTTAAGTAACACGTAACACTCATTTGGGCCAACAAAAACCCCATCAGTAGGTCCTAATTTCTTAATACATGGCAGTAATTAGCTCAATCAGAGATGTCTAGGCCCTCTGATTGGATGTCGAACATATCTGCTATTAACCCTGGTTGATTAGCATTAACTCCTAAGGTTAATATACCCAACTTAGGTTATAGTTTCCACTACCCAATTGGATGGCCAAGACTTCTCGAATTTGGCTATGGATTTGCCATGTGTAGAAAGATCTACTCTTTAAAAACAATTTGCTGATCCAAAGGAGTACCAAGTGTCACTCAAATCGTGAAGCATAGGCCGGTTGCCTATGTGTCACACACACACACACACACATGTGAGCATGGGATTTTTCCAACCCACATTCACAAATGTTGTTGACTTGAGAGTCGCCACCTATTCATTCTAAGGGATAAGTCCCAGAAAGTCGGATAAGGTCTTAGTGGTCTTTACAGAGTTAGGGTAAGCGGTTTGATTAAGCCCCGGGGAAGGTGTTAGGCACCCCAGGATCCCCGTTTTATAACGGTTACCTACTCCCTAATTTAAGCCAATTTTAATCTCAATATTAATTAAAATGTCAAACTGTTTAACCGAGTGCTAATACAAGAAGTATAGAAAGCTAGATGGGCTAGGGTCGAATCCGAGTAGGGTTGCCTACGTACTCACAAGGGTGAGATCCGACCGAGCGTAGTTCTGTCACATGAGCCCGTGCCAAGGCTAAGGGGTAGTGTGGTGTGTGCATAGGGTGGTCAGAGGTGTAGCCCGGAGGGCTAGGGTTTAGTTGACCAGGGAGGTCAAGTGCTGAAGGGTGAGTCTAATCACAGTTAGGAGGATTTAACTATGGTTAGGGACTAACCATAGTTAAGAAAAGCCTAGTGAGTCTCTTTTTGGGTTATTTTGTATTTTTCATATTTTTTGTGATTTTTTTTATGAATATTTATCAAAATAGGGAAAGTCAACCATGGTTAAGGATCAACTACAGTTAAGACAAAGCTAATAAGTCGTTTTTTTGGTCTTTTTTGAGTTTTTCCATTTTTTTAGATTTTTATGATTTTATGTGCATTTTCTGGAGTAGGGAAGCTTAATTAGGGTTAAAACTAACCAGGGATAGATTAATCCCAGTTAAAATCAAGGTCTGGGCTCAAGGATGGGCCTGGCAGATGTGGCATTGCCTACAAGGGCCTCAAATTGGGCCTGGGCCTGGTGCAGGGCTACTGTTCAGGTAATACAGAGAACGGCGGTAATTGGTTTACCGCCATTCTCAATCCTGTATAAATTGAGAATGTCGGTGAATTGAATGCCGCCATTCCTGTTTTACAAGAACATCAACCTTGTCAAGCACGAGGAAGGTCAAGGATGATGTCACGTGGGCTGGTGGGCCCAGGGAGGAGTCCAAGGATCATGCCACGTGTCCTGGGCTCATAATGGGCCCTAGACTTGGCTCAAGGTAGGTCCACAAAGGCCCTGATTTCACTAGTTTAAAAACTACCAGAATGTCGGTAGAGTCATTATCGACACTCTGGACAGATTCGAGTTTTGCCCATATCAACCGTGGTTAAGCTAACCCCAGGAGCTTGAAAAGCTCAGGGATGAGAGAAGAGAGTCCCAAGAGTCTGAAACATGCCCTGGATTCGACCAGGGCCTCACCATCTGTGAGATATGGCCTCTGCAAAAAAAGTGTCCAAAATGGTGGTAGTTATTCTACCGCTATTATTGGATTTCTACAGAAATTGAAAAACCCGCTATCTAGGCTATACCACGATGCAACCAAGGGGTTCCTTATGAACAGAGGACCCTCCAGAAGATTGGTGGAGGGGTGAGAGGGTCTATGTGCGATGTGTGAAAGTGTGGGAGTATATGGGGTTCCCATTGCCTATGGGAGAGGCAAGGGAACCCTCCCTACTGAAATACCAACGAGCCAATACCTCCTGGAAGTGACCAGGTGTTTACAGGGGCTCAACGAATGGAAATACAAGGGTAGGAAAGGCCCCTACCCAGCTGGGATGTCTGCAACCGTGATGGAGGTGGCTGCTCCGCGGTGGTGCACTGCAACAGGGGGGTTGGTCTTCAAAGATTTGCAAAGGGCAAGTGATGTGAGGGTGTTGAGAGCTTCGGAATCTTACCAGGGGTTCCCTACAGAGGTTCAGGCATTGGTTTAGAGGGTGTGGGGTGTTAGGATTTATAGGGAAGGAGGTGGGGACTCAAGAGGAATTAGGACAGGGATGGGTGGAGGTCTCAGGCACGTGGAGGGGCTTCTGGAGGTGCTCAGACATGTGGGAGAAGGCTTGGAGGGTTGGTGGTGCAGGGGGTGGCACTGCAGGTGCTGCAAACACACAACAGCTAAATGGTGGTAGATCATCTACCGCCATTCTTAAATGTACATGTTTGAGGATATACCGACATTATGAAGATTTTAAAATAAACGGGCTGGGCCCCCCTATAGGGGTTGGTTTTGGGTTCTTGGGCCCAGGTTTGCTGCCTTACGGGTTTTAGGCCCTAAGGGCTTGGATTAAGGCCTAGGGCTTACTAGGGTTAGGCTAAGGCTACCTAGGGTTTAAGCTAGGGTTACCTAGGGTTTAGGCTTAGGGCTACCTAGGGTTTAGGTTTAGCTATGGTTTAGACTAGGGTTGTCCTAGGGTTAGGATTGAACTAATCATGGTTAATTTGGTTAACCAAGGTAAAATGGGCTGTAAAAATGGGGTGCTGACAGTTGCTCCTCTTTGTTGGAGAGTGTCGAGTTAGCAATTAAACGACAAAAACTGGAATCAACCAATTTTTACACCTGAGCAAGCAGAGCATGATGAATAGGTATGAGGGGATAAGCATGGATGAGTACGGGATCAGTGTCACTAGAGGTTGTAACTAATATCTGGTCACACAATCGTGACAGTATACTCCTTTAATAGTGAGCTAACAAAGCAAGATAATGGTGATGAATGCAAATGTGTAAATGGTGGGTGCAAGACTAACATCACTGAAGGTCACAACTGACATCCGGTCACACGACCGTGACAGTATACTCCTTTAATAGTGAGCAAGTAGAGCAAGAAGGAGCTTCACAAGAGGCCGCAGCTGAAATCCGACCACACAACCGTTCCAGTATACTCCTTTAATAGTGAAGAGGAAGAGTGAGAAGGAGATGCGAAAATGAAGGTGATCGATGCAAGACTAGCATTACTGGAGGCCGCAACTGACATCCGTTCACACGACCATGATAGTATGCTCCTTTAATAGTGAGCTAGTCAGGCAGAAATGAGCTTCACAAGAGGCCGCAACTGAAATCCGGCAACATGACCATTCCAGCATACTCCTTTAATAGTGAAGGGGAAAGCGATGCTAAATGAAGGTGATGGGTGCAAGACTATCATCACTGGAGGTCATAACTGACAACTAATCACATGACCGTGACAGTATACTCCTTTAATAGTGAGCTAGTCAAGAAGAAATGAGCTTCACAAGAGGCCGTAATTGAAATCCGGTCACACGACAGTTTCAATACTCCTTCAATAGTGAAGGGGAAGCGATGCTACAGACAACCGCCCAATTGTCTGACAGGATAATGAGGGTAAAGACAGCCGCCCGACTGCTTCACCTGGGATAAGATGTGACACTATAGACAACCACCCGGTTGCCTTCCAGTGGTAGCAAGATGATAAGGGTAAAAAAAACTGCCTGACTGCTTTGTCAAGATAGGATGCGACACTATAGACAACCGCCCGATTACCTACCAGGGTAGCAAGATGATGAGGGTAAAGACAGCCACCCAACTACTTCACCGAGATAGGATGCGACACTGTAGACAACCGCCCGATTACCTGCCAGGGTAGCAAGATGATAGGCATAAAGACAGCCACCCGACTGCTTCACCGGAGGATGCGACACTGTAGACAACCACCCGATTGCCTTTCAGGGTAGCAAGATGATAGGGGTGAAGACAGCCGCTCGACTGCTTCACTGAGCTAGGATGCGACACTGTAGACAACCGTCCGATTGCCTTCCAGGGTAGCAAGATGATAGGGGTAAAGACAACCACCTGATTGCTTCACTAAGCTAGGATGTGACACTGTAGACAACCGCCCGATTGCCTTCCAGGGTTACAAGATGATGGAGGTAAAGACAGCCGCTCGACTGTTTTACTAGAGATAGGATGCAATGATGGTGTAGACAATCACCCGATTACCTTGCTGAGGATGAATTTGAATTGACAGCTGATAGGAGTGAGTAAGAATTCAAGATTTTGTGAAGCAGGATGAATCAAATGTGGGAGCAAGAGCCGTGGCCTTAAGCCGTTGCACGAATCTTATACCTTTCTGTATATGTCCCTCGGCTTGGATGATTCAACTGTATATACTTGCCTCTCGGGATGTACTGATCTTCAAACATCTGTATCACACAGGATAGTCTGCTGACTTTGCTTTGCCCTGGTTTCACTGCTCCTCTCGCGTTAGCGGGAATGAGTAGCCGACTTCGAAACTGACCCTATAGGGGAGTGAATTTTGACTGACTATTGACGTAAATAGCTTGCTAATATACTGATGGATTGATGAATAGGTGACATGACAAACCTGTTGAAAGGACTGATAGATTGATTGACGAGTGGTTTGGTGGTAAACTAACAGTTGATTAGCGAACTGACTATTTATGTGCCTGAGACTGCTTGCTTCGGGAGACCTAGCTAGGTTCCTTTGCCCTTCGGTAAATAAGTACACTATATTTGATCATCCTTGTGGTAGACCTTCATTTGCTAGGGATGAATATCTATAAAGCAAGTATTCATCTTATTTTTCCCCCTTTTGCCCCTGGCCTTTACGGGTTTTCACTAGGACTGGGTTTTATGTTTTGGACTTTGCCCTTGTTTTACCCTTGGGCATTTTCAGGTTTTCACCAGGACTGGGTTCACGTGATTTTTATGCGATAGCAGGATTGATAACTCCTTACTATGCCCGTGAAATTGAATTTTGGTTTATCCCCTTTTTACCCCTGGACCCTTTCGGGTTTTCACCAGGATTGGGTATATAAGTTTTTCACTTTTCTTTGATGATTCTTCATTCTTCTCTCACCATTGCCTATTGGTAGAGGAGGTGAATGCTTCTGACCATTTGATGCTCAAGTCCTTTCAGAGATCAAGGAGGGCTTAATATTTAGGACGAAATGTGGATTGGTTAGAAATGAGATGAGGCTCAAAGTTTCTATTTCAGGTAGGGCACCCTGTGATGTTTGTTTGGTGTCAGGATAGAACCAGTTTCTACATTCTTGGTCCTTTGGTACAGCTTTGCTTTGATTTTTGAACAAGTACCCCTTTTTTTTTGTGCATGGTTGCTTTATATTGTGACACATTTACTGTGTTATGACCGAACCTGATTTCAGGCTGCCTACGTACCCAGATAGGGATCGGGTCATGACGTAATTCGACTAAAAGGCTGCATTTATTCGTTGCTCTTTGCTGGTTGTTCATCTTTTGAATTGTCATTTTGCTATTCATAAGATGCCCTTGTGTGAGTTTTGAAAGAAAGGCTATTAGGCTCAAAGGTTTAACTAGAGGATATGTATAGCATGGGTAGGTGAGGTATTGTGAGGGTTATAAAAAAGATGACCTCCTATCATTTCCTTGATCGGTCGAGAGTAGGCACAATCATTGCATTGCCCTCATTTTAATTGATTGACATTTGATGGCTTAGAGAGATCTTCATTGTTCCTGTATTACTCTTGTCTTGATTTGCTTAAACTTGGAAGATTTAAATGATCAATTTTGTTAACTTTTTCCTTATAGGCTTTAGAAATTAGTTCAGTTTCCAAATTAAGCATCTCAGAACACAATGGAACTTGATTAAAAAGAGCAGCTTTATTAAAATAACAAAAGGGACAGACTTGACCTTAAAACAAATGAAACAAAGGTCACTGGCCACTTGCTTGAACTGGACTGATAGTAGGGATTGACACGAGCCAATATGGCCGATAATGGTACCAAGGAAAGAGGTACAGGTAGACACACAATAAAAAAATAGATTTTGTTTAGAGTTCGGCTGTAGAACTATTCCGGTGATTGATGATATCCGCAATGTTGCTTGGCCTTGTATCCCTTTGCGAGAACGGTCAGAGGGGGTTGTGGATTTTTCAGTGTGATCAGCTTCTTGTTAAACAGGAAAGAAAGGAGTGATGACAGAGGGTACGGGAGTGGAGTGAATGCCCGGTTTTTCCTCTGCTCAAAGGACATCTGATGGGAGAGCAATTTCCCCTAGGGTTGTTGAGCTTGCCTGGGTTATTGAGCTTGTTGTCGGGGTAGGTTAGGGACCCAGATAGGTGTTGCTACTACCATGTGTCCATCATCCTCATTCTTTCTTTTGTCTTTCCTGGGATACAGTGGAGTACGAGAAGAAGATGCAACTTTCGTTCCCTAAAAAATGTTGAATGACCCGTTGTCACCCATTGTTGTCTCGATCCTGGCACCGCACTTGGTCATGGTGCTGAATCAGAGATAGGTTGTGCTGCCAAGAGAGTCTTGAGTGGGTGTTTGAGGGTGCAGAGAAAAGTTGTTACCAATTCTTCTTCTGGCAGAGGGGTGCTCATTTTTCCAGCCATTTCTCTTCACCGAACTGAGTAGTCGATTAAGGTTTCATTATCCCTCTGAGACATTCTTTCCCAATCTGCCCTCTATGGGACCAGGTCAACATTATATGAATATTGGGCAACAAATTTCTCGCACAAGTCTTCCCATGTTTGAACCCTGTTGGGGTCCACTTTGGTGAACCACTGTAGTGCAACCCCTTTCAAGCTCTTCTGAAACAGTTGTACTAGTAGTTTGTCCCCATGCTTGAGCTGGAATAGCTCTCTATGGTAAGCCCTTAGATGTGTCTCAGGACATCCCTTCCCCCCATACTTTTCAAAGTCAGGTATCTTGAAGTCCTTGGGCAAATGGATTCCTAGATGTATATACATATTTCTGAAGTTGGTGGACTTACGGGACCCCTGAGTTGTCTTTACCATTTCTTCCAGCTTCTCAATTCTCTCCAGGTATGCATCTGAGATTTGGGTAGAACTTGAGGACATGTGGGCGGACCACGTATGAAGTTCGCCGCCAGCCCTAGCCTCTTCTTCCTCGAATTGGTCTATGATGGGTGGTGAAATATGATGGGTAGGTTGGGGTTGGATTGGTGGAGGAGGGATGTTGAAGGTGAATTCCGGCCACTATTGGATTGGTGGTGGTGGGATGTTGAGGGTGAGTGATGGTTGAGCAAGTGGTGGTGGGATGTTGAGGGTGAGTGATGGTTGAGCAAGTGGTGGTGTAATGTTGATGGTAGGTGGTGATGGGATAAAGTTAAAAGTAGATAGTGGATTGGATTGTGTTGGTCTTGGCTCATTGGACGGTTGAGAGTTGGAGGAAGAGAAGGCATGTGTTACTGCCTTCATAAAATCCTGGACAATGTTTTTCAAATCTTCAATGTTCTGAGTGTTCTCTATTAATCTTGCCTCAAAATTTGGGACCTGAGGTTGTGATGTTGGGGTGTCAGGGTCAGTCTTTTGGCCATCTCGAGGGTCCATGTTGCAGCATGGTTGATTAGATACGTGCTTAGCTCAGGCTCCGCTCCTGTAAAGATGGGGGGTATAGAGTAAGAATCGGAAGAGGTGAGAGAAATGGAAGGCATGCAAATGACCTAATAGAGTCTAGTGGACATAGGGACAATGCCCCTGGTCTGGAAGTTGGGATGACATGCTAGAGAGAGGATTTTTGATTTTTTGATTTTTTTTGATTTTTTTTGTTTTGAACAAGGTGTGACATAACAGATGTGGCCCGATAGGGTAGGTAGAAAGTGCTCCGTCCTACTTACCTGGGTTGTCGGTAACTAGGGCCTACTGGGCCAAAGTTGAAGCGGGTTAATGGGCTCACTCATTGTAACTTAGGATTTGAACCTCATATGCATGTCTGGAGATAAGGTAGGGTGTATCTTATTACAAGCACAACAAATGACTCAGTACATGCCCCTTGGATGGGTGTTTATCTAGACAGAGTGTCCTAATATTCAACCATGATTGGGGGATAGGTATAGGGTACAAGCAAGTTAGGTTTTAAAGTATCCCTCCGGGTGGCCTGCTTGTAGACTATACCTTAGCTTATTTTATATGTATGCATGCTGGTGTAATGCAGGGTGTTCCTACATGATAGAGGGATCACTTAACACCGTATATGCGACTCCCTTAAAAAGGGTCGATTGGTGTAAGCGGGAGCATTCAAAATCCTTCCCTGAGGGTAATCACCTAGCAGGAGTAATTCCGCGGACCTCCAAGACTTTTAAGCCTCTATCACTGAGGATAATCATCTAGCAGCCATAAGCGTGATAAGCCTGACTATGGGTAAATCGGTTATTATACTATCATGTTATGTATGAAATGCATTGTACAAGAAACATCCAAGAGGTATAAAGAATTATCAATTGGTTAAATTCTTGGGCATTTTAATTAATTTTGAGATTAATTTGACTTAAGTTTAGGTTCCGGCTTGAACCAATCATAGTCCCCAGCAGAGTCGCCAGAGCTGAGAGCATAGGATTTTTCCAACCCACTTTCACAAAGGTAATTGACTTGAGAGTCGCCACTTATTCATTCTAAGGGATAGGTCTCGGATAGTCGGATAAGGTCTTAGTGGTCTTTACAGAGTTAGGGTAAGCGGTTTGATTAAGCCCTGAAGAAGGTGTTAGGCACCTCAGGACCCCCGTTTTATAACGGTTACCTACTCCCTAAATTTAAGCCAATTTTAATCTCAATATTAATTAAAATGTCAAAGTGTTTAACCGAGTGCTAATCTAAGAAGTATAGAAAGCTAGATGGGTTAGGGTCGAACCCGAGTAGGGTTACCTATGTACTCACTGGGGTGAGATCAGATCGAGTGTAGTTTTGGCACATGAGCCCTTGCCAAGGCTAAGGGGTAGTGTGGTGTGTGCATAGGGTGGTCAGGGGTCTAGCCCGGAGGGCTAGGGTTTTAGTTGACCTCAAGGGTGAGCCTAACCGCAGTTAGCAGGATTTAACTATGGTTAGGGACTAACCATAGTTAAGAAAAGCCTAGTGAGTATCTTTTTGGGCTTTTTTGTATTTTTCTTATTTTTTGTGATTTGTTTTGTGAATATTTATCAAAATAGGGAAAGTCCACCACTAACCTCCTAATTGAATCTACATGCATTCATTCAGGCCTCTCAAATATAAACAATAGGGATGAGAGTGACTGCAAGTTTCAACTTATCGAAACAAGAATGATTCAATTGATCAAACTCTAGGCATATCCTATCTTCGGTTAACACAAGTGATACACTCTAAACTAGGGTTGTGAAATCTCTCGTTTTCCCTAGGCATAGAACATCTTATAATTTAATTCCTCAATAATAATACTATTGTATAAAATCTATACCAACAATCACAGAAAGATGATACGAACGATTTCAATTTCAACACAATAAAACCTAAGAAAATGATAAAAGCATATTGAAACCGAATATAAAATCTATTAAAATTAGTTGAAGAACAACCATCTCATTATGCAATCATTATTTACAAAAGTAAGAAAACCTAAATAAAATACATGAGATACAATTAATTAGCTAGGGTTTCATATAAACCTTAGAAAAAGAGATTAGTTCATGGCGAGGGCGAAGAACACCGCTTTTAATGAACAACACGAAGAACCCATCCTCCAACCTTCACAGATCTGCAGCGCCTTCCTGCTTCAAAATCTCAAAATTTAGAACTCCTCTATGATGATGATACTTACCAATTTATAGAGAGTAAGACACTGCTAATTCGGCTTTAAAATTCTTCAAAATGGGTTCAAAAGAGGGTGTTTCCGCGCACTTAATGTTGGGCTTCACGACGTTAACCGATCGATCGCCCAAGGGAGGGACTGATCGATCGATCGAACCCTCCTGGCTGTTCGATAGCATATTGGAGATTTTCTTCTATTTGTTGCCTTTTTTCTCATTTGTGTTGCCCAGCTAATGGACCCTAGAGGGGGGGGGGATTAAGGTCAATGGCAATTTAAAAAATTATCTAAGTGATTTATGCGGAATTAAAAAGTTAATCACTAATGCTACAAGCAATAAACAAGATAAATAGAGAGAGGGAGAGATAAAAGATACCACACACAAGGTTTGATATCAGGGTTCAGCAACTTGCCTATGTCCTACATTTAAGCTTCCCGCTTTAAGGATTTTTCTACGATTCCACTAATCGTACTCTTCTTTACGGGCAGAGAGTAAGCCTTTACAATCCTTTTCACAGGCTTAAGATAAAACCTCTTCAAGAGAATCCTTCTCTTGGATACAGAAAGAACACTTCTTCACTTGATGCAAGAATCCTCGATTCTTGACTTTAGTTTTTACAAAGAGTTGTTGGATATAAAATCCAAAATTGAAAGCTCCTTATTGAGCTAGATAAGAATGGAAAACAAAGATTGGAATTGAATGCTCAAATACAGAGGGATTGGGATTCTAGGTATTCAATAAAAAAGCAGAGTATTGATTGCTGGAAGTTATTGATTGATCAATCAATAAATGAATAGTGTAAGAATCTTGTATTTAGTTCATAAATATGATCTATTTATAGTTGAGCAATCAAATATGGCCGTTGGGAGGTCATTTAATGCGAACTAGCCATTGAAAACTAACCGTTATACTCAGTTCCCGCAAGCACTCGTCGACAAGTGAGTCTGGAAAACACTAAAGTCGTCGCCGAGTAAAAACACTAAGCAATTGAGAATTACTGTCATCCCACTCATTGACGAGTCTCTTCCACTCGTCAACAAGTTCTCTGAAATTTTACAGAGAACTCATCTCTATAAAACCAAACTGATGGGACTTTTTGTATGGTCCATGGGCATTTATAAGATTATAATTTTAATCATTTTTAGGCCCTTAGAATGATGTCCAAACTATTCTAAGTGTCCTAGGGTCTATCTAGGTATACTTTGAGCAATCAAGTTCCAATATCTTGAGAACTTTTACAAGGTCCTAGATATTCTTAAAGATATCATTAGACTACTTTGAGTGTTGATCTTCTTAAGGAACTCATGGAGCTTCAGTCTTGATGGGTCTTCATGAATTGGCTTGAGTCATTGAAGCTTTTTCCTTGAAATGACTTACACTTGGCTTTTGACTTGATTCCCTTGAATGGTTGATCTTTTCAATTCTTCATATCTTGAATGATGATCTTAATATTCTTTTTCTCTGAAATTATACATTCTATATGGAAATATTAGTACCATAAAGATCATTCCATTATTGTGTTATCCTCAAAACTATTAAGAGTACTTAAAGTTGTAACCTTGAGGTTAACAATTTGTTTGCCCTTTGCTTGGATCTTTGCTCAAATGCAATTTATCTGAATCTTTGAAGCTTGTAAATCCTTGATTTAGTCTTATTTTCCTCACACGAACCTGAAAATAATAAACACACCCAAGTGAAGTAATGTAATGGATAACGGGGCTCAACATGATTAACAAGTGTAGTTTACGGTGCATATATGTGTAACAATTAGCACCGATCACTATGACACCAATCATGATGGTTTCATCTAGTAGTGAAGGTTTTGGGGTATACAATGATGCTTCACTTATTGGGTTAGGATGTGTTCTGTAAAGACCTAAAAACTTGATTGTCTTGAAACATGTACAGACTAAATGAAAATCTAGAATTTTGCTCAAAACATTGCAATTCATGTCTAATTATGTTTATTTAATGTTATTGTGTGCTTAAATATGGTTAGACTTGTGGTATGCTGAATGGTTAAAAGTTAAACTTATGAAGAAGAAAAAAATAGAGAAAAATAAACCCCACCGGTAAAATAGCCCAAAAACTTTCTAATTTTCCAAATTCTGAGAATCAGAAGTTGCCTAGGACTCTTTTGTTGCCCAAGAATTGACCCTAGAGGGCGGGTGAATAGGGTCTTGGCAAACTAAAATTTCTATTGTAGTTTCTTTTGTGGAATTTAAACTAAGTTAACTAAATAATAAATAAGATGCTACCAATTCTAAATGATTCAACAGTAAAGAATGAGAGAAATAGTAAAGGAATCAAACACCGAGATTTGTTCTTGAGGTTCGGCACTCCCGCATACCTCCCGCCTTAAGCTCTCTTGGCTTCAAGGATTAAACCACGATCCACTATCGTGCAATCTTCTTCAGGTGAGGAATCAAACCCTTACAATCTCTGTTCCAAGTCGAGATTATACCTTTTAAGCAAGTGAACAATCCTCTCCTTGCTTCACAAAGCCTTCGGCTTCAATACATCCGAATCAAAGATTCTGGGATTTTATAGAGTGATAAAAGGGTTGATCTTGAATCACACAAATGCTCCTTAATGAGTTGAATAAGAATGAATACCAAGCCTCTAACTAAGCTAGATAAGAGTGAATAACAATCTACCAAAATCTCTCAAAGGTAGGAGTTGAATAGCTTAGTTACAGAGATTTGGGGAAAAACTGGATTTACTGAGTATTGGATTGATTGGAATAGATGAGAGTTAATGATTCAATCAATGGTAGTTGAGTTCTTGTATTTTGTTCATAAATGAACTCTATTGATACCCCAAGGGAAAATATGGCCGTTGTGGAACATTAAATGCAAAAATACCTGTTAAAAACTAGCCATTGCAGACCATTTAATGCGAATCCCGCGTCATTCGGTCGTCCAAATGGTGAAGAATAAAAATCCCATTGCTTGGGTCATCCGGATGCTCCATTGGGACGTCTAAACCAAATGACAGTAACCAACTCAATTTTATTTTTTGTCATTTGGTCGTCCGCATGGATATAAATTGAAAAACAGTAGCTAATAGTAGGCAGACTGAGATTTTATCTCTTCATTCAGTCGTCCGAATGGCCATGTTCACCAGAAACACTATTTTTCCTTTCTTTTCTTTTTGGGATTGTTCCATGAGCCTTCTGACTTACTTTTATCATGTTGATTACCATATTTGAGGTCCTTAGAAAGATTTTCAATATTGTCTAAAGGCACCTAAGGTCAACCTAGGTTTGGTGAGCTTTTCCAACATCCAACCTTTAGACAATATTGAAAATCTTTCTAAGGACCTCAAATATTTACAAAACCCCTTGAATATTTACAAAACCCCTTGAATATTTACAAAAGTCATCTTCTAATGACTTTTGGCATAATCTTCAAGTAGATTTCTTCTTCTCTTAGACTTTGGATGCTTGAGCTTTATCATTGTGACTTGAATGATTGTTTTCATGCTATCTTTCTTGAATGATTGATTAATGCTCTTATATTCTGTTTTCATAAACACTCAAGGGAAACATTAGTAATACAAAGATCATTTCATTATTTGAGCTATCAGCAAAATTATTAGGGGTACACAAGGTTGTATCCTTGAGGCTAACAATCTCCCCCTTTTTGAAGATGACACAATAATGTAATTAAATGGGATTGAGCTCCCCCTCAGTATATATTTTTAATAAAGCTTTGAGGTTAGCTCCCCCTAAACATATGCACTCATATAAATTTTAACAAATTTTAACTTATATGCATATTTTAGACATTTCAAGAGATATATCATAATAGTTTGAACCAAGAGAAGTTCCACAAAAGAAATGATCATATTTTCATTTATCTTCAAAAGGTATTACATCCAAGAGTAATGTCAGGCATATATAAGCAAAAGCATTCAAGTGATGATGAATACAATCAAGAGAAGTTCCATGATAAAACTTAAACAAGATAGTACATTTTATTTTCTCCCCCTTGACATCATTAAAAAAAAAAGATAGACCAGAATAAATAAATAAAAACTACATCTCATTGTCTTGCTTCTCCCTGAGCTTCTGCAGAAGATCTCTCATTTTAGTGTTCTCACTATCACTAGAGTCATTGGAGTCGCTGGAGCTGGAGTCTATAGAAGTAATGATTGGGGCTTTTGATCTGGATGCCTTTGGGTCTTCAGGCTTAGACTTTCCTGGCTTCTTGATTTGAAACACATGCTGAGTCTTGATTTTTACTACCTCAAGAGCCAAGTCTATTACCTGAGAGGCCATATGGTAAATAATAGGGGCCTTGTTTCCTAGAAGAGAAGACATTTGCTAAATGATTGGACCTTGAGTCTTAATCTACTTTTCTGTGGACTCAATCTTTCCTCTAATATATGACACCACATCACTCAACTGAAGTCCTGGCTCCATAGCATCCACTATTTTTCTCTCAATCATGGATAGAATGAAATCTACCCTGTTCTTTGTTACTTCCCCAACAATGCTAATCTCATCCAAGTGAGGCTCCACTGACTCAGCATTCTTTCTGATCTCAGCCTAGATGTTGTCCATCCTGGACTCTAGAGAAGTCAATCTATCTCTAGTATTTGATTGAAGGGCTAGCATGCTTGCTTTGGTCTCTGCATGGAAGGCAAGCATACTCTCTCTCATGTCAGCCTGAAATCTCACCTGACTCTCCCTCATCTCTAGCTGGAACTGCTCTATGCTGGTAGCCATAGAGGCTATCTGGTCACTCATCAAACTCATCTAATCCTCTGACACGTGAGGTCTCCTTGGGGACTAAATAAACTCAAAATGTCCAGTATCCTCATATCGAGGAGAATCCTCTCTCTGCTCTAGAAAATCTCTCTTGCTCAGCCTCTGACTCTGGCATCTTAGTCTCTGCTGCTACTGCTGCTGAAGAAGATGGAACATCTGATGGTCCTATAGCTAATGTAGATGGTCCAGAAGGAGGAATGATAGGAACAACAGGGATTGGAGTAAGAGTAGGAGTAGGCATAGCAGGAGCTGATGTGGATGACTCAGGAGCAGGAGGAGGCTTGGGAAGCCATTCCATTCTAGATTTTGACCAATTATAGCCCATTCTAACTATAGATGTGGAGCTATAAGTGTCATTAAAAGATGGGTCAACTCTAAGATAGGAGTCCAAAGGTAATTCAAAATATTTGAAAATATGGGTAAGGGCTTGGCTAAAGTGAAGGCAGCCAGCCTTCTTGTGGGCTCCATCAAACATAGAATAGGTAATGAGAGTAGGGAGATAGATTTTTTCAGTGGTGAGGATGCACCACATGAGAAAAATGTCAAGAGAAGAGAGGTGATGTCTACCACCTGCTCTAGGAAGCAAATTGTATAAAATTATATGATGAAGTAGACGGAATTGAAGTGTTAGATCTTTTAGCAAAGATTGGAAGGTCTCTGTAGTTGTTGGATCACCACAAATAAGCTTTAAAGCTTCAACAGCAGAGAACCCTTCATGCCTAGGCCAGTCTTTCACAGTTGTGCATTCAAAATCCCCTACGGGAAGGCCAAGAACAGTGGTAAGCTCACCAACAGAGAACGCAAGTTCTCTGCCACAAACAAAAGATTTGATTTCATGATTAGCTGGGGTAAACTCAAAATGAGTGTAGAAGAGCTTAATTAGCTCTGGGTACATGGGTTGATTAGATTTTAGAAAGGAGGATCATCCTAGGGCATCAAACAGATTTGCAATGTGCTTGAAACCCCATTCATTTAAAAATTTAGGAGTTAGAACTTTACCGTAAACAATAGTGCGTTTGGATACGATGTCCTTGAATTTTTCTCTAATTCTGGACTCTTGAAGTTTGAAGAAATTACTGGAGTTGGACCAGGAGTGGATGAAGAAGCAACTGCTTTTCCTCTGGACGATTTTCTCTTCTTAGGGTTCGGCTCATCACTTGCATTCTTTGTCCTTGCCATCTCGAGTCAAATGGAATGGATTGAAATGATTTTTGGAAAGGTGGAATGAGTTAGGAAGATTTAGAGTGAAGAAGGAGTTTTGGAGGGAAGAAGAACCTATCGGGTTTTGAAATGCGAATGAAAAAAAAATTATGGGTTTGGGCTTTATATTTATAGGCCCGAACCATTTGGTCATCCGATAGACTCAATCGGTCGTCTGAATGAGGAAAAACTATCTCAGACAGTCTGCAGACCATTCGGTCGTCCGAATCACATAGAATTTCTAAAATTTTGTTTTTCTTTTTCATTCAATCTCCATTTTTCTTTACGATTAATTCATCATTCAAATACTTCATTAAACTCATATAATTCATGGATTATGATTAATCAATCATTCAAACTAATTTGAAAATTTTGAACATTATTTCACAAATATATGCATTCAATCCATTTTCAATAGACATAGAGCACAATATAGCATCATATGAGATCATTAAGCTCGCTCATTCTTAATTCTCTTCTCAAAGTACTAAACCTATCATATTCAAGGGGTTTTGTAAATATATAAGCAATTTGATTATTTGTGTCAACAAATTCCAACACAACATCCTCATTTTGCACATGATCTCTAATGAAGTGATATTTTATTTCAATATGTTTAGTTCTTGAGTGTTGAATGAGATTCTTTGTCATACAAATGACACTAGTATTATCACATTTAATTAAAAATTTTGTATAGAAAAGTTTAAAGTCTTCCAATTGTTGTTTCATATATAAGGTTTGAGTACAACAACTCCCAGCGGCTACATATTCAGCTTCGGATGTAGACAATGGCACAGAGTTTTGTTTCTTGCAAAACCATAAAACCAGTGAGTGTCCAAGGAAGTGGTAAGTACCACTTGTGCTTTTCCGATCAACTTTGCACTCAGGAAAGTCCACATCGAAATAATTAATTAATTCTAGTAAAGTGTTCTTTGGATATCATAAACCTAAATTAGTGATGCTTAACGAGTATTTAAAAATTCTTTTAATAGCTACTATGTGAGATTCTTTAGGACATAATTGAAATCTAGCACACACACATACACTAAACATTATATCTGGCCTACTAGCAGTTAAATAAAGTAGGCTACCTATCATATCTCGATATTTTTTATTCATCTACATTTTTGTCATTCTCATCTTTGTTAAGCTTTGTAGTTGGGCTCATTGGAATATCACTTTCTTTGGTATTCTTCATCCCAAACTTTTTGAGTAGCTCCCTTATATATTTGGCTTGATTGATGAAGGTTCATTCTTTGGTTTGTTTGATTTGAAGTCCGAGGAAGAAGTTCAATTTTCCCATCATACTCATCTTACATAATCTTAGAAAATTCTTGACATAAGGATTCATTAGCATGCCCAAAAATAATATCATCGACATAAATCTGAACAATAAGTATGTCATCATTTTTGGATTTCACAAATAGAGCTGTGTCAATTTTTCGTCTTATATATTTATTTTCAAGCAAGAATCCATTTAATCTATCATACCAAACTCTAGGAGCTTGATTTAAACCATACAAAACTATAGTTAATTTAAATACATGATTTGGATTTATATGATCCTCAAAGCATTGAAGTTGTTCAACATATACTTCCTCCGAAATATATCCATTTAAAAAAGCACTTTTGACATCTATTTGATATAATCTAAAGTCTTTATAACTAGCAAAAGCAAGCAACATTCTAATAGCTTCTAATCTAGCAACCGGGGCAAAAGTTTCTTCATAGTCAATTCCCTCTTCTTGGTTGTATCCTTGGGCTACCAATTTTACTTTATTTTTAACTATATTTCTATTTTCATCTTTCTTGTTTCTAAAAATCCATTTAGTACCAATAGTTGTTTTATCTTTAGGTCTATGCACTAAATCTCAAACTTGTTTTCTATCAAATTGATTTAGTTCCTCTTGTATAACAATAGCCCATGATTCATCTTCGATAGTTTCTCTTGCATTTTTAGGTTCAATTTGAGATAGGAAAGCAATGTTGTTACAAAAATTTCTTCTTGTTCTAATCCTTTTTCCATCTCACCAAGGATGAGTTCTTTAGGATGATCTTTTACATGTTTCTAAGCTTTAGGAAGTTGATATGAATTTTCATTTTCTTCTTTAATTTCAATAGGATCATCTTGATTAAGAACTTCTTTATCTTGATTATTCTTAATTTCTATGTTTGAGATATCTTTAATTATTTTCTCAACATTATCATTTTTATCATCTTCAATGTCTTTAACCTTATCAAAAGGATTAGCTTCATCAAATACAACATGAATAGATTCTTCAACTATTAGAGATGTTTTATTAAAAATTCTATAAGCTTTACTATTCATAGAATATCCAAGGAAGATTCCTTCATTTGATTTATGATCAAATTTACTTAAATGATGTTTGTTGTTAAGTATGAAACACTTACATCCAAACACTTTAAAGTATCCAATATTTGGGGCTCTTCCATTCCAAAGTTCATAGGGTGTCTTATTGAGTTTGTTCCTTATTACAACTCTATTAATTATATAACAAGATGTGTTTATAGCTTCGGCCCAAAAATAATTAGTTAAGTTATGTTCATTAAGCATAGTTTCTTGAAGTGATCTATTTTTATGTTAAACAACTCCGTTTTGTTGAGGTGTTCTTAGTACGGAGAAATTGTGATTAAATCTATTTTCTTCACAAAATAATTCAAGTTCTTTATTCTTAAATTCTCCACCTCTATCACTTCTTATGTTATTTATTGCATAACCCTTTTCATTTTGTACTTTCTTACAAAATTTAGCAAATAAGACATGCACATCATTTTTATGAGAAAGAAACAATACCCATGAAAATCTAGAATAGTCATCAACAATCACAAAAACATTTTTCTTCATATTTCTTTCCTCCTAGGCTAGCAATATCATTAGGACCAAATAAATCCATATGCAATAGTTCTAATGGCCTAGAGGTTGAGATTTATTTTTTCTTTTTAAAAGATATCTTAATTTGTTTTCCCAATTGGCATGCATCACAAACTTTATCTTTAATAAACTTAGTTTTAGGTAAACATTTAATAAGTTCATTTCTAGATAGTTTTGACAATAAGTCCATACTAGCATGTCCTAATCTTCTATGCCATAGCCAACTAGCTTAATTTAAAGCGGAGAAACAAGTCATATTTTGTGAAGTTAATTCATCAAATTCAAGAGTATAAACTTTCTCATATTCTATACGCCGATGATCTTTCCTTTTGTGTTCTCCCCGAATGTCACATGTCCTTCATTTTTAGGAGATATTAAGATGAATAGGCTTTTGTTTCCCAACATATGTTTTGAGCAACCACTATCCAATAAACATGTCATCTTAGAGCAGCTAGACTTCAAACATACCTACAAGACATATTCACTTATCTTTCTTTGGTACCCAAACCATATTGGGTCCATCCCGATTAGTCTTGGGAAGAGAAGTTCCTTTTGGAACCCAAATTTTTTTAACTACATTTTTGTCTTTACTTCCATCATCATAAAATTTATAAAATACATTTGAAGGAGTCTTTAAGGTTTTGAGTGGTTTGTTAAGGAATTTCTCATAACTCTTTTGTTTGGTAAAAGGTTGATAGCCAATTCCGGCTTTTGCAAAGAGAAATGCATGTGTTGAATGTGGAATTTGTAAAGAGATATGCATGTTTATTGAATGTAGAAAAGAGTATAGAGAAATGCATGTGATGAATATGATATTGTAAAGAGTAATGCATGTGTATCGAATGTGTATTTGTACAGAGAAATGCATGTGCTAAATGTGGTATTTGTAAAGAGATATGCATCTGTATTGAATGTGGAAAAGAGTAAAGAGAAATGCATGTGATGAATATGATATTATAAGGAGTAATGCATGTGAAGTATGGTACTTGTAAAGATACGATGCATGTGTGAAATATGTGATTTGAAAAGTGAAGAATATGATGAAAATGATAAAAGTAGGGTTTTAAAGGAAAAGTTCAAAAAGTATGTGATTTGAAAGTATATGCAAATGATATTGAAATGATGTTTGATATGTGTTGATCGAAGTAGGATTTTCAAAAGATATGCACATGTTAGTTTTAAAAAGAATTATGGTTTCCGCTCTTTGAGTTAAAGTATGTTTTAAACTGCTTAGTTCTATGTTGAACTGCCTTACTCTATTCTTATGCAAGCATGTTATGGTTGATATTCATAACATGGTTAGCTAGTAGTTTGTATATGCTGAGTATTCAATACTCAGCCGAACTGTTATTTCGGTAGGTACAATATTTGACGTTGCACACCGGAACCATGGTTAGATGAAGAGTACGTGAAAGAGGATCCTGCTGTTGCCCAGTAAATGGACCCTAGAGGGGGGTGATTAGGGTCAATGGCAAATTAAACTTCTACCTTAGCCTATTTTTGCGGGATTAAAGATTAAGCTAATTTATCAAGAGATAGAATCTAATAAAGCAAAGATGAAAGAGGGAAAAGAGATAAGGAAACCAAACACCAATAATTGTTATCGAGGTTCGACAATTCCAGCCTACGTCCCTGCCTCAAGCTCTCCTGCTCCTAGGTTTCAATACAATCTACTATCGCACAAGCTTCTTCCCAGGTGAAGCTCAAATTGTTACAATCTTTTTCCAGACTAGGATTACCACCTTCAATGCAAGTGAACACCCTCTCTTGTCTTTACAAAGCTATCCGGCTTCTCGGACAAGAATCCTCGATTCTTGATTTCCTTTAATACAAATGAAAGTTTGGATTCGAATCCAGATAAAATGCTCCTTAATGAGCTGAATAAGATTGGATTGAACACTCTAAAAACCTCTCAAAAGATTGGGAGTTGAAAGCCTTATAATGAGAGTTTGGGATTCTAGATTTTCAACGTATAATCTTGATGAGAATTGAATGCAACTAGATATTTGATCTATATTGGTTCAAGAGTTGTTTGATGTTAATAAATGAACTCAATTTATAGTTGAGCATTCAGCCTATCCATTGGGAACTCATTAGATACGAAAATGGCTGTTAAAAAACTAGCCGTTAGAGTGTTCCTGCAAGCAGTGCACCAGGGTACAGCTTACTCGTCGATGAGTGAAACTATTGAATTGAAATTCAGCTACTATTTCTTCCACTCGTCGACGAGTGTTGGGACTGTTGTCACACTCATCGACGAGTTCTCTGTTTTTAAATAGAAAACTTATCTTTTAAGACCAATAAGATGGGAATGAATTCCTTGGTCTTTTAGCATTTCTTTAGCATGAGTTTAACCTTATTTTAAGATGTCTTAGGGCCTTGAAATGGTTTGCAATCAAGTCATGGCTTCCTAAGGTCAATCTATGGTTTTGAGCATTTCAACTTTCCAAGTTAATGAGGACTTTTCACATAAGTCCTAGACTCTTCAAAGTAATAAAAAATAACTTTAAACTATCTAGAGAGTCTTCATTCTTCTAGTCTTGAACTTGAGTTATTTTCACTTTGACTTCATGATCTGACTTGGACTTTGGGTGAGAACTTCAACCTTCAATGAATCTTCAATTTTGGCTTTAACTTTGAAATGATTAGTTCTTCACTTTGGATATAGTCTTTTGATTATCTTTAATGTGATCTCAGATTCTTCTTTGTACTTTCTGAAATTTGAATCTTGAATTTAACATTGTACATGAAACCTTTTTTCTTGATGGATCATCTTTGACATGTGAATCTCTTTCCATGCTTCAAGCTTTGAATGTTGGGCTAATGTTCTTGCAATCTGAATTTTATATAAACTTCATAGAGACATTAGTACCAAAATAATCATTTCATTATTATGTTATCATCAAAATTATTCGGGGTACACAGGGTTGTAACCTTTAGGCTAACACCTGCTAGGGGTCATCTTGTGGAGGAGAGGGTCTTGGCAGGCGACCCTATTATTATGGCTTTGAGTGATGAGAGGGAGAGATATGTATATTTTATTAAGTGGAAATGTTCACTTTGATTTCATTGTACTTGTATGCACTTGGAATCCAGTTATGTTTTCAGGTTCACCTTTTAGTGTTTCTTATATGCTCTTGTAAGATGGTTTGAGATGATAAGTCATGAGCCAAAAGTCTCCTAACTCTTAGGGGGGATTTTGGGTTGCGACAGAGTTGGTATTAGAGCTTAGGCATTAGTTCCCATAGGGATAAGGTATGTGACTTAGGTTCTTCTTCCAAGTTTGGGATTGCTCCTTCAAGTTCATGTATGTCCTAGTTAGAGGTTTGATATCGTGACGGTATGTGTATCAGGATGGGGCAATAGGTTTGTAGCACCCGGGACTTTTCTACATTTAATGAATAGTACTTTCGTAGCTAATTGGCCTTTCTCGTGGTCTAATAAATAAATAAGGGAGAAATTGGAAATTATGAAATGTCAAAAATGTTCCTTTTTGAAAGACAAATCCAACGCAAGTTGAATCGTCGAAATCGGACGAGCGAGTCAAAAGATATGGTCAAAACAGTCCAGACCTGCAGAGCACCGATCGCTCGGTCCATTCAGTGATCGATCGGTCCAAAACCGATCGATCAGTGGCTATCGACTGGTCAAAAATTTTGTATGGGAAAATTTTCCAGAGAGCAGACTTTTGACCGGTCACTCAGTCAGAACACCGATCGCTCGGTAGGCAACCGATCGATCGGTCATAACCACCGATCGCTCAGTCCCCGTGTTTTTGCAGATATTTTAGTAAGGGCATTTTTGTCTTTTGGGTGTTAAACCCTTACTTCATAAGGCTTGCCCGAGCCTTTAGGGCTTATTCAATATACTTAGAGGGTTTTGAGAGTTAGAGAGAGAGGAGAAGGGGATTTGCACCTAGGGTTTCCATTGGAGAAGGAATCAAAGGGTTTGACAACCCTAGATGATCCTCAAACTTGGATTGCTTCAAATTCAAGGCTCAAACTCGTGGGGGATCTCGTTCTCAAACTAGGGCAGCATTCACCAAGGGATTTCAAGAGGGTTTTCTTCCCCAAACCAAGTCTCCCTCAAGAAAAGGTTTCCTCCTTTCAAGTTGGAGCTCAAATCAAGTTCCTACCAAGATCAAGCCTTGATCTAAGGTTAGTACACCCTACTAACTTTCCCTAGCAATAATCTAGGTTTTGTAAATGGTGATTATTTATATTATGCTTTCCTTCCCTATGCATTATTTTAACTCAACAAATATAAACAAGATAAGGGAAATGGAATGGATGTGTGGATGGGAGATTGGATGTGGCGATTGGATGCCGAATGTGTGATGTATGATATGTGTGGGTTGTGAGCTGAAAATGAAGGATGGGTATTGTATAAATAACAAACTTACCCTTGTGTGATTGGATGGAAAATATGCAATTAAAATAAGGAGATGAACTACTAAGGAACAATGTATGTGATGTGTTTGACGAAATGCCTAAACTATGAAATAATGATTTAAATGAAGAAATGGAAAGGGGCCTTATGCATGTATTCTCATGAATGATGAATGGATTTAAATACCATGTTGATTACTCAAATTCTCATATGCATATATTGTGAATTGAATGGTGATGTCATATCTCTCTTATTATCCTTATTCTATGATTGTCACGATTAACACGTACACGAGCACGCATGATAGCATGAACCGAGATTTCAAGAGCATATGCATATAATAACCAACAAGAAAATATTGCATGTCAAGGAGGTTGGTAGCCCAGGGACATTCGGGTACTAGCCTCTGGCTCACAAGAAAACTAAACAAGTAATAAAAATCTCCTATTGTCAAGGAGGTTGGTAGCCCAGGGACATTCGGGTACTAGCCTCTGGCTCACAAGAAAACCATATATATCAAGGAGGTTGGTAGCCCAAGGAGATTAGGGTGCTAGCCTCTGGCTCACAAGTTACAAGATGCAAGTTTACAAGATGATGACAAGACATTCATGCATGCCCGCATACATGATTTCCACAAGGCATACCGAGATATGGAAACGGGTTTTCAAGCATGAGTTTTATCGGTATTTTGCATTCATGCACGTACATCAAGATGATAATATTGCTCCATGTTTAATATTGTTTAATTCTATGATTTTACTATTGCCTTGAATTAATGATTGGTATTGTATTACTCCTTGCGTGTTTATTATTGTTATGGTTAGCTAATAGCTTGTGCTCGCTGAGTATTCCATGCTCAGCCATACTTTCACGTCGGCAGGTACTGAGGGAGCCCTCGACCTGGAGCCTTGGGTCGAGGAAGAGTATATAGAGGAGAGAGAGCCGTCTATCCCACTGCAGTCTCAGGCGGACCGAGACCTTGATGTGTGGCCGTACCTCGATTACTGTTGAGGGGAGAGTACGAGAGGGTGCTAATGTATTTTGACATTTTGATAGGTGGGCCTGTCCACCTTAGACTTAGACATGTTTTGTATGTATGTTAACTTGGAATACTATTTTGGAAATCTTAGAAGAAAAGAAAAAGTTAGTTTATGCTTCCGCATTTATGTTTGGCTTCCGCACTCTGATTATCATTGTTTTAGTACTGTAATTATCTTGTTCATGACAGGATGGTTTGGCAGGTACGTATAGTCACGCCTAAAGTATCCCTAAACTCCTAGGGGGTATTTTGGGGCGCGACAAGGTTTGTATAGGAAGTGGCATTCCAAGTATGGACTAAGCAATTAGTCTTGGTATTTAGTGGGTTGATGCTTCAACCGAGCTTCGTATTTTAGTTTCGCTAGAAAACATCCAAGTGTATGCTTATACTATTACATATATACTCTGATGTATTGATATGTGTTTTTATAAGCATTGTATGTTTAGTGAAATTGGTATGTTTGAAAATCCTGGTTTCTAGACTCATGCTTTACTATTGTTCTCTTGATTCGATCATGAGACATGGTAATCAGAGTCATGGACACCAGACAAGAAGTAATGGAGGGGAAACTCCATCGGGTAGTGATCAGCCTAACCTCACACAGGTCTTGGGGTCGATAGCTGAGACCTTGGCCATGCTTGCGGCCAGGCAGCCTGTTGCCATTGCTGTATCTACTGTTGCCCAGTAAATGGACCCTAGAGGGGGGGTGATTAGGGTCAATAGCACAATAAAAATTTGCCTTGGTCTATTTTGTAGAATTAAAGAATTTAAGGCAATACAATAAGCAATAATAATTATGAATGAGAGACAGAGAGTTAAAGAGATACAAACAACAAGAGTTTGTTCACGAGGTTTGACAACTTGTCTATGTCCCCAACTTTCAGCTTTCAGCTTCAAGGATTTTCACGATTTTACTTGCATAAGCTTCTTTTCAAGGGTTAAGCTCAAACCTTTTACAATCCCTTCACAGGCTGGGATACCACCATTACAATCACCTTTCACAAGTAGAGACGATGACCTTCACTGCAAGAAAACACCATCTCTTAACTACACAAAGCTCTCCGACTTCACGGACAAGAATCATCAATTCTTGATTTCACTCAATACAAAGGTGTGATTGGATTTTAATCCAGTTACAGGACTCCTTGATGAGCAAAATAGGATTAGAATAATACCTCTACAAATCTCTCAAAGGATTGGGAGTTTAAAGCTCAAATAGGAGAATTGGGGATTTCTAAGATTTTCAACGTGTGATTGATGAGAATTGAATGATATGATCAATGAGTATTCAATAGTGAATCACTAGTTGTTGATTGTTCATAAATGAACTCAATTTATAAAGCTAGGAAGATTATAGACGTTGGTGGTGCATTTAATGTGGTTATAGCCATTAAAAAAACTAGCCGTTACAATTTTCCCGTAGCCAGACGTCGACATGGAGGTCTGAGTGAGGTTCAGACGTCAATGTCTGGATCACCAAAAATCTTCCTAAGCTACTGCTACACCCAAACGTCAACGTGTGAAGATCAATTCTTCTCAGATGTCAACGTTTGCATTGATTTTTCATAGACTTGTTGATTTTAAAAGACCTTTAAGATGTAAATGAATTCATAGGTCTTTAGGCTTCTCATTATCATGTTTTTAGCAATTATTTAATATGTCCTAGGGCCTTGGAATATTATCCAAATGGGTCAAGACTTCATAAGGTCAATCTAGGCTTTTGAGCTTTTGAACTTTTTAACCAATTGAGGACTTTTTATATAAGTCTTAGAATCTTTTAATTAGTATGATTTAAACCTTCTTGAGTCTTCATTCTTCTGGACTTAATCTTGAATGAGTCCTCCTT
Organism: Tetracentron sinense; assembly: GCA_015143295.1. Classification (NCBI taxonomy): domain Eukaryota; kingdom Viridiplantae; phylum Streptophyta; class Magnoliopsida; order Trochodendrales; family Trochodendraceae; genus Tetracentron; species Tetracentron sinense. Next base: position 19,168,614 of record CM026560.1, on the reverse strand, counting down.
TTTAGCTTTATGACCCGACTTGGAATTTGGGTGAGATCTTGAATCTACACCTTGGTATGATTGGATTTCCTCTTTGAGTTCTTATTTGATTTGAAGATGAGTAGACTTTTGAGCTTGAATGAGAATATGGCTAACTTAGCCTTTTGTCTTGATTTCTCTAGTATCATTGAGTCTTGTCTTTGCTTGATAGAACATCCTGATAATGTTAAGTCATTATTGAAATGTGGACTAATGTTCTTTAAATCTGAAATTGACATATACTTTGTAGAACAATTAAGCATTATTGTGTCATAATCAAAATTATTAGGGGTACATAGGGTTGGTAACCTTTAGGCTAACAATCTTCCCATTTTGATGATGAGATAATAATGAAATGACTTTGGAAAGAGCTTCCCCTCAATATATATATTTAATGAAATTTTGAAGTTAGCTCCCCCTAAACATATGCAATCAAAAATTATTTGACAATATTAAGCTTATATGCATAATTTTGGATCATTTATAATCAATTGGCAATATTTATGACATTCAATAATTCAAAAAAGATATAACAAATGAAGTTTCATTCATATCCAAAAGTTTGACATTTATCATGAGTCATATTAATTACAAAATCAAACAGATAAACAAAGTAAGTCATAAGAAAACCAAGAGAAGTTCCACAAAAAAAATAACCAAGAGAAGTTCACAAAAAAAATTATAAACTTCTTTCTCATTACATTATACGCTTCTCTCCCTTGGCATCATAAAAAAAAAAAAAAACATACAAAACAACAAAACAAAATGGTCTTCATTTTTCTTCTACTCTTTTCCTCTTTTGAGAGATCTTCGATACTGGATGCTTCTTCTTTGCCGATGGATCACTGGGAGAGCTGTCACTGGAAATTACTTGTTCTTGGGGTCTCTCCTGAGGTCTCACTAGAACCTCTACATCCAAAGGCACTGGGATGTGCGATATGCGGTTTTGGATATCCATAATCTCAATGGTTACCTGAGTGACTCGAGAAGCAGTATTACTGATGATCGGAGCCCGAGCATCTACTAAAGAAGATATCTGATGAAGGTAGGAGCCTTGAACCTTGACTACCTGCCTGATGCTGGAAACATCATCGCTCAACCTCTCACTGAGTACTAAGGCATCCACAGCCTTTCTCTCAATCAAGGAGAGAATAGAATCGGCACTGTTCTTGATCACTTCCCCTACATTCCCAATTTCCTCTAGGTGAGGATCCACTAACTCAGCTCTCGCACGCATCTCAGTTTGAATGCTATCCATCCTAGAATCTAGAGAGGTCAATCTTTCTCTAGTCTTAGTCTAGAAGCTCAACATACTATCCCTGATAGCAGCCTAGAAACTCAGCTGACTCTCCTTCATCTCCAACTGAAAATGCTCCATACTAGAAGCCATGGAAGCTATCTGACCAGTCATCAAGCTCATCTGGTCCTCTGACAGTGCAGGTCTCCTTGGTTGTCCATCATATATATGTACATGTGCATGGTGATCTACGGAGTAAACTTGATGCAAAGTCAAAGAACTGCATTTTTCTCAGTTTCCAGAAAGGAGTTAAAGGTTACAGGCTTTGGGATTCCGAAACAAGAAAGATTGTTATCAGTAAGGACGTAGTCTTTGATGACACTATCATGATGAAAGAAGAAAAACACAGTGAAGATACAAGTGGCAATATGGAGGATTCAATTCAGGTGGAGCTGGATAAATTTGAATCAAAACCTCAGATCGAGATAGTCGATCAATAGCCACAACTTAGGAGATCAAAACAGGTTCAAAAAGCACCCAAAAAATATAATGACACAGACATGGTCACTTTTGCTCTCATGATAAAGACTAAGGAACCATCAAGTTTCATAGAAACAGTATCAGATGGTGATCACAGAAAGTGAAATGTGACTATGGAGATGAGATGGAATTATTACACAAGAACCAGAAATGGGATCTTGTAGAATTGCCAAAGGGGAAGAAAGTTATCGGCTACAAGTGGGTTTTTAGAAAGAAGGAACCAACTACTGAAAGCGATGAGGTAAATTTTAAGGCTAGGTTGGTTGCAAAATTTTTTACACTAAGAGGGGGAGTAGATTTCAATGAAATTTTATCTGCAGAACTCTACCAGAACAATGTTATCTATATTAGTTATGCAAGACCTAGAGCTTCAACAGTTGGATGTGAAGACAACTTTCTTACACAGAGAGATAGATAAGGAGATATATATGTGACAGTCGGATGGATTTCAAGTGAAAGTAAAAACTGAAATGTCTGCAAACTGAAGAAGTCTCTGTATGGTCTGAAGCAGTCACTCAGGAAATGGTACAAGTAGTTTGACTCATTCATGCTGAATAATGGGTATTCTAGAAGAGAGTATGAACATTGTCTCTATTTAAGAAAACTTAGAGATAATTCCTTCATATTTCTAACACTTTTATGTGAACAACATCTTAATTGCTGCAAAAAGCATGCCAGATGTGAATATTTTAAAGAAAAAACTCAGTAATGAGTTTGAGATGAAAGACCTAGGTACAACAAGGGTAATTAGGAATGCAAATTCGTAGAGATAGGAAGTTGAGAAAACTATCTCTATCACAAGGGAAGTACTTAAGGAGAGTCTTTACAAGATTCAAGATGCAAGATACAAAGTCGGTTAGTACTCCATTGGTGGCCAATTTCAGACTTTCCTCTCAGTTGTGTCCGATGATAGATGAAGATAAGGAAGAGATGACAAAATTCCCATATGAAAGTGTCATGGGCAGCTTGATGTATGCTATGGTTTGCACGAGACCTGATATCTCACAAGGTGTTAGTGTTGTTAATAGGTACATGGGAAATCCTCGAAAGGAATTAAGCATTGGTAGATAGTGAAGTGGATTTTGAAGTACTTGAAGGGTACCATTAATGTCGGCATTTTGTTCGACATGGAAGATAAATGTGAAGTAGTTGGTATGTCGATTCCGACTATACTGGGGATGTAGATAAGAGGAGAGCTACTACAGGGTACTTATATACACTAGGTGGAAGACCAATTTGTTGGAGATCCATGTTGTAACCTACTATAATATTGTCTACGATTGAGGCTGAATACATGGCAGCTTCAGAAGCAACCAAGGAAGTTATTTGGTTGGTGAACTGGGAATAAAGTAGGAGAAGATGTATAGCACCCTGGACTTTTTCATACTTAAGAATAGCACTTTCGTAGCCAGTTGGCCTTTCACGTAGTCTAATTAATAAATAAGGAATAAATTGAAAATTCGGAAACACCAAACATGTTCCTTTTCAAAAGACGAATCCAACGCAAGTTGAATCGTCAAAATCTGACTAACGAGTCAAAAGATATGGCCAAAACACCAAAGTGGAAAAATGAGAAAAATCAGCAAAATGGGCAAAACACAGACCAACCGATCGACCGCTCCAGCCACCGGTCAACCCGTAGCCCACCGGTCGACCGCTCTACCCACCAGTCGACCGCTATCGCACTAATTATGTATGGGGGAATTTTCCAGAGAGGGGGTTTTGGACCGATCGACCACTCCAGTCAACCGGTCGACCTAACGCCTACCGATCGACCGCTCCTATGACCGGTCGACCGCTTCTCGAGTACTTTACCTATTTGGTCTGTTTTAGCCGAGATTTTAAGGATAGGATGGTCATTTGACCACCCCACTTTCTATATAAACCCCAAATCCGTGGGTGAGGGTTTCATAAACCCTCAAGGCTTATATTGGGAGATTTAGAGAAATGAGAGAAAGGAAGAGCTAGGGTTTTACTCAAAACCCATCTCAAGCAAGTATTTTCTACTCAAAGGATCTAATCTCATCTTCCCTCAAGTTCTCCTCCAAGTTTAAAGGTTAGTACACCCTACTAACTCTCATTAGCAATAACCTAGGTTTTCCATTTTTGTTGATGATTCTTGATTCCATGTTTTCCCTCCCTTTAGAAATGGCTATTTCTATAAAATTTAAACAAGATAATAAGGAATGTGGTGATGTGTGGATGGATGAGGGGTTTAGGCGATTGGATGCCGTATGGATGTTGTGTGATGAATGAAGTGGAAAAATGGTGGAAGGGCACTCTACAAATAAGAAACTTACCTTGATGATTTGATGGAAAATATACACTAAAAAGAGTAAGATGAACTACTAAGGAAATGTTGCATGCTATGTGTTCGACAAAATGCCTAAACTAGGAGTAAGGGAATTTAATGAAGAAAATGGAAATAGGAATTGTGAAAATCTTCTTATGAATGATCAATTGCTCAAATGCGCTAGATGTTACCTACTTTGTCATACGATTATGCTAGAAATCAAAATGCTATATTCATGTGATCCTCCCATTCAAACATGTCATCATGGTTGCCACTATTGACAAGCACACAAGCACGCATGCATGCATGAACCGGGTTTTCCACGAGTAGCTTTATATGATAAATCAAACATGAAAACAAGTACATGACAAGGAGGTTGGTAGCCCGAATGAAGGGTGCTAGCCTCTGGCTCACAAGTGAATAAAACAAGAACACGTCAAGGAGGTTGGTAGCCCAAGTGAAGGGTGCTAGCCTCTAACTCACAAGTGAAAGAGAACAAGTACATGTCAAGGAGGTTGGTAGCCCAAATGAAGGGTGCTAGCCTCTGGCTCACAAGAGAATGAAATGTCAAGGAGGTTGGTAGCCCAAGGATTTGCAGGTGCTAGCCGCTCACAAGTATACAAGTCAAGACAAAAAATACAAGACAATAAAGACACGCATGCATGATGTTCACAAGCAAGACCAAGACATGAAAAGGGTTCCCAACATGAGTTTTATCGATGTTTTCGCATTCATGCACGCATGTCAAGATATTGATATTGCTTCATGTTTAATACTATTTATCTTATGCTGCTAGTATTGATTTAATCGATATTTCGTATTGTGTTCACTTTTGTCATGCTTTTGTTATTGCTATGGTTAGCTAGTAGCTTGTACTCATTGAGTATTCCATGCTCAGCCGTACTTTTATGTCGGCAGTTCCATGGATGTCCTCGACCCTGAGTCTTGGGTCGAGGAAGAGTATGTAGAGGAGAGGGAGTCACCTATCCTGTTGCAGTCTTAGGAGGATAGGGATTTGGACATGTGGCCATACCTTGACTACTGTTGAGAGGAGAGTCCGAAAGAGTTCTTTTGTATATTTTGTATATTTTGATATTTGGACATCTGACTTGATATTTTCATTGCAGGATGGTTTGGCAGGTACGTACAGTCACCTCTAAAGTATCCCTTAACTCCTAGGGGGTATATTGGGGTGCGACAAGATGATTCTTCATTGTGACTGTCAAAGTGTAATACACTTGGCGAAGAATTAATTTTATCATTCAAGAACGAAGCACATTGATGTGAGGTTTCACTTCATAAGAGATGTGATATCTGAGAAGGGAAATGTGTTAGAGAAGATTCATACAAGTGAAAATCCTTCAGGTTTATCATTCAAGAACAAAGCACATTGATGTGCAGTTTCATTTCATAAGAGATACGATATTTGAGAAGGAAAATGTGTTAAAGAAGATTCATACAAGTGAAACATTTTCCCCCATTCACCCCCGGTTCCCAACTGGTTCTACAAAATCTAGCCAGTTTTGCCTAGTTCTAACCAGTTCTTAAAGAGTTCCAATTTTGGAGATTTTGGGAACCAGTGAGGGGACCGGTTCTCAGTTTTTCTAGTTAGCCCGGTTAGATCTGGTTTTGATAACAATGTTTCCAAGTTTAAACATTGCTTGGACTTGGTTAACATTCGATGATTTCGATGGAAGGTCACACCCTTATAGGAGGGTGTGAGGCATTTTTGGAGATATAATAATTGATTATCAATTAAATATACCTCATAATAGTTACAATTCCGTAGAATAGTGACTAGTATGGGGTGTCGAACCATAGAAGATTGCGCTGATTTCGTTGCCTTATTCTTAAGATTATGTCTACATCAATGGGTAACAAAAGTTGATTTAGTTTGATTGTTTTAAACTAAAAACAGAAATTGAACTAATGACTTCTACTATAATGAAATTAACTAAGATTTTTTGTGAGAACAAGAAGAGAAAATCTAGGGTGTTTGAATCCACCACTAACCTCCTAATTGGACCTTAATGCATTCATTCAAGTCTCTTACGTGTAAACAATAGGGATGACAGTGACTATAAGTCTCAACTCATCGAATCAAGAATGATACAAGAAATTAAAACCCTAGGCATACCCTATATGTGGTTAGCACGAGTGATACACACTAAACTAGGGTTGTGAAATCACTCCTCTTCCCTAAGCATAGAACATCCCACAATTCAATTCTTCGAACAGTAATATCATTGCAAAAAATCCATATTAACAATCACAGAAAGATAACATGAATAATTTCAATCTCAACATAATAAAACCTAAGACAATGATAGAATCACATTGAAACCGAATATTGAATCCATTAAATTTGGTTGAAGAACAACCCTCTCTTATGCAATCAATATTTACAAGAGCGAGAAAACCTCAATAAAATATATGAGATACAATTACTTTGCTAGGGTTTCATCTAAACCCTAGAAAGAGAATTTATTTCATGCATGGCAAGGGAGGACACCGTCTTCGACGAAGAACACAAAGAATACTTCCTCAAACCTTCACAGATCTCCAGAGCCTTCCTTCTATTTGTTTCCCCAAAATTCAGAACTCTTTTCAGTGCCAATAGCTTTCTTATTTATAGAGAGTGACTCCTTGTTGCTAATTAGGGTTTTAGAAGGGTTAATTTCCCAACTTTCACACGCAGATGTTGCGACCCAAAACCCACCCTAGGAGTTAGAGTGAATCTTGGACGACTTGTCATGACTTACATGACTTGCTTGACAAACCATCTTGCAAAACATATGGAGCATATACACTAGAGGACAAAAACCAGAAATATGAACTAACATAGCTCAGCGGAAGTCTAACCAAAACCTCTATGTATATACAGTGATTCAAGTTTGTACAAAATGTAAAACAAAAGAAGGTGCGGACATGCCCGCCAAAATACATGTTCATAATCTCTCGTGCTCACCCACGCTCACCTAGAATCTACCACCTAGTAATAGCCCTCTACCGGAGGTTCCTCCACAGGTTCCTCAACATACTCCTCCTCCACCCATGGGCCGGGAGCCCAAATGTCAAAAGGAGTCGTCGCTCTACTATCACCTGCCGACATGAGAAGTACGCCTGAGCATGGAATACTCAGCGGGTACGAAATACTAACCAATAGTCATAGCATAATAATAACATAAATAAGCAGGAAGCGGTTCATATAATCAACAGGAAAAGCAAACAGTTAATAGATCATGCTTGCATCATATCAAAGTCGGAAAAACTCTTGTAATCATCTTGTATTTGACTTAACTTGAAATACTCGTTTCATGCGTGAAAACTTGTCATGTCTGTCTTGCTTGTCTGTCATGCGTGTCATATCATGCGTGCTTGCTTAGAATTTAAACGTGCTCATGCAACTTGTGAGGTACACTTGCGAGGGAGGGGAGACCCCTTATTACATGAGATGCACTGGGAGGGGAGACCCCTCATTACATGAGATGCACTTGAGAGGGAAGCGAGACCCTTCTTTCAATGATATGTACTTGTGAGTGAGGGGAGACCCCTCTTTTAATCTTGAAGGGAGAGAAGTGTAAACTCCCTCACGTGCGATGTTGTTCTTATCGAAAGCAAGGCAAAATATATCTTAAGATATGCCCTACCTCTAATTACCAACCCTTATTCTTGAAAACACCGGTAAACCACGTCATGCATGCTGTGCTCGTGAAATCGTGTACATGCTTAACTTGGGATTAAATATGACATTTGAGATTCAACAAAGTATAGCATAACATTTCCTTCATAGCTTGACTCTATTGCTTGCTTGAGCCTCTTTTTAGAGTCTCTTTTTGTTCTTTTAGAGTCTCTTTTTGTTATCTTTTGTGATATTACTTTATACTTGTAGGCCCCCTCACTCACGGAACAAGAACTTTATCAGCCTCAAGGGCGAGGGCTACCCTGCCAGCTCAATTTCACCTCCCTCTTGTCCGGAAGGATGGAATGAAGCTTCTTTTGAGAGTGAAATACAGATTATCCCACTTTGGAGCGAGGGAGCATTAGACCGTTAGGAGGGGTTGTCATCATGACCGCTGACAGCTCTAGCTCTAGCTCAAGCTCTGGAATGAAAGGTCGGGCCTGACTCCATTCATTGCATGAATGGCGACCCTCGGCTTCGCCCCTTCTTTTTAGAGCTCTAGTAGGAGATATTTATTTATCGAAGCTTCAGGGGGAGGACCCCCCGAAACCCCCCCGCTCGCTTAGCTCTCCAAGCCGGAGCAAGAAAGCCGCTCCGCGTCCTTCGGATAAGAAAGTTATCGGCTGCAAGTGGTTGTACAAGATAAAGTCAAAGTTTGATGGGACTATTGATCGCTACAAGGCTCGCGTGGCAGCCAAATGCTACAACCAGCAAGAGGGTATAGACTATGATTAGACATTAAGTCCAGTTATCAAGATGACCAAGTAATTATTTATACCGTTGGAAAAAGGCAATTAAACACACTATCATAAACCCTAGCAATTGGATACACTTTAAATCATAACTTTCTTGGTTTATAATTCATTTTCTTCACCTTGGCATTTCATCAAACATGTGGTGTGTACATTATTGGTTTAAGCCTATACCATGATTTTCTAAATGGGTTTATGTTCACAACATACATGTGTGTTCATTATTGATACAATGCCCTTCCCATTTCATTCATCATAACACATCCACTCGGCATTCATCGCCCAACATCCATTCTCACACCACAATCCATCCTTTATTTCGTTCATACTTGAGGAAAATAAGAAAGAATGGAAGAAAAGAGAGGATATGAGCTAGGAGGGTAGCATATGGTACCGACCTTCAATAGGATGAGGGAAAACCTCCAAAACGTGGGCGGAGACGTTACCGAGCTTGGAGGAGACGTTTCTCACGAACCTTGCCTTCGATTTGAAGAAGCCAAGCCTTTGGGAGTGGTCTAGGTCACCCACTTGCTTAATCTCTCCTCAAAGATGAAAACCTCTCTTGAAAGCCCTCTTCTTCTCTCAATCTCTCTTAGGCTCTCTTTAGGTTTAGGGTAAACCAAAACACCCAAATACAATCCCTTATTTATAGGCAAGGAGAAGAAACCCTAAAAATCCCGAATAAAAATTCTGGGTTCGCAATCTACGATCGATCGTAACATGTCTACGATCGATCATAAATATGCTACGATTGATCGTAACCGTTACAGAGATATTTGTCAATTCCTGAGATTCTACGATCGATCGTAAATTTATACAATCGATCGTAGCTCACCTACGATCGTTCGTAGGGTCTGTACGATCGTTGGTAACTTGCAAAAAAATTTCAGATTTTCCTTCTTTCGTGTTTCGGTCATAACTTTTAACTCGTTTGTCAGATTTTGACGATTCAACTTGCGTTGGACTCGTTATTCGAAAATGAAAATTTCTAGTGTTTTAGAATTTTCAATTTCTTATTTATTTATTGACCAAATTGCCCTTAAAGTTAACTGATCCACAATTGGAGTTCAGTAAACCAGATTTTAAACATATCTGACTTAGGAATCCCACTTCTTAACATTTAAGGTTCTTTAAAATCTCTCATTTCATAGAAATGGAAGATTACAAAGGCCTAAAGCCTTGGCACGGGTTTCAATACATGGGCAAAAGTTCTGGGGTTCTGCAGTAGATCCTGAGGCCAAAAATGCCAATGGGCGATCGATCGCAAGTAGTGGACGATCGATTGTAGATAGTTGGAATTTCCTGGGCAACTACTATTTTCGGACGATCGATCTCCACTGTTCTGACTGGCGATCGATCGTCTTGTAGGCTGCGATCGATCGTTGCTTGATTTTCTTGTTTTCTTCTTTCTTTCTTTTAGTCGTTTTTTGGATGAGGTTTTTTTGAGGGTTTGCATCTTGTAAATCTTCAATTTTATTTTCTTCTCCTCGTACAATTCAAAAATTGACAAAAGCAATCAAGTACCGTAAAACAATTCAAAAGAGAACTCTAAGGAACTAAGAAGTGTAGTTTGAGGTGCATAGATGTGTAACAATTAGCACCAATCAATAATCCTTCATCTAAGGCAGAGCAAAATTGAAGCCAAGCTGGAGAGTGTCGAAAATTGTCCAAATTTTGCAGCAGGTGCTCGAGCGGGGCTCACTGTTGCTTGAGCGAAATTTTCCAAGGGACAAGGATTTTTTCCGAAGCAAAACCGCTCTAGCAATGGAAACCTCTGCTCGAGCGGGTCAGATCCCTTTTTCCCTGTAGCAAACTACTCAAGCGGTGCAAATGCCCACTCGAGCAGAGGTCTCGATAATTAGGTTACGATTTCTGTTTTCTAATCCTAGTATAAAAAGATACTTTTGGGTTTAGGGTTTATATCCCAACCAAAGGCAAGCCAAACAATTTTAGAGAGACAAACTTATTTGAGAGGTGAGGGAGTGAAGAATGTGATCTCTTTATGGACGTAGCCCATACCGGGTGAACCACATATATCTTGTGTGTTCTTGTGTGTTTGTTGTTCGCTATTTACATGTTCCTTTCACCACAACAACCTCACCCCCACCCCAACCAACCACTACCTATACCTCATTTACCATCACCAATCCTACACCTGCATCACTCCCATTGCCACCAGCCCCCACCACAAACTAAACCACTACAATTCCTTCCACCACAAACCCCATAGCCTCTGCCGCTACCCCACCACCACCACCAACACATCCCCCACGATCTCAATATCACCACCACCTCCCTCATCGCGACCAACCCAATTCCCTCGATCCCCACCGTTATAGCCCCTAAACTAACCACCACCACAACCGCAACACCAGCACCTCGATCACAATCAGTCCCCCCACCATCACCTCCACCCTCACCGTCGCCACAACCTTCACACTAACCACCACCCTCACCCCTATGCACCACCCTCACCCCAATCCTTAGTAGTTTATAATGACTAACTTTTTTTTCCATCCAAACGTGAATCTATTGTTATTGTTTTCAAAAATGAATTTGAATGAATGCTTCTAAACAAGCTCTCACACATAGCTGATGATTATGAGAATTTAGGAATTTGTAAATTGATTTTTCCTAGCATTAGAGAATCAATAGAATTATGTTAATCGGGCCCAGGGGGGTATGAATAAACAAAGACATTGGTGCTTGTCTGCAAGTATACTTCTAACTAGTATTTTCTTTTAAAAAAATATTTATTAGGCAAGCATGATTGTTAATGTTAAACTTGGTTACACGGTTAGCACTTAAGGACGGGTATTGAAACCAAAACGCGGTTCTCAAGTTGATACTGTAGGGTCAAACGAGCCAAGCTGAGCTTGATATTGAGCTCGAATAATTAAACAAGCCGGGCTCAAGCCAGCCATGTTTGATTCGGCTTGAGCTCAGTTCTGCCTGAAATGTTATATGTAATTTAATATATAAGTTTGATATTTTTGTATGTATTAATGTTTGATAAGACAATTAAACTTTCTTTATTATAAATTATAATATTTTGTAATTCATAATGTAGGTTTGGAATTTTAATCTAATTATAAATGCTTTAAAATCATTAAAATTTCATCAAAATAACATTGATATTTAAATAAGCTCAAGCCGAATCGAGCTCGGGTATATATATATATATATAATATTTCGAGCTGAGCCAAATCAAACAAGGTCTGGCTTGACCTTGACTTGTTTAAATATTCGAGCGAAAATAAAAGCTTGGTTTTATCGTTCATACCTAAAATGCAAGCTTGAACTTGGCTCGAACGAGCTCATCTGAACTCACATGCCAGTTTAGCTTGAATCCAACCATAGCTTGAATCATGTTCAAACTCAAGCCGAGTCGAGCCTAATTTAAATATGTGAGCTTGACCAAGCTAGCTAGACTTTAATACAGGTCCAGTTGCTACGCAAAGGCCAAATAAATGACGGGTCCGAGCTACGCTAGAGTGGGCCATATTGCGGAGCATAGCAGGTGCACGTAGGCCGTCGCTTTCGCTGGAAACTCAGCTGACCTGGTAGCTAGGTAGCTAAATATGCTTATGGTCGAAGACTCTATATTTGGGCTGGGTTGAACTATAATAACACTTCAAACTATATCACAGGCCTGGAACCAGCCCAATTATAAAGTATAGTTTTTTTTTTTTTTGATGTGTGTGTATCGGAGGGTGTCCCAGCCCTAACAAAGAATGACTAGTCCTTCAAATGCATGCAATTATCCGTAAATTACGTTCATAGGAGTTGAACTCGAGACCTTTCTGCTATGGCAGAACAATGACAACCTTAAACCACCATGGTCCACAAGTCATTAGACATATTACAAGTGAACCCATCACTGAAAAGGGTCTACAACCATTCACCACAAAAATCTCAAAAATCTGGCTTAGAATAACAAGCCACCAACTTCTTTCTTAAGTGGAGCTGAAAATTGCCCTAAAAGTGAAGACAGGATGAGATAGTAACCATCTTTCTCTTTCAAGTGGCCGGCTGTTTCTGCAATCAAATGGTGTCCTCATATAGTGAAAGACACCCTCCACGGACATCCACACGCTCATCAATGCCCACACGCCTATTCAACTTGCATGGACAGTTTCTTGTCTTGTTTTTTAGGCAGTTTGGGTTTTAAAAGCAAGGGGCCCACCTGACCTGCCTCACCTTATAATAGAAGGGGAAAAAATATTCATGACATTACCATCACCCAACAAATAGAAACCCATGTTTTTTTCTCTTAATTTCCTTCACTTAGCAACAATCATTCAAATTTTTTTAATTTTTTTTCGTACAAGGGGTCATGAATCTATGGGGAAATATTTGACAGACTGCCCATTCCGCTATGCAGCGGAATGTTGGTCCTCATTGGTCCATGCCCCACTTTTTAACACTCACTAACTGTGGTTAAGATTCACTCACCCCTAGGTTCAAACATCCAACCTTGCTTTTTAGGAAAAAAATAATAAATATATATTAATCATAATCTTGTTAAGCTTAACCATAGTTAAAAGGGGTTAAAAGGGACACTAGATGTAGCGGATTGCGTGGTACAATAATCACTACTCTTTATCTAGGGGGTGTATTCAAGCCGAGCTAAACAGAGCTTTTAAGCTTGATTCGAGCCTGGATGTTTAGGCTTGAACAAGCTTGACGAGCTCGAACTTCATTCAAGCCAAGCCGAGCTCGAGTTGGTTCAATCTTGATTCGCAAAATTATTATGTTTAATTTACATAAGTTTGATAAAAGTGTTTATTAATAGATTATACTACAATAAACTAAAAAAAATTAATACATTCGTATACGAAAATATGATTTGAGAGTAATCCATCAGTCCAAAGAGTAGTGAGTTAGATTAGATTTTTTTGCTTTTAATTTTTTGTTATTATTATCTTTTAAACTTATTTATTAAAAATTATTACAATCTATAATAAAGAAGCCCTAAATGAGTGGAGTTCGAGCCAAGTCAAATCGAACAGGGTCTTGCTTGAGTTTGGCTTGTTTAAACATTCAAGCTTAAATAAAAGTTTGGCTTGATTTATTTGAGCCTAAATAGCTTGAGTTTGGCTCAAACGAATCGAGCTGAGTTGAGCCACCGAACTAGCTTGGCTTGAGTGCAGCCCTATCTTTATCTACAAGTAACCGTTAGAGGTTGGTGGGTTAGTAAATGGTGAGTGAACCTTCTACAATATCACACCTCAACATTTGAGCTTGAAGAGTAGGTGTATCATTCCAACTAACTGAGACCAGTTGCATCATCATCCATGTCATCCTAAAGCTTCTTCCCTTCCAACTTGCCTAACAATATCTTGTCCTGCTTGGAAGGCCTTGTGGGCCCTCCTTTCCTTCCTCTACTTGATCCCCCTTCCACCCTCTCAAAACATTCTCTCTACAGAATCCCTCCCATCCCTTTTTATCTGTTTGGCATTCTCTATCCAGGCTAGCCTTATATTCTCTTCACCTCTAACGTAACTACACAACACAAGGAAACACAATTATCATCATGCAAAGGAAGCAAGAAGGAGAAGTGAGCACATCTCTCTCTCTCTCTATCTCTATTTCTCTAGACATGTTTCTATTTGTTCAAGGCAATTCAGTTTTATCTTCTTGTACTCCCTAGTTTTGTACGAATGACTGATTCAATTCCCTGTTGTTTCAAGGTCATGTGGCCTAGATTAGTAGCTAATAAGATCCTCAGGAAGAGATTGGGTAGTGACAATTTGGTCGCAGACTGTCCAGATGCAAATGAAACCATCCCGGAGATTCCAAGTTTAGATCAAGAGTCTCTTAGTCAAAAGACACTCTTCAATGATCAGAAAGATACACACAAGTACAAGTAAGCTCCAGACAACCATCAAATTCACTTTCTCCTGAAATTCGTGTCTTAAAATGTCGTTATTTGATATACTCTCATCACTTAAGTAGTATAGATTTGATTTACATCTAATTTTGTGTTTTGTTCTTTGGTAAAGAGTGTTTGTTAGTACATGGAACATGGGAGGCGTTGCACCACCGAAGGATTTGAATATGGAGGATTGGCTTGATACACGCAATAACTCCTGCGACATCTATATTCTTGGGTAAACTTCTGAATTTCATATAGAATCATCAAAGGAAGACTATAAGAAAAAAAAAAAAATATATATATATATATACTGAATTTCTAATGAGTTCTGATATAAGATGCTTGTGTTTATGTTCTTATTCAGGTTCCAAGAAATCGTGCCTCTCAGCGCGGGAAATATTCTAGGTTCTGAAAACAGTAGGATTTCCATGAGATGGAATTCATTGATTAGAGCAGCTCTGAACAACACAATACCCACCCCAGAAACAAATCAAGAGGCTAAAGCAGTGGAATTGCAAAAGGTTTATCCCATTAAGGAGGGCAATTCGATTGAAAACAGCGGTCGACAGGAGTTTCGATGCATCATAAGTAAGCAAATGGTTGGAATATTCATATCAGTGTGGGTTAGAAGTGACCTTTCTCAATTCATCAGGCATCTAAGTGTCTCATGTGTGGGCTGTGGCATCATGGGTTACCTAGGAAATAAGGTACTTCACAATTTCTTTTAATTTAAAAATTAAATTACCTACTACAAATTTCTCTTGAACAATATATTTATACTTACCATTATCTTCATCTTCATCATCGTCCAATCTTATCCTAATTATTTAGGGTCTGTTGCACAAAACCTGTTCCTCGATTCAGGCCACTTTATTGAGGACCATATCTTATGAATTAATTTTGATACTTAAACAGAAAATACATGTACACATTCATAAAAAAATTATTTGATCTTCTTAATTAATCAATCTTCTTATGCAGGGCTCCGTGTCGGTTAGATTTCGCTTGCATGAAAGGAGCTTTTGCTTTGTGTGTTGTCATCTAGCTTCTGGAGGTAGAGTAGGCGATGAGAGGCATAGAAACTCAGATGTTGCAGAAATAATGTCTCGAACAAGCTTTCCTCGCGGCCCCAAACTTGATTTGCCGCAAAAGATTCTAGATCACGAGTATGAAAGTAGATTTTTTTTTAACTATCCAAATAAATTGCTTATTGTTATTTGTCTTCTGTAAGTATGTGTTTTTAAAATATGTAATGAACACAATTTTTTAAATTATCAAGCCCCACCACCTATTTTGAAAAAAGCTGGCACAGTTCTTGTTGGTTTGAGACCACAAATCTTAAAAGATTAGTTGTCCAGTGATTATGCTGATACCCAATTTAAAAAAAGTTCGGTAGTCGTTGAAAATAAAATAAAAAATGATTATTGTCGGCTTAAGTGGGTAACTAAACCACCCCAAAAGGATAATTTGTTTTGATTCTACCATCTACACATCTTGGCGAATCTCGGCTAACACTATCTGGTCCTCATGCAGTCAGGTAATTTTGCTTGGCGACTTGAACTATAGGATCACCCTACCAGAGGCCACGACGAGATCCTTAGTAGAGAAAAGAGAATTGGATGTCTTATTAAAACATGATCAGGTAAGAAAAGAATTAATTCAGTAGTCAAAATTTTCTTCTAAATGATAATTATTATAATGTGATTAACATCAAGACACCATGGACATGTACATTATAAAGCTAAGGGCTGAGCTCACAGAGGGCCAAGTTTTCAAAGGTTGGCATGAAGGAGCAGTAGAATTTGCTCCCACTTACAAATATTATCCGAACTCCGATGTATATTACGGATGTGTTCAAGGTAGAAAAGGCAAAAAGAGGCGCACTCCTGCATGGTAAGTTGCTACTAGATGTAATTTCTTCATGAAATTGAGTAAATTCAATAATATTGAGATGAGAAATTCATAAGGATAAGGGATTTGTAGGTGCGATCGGATTCTTTGGTTCGGTAAAGGGCTAAAGCAAAATGAATACACTAGAGGTGAATCTAAACTGTCTGATCACAGACCCGTCCGAGCAATTTTCACGACCGAGGTTCAAGTCCTAAGAACTTCCAATGGATCCAAAAACTTCTTCTCGTCAGACAAATTCAGGCAATTAAAAAACTTTTTCGACATGTTTCCAACAGATGAACTTCTATGTAATGGCAGATCAAGCTTCCAAATTTAAGGATGAAGTGGATTTACCATGCTGTGACCTTAGTTGGGAAAGTGAGGGAGAAACAAGATAGGCTTATGAAGTTTCTATCCATTGTAAATTTGTAATGTGTTGGTTTGCTGGCGAGTGTACAGTGATTTTGTTTTTCTTTTCTCTGTATTTATTTTTTTTTCCTTGTTTTTGGACTGCCAGAGAAGCAGTTCATCTTTATTTCTCTTTCACAACCATGCTGTGACCTTTTTCTATAGTATTGGTTTTTTTAATGTGAAATAGAATTCTTAGGAATTGAAAGCGTCTTTTTTTTTTTTTTTTAATTGTGAATTGGAATTCATAGGAATTGAAAGCGTCCAAATATGGGAATTAAAATTTTTGGAAGTTCATATTGTATTGGTGAAACATGGGATGCATACATGATTTCACTCTATATTGTGTCGGTGAAACATGGGAATTGAAATTCATAGGAATTGGAAGCGTCCAAATACCACACCACGGAAAATTCTTATCCTCTAATTTCAATTCCTACTCCCCAAAAGATACAGTCCAACACAAACTATTCAAATTTAAGAGCACATATGATGCTCCCTAAAATGAGGATGCACAGACTTCCACATGCATACATGTAGCCCATCAGCCTATCCAATCCAATCTAAGTCCCTACAAGTGTATATATAGATCTCTGGCCACTTCAATCTTGGCCATGATCTATCCAACTAAGACACTGCCCACCAATCAAATAGTCCAGATTGATAACTTAATTAGCCATGCCAAGACCATGACTATGATGTTGGACATGGGAATTAGCATATATCATCCTCTATTCTCCAATAGTGAAGAACCAAATCAGCCGCAATGGAAGTTGAAGTGAAAAATGCTGCAGCACCAATCCATGCCCATTATCATGTCCACGCTTGCTGACATGGAGGTACAGATTGCTGCTGCAGCATTTTTGCTGCAATCTCAGTTGCAAATAATATGATCTCCTAGAGTAAATGCGAATAGTGGGGTTGAGGGAGGGCTATAATATTAAGTGGGAGAAATCACGTGAATTTGGATGGTGCTTTGGTTTGGGAATCTGAGGGTCATTGTCAGCACACAAATACAAACATGCTAAGTCAAGTGCACAAGCTTACAATCTGTTTGGTTGATTCTACCTAGTGGGTCTGCAGTGCTGAGAAAACAAATAGTTATATGAAACCTTTCTTTTAGACTATTATTTCTTTCTACTCTTTCCTAACCAAAGCATTCTTTTATAACTAGGTTTGGTCAGATAAACCCTAGTGACCAAATAGAATTAATGCCCCATTTGCAGGCTTCCACAGACGTACGGTGGTGGTAACAAGTGTCAGCCCATCTCCTTGTTATAGTGTGTTGCACCTACATCGTATGTGTGGGAAATAAATTAACTTAGTACTTAGTGCGTCTAGCGCTAGTACTCCTCTAATTTTTAAACTTCTGATAGGACAGCCTAGACATCTCTTTTGAGGTTGACTTTTTGTTCCGTGAGTTTCCCGAAAGGCCTTGGATTGTCTCTGAAAGCCAGAAACCCCTCTCGGGGTTCCATACATTGTGCGATAGTTGGTGTAAAAATGGGGTGAAGTCATTTTATTTTCTCCTCATGACTTTGACTTCTCCCCATTTGATATCTCTCCCCCTTATTCTCACACACGCTTATCGCCACATGTCTTATCATGTGCAGGGAAATCAAAATCATGGCCTATGACTTTGACTTCTCCACCACTTGTGCCCTATTTTATGGAACCTCGAGACAAGCCCTTTCTGGCTTCACCAGAGCCAATCCAAAGCCTTCACGAATGTCATAAACTCACTGCAAGCTTTATTGCTCAGCCAGGGACGAACCCAACTCATTGATTCCGTCGATTTTCATGGCGGTAGTTTAGCTTATAGGCATCCAACCAACGGTGGGCACAACTGACCTATAGGTGCACCAACTTTGTAAGCATGTATGAAAGATGGTATGTCAAACCCTGTCTCGAGCTTGGATGACAAAGGTGCATCCTTCATTTGAAGGTGCTCAAAAACTCTTAATGAACTGGTAGAAATTTGGTGATACATATGAAAGGTGTCCACTCATCTCAGCCCAATATGGTGGCTCAAAGTGGCGTAAATGGACTAACTACTAACCACCAAACCTTGACCTACAAGAGAAAACAAATACCCAGTCGTTCATGAAAGACTACTGGACGGAAACCCTTGTATATGATTTTCAAACACAATTTCATGGAATATAGAAAACCACCTATAGGGATGTAGCATTTTTTTAAAACACCTTAGATTAGGACCAGTTTCGCCTAAATACAGGATAGACTATACCTACTCTTTTAGTGTTTTTTTTTCTAAGATGAGAAACTTGCATTATTTAAACTCCTTATTATAGCTCATGAATGTTGACATTCACAAATATCTGTGGAGTAGAGATACAAGTTACTATTATTTTTCTCTCAATTTTATATCACAATAATACGTGGACAGGGTTAATGCCATGAAATAGATGCGGACGAATCACTTTGATCCGAGGAGACTATCTTTGGTTGGTCATAATTTCCTACGTGAAGGTGCATATATATATATATATATATATATATATAGAGAGAGAGAGAGAGAGAGATTGAGAGAGAGAGATGAATAGTGTTGCATACGTTTGTTATGTTAATGGACTTGGCTAGGACGGTAAACAGAGCCGATAGTCCACTATCCGAATTGGTATCCGATTATATATTCGAATCTAAATAAATATCCGACGGATAGTGAAATATGATATCTGTATCTGACTTCAATTAAAATATTCGAAATCGGATTGTATCCAAATTATCCGATTACTTTTTTAAAAATTATAAATTAATATTAAAAAATCTAAAAATTAAAAATTTTATTTTAAATATATATTTTAAAGGTTATATTATTTTTATAAATTTAAAATCTAGTATTTATATATATCATATAATCAGTTGGATATTTATCGAATTGGATATACCAAAATCCAAATTTGTATCCGATTATAAATGGATAGTAAAATTACCATCCGAATTCGCTCTGCCGGATACCTATTCGGATAATTATCCGATTAAATGAATTTAGATACAAATCAGAGACGAATAATATCCACATCCATTTACAGCCTGATCGATTAAGATCATTACCTCGAAACAACACTAATTCCGAAGAATCGTGACAAGTATTGAGGGTGTCAAACCACGAAGATTGCGCTTGTTACTTTGCTTAATTGTAAAGATTGATTTTGATTTAATGGTGAACACAAGGGGTTTGGTTTGTAATTGAAAATCCTAAAATTATTCTAAATGCCAAAAATAATTAAAAGTGATATGAAAATCAAGACAAAGAGATCTAGGGCATCGAATCTACCACTAACCTCCTAACCATGATATATTGTATTTAATCATGATAGAATTATTTGCACTCAATTACGATTAATTAAGACTACAAGTCTCAATTTAAATCATCAAGAAGGTCAAGTACTTAAATCTTAGGCATGACCTATCTTTGGTTGGCACAAATTGGACACACTAAATTAATTAACCAAAGGTTGTAGCACGATTCGTCTTCCCTAGGCATAGATCATTTTAATATTTAACTACTTGTACGATAAGTTTCATTACATAAACATTCATATATAAAATCACATAAATTAAATATGAATTGAATCTCTATCAAAAAGAAGGATTCCTAAGACAAGAGAAAACTTTATTTAGATTGAATATAAACATTAAAATCGATTGTCAAAGCAATCCTCAAGTCATACAATCATCGTTTACAAATAATAAAACTCTAAATCAGAACAACTAAACCATAATTACTTGGCTAGGGTTTCATCGAAACCCTAGATGAAGAGATTAGTTGATCATGGGAGAAGGAATAGCCGCCATGGATGGTGAGGATTTCATGCTCCAAGACCTTCCAAAACTCTTCTCCAGTCTCTTTCTCTGATAAAAATCGTCCTTGAAACTTATGAACCATTTCCCTTGTATAGGTTGGCAAATAAGGTTTCAAAAGGAAAATTTCCGGATTTTAAAACTGCGATCCTCCGCTTGGGCGGTTGAGGCCACCGCTCGGGTGATAGTGAGTTGCACTCGAGCGGTGGGTGGCAGTATACTTTTGCTTTGTTTCTTCTCCTATTTTCTCCGATTCTTTCATCACTTGGGCTCTTCTAAATCCTCGAAAACTCTCATAACTTGAGAATTATGGTATTTTCTCTCCTTAGTCTTGAAAACAATGAGACAACGAATTATAATAAAAACTATAAGAATTAAACTCTAAAGTGCTAACAAGTACATTTTCGGGTGCCTAAATGTGCAACATTAGACACTAATCACAGCTCTAGACTTGGCAACATTTTTACCCTTTTATCAATTATAAAAGACTCGTAGTCATCTCCAGATGTAACCAGACTCAGGGGAGTCCGGTTACGACACTGACGCTGCCACCTATCCGTTTTGATACCCCTTAACTGTGGTTAAGATTCACCCACCCCTAGGGTTCACCCACCCAGCATTGGTTTTTAGAAAAAATTATTTAAGAAAAATTAATCCTAAGAGTTAGTGAATTTTAACTAGGGTTAATTTTCTTTTTAAATATTTTTTTTTCCAAAAACCACAAATAGGTGGGTGAACCCTAGGGGTAGGTGAGTCTTAACCACGGCTAATGGGTATCAAAAGTGACATGTGGTAGCATCAGTGGCGTAACCGGACTCCCTGGAGTTTGGTTACAACGGGAGAGAATCACGAGTCATTATCAAACTCATTTATGTTAACAGTAAATTAATTTCTTATACAGAAGGAGTAATGAATTACTAATTTGTATTGTAGAAGTCATAACTTAATCTAGAAAAATTGTATGAACAAAAGCATTCTCAGTATGGAAACTAGATTTGATATGCTTTAAAAAAAATGAATGCTATTAAGATAGTCCTACAGATTTTGAATGTAAATACAACACATGTATAGTGAAAAGTATAGATTGACTTTGACTTTTTTGTACTAATTTTTTTTTATTTAATAAATTGTCTCCTATGAAGGTATCATATATAATGTGTATCCTTATATTTAACAAAATAGGAATCAATACATATGGGTAAGAAGGACTAGTGAGCATTATATATATATATATATATATATATATATATATATATAATATGTCACCTCTTAAAACTCACCATGTGTCCCCCTTTTAACTCCCTTTAAATGTGGTTAAGATTCACTAACCCTTAGGCTTAATATTTTTAACCTTTGTTTTAGAAGAAACAAATAAGGTTAAAAATGTTAACCACAATTAAATGAGTTAACCACGGTTAAAAGGGACACATGGCAAGTTTGCAAGGGCTGAGATTCGCATTGACATCCAAAGATTGCATTCTACAAACACAAGCTACATGTCCCTCGACAAACGTGGAGCTGACTTATATTACCAAAAATTACTATCGATAAGTAATTTTTCAAGGGTGCAGAGTTTTAAATCACTTACCAAAAATTAACTCAAAAAAAAATTGTATAAGCCATCGGATTGGACGTCAGAAAATAGCATTCTTTGATAACTGGGTTGTGTGTAGATAAGTCCTAAGGGTTGATGCTCGCGAACTAGGGTTAATGAACAAGTTTCTAACTTTTAAATGAACTGCCTAGACATCTCCATTGGGACTTTGTTTTTTTTTTATCACGTCTCCCATGAAACTCATTTTTGGATGTATTTCATGAATTTCACAAACTCACTACCTAGGGCTGTAAACGGATTCAAATATTATTCGTATCTGATTTGTATCTAAATCCGTTTAGCCGGATAATTATCCGAATAAATATCCAGCGGAGAAAATTCATATAGTAAATTACAATACGTTTATAATCGGATACGAATTCGGATACTGGTATATCCGATCCAATAAATATCCATCCGATTATATAATATATATAAATAATATATTTTAAATTTATAAAATTAATTTAACCTTTTAAATATATATATATTTATTTATTTATTTATATTTTTTTAATATTAATTTATAATTTTTAAAAGTAATCGGATAATCCGGATACTATCCGAATTCGGATATTTTAATCGGAGTTGGATACAAATATCATATTCGAATTCGGATATTCGAATAATCATATACGAATTCGGATATACATACAAATTCAAGAACGAACCCAATTCAACTCTTTGACGATGGTGCATCCCTCATTTGAGGGTGGTCATAAACTCTTAATGGAATGATAGAAACTTGGTGATGTGAAAGACAGCCAATCACTTCGGCCCAATAAGGCAGCTCAAATTGGAGCTAATCCACTAACTACTAACCTTGACCTGCAAAGAGAAAGCAAATAGCTAGTCATCCTTAAAAACTACTGGACAAGCACCACTATATATGATTTCCAAACACAATTTCATCGAAAATAGAAAACCACCTATAGGAAGTAGAATTTTTAATAACTTTAAAACACCTAGATTCAGCTTTCGCCTAAATTGAAGATAGAATATACTTATTCTGATAGTAATCCTAAGGTGGAGAAAGTTGCATTATTTAAATTCCTTATTATAGCTCACATTCACAATTATCAGTGGAGTAGACAGATAGATTATTATTATATCACAATAATATCTGGACAGGGTTAATGCCATGAAATAGATGCCAACAAATCAATTGGATCTGACTAGACGATCTCTAGGTGGTGGTAATTTCCTATGCGCGTAGTCTAGTCAAATCCAATACATTCGGTGGCATCTATTTCATGGCATTAACCATGTCCACATATTATTGTGATAGCATTTCTCATATTTACATGAAAAATTGAGAATGTTATCATTTACCAAGATTGGTGAATTTGTTAATCTTCTAGTCTTTTTTACTCTTATGTATTGAATATATATCTATCTATCTATCTAATCTGTTGTTGGCGTTCAGTATGTTAGTTAGTGAACTTGACAACCTTCACTATGATATTTTCATTTTTCCCCTTATATTAATTATCAACTCTTTAAGGTTAAGAGTAGATTTGTCTTTTCACAAGGGACCAAACACTAAAATGAGTAGAAAAAAAATTCAAATTTGATTTTTCTTGTATTTCTTATTCCTCAATTGAATAAATTCTCCTATGAAAATATTAAAGTATCATTATATTTAATAAAATGATATTCAATACCATTATATTTTCTCCATATGTTTTGAATATCATTCTATTAGTTATAAAATATTTTAGTATTTTTATAAAGAACAATTCATTAGATAGGACAAACAAGAAAAGTCAAACTATACTTCTCCTATGACTAGTCCCTTATGAAAAACTAAACTACCCTTAATTTTAGTTAGTTTGATAATTAATATAAGGATAAAATATTTTGTGAAGGTTACCAAGTTCACTGTACATAGTGAAAGTTATATATGGGGGCTGCTAAAGTTTACACAATGCGTGAAACACTAAAAGATCACGCACGTTCAAATTGGATAGCATGCCTGTAATTATAGTGTTAACTGGTAATTTTGAAAAAACAATTATCTTCCATAATTACATAAATGTCATCCTGTTTAGTATTAGTTACAAAAAAAGGTAATGGGTTTTACACTTGCGTGACCTTTAAGAGTTTCACGCATTGCATGAACTCTAGAGTTTCCCTATATATGTATGTACAATAGGGAGGACATTGCTCTCAGAGTTTACTAACTTAGGTAAACAACTGTTCATTGGATATATGGCCCCCTTCTCAAAAAAAGAGGCCCCGAGAATGTCTTCCCAGTATGGGGAAATAGAGGGGAAAACCCAAATCTCTACTTTATATAAAAGGGAGGAATTTTCAAATTAACTCCAACAAAAGAAAAAAATACGAGAGAGCCCTCCACCAACAGAGAGCTCCAACTCCACATATACAACAGCAAACCAGAAGATTTGAAGGCTATGGAGAACATAAGTTGGATCCCCAAATGGTCACCTCTCTTCTCTTCCCTTTCCTTTTTTTCTTTTCTTTTACAAAGTCCTCTAAGAGACACTTGTAAACCCTCATGGGGATTGAGCACCCAATATTAATGAAAGTCATATTTTTATTTGTCTATTATTCAATGTTCTTCTTCTTAATTAGAGATTCCTTTTCTCAAAAAGAGAAGATAATTAACGGTATGAATTTATCTAGACTCGAAGAATAATCTCTCACAAAAATAATAAACTTCATCCAAAATGGTGAAGCATAGTCTTATATTTATAAGTGGATGTTAACTAATCCCCTCAAAAACCTATCTTAATAAGTGGTATAATCCCCTCAAAAACCTCTAGGGTACACATCATAACCAACCATGTATTAACATATCTTAATAAATGGATGTTAACTAATTTTAATTTGGACATCTTAATAGAGAGCTCCACTTGAACAAATAGTTACAATCATATATATATATATATCTCTCTGTTGGAACTGACTTTTTTTTTACCACGTGTCTCTCAAGAGACCCCAAAGTTTCACAATTCCACAAACTCACTGTCACATGTCTAGTGCTCAGTCAGGAACCAACCCAACTCGTTTACGCCTTTGGTTTCAAAGTGGTAATTTAGTTTACAAGAATCCAACCAACGCTGTGTCCAACTAACCTACAGGTTCACCAACATTGCATGTATAAAGAGGTAATTAAGTTAAACCTGCCTAGAATAAGGATGACGAACTTGTGCCCCTCATTTAAGGGTGGTCATAAACTCTCAATAAACTGGTAGAAATATCGTGATGTGGAAGACTGCCAATGAGATCAATATGGCAGCTCAAAGTGGCATTAACCGCCTTACTATTAACCACCTAACCATGACCCCTGTAAAAAAAAAAATTTCAAACACAATGTCATACAATATAGAGAACCGCCTATAAGGGAGGTAGCATTTTTAAACAACTTTAGAACGCCTAGATTAGGACTTGGCCTTTAATATAGGATAGAGTATGGCCTCGTATTCTGTTAGTATTTTTTTAAAGGTGGAGAAAGTTGCATTATTTGAATTCTTTATTATAGCTCATGAATGATGGCATTCACAAATATCTGGGGAGTAGAGACGTAGATTATTATTATTTTTCTCTCAATTTTATATCACAATATTACGTGGACAAGGTTAAAGCCATGAAATAGATGCGAACAAATCGAGATCCATCTTTCATGAGTTATAATAAGGCATTTCAATAGTGCACCTTTCTCCACCTTCAAAAAATATTATATATATATATATATATATAAAAAGAGAAATAGAGGGCTCAATAGAAATTTCGCCAGCTCTGGAAGATGATGACATATGGTAAGTTATTTTTGAATTCAACCATCAGATGTTAAAGGCGGTTTCCTTAGGAGACATGTAACAGACAAAATAGTTTGATTGACATTAGATCATTCAATTGGACCCTAATTTGTAAGCATTAATTCATTAGGTTCACAAAGCCCTATCGAGGTTATAATAATCTATAAATTTCTAACCTTCAATCGAATGGCCAAGAAACATCTAATCAATTTATGCGTGGCTCCCAAATAACTCATCTTAACATTCAACAATCAGATTCAAAAACAACTTGCTATGTATCTAATTTTTAAGGAGCACTCATTACATGTTCTAGTTAGCACTGTCACTAGAACGGCAAAAAATTAGCTTTGGTGGACACCTGAGCCAAGCTCTCGGGCATCCACAAATGATTGGGGACCTAGCAATAATTTGGGAGAGAAGTCATTTCATTTTCTCCCTATGATTTTGACTTCTCCCCACTTGATATCTCTCCCCTTTAAAACACCACATGTTCCATCATTTGTGGATGCCCGAGCACGTCCACCATAGCTAATCTTTTCCCCACTAGAACATCACATACACACACAAATATATATATATATAAAGAGAGAGAGAGAGAGAGATATGAAAGTACCTCTCCCTATATATATATATATATATGAGAAATGCTAGCCCTACTCTTAGTCTCCACCAACCACTTGTCCATTCTTGATTAGAGATAGTGCTTTAACCACCATAACTGATTTAATAATGGATAGGTGGTTGGCGGAAGCTAAGAGTAGAGTTTGACCAAGAGTAGGGCTAGCACGCCTCATATATATATATATATATATATATATATATACACACCTAACTATTAGGGGTGGCAATTGAGTTGGGCTAACAAGAAGCCCAATTGTTCGGCTCAAAGTTTGGGTAGGCTGAACCTTTCATACTTTAGGCTGGGCTGAGTTTGGGCTGAAATTTAGGCCCAAAATAAATTTTGGGTTGAGCTTAGGCTGCCATTATCTCAGCCTGAACTACTAATATATAATATAATTTAACAGTAACCATTATTCTACCAAATAAAATTCACAATTGGATTACATCAGCTGTCCTTAATAGTCTCTAACCCTACACATTCTCAAATCTTCATTTTGTAAACTATTGTTGTACCCAAAAAAAATTGTAACCAAGAAAAGGGATAAATCTACTTAATTTGGGCCAGCCCAAACTCAGCAAAAAGATCGATGTTAATTGTGAGTCGAGCTTGGCCTAGGGTGCTGGAGTTGAGCTTGGACTAAGGTTTTGAACCTTGGGTTAAGATTAGGCTAATCCCAGCCAGCCTGATTGCCACTGCTACTAACTGAGTTATAATCAGCTCTGCTGTCAATTGAGGGACACATGACATATATTTTTCAAATCGACTTCCGGATCTCAAGGTAGGTCTGTTGATAGACAGAGCAAAAATTATCCTGATTATACATAGTTAGCATTAACCTCCTAAGCCCCTTCCTCATGACCAATATCTTTCTTAGTTTCTCTTTCGGCTAGAAAGAAATAAATCATTATCAAAACTCTCAATTGCTTATGCCATATTGGGCTGCAACCAGACAAGGAAGTTATTTTTGATACCTGACCCTGACCCTAACTACGTTATAAAATTGTTAATTTTTTCAACAATTAATCGGATGGTCTAGATACATCCAATCATGCCAATTTTTTTATTACATGTCTCTCAAGAAACACACATTGACATTCAAAGGTCGGATTCAAAAAACACATGACCATCAATCATATATATATATATAAAGCTTTGCAACATCACAAGAGAACTTCAAGACAATATAGCTGTCAAGAGTAAGAAAGATAGAGTATTTCTTATCACATTCCTTCTTTTGTAGTAGAAGTATTTACTATTTTTCAAGAAAGTTTGTTGATCTGACAAAAACAATTAGGGGGTTTTCAATTGATCCTTTTTTGAGAATTAGGTCTTCGCCTTTTATTTGGTTGGAAACATCAACAAAACTATAGCAGAGGTTATGAATTTATAAGTGGAGAGCAACCCCGCGCCATACAAAAAGTGCATAACATATAATTGTGTATTAAATTACTTTAATTGTAATTTCTTTATCGGGCTGAATAATTTTTCAATTAATATAATATCTTTAGAGAAAACAAAATAAATAAATAGAAGAAAAGACTACACTAAGAAACGTACATGTGGTAATAGTAAGCAAGAGCTCCACAGCTCAAGCTAACCCCTACTGACAGTCTGACTCTACTACGAATTTCTATCATTAAAAAGAAAAACCGTACGTGTGGTAATATTTGTTTAGAATTCTTAGCTTGTGTTTCTTTAGATGAATTTAGAATCAAAGAGATTGAATCACAGCCAATTGCGATTAAATTCGAGGAGATTTCAATTGCACCCACAACTCAACACGTGTCCCTATTAACTAGTACTAATTGTGGTTAAGATTTACTAACCCTTAGGGTTCAACAATTTAACCTTGATTTTTAGAATAAAATATTAATCTTAAGGGTTAAAAATTCTTAACTAGGGTTTAAAAAAATTAATGTTTTTTCCTAAAACCGAAGTTAGATTATTGAACCCTAAGGGTTGGTAAATCTTAACCACAATTAGTAAAGAAAACCCATGTCCTTGTTAATCCCTAGTAATGTAATTGTGGTTAAGATTCACTAACCCTTAGGGTTTAATAATCTAACCTTGGTGTTTAGAAGAAAAAAAATATTTAACTATTGTTAAGAACTTCTAATCCTTGGGATTAATATTTTTTTGATATTGTTTTAAAACCCAGGTTAGATTGTTGAACCCTAAGGGTTAGTGAATCTTATCCATAGTTAACAAGGATTAACAGGGACATTTGTTGACTAATGAGTGCAATTGAACTCAGACAAGAACAATCGTCGACAACTGTGCTGTTTGACTGGACAAGTGGTATTTCGCTTTGGGTCTCCTCCTACCTTTAGCAAAAGTCAGGAACTTCGAGCTTCATTCCGAGACTCACACCTATAAAGACGGTGGCCGTAATGATGGCCAAAATAGGTGGACTATGGAACTAATCCCCGCCACCTCGCTCAATGGAAGAAAGGGTCACTTGCCCTGGTCTGGAAGCTGAAAGCAAAAAGAAGAGGAAGCTATAAAAGAGGACTAACAGCTAAAGCAGAGGAAAACTCCAGTGCGCCAGTGCGAGAGACTAGAGATTTCTCCTTATGGGTTAACTCGATTAGTGCAGCACTTCCCCTCATTCTCTACTTCCCCATCTCTATATTAGGTGACATTATTATCCATATGTTTTAACTTCATAAGTTGACAGTTTTTTTATGGTTTTTCTGTCTTTTTATTACTTGATGGAAACATGTTTATGAACACATGAGCGACAACCTAAATTTTTACCTAAAAATAGTCATATCTTGAAAATTCATGAATGCAAACGTGCATAACTTATTCCACTGTAAAATCTGAGTTTTTGACCCTAGCGTTAACACGAGATTAACATTAATTCCAAATTAGAGAAAATCCTAGTGAGGAACAATGAATGAAAAATCACAAAGAAAAAATCAAAACTATTCTAATTTTACCTAAAATAGCAATACATAGAAAACACAAATTAGTATTTTTGGACTTTGTGTGGCTAAAATTGTGAGAAGTTATGTACAACACAGTCTGGAACCTTTCTTTTACAGATTCCATTCAATTTGGCCCACAATTTTTTAGGAGTACCACTTGTATCACTTAAAAATACAATAAAATATAAAATAGTAGGCCCTTTAAACCCAAGAACCCTCAAAAAGATATATTTTTGGAATGGAAACGACTTGATAGGATGAAATGCTTAATCAAGTGTCAAAAGAGTATTTACCGAGCAATATACTCCAATATATTTGCTTTGATTTTCAGTATATCTGCTTTGATTTTCGGTTAATGGAGTCGAATTTGAATCTATTAATCAAATTGACATAGAAATGCATGAGAATAGGGTTGCAATGTAACCACCCTTAAAGACCCCTGGTGGCAGTCAGTTTTTATGTTCCCCTGCTGGACCGGTTTGACTTCGTTTGCTGCAGATCCACTCTTTTGCTGGCTTTGATGATTGTTCAAGGTAGAGTTTGATGTGAGGAAGCCCTTTAAGGCTCCATTCTTTTGGTGGAGCTTTTAAAGTCTAGAACTTTCATTGTTTCATGCCTAATTAATTTTACATAATGTCTAGAACTATATTATTCCATAAATTGCAAAAGTTCTACAAATATGGAACTTTCAAGTTCAGCCAAAAATTTTGGATTTTTCAAGTTTCAAATAATGTGGAACTTCTAATTAAATTGAACTCAATAAATCCGAGATACCATCCAGTAAAAGGGTTAGAAACCCTCTTCCCTACTTCCCAGACTCTTTCCTCTTGGTCCAAAACATTAATGCTACGAACTTTTAAAAGTTCCACCAAAAGAGCAGAGCCTAATGGTCATTACGTTTTGAAGAACATGATACTCCATTCAAAAGGCCTTGCTGAATGAGAAACTCAAATGCCCTCTGAAATGAGATGTAAATTTGAAAACTTGTAAAAATCGCCTCAGTCCAGTGAGAAGTTATGTTTGAGAACTGTCTTTCCCAAAGATCAAACAAATTTGTCGATATTCAGAAGATAATTCCACAGATTGTTAGAAAAAATAATGTAATAAAGAAACAGAAAGGAGCAACTTAGTACTGCAACTACTAATAACATTATGTTTCAAAGGAAACAAAGATAACAAAGTGCTTGAACCACTCACTGTCTGTTAATCCTCCTGCTAGTTCCGGGGGTGTAAAGGCTAATTTGTCATGAAAAAGTAACTGAAAGAAAGATTTAGGCTATTCATTAATAACAACAAAAATAGAAGAATTGTTTTCATTCCCACATAATCAGAATCACAAAGTTTTACCTGTTTGATAGGAATCATGACTAGCCTTCAAAAAATCCTATTGTGACCCAGAATCTGTCAGAAAATAACTTTTGCATCTGCCTTAACAGGAAAAACTTGTAACCTAAAATTGGGAACAGAAACTAATGCTTCAGATCTTCTAACATTTCTACCTTGCCCGCGATCACGTGCAACACCAAGATGTTGATTTTCCCCCTGCCCACTGTATTGATATCATGGATTACTTTCCGTCAATGCATTGTCAGCCAATCATTGGAATGAAGCTTATCCTTTTTTAAGAGACTCATTTCAGATATTTAATGGGTAGTAGTAACCCTATGAGTTAATGCTTGACCAACTAAGGTTAATGACAAATATTTCTGACATCTGATCAGAGAGCCTAACATATCTGATTAAGCTGATTTTTTGCCACATGTTAGGGAATGGGGACCTACATCATGGTTTTTTTTAGCACTCTATCAAAAGTGCCCGAATGATACATATCCAACATAACTTCTAGGAAATCCTTCCCCACTATATCCCAGCATCCCAGCAGGATCTGTAGAATTCAATGGGAACTCATCAGGCCCAAGAGCCTATCACTGGCCATGCCTCTCATGACCCTTGATACCTCCTCCATCTCGAAAGGACCTTCCAGAATATCTCTGTTCAGGTGAGGCTCGAAAATGGAAGGTCATCCAACTTTGGGCTTCATGTTTCCTTTTCCTTGTACATATCCTTATAATAGGAAACAACAATTACGACAATTTCTCCTTGCCCATCTTTCCAGACTCCATCTACCCTCAGTTTTGAAGACCATTATATAAAAGAACTTTGTATTCCAATCACCCTCTTTTAACCTTCTTCCAATCTCAGAACGTTCACATATTCAAGCTTTTTCTCTTCCTTAACTCGGCATTCATCATCAGAAAGGGACCTTAATTCTTCAATGCTATCCAAAACACCAATGTCCCGGAAAAGGGAAGCTAGTCTAGCCTGGACATTACCAAAAATCTCCTTATTCCATGCCTTTAGTTTTATCTTAAGGGCTTTGAGCTTTAGACTGAAACGAGTACTAGCCGAGCCCCAACCACCCGAGGAACGCCACACCTCTGTGACTATATCTTTAAGTCAGTCGTCCTCAAGCCACATGTATTCAAATCGAAATGGAGTACCAGAGCAATTGGGCAATGATCTTATATCGGCCTAAGGAGAACTGTTTGGATAATATTTGGGAACTGGTTTTTCCAATTTGGGCTGACCAGGAATCTATCTAGTCTGCTCGCCCTCAAGTTGGAGGACCAAGTATAATGAGCCCCTTTCAAAGGAATATCCATTAAACCCTGATGGAAAATGAAAGCCCAGATCTCCTCATTTTAGCATTGATTGTGCACCCCCTCCCCTTTTTTCTCTTATTTGAGGACCTAATACTATTAAAATCACCACCCAAACAACATGGGATGTCCCACCTAACACTAACATCATCCAATTCAGCCCAAAAGACAGCATCATCAGCGTTGCCAGATAGACCATACACCCTAGAAAAGATCAACTCAAAATCATTACCTCTCGAGCGACGATATTGAAAAAGCCCCCAATTCGGACTCCATGACCTCTAGCTTCTCCTTATCCCATAATAACTTTTTGAAAATTGAAGTTAAATTATTTGTCGTGTTCGAATCAAATAACTCGCATCCGTGTTGAATTCCAAAACTTGCATTTGTATTTGTGCAACTTAACTGTATTGGATTTTGTCTAATTGAATATTAATTCAATTTAAAATTTATTGGTTTCTGTACCCAAAAACAAAATTATTTAAATCGATTGGTTTAGACTTTTAAAACACAGCATATTGGCTTGGCATAGTAGTTAGGCCATTATATAGTGGTATTGGCAAAGGTCATAGGTTCAAGTCACCCAAATTGTTGTTATGGTTGTTCGTCTATAGATGTTAAAGAAATGTGTGGCAATTCATATATCCACATGGTGTCTAAGTAATGTCTATACAAACCCTTTAGATGGGTTCAGTGACTACTCCCACCATATAAAACATGGCCACAGAGCAAAATGTCAAGTTGCAAGAAAATAATAATAGTAATAAATAGCATCCAGAGAGAAATTCAATAACTGGGTTGAACTGTATTTTACCGATTCTAAACCCAGTTATCTTTTTCTTATAGGTAATTGATATATGAGAAAGGATTACAAGAGACAGGAATGCACTCCCCATCGAAGGAAAGAAGATACAAAAAGTTAACATGTCTCTGAATAAATTGTTCTCAACTCCATACAAGATTAACCCTTTTGATATCTTTGAATTCTTTTAAGATGGTAGTCGATTTAAATTTTTTTTTCAGTCATTGAGATTTTGGACAACAAGTGATTTACTCGCTCGAAGATCCTCCGATTGCTTTCTTTCCACATGGCCCAACAAATGACTTGAGTAAGAATCTTCCAAATGATCCTACAATTGTTTCCTTAAACAGCCACAAGCGCAACCAGAAAGAATCTCCAACACCTCTCTTGGAGGCTCCAACTTCATCTGACCTCCTTATCTCCATCTATTCTTCTATACAGATTTCTGTTTACATAAATCCATGATTTATGAGCTACGTTCAGTTCACTGTTCAACAGTTACCAAAATATTTTGAGGATTTTGTATGTTCTACATTAGAGAACCCCTTCAACTGATCCTTTTTATATGTTCAACCATTCATTTTAAAATTCAAATACCTTTTATAGAATCCCACAAGAATTTTAAATGGGTGTCACTGGTAGGGTTGTCAATAGATCCGGATATTATCTGTATCTGATCCGTATCTAAATCCGATTAAGCAGATATTTATTCGAATAGGTATCCGGTGGATCGGACCGGATTCAGATATCCATCAACAAATCCATTTATAAACAGAGCAGTTACCGATAGTACACTATTAGCTCCGCTAAATATCCAACCAATTAGAACAGAAACATAGTTTTTATATTCCAAATATGCCTGTCTAGTTTTAAGGCTTTTATAAAATTTTAGGTTTTAGGTGTAATTCTCCTACCATAAGGAGGATATTATTGTATATAACCTATTATACATACCCTAAAGATAAACAAACCCTAACCTGCATCCAGCCCTAACAGTAACTCTCTTCGTCTTCAACACTTAGTCAGTCATTCACAGAGGAGGGTTTCAGCAAGAAGAGAGACAGCTTGACTGTAGTTCAGCAAATCATGAAACCCTTTGACACTCAACCATTCAACCCTTAGAAAGTTTTGCAAAGGAGGGTTTCTTCAACCCTTTGAGAGTTTTGCAGAGGAGGGTTTCACAGAGGAGGTTCAGCGTTTAGCAAATCAAGAAGAGAGAGAGAGAGAGGATTTTGCTTGGTGAAGGTTTTGCTCTGTGAACCGTTTAGCTTAACCTAAGGGTTTATATTTTTCAGTCATCCGAGCAATCATCTCCATTTCTTTTAGGGAGTTTTCCGGCCTTTAAAGAGAAATTCTGAAAGCTCTAATCATGTCACTGCGAGTGTGGATTCAACAGGCATGAGAATTTCACAACCGTAATCTACCTCAATGTCTCTGTTTTTCCTCTTATGTAACAGAAAAAACCACCATATTTTCTTTATTTCAATCTCATTCTCAGGTAATTGCTGTGTTCTTCGTACCAATTATCAACGAGTCAATCTCTCTTCCACTTACTTAATTGTTTCTACAGAGTATTTTTTTTTACTGAAGTTTAAAGCAAAAGATGAGGAACTTTTTTCTTTTCTTTTTTTTTCTTTGCCAATCCGTAATTTTTTTATCGATAATCAAGCAGAATATATTAAAAGAAAGGGAGAACTACAGGACCATGAAAGCAGTAAAAAGAAGAGTTTAGAAGCATATAAACTCAGAGCCAATAAAGCAACGCTCAATCATGCCACCAAACTGAACTAGGGAATCCTCCCATACTGATGAGACAGCGAGAAATTAAGATAGCACCTACCTAATATCCTCCACGGAAACGCAAACCCGCTCATTCTAGAGCAACCAAGCAGATACGCTCGCAAATACGAGAATGGGACGACTGAGAATCCCTGAAAACTCTAAGATTCTGCTCTTTCCAAACCGTCCATGTTATGGCTCCAGGGAGAACGACCAAATCACCTATGGAGCACCATCCACACTAACTAATGACCAACAAGATAAAAAGTTGTGAAAGGACGAGGGAAAGAACCAGTCCACCCCCATGCTGGAGAGGAAAAAACCTCTAACTCTATTTTGGATGCAAAGATAGATTATCCTTCAACCTGTAACTTTTTTTTTGCCAATTTCGGATAGTAATAGGACACCATATGAAATTCGGATAGTAATCGGTTGAATTCGGATACTATTTGAATGCTCGTATTCGAATTCAATTTGTTTAATCAGTCAAAATATCCGAATTTTATTAGTTAAACAAATTTGAATTCAGTATCTTACTATCCGCCGGATATCATAGCATATTCTTTTTTCTTTTTCTTTTTGAATCAGGTGTTGGATGGTTAGACTGCTACCCAGTTAGTGTGGTTAGTATTTGTTTGAGGTTAGTGGAACGGGTGGGTTTATCACCATCACACCCTCTCGGATCCCAGATCAACGTTGTGGTGAGCTACACACACAACCGATGGGGCAAGCTTTACTTCCCAAGCGGATTTAGATAGTAGGTAGGATTAATCGAATGGGATACAGATATAGCACCAATTTTGTATTAAGCGCGTATAATATGCATATTTTTGGCATACTTTTACCAAGTTAAATGCATATTCCATATTAAATGATTGTTTTTTTGGGGGGGGAAGGAAAAATAGGATTAGGCAGACCCTGATCGGATAAAATAAATAGCGCTAAGAATGTTACAAACGAAGAACAAGGACTCCTCAGTCATCTTCCTCTGATAAAGGCAAGGTGTGGAGGAAAATACAAAGGCAACAAAAAAAATTTCTTGCCCAACATTACAGAGTTTCGCCAAAAAGTCAGCCCCCTATTAGCTTGGCAACTCAAAAGCTAAAACAGTATACAAAGCTTCAATTTCACGAGCAAGAGTGAGAGTCCTCCACGACCAAGAGCGAACTCCTGACAAACACCCCGCTGCAATAAGGGAATCTGTGTAAACTACAACATGGGTGATGCCCTTGTCCCGAGCTAGCATCAGACCTCTTCTAATGGCGCCTACAATTCCATAAGTAAAATAGGTTGGACGGTGCACCCTCCTGTCTGAGTGTACAAGGCTCTGCCCCTACAGTCCCGGAATAACGACCCCCACCCCGATCGAACTGCAGATGAAGATCCATCTGAATTCATACAAATGATTTCATCGTCTGGCGGTTCCCATTTAATCCAGCAAGGAATTTTAATTAGTATCGTATTTTTATTTATTTATAACAATTAATTATATTTTAATTTTCCCATACTTTTGCCGTGTTTTGTCGTATAACATCTATACTTCCCGAATGGATCATTGCTGAATTATACCCATACTCGTACTTGGTAACTATGGTCACTAGGCCAAGAAAAATAGAACAAAATGGAAAGGTACTTAAACTATCCGTGGCAACAATTACAATGCATGCCATAACAATTTCAATTGGTACTAAGCTAAGCAGGGAAAAAAAACACAGGAACAGTAGTCATTAAGTCGTGCAGCATTACATAATTTATCTAAACCTTCAACTATCATTTCCTCAAAACTAAGCTAGTGTAATCAAGTCATAAAGAAAGAGCGAAGTTTGAGAAAGATAAATTAGACAGCAGACCTTGTAAAGTTTAACTACTAGGCTGAACAGTCATCTATCTCCAATGCAGTTGCTTTCCTGGAGAAAATAAACACTAACTTAGCAAAGTAAAACGCATTCAAGGAGAAAGTCATTAGAAGTTATAATTAAAGTTTTTTTTTTCCTTTCTAAAGAAAGAGGAAACAAAATATACAGTTTGTATTCAAGGGACATAAAAGGATGGCTGGCCCTGTGACATTGCCCCCAGAAACTGCATGTGGTCTACCTATTAATATTATTGACACTGGCTGTTCAATACAGGCTAACAGCGAAGAACTTTCAAAAGAAAGTACAACATTTATAATGCATAACTATTGCAAACTTTCTCGTATATTTAGTGAAAATGCACCATAAAGTCTCCTACCTTAAAATCTGACTTGATCAGATCATGATCAGTGTTTTCAAAGTTGAAATCTGAAAGGAAATTTGAGAAAGAGATAGCTTTTCCTGGATGAAATGAAACTTGGATTCATGTAACAGAAGATAAATTTCACATTCCTTAGCCGGAAAGATATGTGGCTGGAACAAAATTGATAGGGTGGTAGAGTCAGTTAAGGACTGGAATTTGAATTGGATTCGAGCTATAAGATTGTGGGATACATTTTTTCCCAATAAGATTAAGAGAACTATGAAACAACTCTCCCAAAAATTTAAAAGAAAATAAGAATATGCCCAAATAATCAACAACTCGTCACATAAGAACGTATTGTTGTTTGTGCACCACAAAAAATTAAAAATAACCTGCATAACATTCACAAAGATCAAATAATTTCTGGTTCATCACCATGAAGGCGCTTGGCAAATCTAAAAAGAAGACCTTATTTGATTCATTCTAAAAACTAAATGTTAATGATGAAATAATACCATTTGGTAAACAACTATTTCGAATCTATTATGTTTAGACTTTAGATAAATTGCCTCTTTTCAATAAGTGAACATGAGTTCACTTTTTGAAATATAACTTTTCTGAAGAATCCGGGTAGATGTTTTAGCATCAGTTTAGTCATTTTCAGATACTATTGTCCCTTAATAAAATGCATATTTCCTATTATACTATCACTTCTATTTTCCCTTTTCACAAAATTTGCTTCCTATTTCATCTTTCTCAAGTTCCAAGCAGCCCTTTACCAAAGACTCCACAGCCCTCGCCCACGGTTATCTTTGCCAATGAAGCTGCCAAAGTCGTCACAGGTGAAGCTATTGGATATTTGGATCGACACTCTTCATATTCCGGTGAGTTATAGATTCCAACACCAGATGAGTCCAAATCTCCTGTAATATCTCCGGAATCGATTCAATCCTGTTGGAGAAACAGGAGAGAAAGGTGAAAAATCTCAAAACTCATACCGATGGTCTCGAGTTTGACATCAAAGCGATATTTCACTGTAAACACCCACCTACATCCAACCGGCCTCTTTCCTCTTGGTAAGTTAACCATATCCCAGGTACTATTTTTTCAAGAGTACACATCTATTCTTCCACAGCTTTTTTCCATTTTGGTTGGGACAATGCATTTGTTAAACTGTGAGGGACAAAAATAGAAAACAAAGCCAAGGCAAAAGAGTGATAGGAAGAAGAAAAAGCATGATAGGAAATAAAGTGCAAAATAGGATGCTGAGTACACGAACTAGTACCCTTTCTAAGAGCACTAGGAACTTCATAATCAACAATGTCGAGACTAGAAAAGACAATGTTACCTGGATCAGAAAAGGTCTCTTGGTGGGGCTCATGTGAATCTTTCTGCCTTCATCTGTAAGCATGCAATTTTTTAACCGAGGGTTCACACTCCCCCTGTCTACCATCACCCTCTGTAATTCGGTGATTGCTGTCAGAAGTAAAAAAATAAGAATAGAAAAGGAAAATATCACTTCACTGATGTTCTCCCCCTAAAGAGATGTCTACGGGCAAAAAAATACGGAGTAAACTCCAAAAAGGAAACATCTATAAAAACAAAAGACCGGCAGGAAGGGGATTATAACAGTTATACCTCATTTGATGATGAGGATACCCAAGAAAGATACATCGAAGAGTCTTAGGATCTAACTTTGTGCGATCAGAACGAGCAATATGCACAAAGCAAATACAACCAAAGATGCACAGGGACACCGGCAACAAAGAAGTAGGAGATCCCAGAAGACTAAAATTCCAAAATTCTAGAAGGCATTCGATTAATTAAGAATGCAACAGTCAACTTGGATCAGAAAAGTTTAAGCACAGTCCTAGCAAGTATGAGAGCGAGTGATTTCCACCAGCTACCCATTTTTTTACTCAACCACACCATTTTGCTGAGTGCCAACACAAGAAATCTGATGAATGATACCATGAGAATTTTAAAAAAATAAAGCTAAACTAGCTGACATATACCCCCCCCCCCCCCATTGTCAGCTCGAAGCACTTTCATCGTTGCATTAAATTAAGCAGCAATATAAATTTGTGAAGAGAAGAAAAAACAATTTTAACTTCACCTTTAGATTTCAACCTATAAACTCATGTAGTACAAGAAAAATCATTCACAAATGTAACAAAGTACTTCCAACCACGTGGAGAAGTAATAAGGGATGGTCCCCACATATCTGAATCCACAAGAGAAAAAGGTAAATTGTATTTTTTACCACTATAGTTGTGCAACAGCCGGCTCGAGTGATCTCAACCCCACACTAGCACTTTCACAATAGTGAGAAAACGAGACGTTAGAGTCGCCATCAATCAAGGAGATCATGGTGTGATTGGTCACCAATAAAATAAACTCTTGGTCCGAGAACCGAAGTAGGGATTCGGGGATTCCTTTATGAGTCGAGGAAGGTGTGAGGCACCCCAACTCATCCGTCGAGTGACGGTTGCCCTTTTTAATTTCACTCCACTATTCTAAACCTTTTCATAACTAAATTAATTTTGTTCTCTTTTTTTCTTTTCAAGATTGGAATGCCTCTCCTCGACCGAATTGAAGCAATTCCCTCTGTACTTAACTTTTTATTTTTTTATTTTGAGATTGGAATACACCCCTCCTTGACCGATTCAAGGTGATTCTCTCTACTTGCTTCTTTTTCGATTGATTACTTCAAGATTAGAATACACCCCTCCTTGACTGATTCAGGGTGATTCTCTCTACTTAAGCGGCGAGCCCCCTTTCCTTAAATCGGCGAAAGCCAACTCTCCCGTTGACCGATTCAAAAGAGGCCTCGCTTACACAATGGAAAACGGGAAGATCAAATTAAAAAATTTATTAAAAAAAACAATAAATAAAAAGGAAGAAATCAAAGACTTCTTCTTTCCCCACTTTCCTTCGTCTGGGTTTCCATGTCCTCACGACCGTTTGGAGGGAACCTTCAACTACTATCGAAAAATAAAAGAAGAAGCTTGGATGGGTAGAATGAGAATCAAAGTAAATATAGCAAACCTTCTTCAATGCCCCCCGAAGATCCTGGCGATCCAAGCACCTAGAATGAATAATCGATCGATCCAAACTCCTCCGAGGTAAAGGCCTTCGATAACTCAAAGGGATCTAGGGTTTTTCTAAGATTCAAAAGTTTAAAAAGTTAGTGGGGGCCGTCTTTTAATAATAGTGAGAAATGAGATTTTCTCACTCTAGTCGATGTGGGACTAAAAGTTCCCCCAAAACCCTAATTGAGGTGGCACAAACTGATTCGCTTGGGCTGAATAAAAATATAAAAATTTAAAAGATTTGAGTTTTCGCCCTTTAAAACTGCGAAAGTAGGTTCTTCCCTTTTTTGAGTGCGGCGCAGAGTTTTTGGTGCACGGACCAAAGTTTGAAATTAGGGGCTAATGCAATTTTGAAGTTTTAAACACCGAATCTTCAAAATTGCTCTTGGAATGGGTTTTTGCCCTTTAAAAGGAAGATTGGGTTTTCACAGGCTTCTCGCCATTTAAAATGGCTTTGGCTTTGAACTTGATCTTGCATATCTTGGAGTTCGGATCGTACTTTGAGTCCATCTTTCGGTACTTAGAGCTAATGGGCCTTTTGGGCCTATGGGATCATTGGTCATGCAAAAAAGGGTGTCTACAATAAGGATAAGAAGTTCGACAGTGTTTCGTAAATTCACAAGTTTCACATTGAAAAGAAAAAAGCAAACTAGAAATAGATAATTGTGGAAATAAATGCCTAAAAAGAGAAAATGAGGGGTGGCCAAGATGTCTATGCCATGATTGTTAAATCCTTACAAATTTCGATTCAAATCCTACAATTTGAATCGAATTTCAGGCAAAATGATTCAAAACGCAAGTGAAAATCTTAATTGGATAAATCTCACTCGATTTGCGATTCAAATTGCGATTTGTGATTCAAATCATGCGATTCATGCGATTCGAGCACAAAACCCATGTTGCAGATCGATACTTTAAAAAAATATTTTTTATTCTTTCAATATTCTAAAAATACTGTCTTTTAAGAAGAGAGAAGAAACTGGAAAAACCCCTATTTCGGACATACCAAAACACTCTTATTTGAGTTTTTTCTCTATTACTATGAAACGAGAAAAAAAAAAGAATTGAAGAAAAAGAAAGATGATCGAGTTGGAGAGTTGAACTCTAGGAGAACGTGATAGTTTATTTTATTTTTTATTTTAATTGTACAAGTCTTTTAGTCTTGATCTAATACGACATGATTATATGAATTTATTTTTGTTGATTTATCTTTTGATAATATTGGGGATTATGTTTCGTTTTATAGAGTCCAGTCGCGTTTTGTATAATGTGTGCAATGAAATGTTCATTACTTTCTTTTATTAATAGATATCAATGAAATCTTTTGGATAATGGATTTTTTTCCATTTTTTTGTATTTTTTGACAATTTAAAAAAAAATAGTTGAATCTTACAATTTACGGTTTGAATCCAATCGGTTCTAAAACGATTTTACGATTCGATTACCTATGCCACCAAAACAACTTCTCCTTGCTACTAATACTTCGAACACCATGGGGCAACTGTTGGACTGATGAAGCAATTCAAGGCAAGGGGTCTAGCTGATACAATCCTTGCTCCTTATGGCCCGTACCAATCGTCTTCTTCGTTTCCAAGCCTTAAAACAAATAGTGAGAAGGAAAGAAAGTGACGCTAAAGCTGATCAACTTTTTGACATGGCTAACAGACAGAAGATTCAAAGAGAAATTAAAAACATGAAAAACAGATGAGAGGGACATAGAGGGTGTAACAGAAAGACTCCCCTTAACCGCAATAAATGATAATGTACCATCAACAATTTTAACTTGTTCCTACCAGAATCGATAAAGTAAAAAGAAAAAATGGAGGACATACCAGTTATCTGATCATATACTCCTAAATCAATAATCAAGGAGCTACTAGGATCAAAAACAAATGCACTGAGAGCTAAGGCTAAAGTACCTGAGTAAGGAATTGAAGCTGCAATGGTGATACTAGGAGTTTCCAACTAGGACATAAAACGGCGGAAGGCATCAATCTCATCTCTAGAAAGACCGGGACTATCTGACGGAGGGGCAGCAGCAGATGTCGGAGCTGTGGAGGTAACAGAGTGCACTCGAGCCCCCTTCAGAATATTTGTCCCTGTCTCCTCATCCACCGCCATAATGGCCCCAGTGGAGGATGACCATGCAAGTCCCAACAAGTGTTTTTTGTATAATGGGTACGCCCACAGTGATCACACTTAAGTTTATCCCGATCATCAGTAGAAGAATCAGAGGATCCAAAACAACCATCTCCGCTGCCACAACCACCACTCCTGCCTAACCTCTAGAATGAGGAGGCTAATGCAGATCTATCAAGTATGGGAGGTTGGAGCATAGCATTCTAATGATGCTCCTCACGATGGAAGTGTGGAGAGACCTCGTTAGGAAATGAGACTGGATCTTTGCCAAGAATCTGAACTCATACTAGTTCATAATCCATATTCAAGTCTGCAAGTAACTCAAACACACAATTTTTTATACGCAACCGCATCCTCGAGGCATTTAGCCTAGAAGGTCTGATAGTAATCCAGCTCTTCCCAGAGACGGAGAAGAGTAGAATAATATGTGGGAATAGACATATCCCCCTGCTTTACATGTCTTTCGTAGATGGAAGAAACAAATAGGCACTACTGATATCAAGTTGCATAGAGTGGAGAAGCCATGACATTACAACAGCATTCTCAGACTCCTACTTGGCATGGGCTAGATGCCTAGATTTGCAGACTTGGGAGTGGGAATGGCACCATTCAAATACTCCATCCTCCCCTTGACCTTAAGAAATAACATCGTGGATTGAGACTAAGCAAGAAAATTTGTCTCATCCAATTTTACTGTAGTATCTGGAAATTTGGTGCATCACTTGCGCTAACCCCAATACTTCTTCTATCCTGCACAGGGATACTAAAGGACTGACTAACCTTAGATTCATCTATCAAGAGTCTCACGGTACTGATTTACACAAATCAAGCCAAAGAAAGCAATATCAAATACTAACATTCAAAAAATAAACAATTTAGGGTTTCGCAACCCACGCTTTCCTCCACAATAGGTGAAAAACACCCAAAAAAAAAGGCCACAACAGCAACCTAATAGTGTCTTGAATAAGCCAAATCCATGGACCAACATTCACCGGTCATGAAATAAATTTCGGACAAGAAATTTCACTCTCAACAGCAAAAAAAACAGTAACAATGAGGGAGAGAAATTGTCATCGGACGCTCAATACTTCCCCGATCTTCACGAAACTTGTTTCAATCAGTCAATATTTATGATATGGATCAAACAATATAGGTTTGATTCGCCAAAAAAAATACTCAAATCAATCGCACAATCAAAAGTACCAAATCTGAATTTTTTTTCGAATTGTTGGGGAAAAGTGGAAAACTCAGAAAAAACACATCTTCAAGCCTCACCATAATTCTTGTAAAATCAATATCTAATCAGCATCAAAAACCATGATAGCCGCTGACCGTCATGCTGACGCCAACACTGCATGAGTTCTCCCTCTTACGTTGCACTCCCTAGGTCTTCCCTTGGGCTCTAATACCAAGTTTGATTGGATAGATGAGTGTTAGGGTGTGAATCTAGGGTTTTAGTGATTAAGGTTTGAGAGAAGAAGAAGAGAGAAAAAAAAAGAAGAAGAGGATTAGAGGAGAATTAGAGAGTTGATGGTCTTTCTCCTACACTTTATTATATATACTCTACTAATGGTATACTATTAGTATTAGTATATAAGAGATACTAATAGTATATCCAGAATACAATATATAAGACTTAAGCACAAGACATAAAGAGACTTATTCTACACCATGTGGGCCAAAAAAACCTCTTTCTTGGTTTCTGAATTTCTATTTTTCTTTCTTACTCTCTCAACCGTTTCTTTGTCAGCGGATGTATGCATAGATTCTTGTAAAACTATATTTTACGTATGTATCCCTGCATGGGTAGAAACTAGTAACATCTGAAAAACTAAATTAAAAAATATATATTGGAAATAAGTATACCTCTAATTTGACTCTAGCTTCATGATCAAATGCTTTACAAAGAATCTCATAGCTTTTCTCAAGTCCTATCTGCAAACAAAATGGTAAAGCCTTGTCCAACACATTTTTTTAAAACAATGAAAGAATCTCAAAAAGGTAAACGATTATGAACTTCCATGGCATGGTAATGCAAAGAGTTACATACCAATGGATCAACTCTCGATGGTGAAATAGTTGAAATAATGTATCTGCATTGGCAAAACCATCCACAACCAAATTAACTTCCAAGCTTTGGATGCAAAATTATACAATATAGTGGATTTTTAGGTAGCAGATTTCCTTAGCAATTGGAGTAATTACTGCCACTGGTGGTGGAATAAAGAAAAGCATGTCAAAG
Organism: Tetracentron sinense; assembly: GCA_015143295.1. NCBI lineage: Eukaryota > Viridiplantae > Streptophyta > Magnoliopsida > Trochodendrales > Trochodendraceae > Tetracentron > Tetracentron sinense. Next base: position 19,124,232 of record CM026560.1, on the reverse strand, counting down.
CTTTGCTGGACACTGCCAAATAGAGGTTGTAAAAACTACACATTGATGGAAGTGCCAGTGGTAGTCCAGGTCTGACCATCATGGATGGTTTTTAGAGATGAGAACAGCTTCATACTTGAAGCTTTTATGGATTCAGACGACGCCTAAGTTAAAATGCTTTATCAAGACCTTCAAATAATTAAATATAATTATTGGGACCTTTGAGGTGGAGGATGACTCAGCAACACAATATGGTTTGGTAAGAGTGAGGATAGTGGGCCATGGATGATCTATAATTTTGTTCCATAACATAAGAGATGAAATGGCTTAGCAGATTAACAGAGACATAGGATATAGGGAACTCTCTTTCCCAATCTTCTATTTATCTGTTCCATTGATAAATTCCTTCTATACTTATAATAAAAGATATACGATAATGAAACAAGCTTGTCAAATATTTACCTCAGCTTATTTGTATAGAAATTTGTAGCTAACAAATTTGCTTTTTGAACAGTTAACATCACAGCGCCCATCCGATTCTGGGAAAGATAATTTTAAAAAAAATATGTTAGAGATGCCCGAGCACCATGCCTGGAATGTATCTTTAATGCACAATTAGGATGTGATATGTCCCACGCACAATTCAGCACACAAAACAGAATCCCACAGAACACAGAAAAAGCCAATACTTGGGATGAATCTTGAAATAGCATGACAGACTAACCTAAAAACCATAACAATGAAGGTACATAATATGATTTTAAGGGAAAGGAAATAATCAACATAAGGTTGTCAAGATAAATGACTAATATAATATGAGCAGTTAGTGAAATTTCGTAAAAACGTGTCCTTTGTAACTACTAGCCCTTCCTTATCTACCTCCTTTTCAATAACCCTATGTTTGGTTGCTGAGAAAATAAGTGAAAAGAGAGAAAAGAAAAGAAAATTGGACACAACCCAACTAAGAATTGAATTAGAAATCCAAAATTTCCTTTTCCTTTTTTCGAGCAACCAAACATACCCAGGTATGTTTGGTTGCTGAGAAAATAGGTAAAAATAAAGAAAAGAAAAGAAATTTTTGGGTTTCTAATACAATTCTTAATTGGGTTTTGTCCAATTTTCTTTTCTTTTCTTTGTTTTCACCTATTTTCTCAGCAAACAAACATAAGGTAAAGTTTTGTTAATTATCGAGGAAAAGAAAGCAAAAAGGAACTACGCACCTTTCGAGCGATAAGCTCAATTAGTTGCATTAAGAATTTCCCCAGTCCCCTCCCTTGAATACGAGGCTCAAGCTGTAATTCATACACATAAACGACAGGTACTTCTTCCTCTACAGCAAAGCGATATTGTACAAAGCCCACTATGGGATCCCCTTCCCCCATCCAACGAGTACGAGTCACTTCCCCTTCTGATGGGGAAATTTCATTAGCACTAGCATTTGGAGCTTCTCGTATAAATATATACCGTGCTTCTGAAGCAACCATTTCCCTACGCTTCACCTTCTCTTCTATTGACCATTCTGGTCCATATGGCCCCTCCATATTGACCTATATATTTTATGTAAGCATACCTTCATCTTTTCAAGTTAACATAACAAATGAAGAACTTGAGATTGCTACCTTAAGGAGGCTTTGAATGTATCGTTTCATATGAGAGGATAGCTGCTCTCCAGATCCTGACTCAAAATATACGGACAGGCCTGGTAATCAAATTGGCATGAACATTTAAGGGAATAATTATGTTTATAAACTATGAAACTATAGGACATAACTTGTAGAGCAGCAACCCTTAATGAAAAAGGAGGACGAATCACACAGCTGTAAGAGAATGAACTGAAGGGATATAAGGGAGCAATGAAAAATGAAAAGCAGATAGAGAGAAATGACCTTGATAAATTGAATCTATGGAGTGTAAATTATCCGACAACAAACAGAATATGTGCTTTGTATTTCTTCCCTAAACAAGTGTTCTTTAAATTCTAGTGTTAAGCAATTGCAGTAATTTTCAAATCTCAGCCAGATTTCGACACCCAAAGTCTTTTACAACTTAGCAAACTGGCATTCTTGTTAAATAGTGAACATAACTAAACTGGTTTCCCCATGGAAATGCATAAACAAGCAATCATTTTATTTTTAAAAAAAAAACCAAAACCGTATCGAAAATGGTGAAAAGCAGAATGCATGTATGGTAGTTAATAGGAAAAAAATCCAAACAGGCTAAATTGCGGATGAAACCCAGTAACAATTACATTACTACTAACTGTACCACACATTTTTATATATAAAATAGAAACTATTTACAGTTGTTTGGCATCCATTTTTTTTTTTTTACAAGTATTTTTTTGGCAGGCAAGTTTGGTGGTTAGTGGATTAACAGGTAGATTGTGAGGATGGGTTTGAAACTCAAATAGTGCTTTTGAAACACATAGCAAACCAGCATTCTTGTTGAATGGAATTGGTTGAACATAACTAATATGTCTTTTTTTTGAAGGAAATGTATAAACAAACAATCATTCTATAACACCAAAACCTTAATAGAAAATGATGAAAAGAAAGAATGCAGATTTGGCAGTTAATAGGAAATTTTTTCCAAATGGGTAGTTTTGCGTTGGTGTTACAGGGGAGGATGTAATACCATTTCGGTCGTAATGGCGGAATGGAGGGAAAGAAGTAAGATGGTCTTTCTCAGAAGATGCTGCTTTAATAGCTTCATCTACAGCTTTCTTCTTGTCCAGAACCTACTCCAACGAATCAAACACGCCTTCCATGCATTATTAGGTCGTACTAAATGAAATCTGATTGATCTTACAGTTCTAGAAACCTAAACAGAAGAAGAAGATGAAAAAGAAATGTTCCTTCACCTCTTTTCTTTTGATCTTCTTCTCTCGGTTGCTGCCGCTGCTGTTGAGGAGGCTCTTCGGCTCCATGGCTGCTGCAACCCTCACTCATTCGCGATTGAATTAGAGAGGGTTTAATCGCAAGGCACTACCTATCTAGATTGGATCACAGCCAATTGCGATTGAGCTTAGGGAGAGTTCAATTGCACCCACCGGCCAACACATGTCCCTTTTGACCTATATTAACTGTGGTTAAGATTCACTAACCTTTGGTGTTCATCAATATAACCTTGAATTTTTCTAAAAAATAATATAAAATATTAACCCTAAGAATTGAAAATTCTTAACCACAGTTAAATACAAAATGTGGCAACATAAAATGTTGTATTTCCTAGAAACATTGGAAATAGGAAATAAACAAATTTTGGGATTGGTTTGTAATAATTAACTACTAGCGGGTGGCATGTGTGATGCTCGTGAGAGTGAGGGGAAGAAGTTAACTATAGTTAATAGGAGTTAAAAGGGACACGTGTTAACCCGCAGGTGTGATTGAACTCTCCCCTAGTTCAATCGCGATTTACTGTGATTCTATTCTTTAAATAGATAGACGAGCAAGGGGTAATTTGGGAATTAAAGTAAAACCTTAAATCAACGTTTTGTTTTATATGAAGGTGGTTTAGAAATTTCAGAAAAACCAAGCATAGCCTGTCTCTCGCATTATAATAGTAAAGATAAAGATAAAGATAAAGAGATCTTGAATGCACTCTCAAATGATTTTTACTCAAATGATTTCTATGATGTCTACGCAAATTACTACATGCTACTAATATTTGGAAAGCCCTAAAGAAAAAATATAAAATTGAGGAAACTAGAACAAAAGTATACCTAGGAAAATTCTTTAAATTTAAAATGGTTGATGAAAAATCAACCATAACTAAGTTCAGGACTACCAACTTATTGTGAATGGAGTTTTGAGCAAAGGAATGGTAATAGATGAAGCATTCCATGCTAATGCTTTAATCGAGAAGTTTCCTCCATCATGGAAAGAATAAAAATTCATTGAAACAACCGGAAAAGAGACCAAGCAAAGAATGCCAAAGAGATATCCTCTTAGACTAATTTAGTAGAAGAACATTTTGGGAAGACTTTCAAGTAGAAGAAACTAAAAAATTTCAAAAGAATTCTAATAACAAGTTGAAAGGATATAATAATAAGAACTTCAAGAAAAAGAAGGGAGAATGTTTTGTTTGTGGTAAACCTAGACACCATCTGACTACATGTGTAGAGAGAGGAAAGATAAGTAACCCTCAAGCTCACTTGACTGAAGTTAAGATTATTGCAGCTGTAATCTCTAAGGTCAACCTTGTCTGCAAGTCAAAGGACTTAATAGTGGACATAGGGGCCACTAAGCATATTTGCAACGACTGAGACGCCTTTACCTCATACAAGGTTGTGGAAGGTGGAGAAAGAGTGTTTATAGGAAAAACTCTATCATCACATGTCGTTGGCAAAGGGAAGGTGCTACTGAAGCTGATTTTTGGGAAAGTCCTTGCTCTTTTTGATGTCCTCCATGCTCCAGAAACCAGAAATTAAATTAGGAGGAACTTAGTTTGTGCTTCTTTGTTAGTCAAAGTGGGAATTAAACTTGTTTTCGAGTCTGATAAAATTGTTTTGACTCATTATGGGAATTTTGCAGGTAAGGGTTACTATTTATGGTCTCTTTATCTTGAATGGAATTGATAAAAATGCCAATAAAGTCAGGTCTTCTTTTGCTCATATTGTTGAGTCTTTAGATACATGGCATACAAGATTAGGTCATATAAATATTGGCTATATAAAAAGGATGAAACAATTAGGACTTATTCCATAAATGTCTACTACTACAAATATCACTACAACAAATACAACTTTTAGCCGCAAAATTTTAGCGACGGTCTTAGAAACTGTCGCTATAAACACCTTATACCAACAGTTATATTATCGTCGCTTGAATTCAATCACTAAAAGCCATTATACTAGCAAATTAGAAAGAAATTTAAAAAAAAAATAAAAAAATAGCAATAGACATGTAATTGTCGCTATTTAGGAAATTAATTAGCAATGAGTATTATTCTTATCATTCCGTCAATATTAATTAAAAAACCCCAGCGAGGGTAATAAAACCGTGGGTATTACACTATATTCTAAATCTCTTCCCGCACACGATACACACACCATGATCCCTATTTGCGCAAAACTCTCAGAGGGTAATTAAAACCATGGGTACTACTAAAGCCCTTCCCGCGCATGATACAACCATCACCATGATACAACCCACTAGCTCCCTATTTACGCTAAAACTCTTGGTTCCTAAACCCATACCGCCTTCTCCATTGTCCCTTCCTCTTCGACGTCCTCCCGTCGTTGTTGACGCCGTCATCCCAAGGTCTCGCCGAACTCTCTCTCCGGTAAGCTCTCTCTCTCCCTCTCTCTGTGCACTCTATCTTTGTTTCTATCCCACTCCTTGTTTCTCTTCCTCTCTCTTTGTGATCTCTTTTGATTGTAATTATTTAAAATATGATTTTAGGTTAAATTTTTTACACAAATGTGAGGAATCACGAATTGCTCTTTCTCTTATCTCAAATTTAGATATTTATTCCCACTTTTACATTTGAAAATAGTCATTTCTATTAAAGGTAAATCAACCCTCTTTTGTTTTCAAAGTTTTAGCTTTAAAAAAATTATAGTTTTTTTATTTCTCTTGATCAATTGAAGATGATGTTTTTCCAAATCTTAAATGTGATTTATTATAGCTAATTTTGTTTCAGAGATATTACTTTGAAAAAGTTCAAATTTTTGGCAAATGATGTCGATTAGAGCATTTTCTTCGAAGATATCCCATTTCATTTTCGGAATATTGAGCCTTTTAAGCTGATGACACAATATGGAGTCTAATAGGATTGTCCCTGTCTCTGATTTTCCCTTTAAGGTAAATACATAAAATATTCTAAATGAAATAATTGGAAAACATGAATTAGAACATTTAGAGTAAGTTTTTGATATTTTGGGTAGTTGTGAGTTCCGAATTTTCATTCATTTTATTTTCAGGATTTCCTAATCAGGAAATTGAATTAGAACATTTAGAGTAAGTTTTTGATATTTTGGGCTGATTTTAAATCCTTTTTTTTTCCTTAGGTTAATGGTTTCCGGAAATGGGTTTTATTGGAAAATCAGTTTAGAGGAATTTTAGAGATATTTTGCATAGTCGTGAGTTCCTCATTTGGTGTATATTGATGGCAATGATGCCCCCCTTTTTCTTCACATAATGTCATGAATACCAATTTGCATCTAGAAGCTCGTGATTGTTTTTGTCAATTGATTAAGCTTAATCTTGGGCATTTGGGTGTTTGTTGGTCTATGATGTTCAATTATTTCAATCTGGACTATGGAAACTCGATTGGTTTTTGGTGGTCATTGTTGATATTCAATGCTTTATGGTTGTCAGGAGACAGACTTATTGCTAATGGTCATTACTAGCAAGATCAATGCATGGAGTCTTCTCTTTTTCTGTATCTTTAATCATCTTTATCTTGAATAGACCTCGTCGGCTTGCTATTTGGGACGCATGTATTTTTCATCCTTTAATCAATCCATGACAAAAAATAAGGTCTTTGTCCCAATTTTCATCTTGGTTTAACTAGTTTTTATAAGATTTTCATTTTTCCAAAAATAGAATTCTTGTTTTAGGTTAGAATGTGTTTGATCGATGTCAAAAGAAGAAGAGCAAGAGGGTTTTTTCAAATAATATTGCTAAATTTGAATGCGAACAGGTAATAGGTTAAAGTAGTAGCGACGGTTTCTTGTCTGTTGCTTAAATCTTTTTATTTTTTTAAAAGAGTTTAATGACGGTTTTTAATCCATCGCTATTAGTCAATTGCTAGTAGAGACGATAATTATCTGTCGGTAATAATTTTTCACCGATGGTTTTATAACCGTAGGTGAAAATATAAGATTAATTACGACGGCATGCTTATTGTCGCTAAAACATTTATACCAAGGGGATTAAAACTGTTGCTAAATGATCAATATCGACGATAATATTATCATCACTGATGTAGTAGTTACTGTCGCTAATAGGACTTACCGACTTATCGTCACTACTGTTTGTGTGTTTTCGGTTATTTAAAGATGGAAAATGTTATCTATAGCGACGAAAAAAAATAGTTCTTATGTCGGCGATAGTTTCAAATTACCGTCGCTAATACCTTTACCCACAAAATTATTTGCCACGGAAAGGTGACGGTTTATTTTTCATCATTAATGGTAACAACGACGGTAATATGATCAATAGAGACGGTTTATTACCGTAGCTAAAAGTGAGTTCTTTGTAGTGTATGCTCATTCATCACAGATGCATTTCCAAGAACAATGACAGTCACTGGAACAGTGATAGAATCCCTTATGAATTGCGGCAAAAATGACAAAAATTTGGCAGGCATTATCATCACGGTTTTAATAGAAACGGTGATAAATATTTGTCACAGGAAATATAAGCTCACAATTATTATTTTATCGTGATACAACTATTTTATTACGGTTAATATATAGATCAAGGTTATTATTTTTACCGTGATTGTAAGAACTGACATTTCTTTTAACTTTAATAAATTATTATTTTTATTACAATCATGGTTATATAATTAACGGTGATTATATAAAAGAAACATTCACGTTTTATTATTGACGGTGATTGTAAGAGCTGTCTTTTCAACTACAAAAATATAAAATTTAGGCCTCGTTTGGTTGCACTTCCGTTTTCTGTTTTTTGTTTTTAAAAACAAATTTTGAAAATTTTTACACAAAACATGTTTCTATTTTCTTTTTTTAAAAATTAGTAACAAAATTTTTGAAAATCAAGGTAACAAAAATTTTCTACTACCTCTGTTTTTTAAAAACAAAAATGGAAAACACAGACCCACCATCACCACCACCACCCACAACAACCACCACACCACCACAATACTACCACCACCACCACTACACCACTACTCACCTCCACCACCACAATACTGTTAGCCTCAGTGTATGCAATATTGAGGGATCAATCCCATTTCTGCAACAAAATTGGTCGTGGGTATATTCGCGACAAAATTGGTCGTGGGTATAAATTAAAACCTCAAATCTGATTTTTCAAATCATTTCTAAACAGTTAGGTTTTCCCTCCTCTTCCTATTTCATTGAATCTCCATCCAAATCCTATTCATTTCAATCCCAAATCACTCCAAATTAAATCCCTAACCTCATTCTCAAATCAAAATGTCTCATCGAACAAAGAATGCTTCAGAAGAACCTCCATTGAAGAAAACTCAAACTTCAAAGGGAAAAGAGGTGGCTTCCTCTTTAGCACTTGCAAAATTCAAGTCTCCCAAGTACGAGAAGCTGTTTAAAGACAAGTTCCTTCCTCGTACTCCTCTCTATGGTAAGGTCGTTAATTATGTTAACCTAGAACTTTTCGGTCTAGGTATAATCAAGACCTTGTTTTCTGCCCTTAAATGGGATTCCTTTATTGCTTCCAATGAAACCATGTATCCAGAACTGGTTAGGATCTTTTACACCAATTTCAATTTTAATCAATCTACCCAAATCATCTCTTCCTATGTTCAAGGGAAGAAGATTTCATTTCACTTAGATAATTTGTCCAATATTCTCAAAATCCCTAAATATCCCCTCCAATCTTTTGTGAATGGTCAATGGACCAAATATGAAGAATTTGATGTGGTAGAAGCACTGAAACTCATGTACATAAACCAAGTCATCACTGCTCCATTTTAACCCAAAGTCAAAGAGCTCACCTTGACCTCTAGACTAATCCACCACATCATAACCTACAACCTTGTCCCTAGAGCAAGTGGTAGGGAATACTTAACTTACTTTGATGTCTTCCTTATGTGGTGTATTCTCACTTCCACTCCCATTGACCTCTCTTACATCATTGTCTACTGCATGGATGATGCATATAAGAGAAATTCAGGTTGTCTTCCCTTTGGTCAAGCCTTGACCAAAATTTTCAAATACTTCCACATTTCTCTTTCTTCTCATACTGATTTTGTAAATGTTCATGACTCCATCATATATAGCAAGGCAACCATCCAAAGGATGGGCTATATTTGGCATGAAAATTTGAAGGACTGGATTCCCAAGCCTTCATCCACCTAGCCTTCCAACTAGCCATCTTCTGATCTCACTCCTTCCATTCCTACTTCAGTTTCTGATCCCATTCCTCCCTCCTCAGCACCTGAGATAGTGACAGAGCCAAAGCAGCAGCCAGAGCCAGAGACTGAGGTTGAGCCAGCAGTAGAGACAGTGCCTGAGTGGCCTGAGATAGTGATCGAGGATGAGTTTCCTGAGTCTTCTCATCAGAGACAGGACTCTCCTCATTTTGAGGGCTCGGGACCCTACTTTGAGCCTCCCAGCAGATCGGCAGTTTCAAATGACCAGATGGTCTTGATGTCAGGACAGATAGTCTCCATGGCTACCAGCATGGAGCAGTTTCAACTAGAGATGAGAGAGAGCCAGCTGAGGTTTCAGGCTGAGATGAGAGCCTCTATGATCTCCTTTGTAACAAAGAGTAGAGCCAGTATGGTTGCTCTTCAGACAAAGACTAGAGAGAGCCTGCAGAGCCTTCATTCAATCACCAGAGAGAGATTGCCTGCACTTGAGACTAGGTGGACAACATCGGGTAAATAAGGAAAAGTGCTAAATCTTTGGAGCCAAGATTGGATGAGATTGAGATATCAAGGGAAGTCACTAAAAATAGGGTAGATTCCATTCTATATCTCTAATTGAGAGAAAAGCTGTAGATGCCATGGAGCAAGGATTGCAATTGAATGACTTGGTAAACATGATGAAAGGGAAAATAGAAGGCACTGAAAAGCACATCATAAATCAAGGACCTACCATTACTCAGATATCTTCTCTCCTTGGGAACCAAGCCCCAATCATACACCAAACGGCAACTCAAGTGACTCAACTCTCCATAGAGGTTTCTAATATGAAAAAGCAATCTTTCCAAGTGGTCAAAGGAGAAGCTTCCTTTTGATGATGCCAAGGGGGGAAAAGTAATGTAATGTGTTGGAGATGAAATGTAAAACTTTTTGACATTGAATGAATAGTATACCTTTTTGAATTTTGAGTCTATGTTTGAACACTGTTTAAATGTAATCTTAATTGCACTTTATGATATTGATTAAATTATCATGTTTATGGAACTTCTCTTTGTTCAAGATCTATCTTGATTAATTTATTATCATGGAACCTCGACTTTTTATGAAAAATAAAAATATGATAATTACCTTTGTAGAACTTCTCTTGGTTTTGAACCATTATGATACACTTCTTGAAATGACTAAAATATGCTTCCAAATTATATTTTATTAAAAATGCATATGTTTAGGAGGAGCTTACCTCATGTCTTTATTAAATTCATATTATGAGGGGGAGCTCAATCTCATTTCATTATATTATTATGTCATCATCAAAAATGGGGAGATTGTTAGCCTCAAGGTTACAACCTTGGGTACCCTTAAATTTTGATAATAACACACTAATGAAATGAAACTAATGGTACTAATAATTCTATCTAGTGTTTGATCATTTCAGATTATAAGAAAATAAGTATCTCACTCAAGGTAAAAAGAATGGAAATTACTCAAGAAAGTGTTCAACTTAAGTAAAAATTGAAGATTCTCAATTTTGCCTATAGTCCAAGTCGGGTCCCTAAAAGACAAAGCTAAATCACAAGACCTAAGATCAAGTCAAAGATCATCTCTCCAGAAGCTTATAAATGTAATTTTATTTATTTTGAGAGTGTCTAGGACTTATATAAGAAGTCCTCAAAATATGGTAAGTTGATTGTTCAAAATACTTAGATTGACCATAGGAGCCCAAGACATATATTGATCATCTTTCTAAGGCCCTAAGAATTCACAAAAATCTTGTTAAAGGATTGCCAATTGACCTAGGAAGTCATTCACATCATTAAGGTCTGATCTAAACAGAAAAACATAATTTTTATTCTAAATTCGTCAACGAAATCACATGGGTGATTTGATTTCGGCAACGAAATGGAGATAGGAAATGATCCTGAACTCACTATTTTTGGATTCGGCGACAAATTGAGATGGTATCCCAATTTTGTCGACAAAATGAGGTCTGAAACAGAAAAACACTGTAACGGCTATTTTTCAACGACCTTATTTGCATTAAATGCCCCATCAACGGTCATATTGGATCATGAGCTATAAAAGGAGTTCATTTATGAACTAAATACACATCTTGATCAGTGCAATAACTCCAATTAGCTACTCTTTCGCTTACATTGATTTCACAATCACTCATACACTTAGAAATCCCCAAAATCTCGTTTGAGCAAATCAACTCCATTTATTTTGAGAGATTTCATTAGAGTTTGTTATCTATTCTTATTCAGCTCATTTGAGGAGCATTCAATTCGGATTTTTAAATCCACAAAATCTTTCATTAAAAAAAGTCAAGAATCTTGGATTCTTGTATTTGAAGATGTTGCTTCATTTCAGCAAGAGAGGGAAGAGTTCTTGCAGGTTTCAACCCGGCCTAAAGGAGGGTGTGTAAAGGTTTTGTCTCGACCTAAAAGAGAGGTTGTAACGGTTTTAGGCTCCACCTGTGAAGGAGTCTGTACGATTTAAAGAATCATGGTGAATCCTCTAACTAGAATATCTTGAGGCGGGGAGTAGGCTGGAATTGCTAAAGCTCGTGAACAAATCTCTGTGCTTGATCTTCTAACTCTTCTCTTTTAATTTTTTTATTACTTTGATTAATTTGTTAGTTGCAATAAATTTCATTCTACTCAGTAGACTTAGAGTCTAAAAATTAAAATTTGTCATAGACTCTATTCACCCCTCCCCCCCTTTAGGGTCATTACTTGGCTAACAAATACCACCACCACCACTACCACTACACCACTACTCACCACCCACCACCATCTCCACCACCACCACTCACTACTACCACTACCATGAATTGAAATTATTTAATCATATTTACCAAACACGTTTTTTTTTTTAAAAAAATAAGTAACAGTTAGTAATACCAAACATGTTTCCTACTTAAAAAAATTGAAAACAAAAAGTTGTTTCCAATTTTTAAAAACAAAAAAAAAAGTAGAAAATGGAAGTGTATCCAAACGGCCCCTTAGTTAATTATTTTAGAGTTAAAATAATGGTTACAAGAAAAACGCTGATGATATAGGAAAATAGATCACGCTAAAAATAATAATCATGATTGAAACTCCTATTTGCACTTAAAAAGTCACTTATTATTTCTCTTCGCGCTCATATTTTGAACATAATCCTTAAACCTCTTTGTTTTTATTCTAGGAACCACTGTATTATTCTATCCCGCAAAAGTTTCATTCCGTTTAACCTCCGGCATCCGTTTCGGTCAAACTTCGGCACCGTTCCGTTCAACCTCGGGCAATTGTTCGCTCCTTTAATTAGGTATGTTTTTTTTAATCTATTCTTTCATTTATTTTCACTCAAATGATTAAAAAAATACTCATAACATATTGAACAGAGGGTTTTCAATGACAAATCATTTTCAGTTAGGCAGGTTTCCAATGACAAATTTATGTTTTCGACATAAAGTAGACAATACTTTTCTATGCTTTCAACATTTGAATAAGGGTTTACTGTTTAATCATGCATTTGTTCATAACAGTCATGTCAGGAACACAATATTTTGACACAGAGCCAAGTACCAGTGGTCCTACCTTGAAAAGATAATCCAGAGACCCCACCATGCTTGAAAAGGAAATTTAGTAGCAAAATAACACCATTGGCGAGAAGAAAATTATCGAATTGAATCCTATTAGAATGCCAACTGGTAAAAATAAAATAGATTTGAGCTCAACCATTGGTGTATTTGCACGTGAAATTCTAATTTTTTTTATAGGAATTGGAAACAAGTTCTAGCTGCGGTTAAAGAGAAGCATTGGGAAAAGTTGACTGTAAGAACGATTGCATGTATAATATCCATACTGTTTTTTGTCTGTATATATGCAATTCTTTGAAATTCCGCATAAAGACACTTAGAAAATAAATGTTTATTGTCGTGCCGCAAAATTCCACCTTGGTCATAATGAGACCTTAGGTCGTCACATTTCTTAAAACCTGCCTAATCTCATAGTATTCAAGGCAATACTAAAAACATTAATACTCCAAAATGATGATAATAAATTTTGATATCCATTCAACAAACCATCTTGTACAGGCATAAAACCAAGTTAAAACCAATTCACAATATACTTGGGTAACCCGATACTCAATCAAGTTTGAGCATAAGCAACATCATGTAAACTAAAGTGTTCATTACAACCCTTCTCAATAAAATTATAATCTAATAATAGGGATAACTATCAAGGTCCCTAGCTCCCTCCTCGGGAAGCTCACCTACTTCTCTCTCTTTAATATATTGCTCCTCAACTCACGGCTTTGTCGTATGCTCCGGCTCTATACTTGCCGACAATAATAGGTTGACTGAATATTTAAAACACTTAGCATATATACAATCCAACTAACATTATAATATCACTTGTACATGATCATAATCATAATCCATGACTTAATTACATAATCAAAGTGAGGATGTCACGCCCCAAAATACCCCTAGGAGAAAGTGAAATTTTGACACATGACTTATTTATCGTAACTCATTTGAGCATTAAAAGCATGCTAAAAAGTGGACCTGAAAATTTCTTCATTAACTATAACCATTTATACTTCGTGTAATCATTATTCATGTCCACAACTAACTAAACATAATCCAAACTGAAATATAAATAATTCATGATTATCCATAATGAAATTTTATTACAAATCCCTTTCAAAGATTAGATAAACATTCTACTCTGAAATCAATAGTAGAGATACGGTCTAAATCCCTTTAATCTTCCAGGTAATCACATTCTGGCTCTTTAATATACTCTTCATCTTTCCATGATCCAGGTACACAAATATCTAATCTCGAACCTGCTGATAATAAAATTATCGACTGAGAAACACGGTTACTCCACATATATAATAACCCGTAATAAACAATATCATAAACACTGACATTTATACAGTTAACAGTTCAATTAAACTCACATACATAAATTAGAGTACAGATAACACGTTTCTCTTTTATTTCCTTACTTTTCTTATTTTTCCTTCTTTTCTTACTTTTATTTTCTTTCTCGTCTTATTTTTCCTTTTTTTCTTACTTTTTCTTCTTTTCTTAATTTTCTTACTTTTTCTCCCTTTCTTACTTTACTTATTTTCTTCTTTTCTTACCTTTTTTACTTTTCTTCTTTTCTTACTTTTCTTTTTGATCTTTCTTAAAGTTAGATAACTAGTATATTTGGAAACTTATCTTAAAGTCATGTACTATCATCTTTGTTACTTAGACTTGAAGCCAGATATAACATATCATTGCATAACTTATACTTGAAACCGGGCATGATATATTATTGATGAGCTTAGACTTGAAGCCGGGTACGATGTACCCTTGGTTACTTACTTGTTGATATCCATTATTTATGAGAAAACTCATTCATATAATCTTATTTATGTGACTCTTACTTTCTTGTATTTATTATCACAGTGTGAATGTATATAACATTGTCGTGGTTGAAAACAATAATAAACCCTCGATTAAATTTCACTCTCAATCATAGGTCGAGGGCATCGAAAATCCATCATAGCAATTCTCATCACCATGATAAAATCCTCAAGCCACCAAAACCCTAACCAAAGCTTATTTACCCGAATGCATATTACCCATGCAGCAATTCATACCTTACATCAATTATCAATTGTCATACATATAAATTTCATATATTGTAATTTAAACATCAATAGATCTGGATTCTTACAATAACAATAATAACATAAGTTCATGAATTCTACTTCCATTGATTATACATCATCATGGTTCTTCGCACATCAAAAATCATAGTCAGTCATTCATCATACTTTAGTTTCAAGAAATTCTTACATACGATAGTAATCATAAAATCCTCATTTATACAAAAATATAGAAATCACCCGTTCAACATATCATAATTCAAAACAATCTCCGGCATACATCCATTCCACTACTTACATTTACATATCTCCATAATAATTCCATTTGCCTTTATTCTTACATAAAATATAATATTCATAGGGTTATTCACATCCTATTTCAATAATTCTTGAGAAATAATACATAAGGGATGATAGAAATTCATAGATCTCCTTTGTATTCATGTTCTTGCTTAAATCTATCATTTTAAATCTTTATTAATTTAGATTAATATTCATGAAACTGAGAACTAGGGATTATTATTTACCTTACTTGATCGCTTCCCTACGATCTATCGCTTGCTAATAAGGCTCGATCTTCAAGGTCTCTCCTTCTTCTCTAGTTGAAAACCCTAGGTTTTTCTTTCCCTCTCTCTAATAAGTTTTAGAATGATAGAACACCTAAAACCCGTGAGTTTAAGGTCTATTTATAGAGTTTGGAACCCTAAAATATTAAAAAAAATCGGAATAAGGGTTTTTCGGAAAAATCTCGTCTCAAACCCTGTTTCGATATTTGACCCATAACTTTTGACTCGTTTATTGGAATTGAACAATTCAAACTACGTTGGAAACCTTATCCAAAGGAGAACAATATCTTATGAAATAGATATGTCCTAATTTTAAGTCTTTCATGGTCAAAATATCCCGTCAAGTTGGATTAATGTAAGGGAGAACCCCAATCTAATTATAAAATAATTAGGATACTTCCTAATTTGTTTAGGATTTCCTCCTCTAATCTAATTCATAATTAGAAAGAAAGAGAGTGTGAGTCCCTTCCTATTATGTATTGGTTATAATTCTAATCTAATTAGAACTTATTAATAGAAGGTCTATGGTGGCCTCCACTATTTTATACCTTAATACCATATATACTAATATCATATATTAAAGAGGGATTTGCTATACCACGTAGAAATTATCGTTGTTTTTTTCTTATTTTTTTTGTTACATCACATGAATGATACAATTATCGATAAATTAAAATTCGGGTCTTTACAAAGGAAGACATGTGAGCATACCACGTCATCATCTTGACTTGTGTACTTGTGTGACTCTTGGACTTGTACCTGTAAGAAGCATGTGCATAACTTGTACGTGTTCATGTTAAGACCATAATTCGTGAGTTGTAGCATGTTCCGACAATGCATAATAGTTGTGAAATCCGTGTTCATGATATATTCCGACAACACATAATCATTGTGTAATCCGTGTTCATGATATGTTCTGACAACACATAATCATTGTGTAATTCATGTTCATGATATGTTCCGACAACGCATATATTCATGTTAAGTAGCATGTTCATGTCCAATTCATGTTCTTGTGAGACCTGTGAACTTGTGGACTTTACTTTTACCTTACATACGAGAATGTGCTTAAGTGTCGTAATTAGCATTCGAATAGTTCATCATTTAGATTCTGATCCTCTGCCAGGAAATACCACCAAGGTTCATTACTTCTTGGTTAGAGAATTCTCGATCTGGAAGACTTCCTCTAAGCTTTGACTTACCCAAATGTCGATCACCATACAAGATAAATAAGGCATAGTTTAACACAACGATCATCAATATTCCGTATCATGATTATACAATTTCACAACATGATTAAAAGCATCCAACATCCAACATCCCAATTCAATTCTATTTCTCCATTCATATCACCATTCATCCATAAAACACTATCTTCCTCCATTTTATTAGCCCATTCTCCATATACATCATTCATAACCCATAGTCATGCCTCTAATAACTCCACAATAATATCTCATCCTCCATTTCACACACCATCAAGGTCAAACCACATTTCCAACACAATTATAATCAATTCTTGCATGATAAAACTCTAACCATATGTAAAAATATCTTTCCAAGTTCCATGAACCACAATCTAACTATATTCATGAAGAGATCATCTTATAATCCTGATTCAATCATGCTTAATCGTGTGAAAACCATAATAGAGTTAGGTTAGATGGTATAGTGACCTTTGGGATCGTTGCCTTCGATCCAAATCGCTAGAGAAAGCTCCTTAAGGCTTAGAGGGTGATCTCCCAAGCCAAAACCTCCTTCTCCTAGCAAGAGCCTTCTTCTCCAAGCCAAATCTCTCTTGAAACCCTAAGTTTTTCCTTTTTCTCTCCTAAATTAAGTTTTAAACCTTTTAAACTCTAAAACCCTCGAATTAAAGTGGTTATTTATAGTTGAGGGGTTCAAAACCCTCATTTCCGTAGCTTTTTGAAAAATTATGTGTGCAAGCTACGATCGATCGAGGCTTTGTTGTGATCAATCGGAGTCTTACAGACTGGTGCGATCGATCGGCACATAAGGTTCTATTAATTGCACACAAAATAGGGGCTTACTAAAATTTCTAGGTTCAGGGCGATCAATCGTAGGCCACCCTGCGATCGACCGCAAAGGTTCCAAGTAGGGCTGTAAACGAAGCGGATTCGGAGCGGATAGTGGTATATCTAAATTCATATCCAATTATATATTCGGATATCCGAATCCGAATAAATTTCCAGCAAATAGTGAAATATGCTACACATATCCGACTCCAATTAAAATATCTGGATTTGGATAGTATCCGAATTATCTGATTATTTAAAAAAACAATTAAAAATATAAATTAATATCTAAAAAATATATAAATTTTTATTTAAAAAATATATTTTAAAGGTTATATTAATTTTATAAATTTAAAATATATTATTTATATATATTATATAATCGGACGGATATTTATTGGATTGGATATACCAGTATTCGAATCTGTATCCGATTATCAACGGATAGAATTTTACTATCCGAATCCGCTCCGCCGGATACCTAGCCGGATAATTATCCGGCTAAACGAATTTGGATACGGATAATATCCACATCCATTTACAACCCTTGTTCTAGGGAGCATGATGGTTTTCTGGCTTCCTCTAGTTGATCGTCGATTATGGTGAGATTGATCGAAGACCTAGGAATTCTCTTGTTCCCTTTTATTTCTCCGTTCTTCTTTGTATCTTCAACCAAAGACCTTAGACGCCTAATGTTTATGGGCTGTTTGGATTGGATTTTTTTGGCCAAAAATCAATTCTAGTAAAATTGATTGTGTAGAAATTAATGGTCAAATAATCATTTTTTCAAATAATAGTGTTCGGAGAATACGTAGGTGAGTTTCTCAACTTCGTATTCTCCGAACACTATTATTTGAAAAAATATTTTTTTGATCATGAAAATCTACACAATCAATTTTATCAGAATTGATTTTTGGCCAAAAAAATCCAATCCAAACACCACCTTAACAATATTTTGCATCAAATCAATCATACAATTAATTCAAGGATGGAATCCCTTTAAAGTTCTTAAAATGACATAGTTGCCCTTGATTAAAAGTTTGGGTCTCTACATTTACACTGACTTGTGTAGAACCCCAAACTTTCATGTCTTGATATTCATGCAAATTGAATGATGATCTTGGTAATTTTGTAAAAAAAAATACTAGAATTGACATTTTCTATGATTATAATTGTTATATGCATTAATTAAGTGAGAAAACAAGTTAAAACCAATCAAAATAGGCAAAAACATGGTCCACCGGTCAACCCCCCTTCCCAAGGGTCGACCAATGCTTCACACATTGAAGAAAAGTTTGTATGGGGAAAAGTGGCAAAGAGGGTAAAGTCCACCGGTCGATCACCCATCAAGATCGGTCGACCACCCCTCACCATCAGTCGACCGCCCATGGGATTTTTGCCCAGAAACCTTCTATTTTGGATTTTTTCCAAGAATTGGAATGTGTTTAGGACTCCTAACTGTATAAATAGACCACTTACTCATGGGGTTTAGATTTCCAAACATTCTAAGAGTTCTAGAAATCCCAGAGAGAGTTTAACTTAGGGTTTTGCAAATGAATTTGTTTGGAGAAGAAGAAAAGCTTGGAGATCAATATCCAAGAACATTCATAAACGATAAATCATAGGGAAGTGATTATGAAAGGTTCGATATACGGTCTTGTTAATGAGTACTCTATGATAATGACAAGTATTGATTAATATATGATTAAGCATGTGTTAAAATTGATAAGAATAATAGAATGATATGATTTTGCATGATTTCAAGGGTATGAGGTTCAAGATCGGAATGGATTAACGAAAATATATGATGATATGCTATTGATTTCATGACTTTTAATTGAAGATGATTATGATGAATTGATATACGGTGATGTGGTGATTTTAGGGTTGAATACACATGTGGTTGAATTTGGAGTAAGGGATGTATGTTGTGTTGTGAACGAATTGATGATGATGATTGTGTGATAACATGATGAATTGTGTTAAACATGATGTATTCAATACCCTGCATGAATGATAAAGTACTATTCTGATATGATTCTCACATAATAATTATAAATATCTATGCATGTATAATGGTTGAATTTCTAATAGACAAATACTTATAGGATGATCTTAATAACCAAGATTGTTTACCATTGTGGTATGAGATGCTATAGTGGGGTTTTGATGGTGAGGGATCGGAATCTAAGAGATAACTTGTATGAAAGTTAATTATGACACTCAAGCACAAGTCTCACAACATGGTAAGTTGGTAAGTTTACACAAGTACATGCACATATCAAGTTTGCACAAGTTCATGCATTTGGTACGATATTCATGCATCTAGTACAAAATTGACATACAACTGCATAAGGATCACAAGTCTGCACAAGCCACGAGTCTAAACATGCCTATGAATGATGATATGATAATGTTACGATGGGGCAAGAATTTGAGAAAGAAATAAATGTTATCATCATCCTCAATGACTAACATATATGCTCGGCCACCATTTGACTATCCTTGTGGGACAGGACATTGCCATGTAAAAGTGTCAAATTCAGAGGAGAACCTGGGTAGAGAATACTATTTATGTTCAAATGATAAAGTAAGTTGCTATTGTTTACTATTTATGGTTAAAGACATTAAATAAGGCCTATTGATTATCTGTTAATATGATGTAGTATGACAAAAGATGTGACAACTTTATTTTATGGTGTGACGAGCACACTGAATAGTCTATTGGTTACTCTGGATCAAGAACTGGTACTTGCAAAGATTAAGAAATGAAGAAAGAGCGTAAAGAATTATTAGAATTAAGTGATTGCGTTTTAAGATTGAAGGCTAAATAGTTAATCAATCATTGTATTATTGTATTTTTTATTTTAATTATTCTTGTAATTATTTTCCGACATTAAATAAATGAGTAGAGGGATAGCCCCATGCTTGTTTACTATTTATGCACATGGGTGCCCATTACAAGTCTTCAATACTATAACATTATTGAAACTATTACAAGTGATCTTCAATACTATGAGGTTGAAATAATATGAAATTCCATGTCTAGAGGATTGGACTCCAAGGTATTGCCAAGGTCTTCAAAGGAAGATCAAGTAGTAAGACCAGCACATGCAAGGTTGGTTCTCCATAGATTTTTTTCCCTTCTCCAAGTCATTGTAGTATTCTTGCAGGAATACAAGGGCATGCAACAAGGCATGTGAAGTCCAACTTAGCATAGTGATCTAAAAAGATACTAAAACTTTAAAGACTCAAATGAGTTCAAAACACTATTTCAGTTCTTAGAGACTCGAACGAAGTCGAAACAAGAAATAAGAATACAAAGGCAAGAAGTAGGAAGTCAAAGCTTTTATAGATTCAAATAAATTCCCTTTAGTTTACTAAAATTAACAAACTAAAGTAACACTATTTTAATTCTTAAAGAATTCCATAAGCTCCTACCAAATAATGATCCTAATCAATAATGGTTCCAGTTTTTTTTTTCAAACCTAGCATAGTAATCCAAAAAGATATTGAAACTGAATAAAATACACAAACAATTTGTCAAATCCGATTACCACAACCAAGAATCATCATCTATGCTGTGATAGACACCATTATTCAAATTTATTCCCATTTCCTTTCCCCTCCCTAATTTTTCATCTTGATCACAGTCCTCCATGAAATAAGAAGTTGTAGGAGGATGCGTACGAGGGTCACTAGCATAAGCAACATTAGCTCATATGCAATCCCTTGATCTATTGATGTCCCTGAAAATGTAACAACCACTCAATCATTACCATTGCAACAACAATTAAAATAAAAACCACGAACAAAAAGAACCATGGGAAGACCTAAAAAAGAAAATAATTGTTTAAACAAAATTACCTATGAGCTACTCCCGCTACCAAATAGATGTTGCGTGCCAGGAATCGATGACTCCTACAAAAGATGGATTGGTGAAATTGTTAATACATGCTTAGGTTAACTCATTTGACATTCAAATAGATAACCATTTGATGTTAGAATTATGTAAAAATTACCAGACCCATTTGAGACGAGTTGAAGATGAATTCTTATGATGGTTGATACATGTTTGGGTTAAACTGGTTTTCATTGGGGTTGTGCAAACATGATTGTAGACATCAGATGACTTTGAAATTTTGGTAGATGTATGAGTTCTTCGCTATCGTTGAAGCTTGTTGGTACATAAAATGACTCAATCCAACCTGATATAAACCCTATTTAAAATATTCACAAAAATTGTCACTTTAACTTATCCACAACTAGAAATTTTTTAATAAAATGCATAACAATTTGAATTACATGCCTCACTTGATTAGTTAGAGGTGCCGACATTGAATGCTTTATGGGACTCGAGGACTATCTCGTTCTTTCTCTTATTCTTCTCCAAGCAACTCTTCATTCTCAATTTCTGCTTAAGGCCTCTCTCTTTTATTAGTAGTCCCCTTACTTGAATGTTGTCATCCTCACGAACACAAATATGATTACTTGTATCTTGTAAATCATTCATTGAGGGTTTCATAATGGAAAATTGGCTGAAAAAATCTTTTTCGTAATGGACAATTGGTTGAAAACGTCTTTAACAGTTGTCGATAAGTTGTGTAACTATTCCAAAGCAACTTGTTTATCTTTAGCAGCCTTGGTGCTCAATTTCGTACTCAACCTCATTAATCCTTATAACACATTGACAACGCGAAATCTTCTCTAAATAATGCAATTCTTATAGCTCTAATCTTCACATATTTTCTCAATTTCTTTAAGATGTATCTATTTAGGACCTCTTCTACGTCCAAGCAGTCATATACTCTAAATGCTTGACCACAAAAGATTCTCATGAACTCAATTCTTTACAACTACAAGAGATAGTGTTCTCCAACTTGCCAACTGTAACAATGTATTCATGATTCTTATTTCTTTGGCCATGTTATGGTATATAGCGCCAAGGTCTCATCTTTACCGCAAAATTTAACACGAAAGTTTATTTGCTTACGCTATTCTTCCTAAAACGATTTAAAAATTACAAGGGTGTAGGCAATCCTTACATTAATCAATAATGGTACATTCGCAACTACTTCTACTATACTTTGTTTCATGTGAAAGTTGACATCTAATTTAACTTTCCTTCTATAAATCAGCACCCTCTCAAAATGTTTAAGAAATTCAACAGATAATGATAATTGCTTAAATACTGCCTTAAAACACTACTTATACTTCCACTATTTTGAGTATTTCTCATATCCGCGTAGAATATAGTCCTTTCATATACCTAAGCCCATCTCTCTCTCTCTCTCTCTCTCTCTCTCTAAATAACTATTGTAGCCATGTTTTCTCTCTTAGACTGTATTCATCCAACATTCTCTCACATCCATTAAGAAAATCTTCATCATCATCATAATTATAGACTAACTTCCAAAAATCATGACAAATGACTTTGAAGCAGTAAATGCGAGGCTAAGGTACTTTGTAGTGTTCTATTACATATGTCATAAAAAAATCCGATAATATATATTCGGTAAAATTACATAGATCACATTAGCCATTACCCTGTCTTGATAAGTAAGAATAGTTTGTGGTTATTTTTTAGACATTGCATCTAGAAATGTCTTAAACACCTACTCGAATGATTCAATTTTTACATCATACATCAATGTCACTCCAAATAAAATAGTATATTTTTTTATGATTAACCCCTACAAATGGTGCAAATGGTCGTGCAAAGTTTATTCGTCCTGTAAATTGTGTCGAAACAGACCACATCACCAAAAATGTTATAGTCAATCATCATTCTTGAATCTGCCAAAAATACATCAATGTCACTTCAAATAAAATAGTATGTTTTTTATGATTAACCCCTACAAATGGTGCAAATGGTCGTGCAAAGTTTATTCATCCTACAAATTGTGTCGAAACAGACCATGTCACCAAAAATGTTATAGTCAATCATCATTCGTGAATCAGCCAAAAAATTGTTAGTGATTTTTTTCGGCATCGAGTTGTATGTTGTACATAAAAACCGGACCTTAAACATCCATCATTTGAAGATACTATTTGACAACCCTTGCATCTCCCATTTTCATTGATCTCGTTCGTTTAGGACACGAATATAATTCTTAATGTATATGGGAAGGAAACCAACATTCTTGTTCCCTCCAACTTCTACACTCATGAGGTCTTATGTTTTCTTTGATGGTATACCAACACCACTTGTCATGTTAGCTTGAACAACTTGAGCGGCAATTACTTTCCTCCATGAATTAAACATGAAAGCCTTTGATGGGGTACACTCATAATTGTGCTCTAATTCCACAACATCTATCTTATATTTACTGCTTGATTGAAAAGCAATTATAATGTGTGCTTTACAGTCAACTCTAGTAGGATCACATGGGCATTTCACGCTACCTCGTCCATCCTTCTTTATGCTTTCTCTTGAACAACATAGTTTTCGATGTCTCAAAACACACATACTAGTTTTGTTTTTCCAATCATTTCAAAAGCCAAGCCCAACCTTTCTTGCATATTCATTGTAGAAACTATACGCATTTTGTTCCGATTCAAACTCCATACCATTTTTTGGTGTACTAACTATATTTCTTTATTCTTCATTGTACCCAGATCCACTAGCAATATAATGATCTCACTCTTATATTTTATGTGGTTCAGGGTTATGCATCAAACAATAATCTTCGTGATGCTCGTAGTTCACGGTTATCTTCTTCAGACATACCACCTGAAAACATCATGCTCCATCACAATTAGGTGGAACTAGGATCGAAGACCCAACCAATTCGACCTCTAGATCGTCTTGTCAAATAAACAATTATAAATTATGACAAAAATTAGTCGATTTTGGCAAAACAAAAAGAGATGCTTCTCATATTTAATTATGAGAAGCACGCTTAAAGACCAACGAAAGAAAAAATACGAACAACTCTCTGCGAAACCCTCCAACCAAATCTCTCTCTCTCTCTCTCTCTCTCTCTTTCTTGATTGCGCCTATAAGAACAAAAAAAAAACTCTCTCATTCGTCTTCTCGCAAGGCCATTGCTCATCCAATTCTCTCTTCTCACATCAGCAGGAACTCTCTCCCCTCTTCCTCTTCATTTTGTAATATGCATTCTCTGCATGTTACCGTTTATAGTTGAGAAATTCGAGAACCGCTCTTTGAGCTCTAATTGATAAATTAAAGAGAAAAGAGATTGAGTAGCAGAGATGTGGAGTGGCAAAACTATCGATCTTTGTCTATTATGTTGAAACCCGAAAGAAAGCAACCTTAAAAGGAATTTCTATGTCCAATTTATGGTTTTTTAATGGTGGATCCAGTAATTGTTTCTTCAGGTCGGATTTTGGAGCGAACCATTTTCAATGTTGCAAAAACTTGGGGTTTACATCGACTCCGACTCTCTTAGGCAGTTCAAAATCCGATCTCAAGATACTCTGCAATTCAGGTAAAAGTTGTTATAGAGTTGGTCAATCTATATTTAGAGAAGAAAACAAGGTGAAGATTGTATGGTTAAGGATTATCTCACCATTGATTGATGTATTGGAGGGAGGAACCCTTGAAGCACATGACAACAGGAGTTTTTGTATGAAAAAAAAACTATCTTGGGGTTGAATGATAATGTGACAAATAATTATGAGAAGTATTCAAAAGCATAGCAAAAAATTTGCGTGATTCACCATAATAGGGTTACATCCATGAACGAAGACAATTAAGAATTCTCAATATGCAGAAATTACATGATACAAAGATTTTTATCCTCAAATACCAAGAGAGCTAGTTGTTCTCCCAAGAGACACCACTCTTCTTTTCAAGAGTTACCCACTCTTCTTGAGAACTACTCGGGCTCTTTCCGATAGCAATCCGCTCTCTTTGAGAATCCTATTCACTCACGTGTCTTTAGCTTATATTACAAGCCAACACTCTAGGCCTATTTATTTGATTTTAAGACATAAAATTGAATCTTAAATCAACAATAATTTTTTCAAAATTCTAATCTTAAAGATAACTTCATAGTAATGAAATTACAATAAATAAAATTATAGACAAATTCCTGTAGTAGCATGTAGCTGGTGCATTCTTCGTATTATCACTTGTTGACAATATCAAGATGGTGATTAGCATTTTAGGGGGTTGACGCCGCTTCTCCACATGTCGCGATCGGAGAGTGAACGTTTCTTGGTTGCTCACTAACTCATTTGTTTTATTATCTAAAAAGGGCGAGAGTGGGGATTGTGAGAATATACAAGCATTCTTCTATATATAATTTTCAAGTTAAATAATACGGAATATATGGAAGATAAAGCATTAAATGAGATTTAAAGAGCAGGATATATTAGGAAATGGGTAAGCCACTTTGAATTAGTATTATTCTCAATTAGGTAGTTTTATATGGTTAGCTAGTATGCCTTTGGGGTTGGTCTCTTCTTCCTAGAGTCGGGTTCCTTAAAGAGAGGTGGATGGAATGTCTACAAGGGATGTGGAACATGAGCTTCTCTTTTCATGGTTTTCCTTCTTTTTTCTCATGGTAGGTCATGTACATACATTCCATTATGGTTGATAAGAAAAGTGTCTGAAAGAGATTCTTACAATCAAACACCCAAGAAAGTGCAATACCAACATGCATATGTTGCAAGAGCTCCACTGCCCAAGCTAACTTCTCACCGGCTGACACATGCATATGTTGCAAGAGCTCCACTGCCCAAGCTAACTTCTCACCGGCTGACTCTTCTAATGTAGGTAAATGATATCTCTCATCAAAAAAAAGAAAAGAAAATCACATCCATGAAATTGATACACAAGAACAAGAAGGTTCTATTATACAATGTGTTGTTTTTATGTTTTTGTAGTGCTATTTACAAATTTTCTTTCCTATTTACAATTGAATGACATCTATAATCTAGGGCAATTTAGAAGACTTTAGACAAATATAAATAAATTGTGTATTTTAAAACCCTTATAAATGAGGTGACCAACATAACCATATTTACTGCTTACAGTAATCTTGCTTTTTTTAAAAAAAAAATCCAAACATAATTATGTTTGTTCTGTTCTTCATAATTGATTATGGCTGACAGTTTCCAAACTTGTTCTCTTCACATAATTAATTATAAGAATCAAAACTTCTTAAAATTTGATTCTTTTCCAAAATGAGAAAATCATCAGAATTGATGTCAAATGGGTTCATCTGCCTCGGAACCTGGGGTTTTGGATGGTTTGACACGTATCAGACTAAGTAGTCTCTGGCACACCAACCTTTGGCAAAATAAAAAAAATAGGTGCATTGTCCTCTAACCTTTCTCTTTATGGGATCATGAGTTTGCAACAAAGAGATTGAAAAGAATTTTGAGCTTCCAAAACCATGAGTTTATAACGGAGAGATTGAAAACACTTCTGAGAGTAATAATTTTAGTGAAGATGTCAGCAACTTGGTAAAAAAAATATGGACAAAAAGAATTCTTAGCATCACTACAAAGAACTCTTACATAGTTACATGCAGAGTAGTTATCCAGCACACTCATAAACTAAGCTGAATTGATTGTTACTAGAAAGTCTGGAAATTCTGTTGCATTGGAATGTCGTTATGGAGGAATCATGGCAGACCCCGGGCTCGAGACATCCACCTGGAAGAGATGCTCGTACTCAAAGGGAAGGTGAAGGGACTCCTAGTGCCGTTAGTGCTATGTAACCAATCGAAATTGTTTAACGGATCAACCCAGATTCCAATGCCATGCAAGAGAGGATTTTTTTAAAAGGACAAAAATAGAAAAATAGAGCACAAAAAATAAAAGATGAGAGAAAACGAACTCAAGTAACTGCAATCAACAAAGGTAACCGACCACAAAACAGTGAAAACCCCAACACCTATTCTTCTTATTTAACAAGCTGCATGTCAGCACAAACTCAAATCAATCTCCAGGATTCAGAGAAGGCAAGGCCTTTTTATTCCCCTTCTCATGTTTGAACAATCTGATCCTAGTTTGCAGTAAAAAGAGGAAAACCGACATGGTTGGTCAAAGTGCTCACAGAAAATCATAGTCAAGTGCATCATAGGTATCAACAACCACATCATCATCCACCTTATCAATGTGAAGCTGTTTCTTCTTTGTGGCTGAGACAAAGCAAGAGAGAACAATTTAGCACTGTTTATTAATTTGGAGAAGAAAAGACTCACTTCAGAGTTGTTCTTACAAAGTAGAATAACGAGCTGAAACAAAATGCACATGTCAATGGATCCCACAGATAGTTTCAAGTGGCACAAGTCCATGCATCACACATGCAGGATCATGGAACCTAATCAAGATACCTCCTACACTAAAAATCATACCAACTTGATGACCATAACCGACTCGAATATTGCATCATTTTGCACCATTGAAAGAGAATGATGAACAGTCAAGAAAAAGACGGTGAACAGATGATTATGTTCAATTGATTGGCTCAGTTTTGGCATAAGGTATGTCTAATAGTTTACAAGTGGCCCACCAGCAGGATTATTGAAATCTTTTGCACCGTCCAAAGAGAATGGTGAACAGACGAGAAAAAGACAATGAAACAAATGGTTATGATCATTTGATTAAGGCAACTATTGCGTAAGGAATCTCTGTGTAGAACCAATGCCAATACTCTGCATGTGTCCACAGCGTATGCTATTTGAAGACCATCTTTTAAGAGTCTAATTAGTGATTACCTTATTTTTACTCTGAATGAAAAGAAGAGGCATGTACCAAATTGCGTACCTGTCTTCCTTTTACCCGCATTGGCTTCTTTTACGCTTTGGTCTTTTCATTTGCGATTTCTGTGACCGAAAAGGCAACTTCCTCTGCATCTGCCGCTTTAAGATCCGTCATTGACAGTCTCATTACCGCCTTGAGTAATCCTATGTAATGGAAGCTTTCCTGCAATGAGGAGTATGGCCAACTCAAAAAACTTTTCATCATCTATATCATCAAAAAAGATTTAACACAATAGCCAAGCAAATTCAACACACCTCGTATGGGCGAAGTTTGTGAGCAATTAGCTCTGCATATTCTAAGAAATCACTTTCAGATTTTGGAAGGAATGTATGAAGGGACTTGTCATCGTCTCCCTTAGCAAACAGTTCTGTATTGGACTTATAATCAGCTTCTTCCACAAGCCTGTGATGGAGAAAATTACAACAGTATGAACCCTTATGCACTCACACATAAGCCAACTTCCAGGTACTTCAATTTAATGTCTCTCTCCACTTTGAGATATTATTTATGAAAGAAAAAATTGTATAACACAAGCCACCATATTAAAGGGTCTTATGATGTCCAGACCAGAAAATCCCAGTCCATGGTGACATGGTTCAAACTTCAAAGTTTCTCAAAACAACATGGTTCATGGTTTTAAAATTTGGCATTTTGCATGCTGCCAAAATCGTCTCTAGATTTACTCCGTTTTCAGTTTTTCTTTCTTTCTTTTTTTCACTCACACTATAACGACTATATTTCTCATTTTGCAAAATATTGCTTATCTTCCCTTATTATTTGCAATATGGTGAAGGTATTGATTGAAATTTTGGGAAATCACAACAGACCTGTAAAAACCTTTTTTCTTGGGGAAATTGTTGTGTTCTCTAGTGAGAATCAACAAGTCCAATAGGACAAGAAGAAGATAAAATATTTTTGGATTAAAAATAGTTTTAAAAAAAGAAGGAAAAAGCATAGTTTTAAAACTCGCCGAGTCGACTCGAAACTCGGCCGAGTCGACTCAGCTCGGCTAAGTTTCGAGTCGAGTTTCAACAAAAACTCGGTTTTGACAGAAACTCGCCCCGACTCGCCCGACTTGCCCGAGTTTTTGCTTTTTTTTTAAAAAAACTCAAAATCGAGTAAACTGCCTATCCGATTGACTAAATTATGTTTTTTTTCTTTTTTTAACATACCTCACTCACTTTTAAGTATAAATACAAAACAAAAGGGGGATGTTTAGTATATATTGAATTATATATCTTATTTTAGGCATGGTTTATCATTAATTTTGAATCTATACCATATATATTATTAGAAAAAATATTATATATGTCTAAGTTTTAGGTGTCATTACTCGGACGAGTTTTGCCCGAGTTGACTCTACTCGGCAAGTTTCCGAGTCGAGTCGAGTTTTCGGGTTTTAAAACACTGGGAAAAAGAAAAGAAAAAGGAAAGAGTGTAAATTAAAAAATGTATAAAACAGAGGGATCTAATGGTTTAACCACTTCTTATTTCTGTTATTAAATGTTGATTCTTTTGGTAATCAATTTGCCGAAAAGCCAACCATTATATATAACATTTTAAGTTTAAAAATATTTTAACATTATAGAAAAACATTGTGGAGCAACAGAATTATAGCCCCTCCTGGTCGAAATAGAAACGACGAGCTTGAGCCAGTTGGTAAATCAATGTGGATGTGTGACTCCCCATGTGATATTTTTAATAATCTTAATCGTCGATTGTATTGCTTGAGTTTATTTCCTTTTATTGTATGACTATTGGATGTTATTTTGGTTACCACCGTAGTGACAAAGTCAGGGTTCGGGATTAATTCGGCAAGGGTCAAGTTCGGATAAATGCGAAAAAAATAATTATTATAAAAATATATCCAAAAATTTGATTAGAGAATATACAAAATGAGTAGTTTACTTTGTCGAACTAAACGAATTATTGCGAAATTTGCGAATAATTCGTAAAATTGCAGAATAATTCGTGAATAATTCGGCAAACCTAAAATTCGCGAATAATTCAGCAAACCACACTTTCGATCACGAATTTTTAAAAAACTCAAAGAATTTTGTTACTACTTACCACAGTATCATACATGCCTGGCAAAACATGTCTTTGCCCTTATACTTGTCTGTTTAAACTGTACGCATTTTGTTTCTGGCATTATTTTAAGTCTTGACTCTTGAGTGTATAATCGAGCCTCTTTCAACATTTCCTGAAGTTTCCCTAATTTTTCCCATAATAGGAAAACAATCCCTCTAACCAGCTCACGATATTTCCCATTTTCAACTGACAAAATTCCCAGCGGAATTGAAATTTAAAACCATGCACAGTTTTGAACAATTTCAATAGCAGAATCTATGATTTTGTTTTTTATTTTAAATAACATTGTTTTTAATTGTATCATTTTAAGAAGCCTACTGGTATAAGGGATTATATATGGACTCTGGATCAGGTTCATCATTCAAAATGAACCTTTTTGGGGAGTAAGTGAAAAAATTTATTCACAGAAAAAGAGAATATACAAGAGGCTAACAGGTACATCCGCCCCTCGAGCTAGGATGTCATTGAGTCTTAGAGGAGGAAACTATTCCCAAATGAATTGGTAGAAGTTTCCCTCATGTGGCAGGAAGTCATTCACCCCAGCCCAAAGTGGCGACTCACTAACTAAGTTTCTAACCAGCTAACCATTACTCGTACACCCAAAAGAGAGAGAGAGAGAAATAGGTAAACAGTCAAAGTTGAACTAAAAATGAAAAGAAGAAAAGAGCATACATCCCAATGGCCAAGGATTCACAACCAAAATCAACTCCAAAATTTTCCCAGCCTCCTATCAGAAAAATCTCTCAATGGAGAGCACATACAAAAATATTCTTCGGAAGGGCAATAACTTTTGCTTCAGACCATGCAGTTTCATTCAGAATTAACCCTGCACACTATACAGTACATATTGGCCACAAACCTTTTTTTCTTTCTGTAAGTTAAAACTTAGGATTGGAAAGTCAAGATACACTAGTCAGTTTGATTTTTCTATAGGTATTGCCCCATCCAACTAATTACATGGTTTAGATTAGGGCTGGTAAACGAACTGAGCTGCTTGTGAACAGCTCAAGTTTGGCTTATTTGAGCTTAATCTAATAAACGAACCGAGATCGAGCTTTATTTTCAAGCTCATTTTGTTAACAAGCTGAGCTCGAACATACATGTACTCGGCTTGTTAAATGCTCAGTTTGTTTGGATGTACCAAGTCAAGCATCTACTATATGTGTTTAAGTATTTTAAGTTAATTATGGAGTTAGGTATCTATTATATGAATTTAAGTGTGTTAAGTATCTAAGAAAAATACACATTTTGAAGTTTTGATCTTGTTCGTTGATTTAAAATAAAAGAATCTGGACATTTGATCTAAAAAGTATAAAAGGTAACTGAGCCAAGCTTGAACTAATAGTTTCATTCACAAGACGAGCTTAAACAAGAATAGTGAAGCTCAAGTCGAGCTCGAGCCAAGCTTGAGCACCCTTGTAACTTAACAAGCCGAACCTGAACACCTTACTACTCAGCTCGGCTCGGTTACACCCCTAGATTGATAAAATGGTGCAACATGTACCATCTAGTGAAGGGACCCATTTGGAACGACGGCCTTTAGTCCATAATATATGTTTTCCTTACAGTATAAGGAATCGTGGCTCGATTCTACACAGAATGAGAGAGTTTGAGAATGTTTCCCATGTATTTTGAGTTGTGTAGATAAAATGGACATGTGCATTCGTTTCTATGTGGAAAACAAGCCAATCAAACTAATCAACAGAAAGACCTGCTATGGCTTATAAAGCATAATGTTATTCAGTCAATTTTATAGAATGAGTGTAGCCAAGATGAGGATGTTGAGATTCTTGAGTAGAAACAAGAAAGAGAAAATCATAAATGAGCGTCAAAGAAATCTAAGACCACCTTTGGATTCATTGAACGAAAACACTTTTGGAGCCGAGAAAAGCTTTACCATCCCAAAATTGTTCTCCCAGTCCCATGCAAGAAACTTATCTAGTTTGTCAAATGAAAAATCTTTTGGAAGGCAAAAACAGAAACTTTTTCCACCTAAAACAACATCAACCTGCCAATGAGGAATTGAGAGTGTTGGTGGGTTGACAATTGTTATTGTATGCTTGTCTAGGTGGCTGGGTTGTATTTTCCTTTTCCTTTTATTCCTCTCGAGTTTATGTGCTTGTAAACTCTGACTTTTTTCTTGTTCATTTTTGCTTTCTTGTTCTTGATTTTATATCTTGCTTATGTTAATGAAATGCAATTTACATATAAAAAAATAAAAAAACCTGTTTTTGTTTCTTTAAAGTGTTCCTTTTTTTTGGTTTTTAAAAGTTTTGAGGACAAAAAAACCAAGATTCTGACCCACATACAACAAAGAGAAGTGGGGTCACAAAGGCATTCTTTCTTTGGGTATCAACCAAACCTGGTTTGAGCATGACCGATTCTCTAAATGTCTCTTTGAGAAGCTTTTCATAAATGTTTCCAAGATGAAAAAACATTTGAACGCTCTAAATGTGCCCCTAATAGAATATTATATAGACAATAGTCCGATGAAATGGTTTAGACATGTAATGCTCTTAAATGTGCCCTTAATAGATGACAATATATTACATATATCATATATGCGCCAACCATACCCCAAGCATAAACCAAGAAACAGAATTTTACCTTTGCTGGTGAAGCTTATCTGCTAAAAAATTGAGTGGTGCTTCTTTTGCTAATTCGGCAGTTTTTCCTTTCTTTTCGATATCTTTTGCCACAAGTTTCTTGCAGATCTTTTCTGCAGGAGGTTCTTGTGCAGGTGCCTGACCACATCAAATTAAAAAAAAAAAAAAGTCAATGATGCCTCAAGATAATAGTTTACGAGAAGTATTAGTTACTGCATTACAATCTGCTGCAGTATCATTTTGATCCTAGCCAAGACAAAAATCATAAATATATGACATGTTGCAAGTCCCACAATCAATAATATATTCTATTTGTTTGTTCAGCAAGGGGGCTACTTGAAATGTAAGAGTCGAGATCATTGGAGAAGGTGCATCAGCAAGAAGGGGCTCATTCATTATGTTTCATTTTCTTCTGCTTAGAAAGCACATTCGAGTGCATTTTTCCATCAGTGTATGTCCCTAATTCCAAGTCTAGAGGCAGTTTCATCCAGATAGCCTCATCCTTGGTGTGTGATGGGGACTTCAATGTTATTATGTGCCCTTAGGAGGAGGATCGCGGATTGTATGAGAGGATTAACAGAGCATCAACAGGAGTAAGGTCATAGACCCACTCCTTAAGAGGGCCTCTACACTTGGTGGAGAATATGATTCTACTTATCATAAACAGACTTAATAGGGACCTTTTTCAGTGGGTCGGGATTCCAGATTTCAAGCCATGATCTAGGAAGCGTTCCTCAATTCCATTTCAGCTCATAAGCCCAATTTTGCTGAAGGTGTGAAGTTTAATAATCTAACACCTTTAGGATTCAACAACGTGTGGGTTAGAAGATATTTTAAAGATTTGGTTCAGTCTTGGTGGGAGGAGATGGATTTTGAGGGTTGGGGTATGAAGCAAGACCCTCGAGGCCAAGATTAAGACCTGGAATATGCAGTTCTTTGGGAAGATTGAGGAGAAGGAAATATGCCCAACTAAGCCTTATTTGGCCACTCCAAAAGCAAACATTAGCTGGCTGGATATTGTGGAAAAGGAGTCTCTTTCCACTGAAGGGAGATTAATTTATTTTACTCAAATTTTTAGAGGACTACTGTACCACATCCAACATTTCCCTAAATTAATTCATAATGTGTATTTCAGGCTCCGTTCTTTTGG
The DNA here is from genome assembly GCA_015143295.1 of Tetracentron sinense. Classification (NCBI taxonomy): domain Eukaryota; kingdom Viridiplantae; phylum Streptophyta; class Magnoliopsida; order Trochodendrales; family Trochodendraceae; genus Tetracentron; species Tetracentron sinense. The sequence continues at coordinate 19,090,373 of CM026560.1, read as the reverse complement.
TGAAACTTTTAAAAGTCTAGAACATTAATATTTTGGAACAAGAGGCAAGTGTTTGGGAGGAGAGGGGAGGGGGTTTTTAACTCTTTTACACAATGATATCTCAGATTTATTGGGTTCAATTTAATTAAAAGTTCCACATGGATGGAACTTAAAACATCCAAAATTTTGAGTAGAACTTGAAAGTTCCATATTTGTAGAACTTTTGCACTCTAAGGAAAAATATAGTTCTAGACATTAAGTAAAATTAGGCATGAAACTATGAAAGTTCTAGACTTTAAAAGTTCCACCAAAAGAACGGACCCTCAAAGAAATATAAGAAAGAGGCCAAATATCTAGTCATATTTGTCAATTGTTTGTTGAAAAAAAAACAGCAAGAGGTAAAGCTTCGACTAAACCCATATCATATTTAGGTGGAGCATAAGCATATAACACAGAAATACCTGACTAATTTCTTACTGCTAAACAAGAACTATGGTCATGAAAGATAGCGAGTTTGCTCATTGGACCTTAAATTTTTACATGGTTGTTGACTATCCTTGTCGAGAATATATTTCTCTTCTGAAATAGATGTAAGAGGGATACACAAATAAGAGGTAGATAAGACCAGTGAAGAACCATACCACAGAAGGATCATCTTCATCCTCCAAAGACTCCTTCACATCATTTTCATCTACATCTTCTTCGTTCCACGCATTTTTGGGCTGTTCCTTTTTAAGACTAGGTGGAACTGGCTCATCCTCTGTAACAAAAGCAAACATCTTTGCAAAATTAAGTCAAAGGCGCTAGATAAAATCAAATACAAGGACTACATAAGTGTCATACAGTAAAAAAAAAAAATTAACATGACTAGCAAAATTTGAAAACTAAGACAACCACAAAATTGAAAAACCTCATTCCGTGAACCTTGAATACCGAGAAATGGGATGAATGAAAGTCCCACGATACAATCAAATAGAGAATCGCAAGAGACCACAAAATTACAGCCCAAATTCAGGGTTCCATCATCCCAGAAATTATTGATTTTCAGCCAAAAAAGACACCTCACAATTGGACTCCTCATCTCAATCCAATAGCCTATCACCTACCATGATCACTAACTGGTCATTCTGGGTTACGACTAACCCATAAATCAGCAAAGCTAAAAAGCCTCTCGAACCCCCAAAACCTGGGTTTTATAGAACTTAAAAGGCATTCAACCGTGAAACTGATTGGAAGCAGCCCAATGCACCTTTTATTCTCTTACTCTATCGCCCTAGAGATCAAGGATTAAAAACTCAGTTTCAGGGACGTATTGGGTCCCATTGAAACCGATACGCATTGGTTTCGGCTGTTTTTTATTTTTTATTTGAAAAAATTCTAAAAAATCACATAGAAAAAGGTAGATGGGTAACAACATTCTTCTAAAGTCAATATCAAGTAAAAATATAAAAATAATGAGATATAACGCAATAGATGAGTCAAAAGTAGAAACATATTGCTAAAGCCACATAGAATTAGGGTTGGATTAGGTAGAGAGGAAGAAGAAAATGAAAGATGAGTGTTTTGAGGTGTTTTTAGGGGTATAAGTAAGCCTTTACATGAAAACATGCAACGATTCCTACACCGAAACCGTTACCAATCATAGGACTCAGGCAATACATAACGGTTTCGGCCGAGTCTAAGTTTTTCTTAAAAAATTAATAAAGGTCAGGTAATAGGTTCTACTGAAACTGATACATATCGGTTTCAGCGATTTTTTAAACCATGCTAGAGAATTTAAATAGACTAGGAATGCTCTAGTGTTCTAGATGAGGGATCTATCCCAGCCTGATAAATCAAAGTCTTGAGATTGCCCAAAGTGAGAGGAAGACTTTATCACACTGAGATATGATTCATAAACCAAGAGATAAGGAGTCTGGACTGTGCAACAGTCAAGAGCCCGTCTAAATATGGGACTTACAGAGCTCTGGACCATGCCACAATCCGAAAGTAATCTAAATTTGGGCTTTCGGAACACTAAAAGTTGGGTTGTGCAATGGTATGACACGGATTAATTTAGAATACCAAGATTGAGAGCATGTTTAAATCGACAAGCTAAATCATAGCAGATAGAGTAGTAACTGGTTAGAGGTATCACCCATTCCCCAAGGTATGATCCACTCCACCAGTGTTTGTGAGCTCATTACATTTTGAGGAATACACAAAGCACAAACTCAATTTGTTCGTTGATGGGATAAATTAGTTTTATCAGAAAGGAAAACCCAACTTTGTTAAACCAAATGATAAGATCGAGGTTATATGATGTCATTCCAACAATCTGGATTAGTACAACAGAGATTGAGGTTATATGATGTCATTCCAACAGTCTGGATTAGTACGACAGAGTTTGTACTAGGTTAAGCCCATCCTCGTTTCTTTCATTAATAGAAAAAGGCAAAACAAAAAATAAAAGAAACAAGAACCTTTTTAAAAGTCAAGGTTCGATTTACAAGGGAACTTGCCCAAAACTAAATGAAGTAGAAACTATTGTGCAGGCATCTACGACAGAGGCCCGTTGGGCATCAATTCTGGCGATTCACTAATTTTGGAAACAAACCAATTCCTAAATTCTCAATGAATTTTGTGCTAAGAACCTGTTTGAAAACACTCGGCCAAGATTCATTTTAAAGAACAAAAACAACATAATCACACTTGGATGGAAAAAAATCGGAATCAATTGTAGATTAGTGAGGATGGGGTTGAGGGTGAGGGTGAGGGTGAGGGCGAGGGCGGGAGGTGGGGGCGGTGGTAGTGACTCGTGAGGGTGGAGGTAGTGGGGGTGGGTGGCAATGAAGAGGGTTCTGGTTGTAGGGTTGGGAGGCGGTGGTGGTAGAATCTCTACTTCTGAGAATTGATTCTCAGAAGTGACTCTTTTTTGTTTCCAAAATTGTGTTCCAGAACCACAACTTTTGCCAAAATCGTTTGGTTCCAAAAAGCATCCAACGGCATTTACAACTTTATATTCCCAAATAATGGAAAATCACTCCTCGGGAGTGGTTCAAAAAGGTCTCTAAGAATGCAACAAATTTCACTTTGACGATTAAGTTGTAAAGTATTAAAACTCCCAGAAACTAACATTTTTTAATATGTAGATATAATTTTCATTAGACTTAAAAATTCTATACGGTTGGAGTCTGAGTACGTCCCATAGGTCAACACGTGGCCCTTTTAATATCCCTTAACCATGATTAAAATTCACTAACCCTTGGGGTTCAATCATCTAACCTTTGTTTTTAGAAAAAGAACAAAATTAACTCCAAAGGTTAAAGTTGTTAACTAGAGTTAAAAGAACACTTTAAAAAGGTTTTTGTGCTGTTACCGGACTCCAAGAGTCCGGTTATAACCGTAGAGGATTCCAAGTTTTTCATTAACGGGGAAAAGAGGAAATAAGGTGGAAGAAGCTTCCCAAATGTACAAAGGCAGGCTGCCTCAGCCTACCCGTTTTAAGCTACTAGGCTGCAGACCCAATAAAATCTCAAAAACATAAAAAATTTATAGGTAATAATATCTCAAAGATATGTTTCTAGACTAAGAAAGAGAGGCTGGGGGGGGTTCCTCGCAGTTTAATCAAGCTGAAGTGTTGAACTGATAATGTAATCGCAGAAAAAATGAAAATCGACTGAACAGACCCTTTTGATTTCCATAAAAAACATATGACTAGAAGTATAGTAAGGCTGTAATTCTATCCACCACCTTTCTAGCCAAAAGGAGCCATGCTTGAGAATTGAGATGGGCTTGTTTTTCACTTTCCAAATGCAGCAACACATGGCAAAATGGACCAACCTCAACAATAATTGATCTCTAATACAGAATGCCCAACATACCAACCACAAACCAAACCAATCAGTTCATCTAGGTGCAATTTTAAATTCCGATGAAATTTGCCAAATTTTGTCCAATCCTAGCAAGCGAAAATATCTCAAGGAGGTATTATAAATTTTACCAATTTCTTGACTTTTTTGTGGAAGATTTTGCAATTTTTATAATAATAATTGTTGAATGTCAGTGAAAAATTGGCCATTGCAATATTTCACGGCTTTGGTCAAAATGACATAAACCTAATTTCTTTTTCTTTAAAAATATTTCTTAAAGCCCCCATTATTCTGAGAAAGTTGCAGTATATTTAGCAAGTTGCAAAAATGGCCATTGCAGTATATTTCAAGAAAGTTTCCTCCACCCTCTCGACTTCTACAAAACCCTGTCCAAAGTCTTAGAAGAATCTTCTCAAATGACAACTTTGACAAAATTGAGACACGTGCCAAAGAATGAGGGACAAAGCCTCAAGCTTTGTTAGTGTTAAATCACCCGATTGAATTGAGGATACATAAGTTATACAGCCATCATTGTCTCTAAATACAACACCATCCCAAACAGCAATGGGTTCCCTAGTGAGCAACCATCGAAATTTAGTTCACTTCATCACTAAGAAGAGGCAATCAGATCTGCAAAACACCTAAGTTCGAGGTAGACGCTACAGCCCACAATGTCTTCATTATCTTAATTTTTGCGTAAGATCTTGTAATGTTTTGGATTTTGATTGAATAAAATGTTGGACCAGGATTCATGTTTCCAGACTCAAAAAGTTGTGATATATTGCTTGAGGATTTTTATATATATCGGCAATAAGGCATATGTTCCAAAATGATGATGATGATGATGTCCCAAAACCGGACTCCAATGCCTGAATAGATCTAAAAACATCCAAGGAAAGCACCCAACTAAGAGCCAACAAGTTGAGGAAATAATTCCATATGGGTCTGGCAAACTTGCAATGTATGCAAAAGATGTTTTACGGATTCCCCAACCTCACTGCACATCATGCATATGTGATGACAAAGGGTTTTAATCGTCCTTCTTCACTGAGCATATCACATTTATTAATCCTAAGGCAAACGACCAAGTGAGTTTCTCTGGGTGCAATTGAGACCCCAAATGGTCTTATGTGGGTATCATGAGCATGGGGAGGATTGGATTTAAATATATGAATGAAAGATTTGGATGAAAACCTGTCACTGGACTCATGGAACTAATCTCTGGAGTCTTCAGATTGAGAAATATAAGCATCCTTTAAATTTTCAAATGAAGTGGCTGAATCAGGTACTACTACATCTCTAGGAACTCCTAAAAAGTAAAAGTCCCACAAAGAGCTGCCAGCAGGAGTAGGGGCCATATCAGAAATAACACCACCTTTAGAACAGGATAATGTATGAAGAAGAGGAAATTGTGATCTATAACAACTATTGCTCCCACTTCATGTCATCCCTAAACTTGTTTCTTCTACCAGACCCAATGTCATATCTTACAAAGAGAAGGAAACCATAAATTTCATTAACAAAAAACTTCCAAGGACGTCGAATGTTGACTGATTGACTCTAAGAGTGGAGTTTGAGTCCACCCATGACGAATCCCACACTTGTTATGAATCAATGAGTTATGAAACACTGAGACCCATAAGCTATTTGAATCTGGACGATATGTCCCAAGCCATTTACCAATGAGGGCAGTGTTTCTATTCGAGATGTTCCATAATGATTCCCCCAATACAAGTCATTCTGTAATTTGTTTCTTCTACCAGGCCCAAAATCATATCTAACAAAATGAAGGAAAACATAAATTTCTCCAATTATAAACTGCTGAGGATATCAAATGTTGACTCTAAGAGGAGTTTCAGCCCACCCAATAAGATGAAGGCATTTTTGTTATGAATTACCGAGACCATAAGTTATTTGATTCAGGAGGATATGTCCAAAGCCACTTACCAATGATGGTAGTGTCTCTATTATTCAAGATGTTCCAACTGTTAAAATGTCCCTCCACCTCAGGCTTGATCTTGAACATCTTTCACTAACCGGCAAGATGGTCACTCTTCGCCCTTCCCCAAAGAAAATTTTCTCTCCATCTTATCTTGCTACTTTTGCTGGGATCTTGACTATGAAGTAAAGTGGTAAATTGGAAAGTAGTAACAATTAGACTGATTCTACCCCCGACATAATATGAATGTTCTTCAAAGATGCCAATCTCTGACAATGTTTGTCCACAACCGATGTCCCAAAATTCCAAAATCTTAAGATTACCACTCAAGAAGGCAATCTCTTGCCCTAAACCATGACCCTAGCTCTACTTATCCAAAGATAAGGTAACCTCCTTTTCTTGTCCTACACTAATTTTCCTTACATTTAGTTTTATTAAATGCCCAACTTGTTCAAAATGCACTTCCAACTGCATTTGGAAGTCCAAAAAAAAAAAGGGAAAGTTCTTAGATTAACTAGAGGGGCATATGGTGCCATACATAAACAAATTAAAAGCCACATCAGACTTCACGAGTTCAAATGCTAGAGCATTGACCTTCCAAATGGTTGGGGTATTCCATCAAAGATGCCAAAAAAGTAACCACAAATTGGACTCCTCCCAACATCAAATAGTAGAAGGCTTCCATTAATGAGTTGTAATGATTGTAATATACTACAATGAAAGTGTCCTTAACAAAGTTTAACTTAGTTTAGAATGTTCATATCCATCGGACTAGAACATATTGAAAATTCAATGGTTTGAGGTAATCCATTCTATCAGCACACTTGGGATCATTTGTACTTTCATGTGTTAGGGAACTACTGGAAGAGTCATAAGCCCAAAAACAGCAGCACCACTTGATCCTCAAAGAGCATTCTTTTGGATGCTAAATTTGGGCATTGGTCCAAAATCATGGAGAAAATAGCAACTAAATCAAGCATTTAGAATTCTTCATTTGTCAAGCTTAGGACGGAGTTCCCTCCAGGTACAAGGTTCAGATGATGGTAGACACAAATCACACATAAAGAGAATCAGTATATCATCATGAATCATGATCACTATCATCACATCAATGCCTTATCCCAAATATTTGGCTTCAATAACATGATAGTCCACTCTATTAATAGCCATGACTGGGATCAAACTGTTTGCTATCAAATCTTTCTGTATTATTTCCATCCATGCCACTTTTGGCCTTCCCCTCACCCTTTTAGAGCCTCCAACAGTTCAACCCTCACCAACTCACACCTTCTTATCAGTGCCGTCATTGTCTTTGTTAAACGTGTCCTAACTCCTTACCATCTCAATACTAGTCTTAGTATGGTGTACCTAGCCTCCAGGTAGACCTCGAAGTTTCGATAGATTAGTAATCGAAAAACCCACATACCGATCAAATTTTCCTTGTTTTATCACCTATCAGAGGCTTAGAGCTACTCCCAAGTTCTCTCAAATATGCTCATTTATGAAATTAACTTTCTTAGTCTTTCCACTCATCCATCTCGGCATCCTCATCTCAACTACACTAATTCTATGAATATATTGCTTCATGGTCGCCCAACATTTTCAAACCTTTGTACCAAGAGTGCAGATAATCTTTTAAACTCTCAAGCAAGATATGCTTCAGGAGGATACAAGAGGAGAAAGAAAATAGACAAGAAGTTCAAATGTTTGTTTGGATTTTACATGCTTTATACATGTTACACACAAGATTTTAAATAACGGTTTTGGTGCGCACCAACAACCCAAAACCTTTGCGCAACGAATTCGGCCATTAAGGCCCAAACCCATAATGCACCCACCATTTTTAGATAAAAATTACAAATAAATAAATAGTAAAATTGAGTGAAATGTTTAAAATTGATATACAAAAAAAATCATTAACTAACTAATATTCATTAACTAAACTAACATGTTTTTTTTGTCTAGGTTGACTACCTTGTGATCCTTCTTCGAACATTCCTTAATCATATATGCATCTCTAATTACCGATATAAAAAAAACTAACTAAACTACCATGCATTAACTAACAAGTAAGTTAATGGACTTTATTTAAAATTCATGAATCTACGTTCTAAACTCGCTAATATGCATTAATTAACTGATTCTAATTGGAAAAAGTTCAGAAATCTTACCCAATCAAAGATATGAGTCGTTGAATCATAGCTTGTATCTAGTTTTTGACCTCCCCCCAGTCCTCACCCACCTCACCTTCCACACACACACACACACACACACAAAAAAAGGAAAAAATAAATGACGGAATATAAAGTGAAAATTTTGGAAGAAGTTACGATGGGTTTCTAAAACCCACAGTATATAATAAAATGTCAAACGTTCTGTAACGCATCGTGACTTGTATCAATTTGAGTTACCGAAACCATTTCGTAACACCCATTATGTAACAGTTGCGGCAAAATTTATTATTATGATTACATAGTCCCACCAACCTAAACTACTTACATCACATTTATGAATTTTCTATGACCTGTTTATAACTTTTATTCATCAGCCTCTCTACAACTACAATGCAAGCATCCAACAATCCTAGTTCTGAAAAACACTTAGAATAGCCAAAATAAGGGCAGGGTAATTTCACTACAAATGAATCAAAATTTTGATAATTTATACTGCTCAATAGCTACTAATTTCCAAGATCTAATAGTAATTAGTAGTATTAAGTCTACTAAGAATGGCTAAACACCATCAGTTTAACGGCAAAGACTCATTTGCAAGATAAATGCAGTCATTCAATTTTACATAATGGAACAGCTGAACAATCATAACAATCCAACAACCCAAAAGAAAAGTAGTACCCCAGTCCTGCATCTCCCTCACTCTCCAAAATTAGTTGCACAAAAACCAGTGGTTTTATATATATCTGTAGATAAGAGTGCGACCCTGCATACACACAAAGGTAAATGCATGAAAGAAACCAATATTAGAAACAGTTAACAACAAATGTAAGGAATATGAGTGCTCAGTTGCATCAGTTTGATGGGCACAAATGGCATGTTTGCTATGATTATTTATCATATGGCTTAACTTATTTGCTTGACACTTACTTGCTCAGTAGTCAGTACTCAACAGACATTCTTCTTTAAATTTTAGTTCCTTCTTCTCATAATGTCTTATATTTGCTTGAGTTTTCATAATATAGGATATGATATCAACTTATTTTATGTCGAATGAATTGGATTTTTTTTTATGGATGTCAATCCTCTAAACCTCATGAAATCATCATAATATAGATATAAATTGTTAAAACAGAATGAGATGCCTCATTTTCCATAATAAACAGGAGGACAGGTTTCCCTGAGACTCTCACAAGGAGACCATAAGTGTACTGAATGGCAATAATAGTACATCATTTAAGTCAGTTAGGCGACGCTCAGCACTGACGCTACCCCAATTGCTCATATCTCTATTGAAGACTTTAATTACACTAGGTATCAACAACCTGATGGTTCGGTTTGGGGCCAATTAATTAAACCCAATATACAAACAGGTTCTAAAGGACCAACCAAAATCTGACAAAATAAATTTTAATCGAATTTAATAATCAAGACAAGTTGAGTCGTTGCCAACCCTATACAACTACCACCATGCAGTCCCAAATAAAAGAAAGCAACCAAAGTATAAATAAAATTACCTGATAAGTAGGAAGCGACAAACCAGGAAATTAGACATACACAAAGACACAAATCTAATACCAAAGGATGCATACATATATATATATATATAAAAAAGGAGGAAAGTTGCAATAAAAAAAGAAAATAAAAGGCCAACTAGAAACTCTAACACGCATCACCCAGTGCTTGACCGAAAGGTTAACTCCGTATATTCAGCAACTCAGTTGCACTTGAACAAGAAAGAGTTTAAAAACTGGTTATCGTCTTTTTCTCCTATTCTTCAACTAGAAAACATAAAGTGGATTCCAAATTCTGAGTCTAGTTACTTATTGATCAAAATCCATTAGACGAAAATCTTCTTCCTGTTGGGTTACCTCCAATTTGCATACCCCAATTGGCTTAGAGGCAAATCTAGGGCAACTAAAAAACTAAATGGAGGGAAAGGGAGTAATAATTCCATTTAGAAAACATATTAGGGCAGATTGCAGTCATTAGGTTAGTTATGGCTAAAGCTAGAAAGGGAAACCTTCTTTAGAGTATCTTATTTGACACAGTAAGGACCTGTTACCATTTCACACAATTAATGAATGTTATAACAAACATGACTTGTTCGACTAATGGAAGCATGATTATAAACAAGCAACTTCCAACTTCATACTCAGTTCAAATTTCAAGGATCCCAATAGCCTAAATCGCAAATTTCCTCCACTTATTGTGGTTTCCACATGACAACTAAATATGTGGAAAGGCTCTAAGCCCAGATCTTTTTATATTTAACTTTCCACAAACTTTTATTATTTTTAGCAAGATTTTTTTTATCAGTAAATAGAATCATGCATTAAAGGAAAAGAATTGACAAGAGGGGGCATTCACCAATTGGTGAATACTAGAATGAAAATAAAATAGACCAATTCTACCACTATACCAAGTACATACCCTACACATGAGCAAAAAAGATACCAAATCTAGGTCAACAAGGTCCTCCTGAATCGAACACAAATCTATAAGAAGATTCACAAATCACAATGCGCTTCCAAATAGTATTGAATGAAGAATAGGAATTATCAAAGACTCACTTATTCCTTTCCTTCCAAATGCACAAACAGATAGCACTAGGAAAAAGATGCCACAAAAATTGCTTAGAGGGTTTCACTCTACGAATAGACCAACCCGACTCTACAAATAGACCAACCCGAAAGGAGATCACTGAAACTTGGCAGAATTGTCCAATGTATCCGGCAAGATTCCAAAACCTACACCAGAGGACAACGCAGAAGCATATGATCAATGTTCTCCTCCTCACCCAAACATATGTAACATCTAATTATGATTTCCCAACCTCTGTTTTTCAAGTAATTTGTGGTGAGGATTTTGTTCAAATATGCGGTCCAAAGGAAGAACCCAACCTTGGATGGAAAACCGGGATTCCATACTGCTTTGTGAGAAAAGGGGGGAGAAGTTCTGCTGTCCAAAAACCGATAAAAAGGAGGAGAGATCTCAAGGATTTGGATTTATCTGTCTATTTATGACTTAGCTGTGGGCCCCTTTTTTTTACTTCATTGCTCTACTTTTTTCCTATCGCATCTTTTCTATTCTAATCTCATTTCTTTCTGTCTTTTTTAGCCGTTGGTTTATGTTCTTGTGATCCCTTATGCTAATTGTTCCTTTGTTTCTCTCTCTCTCTCATATATTTATTTAGCTCCTGCTTTACAGATTAAAAAAACAATAAAAAGATTCCACCGTAAAAGACCCCTTATGATATTAGAGCCTGCCATCTTTAATGAATGTGGTGTTCATTTAACCAGCTAATAAAATTGCTAACTGCAATTAAATCTGCCTGCATATGAAATCTGTTGCAATGCAATCTGCATTGATGTTTTATTTTAGAAAGGTACTTCTGCAAATAGGGGTTTTACGTGGTAGACCAGGATAAGAAAGATCATATGCAAGTTTCAATGTTACGATATGGTTTTTGGTAAGAAGTTCTTTCCTCCGAAGCTACTGTAATTTCTTGAAAACTATTTTAAGGTCAAGAATCTGATAAGGCGAGTTTAATAAATTAGATTATCTCAATCTTTTCAATATTCAAACGATTGCCTATATTCTTTGTTCCCGTGAAATATCTTTAACTCTTGATGACCGATACTAAGAAACCTAAAGATTATATATGATTCTCCAAATAGATTTAACCACTTTGTGCAACGAAAGCAAGCAATTCATCAAAGCAACAGTCTATAGATTGTCCAAATTCAAACTTATTGTTAAATCATTAAAAAAAATATTATAATTCAATACCCTGAAAAGACTAATGTTCTATCTGTCTTGGTTTCTTGAATCAGCTCTCGTTCCCAAATCAACTAATTAAGAAAGATATCATAAAGGCTAAATTCTTATAAATAAAGATAAAAGAATCATGGCCACAAAATGGAAGATGGAGAAAGATGAGGAATCACCTCTTACTGATGAGATTGAATCAGCAGGCGCAAAGAAAGCTGTGCCTCAAATTCGCCTAAACAGCAGAACCGCAAAAACAACTGAAAATTCCATGAAAGAAATTAGGTTCTGCAACAGAAGTCCATTATTTATTCCTAAATCGAACACGAAGTAGAAGTTCCTCAAAATCGAAAAATCTGCAAAACCTACTGCGAAATTCATGAAGGAAACAAATACAATCTGAGCAGATTGAGATTGCGAGAGAGAGTTCTCAGAAAAACCTAAAACCTAGAAATGAATTCACAGTGAGGAGTCTTCGTCCGTCTTTGATTGATCTTTAAAAAGTAGTTGGAGAAACGAGAATGATGAAAGAACGGTTTAACAACGCTGTTTTTAGAGTTTTCATTTCCGGACGGGTCAACCCGGAAATCCACCGATTCATTCTTTCGATAGCCACCGATTCATTCTTTCGATAGCCCACCACTCATTTGACTATGTAGCCAAATGCCGTGTCCATATGTCCCTTTTAACACCTTGACTATGTAGCCAAATGCCGTGTCCATGTGTCCCTTTTAACATCTCTTTAACTGTGGTTAAGCTTAAGAAATTAAGGCTAAACTTTTGTTTTTGTATTTTTTAAAAAAAAAATCCAAGTTAGATTGCTTAATGGGAATGACTGAATCTTAACCACGTGTCCCTTTTAACACCCATAAACTATGGTTAAGATTCAGTCACTCCTAGGATTAAGCAATCCAACCTTGGTTTTTAAAAAGAATTGAGTACTTGAGGGATAAAAAAAAAAAGGAAAGTGTTGAAAAACTCTCGATAGTATCTACTATCGAGAGTTGGACAGTTGGATTTAATATCCAATGGTTCTATGTCTTCACGTGCTTTAAATGAGGGCCCCACTTAATGCATGAAACCATGATCTTGAATCCAAGGGTCCCAACTCTCGATTGAATTGAGTGTTTGGGGGATTAAAAAGAAAGGCTTCGGATTTTCTCTAGCAGCAGACGCCTGAGGTGGACGATCTGGCATCCACAAGCCATTGAACAATATGTGGTGATAAAAAGGGGAAGAAGTCATTTCATTTTCTCCCCAAGATTTTGACTTCTCCCCACTTGATATCTCTCTCCTTTTTTATCATCACATGTCCAATGAGCCCAATCGCCACCTCGGGCATCCACTAGAGAAAATCGAAAGCCAAAAAAAAAAATTCGCCTTCACAAATTTGGGCCTTTTTCAGAAATTTACTACTCTAGTTTAGTTCCTGTCCACTCTACCGTTCTACTTTCAACTCAGCTTGCCCTACTATTATGCTCCCCATTCACTCACGGTCCACCATCCATTTCGTTTTAAATTGAATTGAGCTCCAATCTTGAATTCTTCACTACGAGTCCATGTTTCAAATTTTTACTTTTCATTCTTTCATTTAACAATCACTCATTTCCCACTATGTTGAATGATCTCGTTCAAATTTTTTAAATAGGGCTGTCAATGGGTTGAGCCGGGCTTGGGCTTGGTCTAATGAAAATTGAAAAATACCTAAAATCAATACACATGACATGTCCCATAGTACGATCGACATCGATAAAATGCAGATCATATGGGTGGCCTACAGTATCGTTTCGTTTTGCCCCATAAAGGCGCTATAGCTTTTCCTTTTAAAGTTAGGATCAAAGTCAATTGCAATTGAACTCGGGGCACCCATAAATCAACAAGTGTCCCTTTAAATCCTCATCAACTGTGATTAAGATTCACTAACCCTTATGATTCAACAATTTAACCATAGTTTTTAGAAAAAAAATATTAATTGGAGGGATTAAAAATTCTTAACCAAAGTTAAAAGGAGGCTCTGTGTGTGCAATTGAAGAGTTCAATTGCAATTGGACAGGATCCGGACTCTTCCTTTTTTCATCAATCTCAAGCAATATTGTTCTCCTACCTAGTCAAATGTCAGCCTGCAAAATCAAATTTATTGAATCAGTTTCATACCATATTTGCAAACATCTACAAATGAACCGCATTTTCTGAGTAACATACATCTGCATTGGGGAACAAGATTGGCAATCCTCTTATTGCGTAGATGTATTTCCAAACGAAAGATGTCACAACACAGTCACGTCTGCAAAAAAAAAAAATTACAAATTTAAAGGGGAGTGATAATCCTGAAGCTTCACTTGAAAATCTTTGTTGTACTCGGGGATTCTAAAGTCAATTTCTCCACAGATATTGAAGGAATAGATTGATTTGCTTAACAAGGCATACAGATGGTCAAATAAATAAATATATATACAGACTAGCAAAATCCCCATGCAATGCTCGGGTAGTAACATAGTCATGAGCAAAAGAAAAGATAAAGATAATAATTATTATTGAATAAATTCTGAATTGCAATTCAACAAAAGGTTTTGGTCATAAGTTTTCCATCCGTTTATGTGTGCATAAATACTTTCAGTCTTCTATGGTCTAATCCTTTAAGATTTCTCCTCTCCAAGCTTTGATTTTACCATGGACAACTCCCAACTCCCATTCCTTTCCTGTGAATAAAGTTCGAATAAGAATTTTTTTAAAAAATATTTAAGATGCATGCATCTCTGTTGTGATAGGCAAAGAGTGAGAGAGAGCAAGATCTACTTATTGAATATGGAGAAAGATGTGGGATTTGGAAAGAATAGAACAGGTAAATGATGGAGACCCTTAATCTCTCTCCCCTCTCTGTGAGAATCAAGAGTGTCTTGACACAATCATTCACATGGAAAAAAAAAACTTATATACATATAACAAACAGAAAAATAAGAATTAGTGTAAGCTTGTAATCTTCTTTCATTAGTGCTAAGTTGGTACAGTTGCTGGTATCAGGACCACAACTGGGCTCAGACCAGTCCACACCTCACTGCTTATCCACTAATCACCCATTATACCTACCCAAAAGGGAAAAAGAAAACCAAAGTTCTTACACTCTTTGCTTCCAAAATTGACTTGGCTTCTTTCCTGATCGATGTATGAAATAGTGTTCAGCAAATACACTACTCTTGTGAAATGATTACCATAAACAGTGTTTGGCAAATACACTATTCACTATTCTTGTGAAATGATTACCATATTGTGACGTATTTGATGGCAACATGGCGTTGTCCTTTTTCTTATAAATATGGCAACATGGTGCTGTCAATCTCATCTCAGTCAAAAAAAGATGGTATACCACAGCTATATATCTAATATGTTCTCCTAATTATCCATAACAGAGCATTATATCAAATTTTATCTCAATGCATTTGTGAGATTATCAGCATATACCATGTAAAACATTCAGTTAACTTCATGCAACCAATTACAACAGGATGAAATAGATAGTAGGGTACTTCCAACCTAAAATTTTCTGCATAACCAGCAAATCATTATAGTATTATTACTAATTTCAGGGAAGTGTTCGACTGCTTGGTGCATGAAGCCATAAACACTTTGTACAGAAACAAAGATTTTAATAGTAAATCAATACATTATTCAACAACCATACATCTACAAAGGGGTTTCAATCTTCGGTAATATTTTTCCTATTTGTATTAGAATGAAAGAACCCTGAAAGAACGAAACTAAGCTATTTTTGTTGATTTTTGACAAAAAAAATGCAAAGTGAATTATGAATAAGCGAATATACAAAACAATATACAATCCACACCTGCATAAAACTTTGCTTTGTCTGTTGTACCTGCAATTAAAAATATCATTAGTTCATAATGCAAACGACATGATATCTTAAGGAAAAGACCAATAGTAGTTGATTGACAAGGTAGAATTGGACAACAAAATTGAACCTTGAAACATATGCCAAACAGGCTGTCACTCAGAAATTTGAACACACTGAACCCTTTCTCCTTCACTCAACCATTCATTGATATCCCAATTTTCCCAACATGTCTCATGGTTAGAATGGCAGTTCCCGCCCCTTGGGAGGTACCAGCCTAGTGTGCTTTGCAAAATAAAAATTTACTATTTCAATCTCAACTACTTAGCTGAGTGATGAGGCTAAAATGAAGGAAGACCCAGACAATATCATGCTCTTACATGCGAGGTTAAGAAATATATTAATAATAAGATTTGAAACAAAATGTGAGCGTTCAACTCAATGCAATACGACCTATTAAAACCAACATAAACACGCCCAAATGTGCCTCTACCAAGCAGTTTTTCCTTCTTCCAACTTGAACCTGGGCTCATTGGAGTCTCTAACCTCCTAGGACTTTGTGAGACAGAGGAAGATGTTGATGCAGAATTTGAGTGGGAAAAATGAGAAGAAATAGAAATTGCTATATGGGGAAGCACGGGAGGAGCAATAGCTCTATAAAAAGAAAAACATGTAGTAGAGAGTTCCTCGTCCATTTTGTAATAGAAAAATAACCATATGTAGAAGATATCTGGATGTGGATCTTAGCAAGATATCATATTGTATGTGAAGCCATTATCTAAGAGCATGCACATATGAAAACAGAGCAAGATTAATGGATGGGTTATCTTTCTCTTATTATCATTAAACTTAAGTAAACTTGGGCCCAACTAAATAAGCATGTAAAGTGTTTACTCACATAAAATATCAACCTTTAGTTAGCCTAAAAGCATCACAAATATAACATTTTTAAAATTTCTCTTTCGTTACTTTTACTTTTTTTTTGTACAATCCAAGTGTCAGTAGTGTTAGTATTTGTCAGTGAATCCCTAGCATTAGTAGGTAGTCATACAACCAACGCACCCCTCGAGATTGGTCCCCTAACCTCCCTCTTAGAGAGGAGATATTTTTACTATCTTATTTATATGAGATGGTCAAATTTTACACATAAAGCAAATCAATAAGAAACGCATGGGTCGCATTTAAACCTGCAACCTTTGGAGATGGTGTTTCAATTAGTTGATTAATAGAGAATACTGAAATGTAGAGAGAGAAAGATAGTAGTATTCTCTTTGGTTGTCTTGTATTGATCATAACTGAATAAAATCTAGAAACTAGTGGTCACTAATGCTATGTTTGGTTGCCGAGAAAATTGATGAAAACATGGAAAAGAAAAGAAAATTTTGGATTTTTAATACAATTTTTAGTTGTGTTTTGTCTAATTTTCTTTTCTTTTCCATGTTTTTACTTATTTTCTCGACAACCAAACATAGGGTAAAGGAATAAGCATTGGTTAACCAAGAAAGCAAATAATCCGTAGCAATGCTAAAATATAAAGGCTAAATGGTACACAAATACTAATAAACATCCCAAAAGCATCAAAATTGCAACCCTCTATGTGCATTCTCTTAAGCATTTATCATGGGTGAATTAAATGCAACAATAAAGGCCAGTAGTTACCTACTAAAATATAGTAGTACATTTACTCTATTTTTTTTATATAGATAATAATCTTCAAATATCTTAGGGGAAGAGTTAGGGCATCATGGTATAGGAAATAGAGAGTTTTGGTTGGGAGGGAATGAATGTGTTGTGGGAGACGAATGAATCGTAGAGAGAAATAGGGCTTTAAGTTGGGGAGATGAATGGGGGGAAGTGGGGAGACCGAGAGGTTTCATTGGGAACTTGGGAGACGAAGAGGGAGGGCAATTCATTGGGGAGATGAATAAGGAGGGGATAAGAGGGAAGGGTTCTAACTTCTAATAACCAAATGCCAAGCCAAGAGACACGGGTCCACAGATTTATTGGAGGGAGGGGAGTAGAAGTGGACCCAACAAATTTAGTTTAGCTTACGTGGCATCTTAACTGAAGTGAAAATGAGAGATAGATTACTTGAGGAGTTGAATAAGGGAGAAATGATTTTTTGAACTAACCCTTCTCAATGAGTGAATAAAGAGAGTGGGGTTCACTTGGGTTAAAGTGGGGTTCATTTCCCATCTTCAAATAAGAAGGCGACACATGGTGAATGAGTCCATATCTCAAAAATTAATGAGATGAAATAATTAAAGAAAAAGAGAAATACTTCTATCCTAATCTAGATACATATGCCTGATGAGATATTATTTACATCCTCATCTAGATGAATTGTATTTGGATGGGAAATAGTTTTATTGGATTATGAGAATGGGGAAGTGAGGTGTATAAGAATAAATGAAGGGTTAAGAAACTTTAATAAGATAGTAATTAGTGAGGAGAGAAAATAATGCTAATTAATTTATATTTCTATACACACATGGAGTGAAGTTATTGGTTGAAAGGTGTGCCACATGGCACCAATTTGAAGAAAATTAGAGAGCAATGGAGTGTGTCACATGGATATCAATTGCTATATAAGAATAGTATAGATATAAGTAGAGTGATGATCATTCTGTTAATGGGCACACTCCACCAGATACAGCACAGCAAATTATGGAGTGTAGAGGGGTGTTTTGATCTTTGAAGAAATGGGGTTTAATGCAACCTCAATCTAGCCTAAATCTGATATCCAGACCGTTCTAAATTGAGTTATTTTTTAGAGAAATGATTCAGAGAACACAAGAAAGAAAAGGGGAAAAAGAAGGAAATGATTCAGAGGGAGAGAAGAAAGAACGATGAAGAAAAGTAGTGACAGAATGTTTTTCTTGATGAATCCTTTACTTTCTCTCTCTGTAAATTCCTTTTGAAAAATCTGGTTGTTTTTGGAAAATCTTCTGGGAACTCGAGGAAAGTCTCTCTCTCAACAAGGAGGGGTCACCTCTATTTATAGGTGATTATCAAAATTGTAACCAACTTGTACAGCTGTCATAACCGTTTTTGTAACTGACTTTTAGAGAGAAAATATTGGATTTCATCAAGATAAAGGCGTTTTGTCACCATACCTCCTTTAAGCTTTTATGACCAAAGCTTTCAGATATTTTCTTCAAAGGTTAAAAGCGGTATTCACAATATCCATCTTTTAACAAATTCTATCTAAGCCCTCCAAATCACAACTCATCGTCCTCCCCCAAAAGCAATTGGTAACTACATCGTGAAAGCGGGTCATACGCTTTCATGGTGTACTGTCCTACTGAGGTAATATATTAGTGTCCAGACAGCAACACTCCTCTAGAATAATTAATAATAACGATGATAATAATCATCTAATAATCATCTCAAGTCCAATAGGGAAATCATAGGTGTTGGACGAGGACACCCTTCCCATAACTCAGGTCCAATAGGGAAATCATAAGTGTTGGACAAGGACACCCTTCCCGTAGCTCAGTTCCAATAGGGAAATCATAGGTGTTGGACGAGGACACCCTTCCCGTAGCTCAGGTCCAATAGGGAAATCATAGGTGTTGGACGAGGACACCCTTCCCGTAGCTCAGGTCCAATAGGGAAATCATAGGTGTTGGACGAGGACACCCTTCCCGTAGCTCAGGTCCAATAAGGAAATCATAGGTGTTGGACGAGGACACCCTTCCCGTCAGGCCTTAAGAGAAACTGAGAAAAAATCCATCCTCAATGCTTTCTCCCTGACTGTCAGCCCAGGAAGTAATCCATGCTCCACTGGAATAGGTAATGAGGGGAAACAGCCACACTCATTCCCACGGGGAGGTACCAATCCATACCGTTCACCCCTGACAAAACAAATCTTCTTTCTGGCAGAAGTCATCAGAAAGGCATACCAGGAGGGTACAAATCCATACCACACCCATCATTAAGAGAAAGGCGTTGAAAGCCAGAGCGAGGCAATGAAGCCATATAGAATATCCGAAGGCGTTGAAGGCTGAATTAGCATCAAAAGCATTTAAAGCCTGAGACAGCGTCCGAAGGCGTTAGAGCTCAAAATAGCATCCAAAGGCGTTAGAGCCTGAAACAATATCCAAAGGCGTTAGAGCTTAAAATGATATCCGAAGGCGTTAGAGCCTGAAGCAATATCCAAAGGCGTTAGGACTTGAATCTGTGTTAATAGCGTTAAAAGCGCAATAGTTTCAACTTTCATCAGTGATATAAGGGTAGATTTGTCATTAATGAGCAAAAAATCCCTTTTTTATGAACTAAAAGCATAAGAGCTTAAAATCATCATTGATCATTAATGGCTAGAATCATCATTATCAGATAAACATGGAATTCTGTTAACCAACTCTCAAAAATGATTTTAATATACATGATATGTTAGAACATCTTTTGACCCACGTGTCATTATTTTATTGAATTATGAACAACGTCCTTAAATTCAAAATTCCACAAATCAAGCTTTTCAATAACCATCATCAACATTTTAGCCCCCTGTCTGTGAAGGCGCTTTTAGGCTTAATCTTACTCTAAAAGCGTCTGAGCAGACAAATCATCATGACAAAAGGAGTTCATTAAATAATATGCTATCATAAATTTGGCGTCTAAAAGAAACGTCTTTTCGGATCCCGCTTAAAACAATTTTGCCATATTTATAGCCAATAAGATCATGTAGCCAGCCTGTCAAAGTCATTATGATCGTACCCCTTTTTTTTGAATTTCGAATCAAAACGTGCCTCTTGAAAACCGCACGTCATAAATGTTTAATCATTATAAAAACAAATAATCAGTTCCTTATTGTTTTACTGTTCATCTTCTTCTTCGTGCAAGCATACTTTGAGTCTTTATCTTTCTTCTGTGCTCGGGTTTTCATTGATCTTATTGTGGTTTTCAAGGATCTCAATCTTTTATTTGGAATTCCAGAACATCTTCTTAGAATTCTGGTGAGTCTTTGCTTTCTTACTTCTTTGTTTACCATTTGTACTTGACTGTTCATACTTATGCTTGCTGTTTTATTTTTATTTTTTTTTTTAATTTGTTTCATCATTGTAGAGGTTTTGATTATCTGTACACTATGTCATTTTGTATACTTTTGTTCTTTTATCGTTGTTATTACATGTACATTATATTTTTTTTTTATGCATGTTATTGTTATTCGTATCATTTTTCATCATCATTTTTTTTTTTTAGAAGAACATACTGTAATTTATTTATTTTTATTTTTGCAACTTTTACGCTTTCAGCTATGGCATCTTCTTCTCAAACAAAAATTTTAAGTAATGAATTTTGGGATTCAGCTATGCATCATTCCTGGGATACCGCTGTTCCCTCTGATGGGTGGGCTTTGCCTTATGAAGACATTAGCGGAACTAGAGGATTTTGTCCTTCTCCTTTTGCCACTACTATGTTTAGAATAGAGAGGAAGGATTTTCCGCTTTCTCAAGTAAATTTTAGTTCTCATAGCGGTTGCACCAAGGAATGGACAGCGTGGTGTGATTACATACTTACTCATCCGGAGTATGGTCCTAAGTTACATGCAGCTGAAATTTTTAGAGCAATAGAGCTTTCGAAGGATTTTGAAGTTAGAAAAGATACAGATAGCTTATCACAGCTGGTTACCAGATGGAACAGCCAAACTCATACTTTTATTACTTCGTGGGGAGAAATTACCCCTACTTTGGAGGATGTAATGGCGCTATGGAGATTGCCAATCTTCGGAAACAGTGATATACAAGACATTGTTTTGAGCAAAGAGGAGGTAAAAGCGTCAAGACTTTTGCATGCTCTGGTTTGGGAATCAAGAGTAAATCCGGTTTGGGGAGCTTCAAAGGAATCCCATGCACGGCGGCCAAATTTCTATGGCTGGGTACGCTATTTCTTTAGAGAGAAAGGCCCTGTGAACAAAGAGACAGGAGTTAGGGAATATAAATATGGAAAAGAATACAAGTCTCCTTTGGAGCTGACGGCGTTTATCTGCATGTGGCTGTCAAGATATATTTTTGAAGGCGCTCCAACAGATAAAGTTTTGGATAGATTATTCCCCCTAGCCTTCCGCCTTGCCGATGGTCAGAGTTTCCCTTTAGGGGTATATTTTTTGGGAACTTTATATAAGAATTTAGATCAAATTCACAAGTGTCAGGCCTGGTCAGCAGGTTCTTTCCACATAGAATCATTTGTTCATACTGCTTTTCTCCAGATGTGGTTATGGGAACGCTTTCCTGGTTATGCGCCTTCAGCTAGGCAATTTTCTCCTTTACAAACTGATGATACCGCTGTTGAAGATCTCCCAAGTCCAAGGGCATGGCGGTGGAGTAGCATTTCCAGAAAGAAGGACGCATTGATTTTTGATTTCATTGACAAGGAAAGGTGTTTTTGCTTCAGGCCTTATATTGAGCCTTTGAAGGGGATTGAAAAGTTTTGTTATCATTCTGAAACCCCCTTGGCTTTTTTGGGTACAAATTCTGAAGAGCGGGCAGAAATTTCATTGAAGACTCTTCACTGCTTCGCTATTTTGTCCAAGTGCCACTTAATAGGCCTCTTCAGTGTGGACGGCGGCAAGACAAACAGTTTTTGTCTCGAGTCTTACAACCCTGATCGGTGTCTGAGGCAGTTTGGGCTTGATCAAGGCGTTCCTGATGGTGTAGCTGAATCTTTCTCTTTAAAGAGAACCATGAAAGCTTTCATCCTAGAGAGTTGGTCTTTAAATTTAAGACCCTCTGTTGCCGGTTTCTACTTGGCTGGAGAACACAGAATGGGCAGATGTACGAAGAACTACCAGCTTTTCTGGAAAGCTTGCGTTGGTACTTTCAAAGCCTTTGTTCAAGGTCCGCCAATGCTCAGTCAAACAGTTAATTTGGCTATGGACAAAGAAAAATGTCTGAAAGAGGCACCTGGTGCAGGCAAGAAAAGGAAAGCGGTAGCTTCTCCTCACAAGAAGCCTAAATCAAAAACTGTTGTTGGAGGTTCTTCAGAGATCCGAGAGGAAAACATTACTCCTCCTCAACCTGCAATTATTACTGCTCCAAAGGCGGCTACTCCAAGAGCGCCTAGAATCAAAAAGATTGCAATAAAAAAGAAGGCACCTCCTTCTAAGAAGCGAAAGAGCCAATCAGTAAGCAAAGCTTTTATATTTAAAGCATTTTTCTTATTCATACGCTTTTCAATTTCTCATTTGTATAATTTTTCGTCACTTATATTTTTATTTTTTTTTTCAATTTGTCACAGGATCCTTCTTCTGATAGTGAAGATAACGAGCCTTTGATTGTGCGCAAGCAGAATCTACAGACTCAACATGAGTTAGGGAGGACTGAGGCTTCTGTCACTCAAGAGAAAAACACAGCACCGCTTTCGGATGTTGGTGCAGGAAGCTCTGGAACTCCAGCTACTCCAATGGGACTCAGCATCCCTGAAGATGATGTTGCCGATATTCCTTTCCCTCCATCGGCGGAAGCAAGAGTACAAATTGAGGATTTAGCCAATGTTTGGCCTAAGAGTGAACCCAGTTCCTCTCCGCTTTCCCAAAAGAAAGATCAATCTTCTAAAGCTTCTGGTGTTCGGAGAACTGCAAATCCTGCCAGAACTATTGACATAGCCAAGGCGTTAACATCTCTGAAGAGAATGAGATCGCAAGCTATCAAGGCAAAGTCACTTCTTCTGCAAAGGACAGCGCAATCTTCGTCACCTCTTATGATTGACGCTATCGATGATTCTGAGGGTGTAGGTTAGTAGCAGTTAAAAAAAATGTTTTATCAATATACATGCTCATATGTTTATTATTACAATCATTATAGTGTTTTAACAGTATGTATTATTTTGAAGGCCCTTCTGAAAGCGTTCAGGCTGAAATACCAGAAAACATTGCCCCTGCAACAGTTGAGGTCCTTTCTGATGATCTTCCCAAAGACAAAAACGCTGTTGAGGCTGAAGTGCACAATATTTTTGATGAAAGGACTTCTGGAGTTGAAGCCTCAGAACAGCTTATGGATGTGGACCCTCCTTCAGCCAGTGAAATAGCGTTTTTCTCTTCAGTGGTGCAGAGTTCTGTACAACAGCGTCTTCCTGAAATTATTTCAGAGGTTTCCTCTTCTTTTGATGACGCTCCTTTTGTTGGCGGAAGCACTCATACACCAATGCCTTCAACTGAAAGTGTCAGCGCTCAAGTGATTGCTTCTACTGAAAGTGTTATTATTGGCTCTTCAGAAGTTTTTGAAACAGAAGCTGCTCCGGAAGGCGTTCATGAAGATATTCAGGCTGCCGGTACTGCCCTGGAAATCAACGTTGCTTCTAATGAAGAAATGGCAATCACAAATTCTGATCTTCATGCAACAGCTTTTTCGCCAGTTACGACATCAGAACTATCTGCTTTTGTTGGCAATTTTATGAGCGAGGACCCTGCTACACCTTCTACTTCAATAGAGCCGCTATCAGTCGATTCCCTTGATGATATCGTGAGGCGATACCCTGTTTCTGAAAGTTCAGTCCCCTTATGGACAGAGATAATTAAACGCTATCAGGACATCACTGCTTCCTGCTCTTTGAAGAATCCTATCATCAGGGCGGGCTGCATAGAGACAGTATGCTCTGTTATCCGAAGGATCAGAGATATCAAGCCTCATCTTGCATTTCTGAGGATAAAGACCCTTCAAGACTGGGGGCAGGAGCTGAAGGAGTTAGAGGATATCAACGTTAATGTAAAATGGTTAACAGATTTTCTGAGTAGTTTATCTGTTACATTTTTCCAAGCCAAAAGCTTTGCCAGGCTGAATAGCTCCTACAAAAATAAAGTGATCAAAGCGGAAGAATTCAAGAAAGCGATATCAAACGATCAAGATAATATTCATATTATTCGTCAAGAGATTGCCCGCCATCAGGCCATGCTGGAAGAAAAAGAAAAAGGAATAAAAGCTGCTCAAGATAGTCTGTCAGTTCTACAAGAAGAAATCAAAGCAGATCATGAGGAATATATTCGTCTAAAGGCTTCTGCTGAAAGACTTGTATATCTAAATGAGAAAGGCTTTACTGCTGACATTTTGTAAAAGCTTTTTCTTTACTCTTTTGTAACTCTTGTCAAATTTTATATGAATACAAAAGGAAAAATTTTGTTACTTTTCTCATTAAGCGTAGTACTTTTTTAACCATTTTACATTGATAGGATCATGTAATACTTCACCAGATAGCGTAGACAAAAGACAATAACCGCTGTCAAAACTTTGCCTTATCAAAAATGGCCCTTCCCAGTTAGGAGTAAACTTTGCTACTTTTGTACCATTCCTGATATGAATAGCTGTTCGAAGGACCAAGTCACCCTCTTTCAGAATTCTATGTCGTACTGCCTTGTCATACGCTTTAGCGACTCTCTTTTGATACGCTTTTGTCTTTATAGCTACAGCTTCACGCTTTTCATCCATAACTTCTAGCTGAGCTAATCTAGCAGCTTGGAGGCATGCCTCCTCTCCATCAAATACTTCAATTCTTGTAGATGGTATCTTAACTTCTAGAGGTACAACGGCTTCTGTCCCATATACTAAAGAGAAAGGGGTAACACCTGTTGCAGTCCTTGCTGAAGTTCTATAAGCCCAGAGCGCTGTTGGAAGTCTTTCACACCACTTTTTATGAGCTCCTTCTATCATTTTTCCAATTATCTTCAGGATAGTCTTGTTAGTAGCCTCTGCTTGCCCATTCCCTTTAGGATAATAGGGGGTTGACTTCTTGTGTTTGATATCATATTTTTCCAATAATTCTCTCACATTAGAATTTATGAAAGGCGTTCCATTATCAGTGATGACCTCCTTTGGTATCCCAAAGCGGCAGACGATATTTTCTTTAATAAACTTAGCCACCATGATACCTGTAGCCTTTCTTAATGGTATAGCTTCTACCCACTTGGTGAAATATTCAGTAGCCACAAGTATCCAAACATATCCTTCAGCAGGAGGATTAACAGGTCCAATTAAATCTAGCCCCCAAGTATGAAAGGGTCAGGGCGTAGAGACATACCGTAGAGATTGTGCAGGTGCATGAATAACATTTCCTCTTATCTGACACTGATGACAGCTTTGAACATATAAGTGTGAATCTGCCTCCATGGTAGGCCAATAATATCCCAACCCCAAAATGTGTTGAAACAGCTTTCTTTTTCCTTGGTGAACACCACAATCTCCACTATGAGCTTCATGCAATGCTATTTCGATCTCCTTTCCAGACAAGCACTTGAGAGCAATACCGTTGTATCCTTTTCTGAATAATTTTCCTTTGTCAAAATAGAATTTGGCAACTTTCTTCTTAAACTTGAAGGATTCCTTTTGATCAGTAGGCATTATTCCATCTGTGAAGTAGTCATTGTACGGTTTCTTCCAATCTTCCCAAGAATTTGTAAAGTGACATTCTTCTTTATCTGGCAATATTTGACAATCAGAACATTCTTTCTGTAACATAGCAGCATCTTTCTCCATTGTTGGCCAGTATATTCCAAAACGCTGTAACCTCCTATACAGACTAACAGAAGGATTATACCCACATATTTTTGTGTGGATTTGCATCATTTGTTTCTTAGCTTCTTTTTCTCCAACACATCTCATCAAAACTCCTTCGGGCCCTTTGAAATACAGATCCCCATTTATCTGTAAGAAATTTTTTAAGACTTTCAGTGTTGTAGTAGGGACTACTGTTGAATCATGAAGGCAGAAGACATCCTTCAAAATTGGTTCTCTCCAATCTGCTTCTTCTGATTCTGTGTCGCATAATTCTTCCATCAGCGGTGTAGCTATTATACGCCTTTTAATTACCACCTGAGAAGATTCTCCTTCAAATATTAACTTTGATGCCAAAGTAGCAAGTGCATCAGCATGGCGGTTTCTTGTACGCTCTTGATATTTGAATTCTATTTTATCAAAATTAGTCATTATTCTTTGAACCGCTGTTCTGTAGGGAGCCAAACCAACATCTTTTACATTGAATGACCCTTCCATTTGACTAATTACCAAATTGGAATCTCCTATTACATTTATTTTTTTGGCCTTTAACTCCTTAGCAATTGACAAACCTATGAGAAGAGCTTCATATTCTGCTATATTGTTAGAGCAAGGAAAATCCAATTTGAAAGAAAAAGACATTACCTCACCCCCATGAGCTTTTAACACAATACCTGCCCCAGCTGAATCTGTTGTTTTAGATCCGTCAAAATACATGAACCATTCCTCTTCTGCTTCAATAGTCATTGCTTCAGGGAATTCTCCTGGTAGTTCTTCTCTTAATATTAAATCATCATTTCCTGGGAAATTTGCCAATAAATCTGCTACTGCTTGTCCTTTGATGGCACGAGGGCAAAGGCATGTAATATCAAACTCTGATAATGAAAGGAGCCACTTAGCTGCTCGTCCTGAAAGAACTGGTTTTGACATGAGATATTTGATTGGATCAGATTTTGTCATCAGAAAAATCTTATGAGATAGTAAATAATGACGGAATTTTTGTAAGGCATAGATCAGAGATAAACAACTTCTTTCAATCCGAGGGTATCTCAATTCTGCATCTCTGAGAATTCTGCTGAGATAGTATATTGGCCGCTCACAACCAGACAAATCTTCTTGGGCTAGAAGAGCTCCAATAGCGGTTTCTGTTGAAGCCAGATACAGGACCAAAGGCTTCTTGGGGATTGGTGCCATCATAGTTGCTGTTGAACTCATCATTTGTTGAAGTTGTTTGAAAGCTCTTTCATGCATTGATTCCCATTTGAATACACAGTTCTTCCGTAGGAGTGGCATAAGAGGTACTGTGACAGCTGCTAATCCTGGTATGAATCTCCTTATATAGGATACCTTCCCTAAGAAACTTTTCAACTCTTTGACTGTGCTTGGGGCTGTCATGGATGCAATTGCTTGAGCCTTTGTAGGATCAACATCTATACCCTGTCTATTCACAACGAACCCCAGGAATTTACCTGCAGAAACTTTGAAAGCGCATTTTAACGGATTCATTTTTAACTGATAATGGCGGCATCGTTGAAAAACTCTTCTTAGATCCTCAACATGACTGCAACGCTTTCGAGACTTGATAACAATATCATCCACATAATCTTCCACTGTATTATAGAACATATCATGGAAAATGGCTGTCATAGCTCTTTGATAAGTAGCCCCGGCATTTCTCAACCCAAATGGCATAACTGTATAATAAAAATTTCCAATTGGTGTCCGAAAGGCGGTTTTTTCTGCATCTTCTGCTGCCATCTTAATCTGATTGTAACCACTGTAACCGTCCATGAATGAAAAAGCATCATGACCTGCTGTTGCATCAACTAATAGGTCCATATTGGGTAGAGGAAAATCATCTTTTGGGCATGCCTTGTTTAAATCCCTAAAATCAACACAGCAACGGATTTGCCCATTCTTCTTTTTGACTGGTACAATATTGGCTAACCAAGTTGGATGTTGAATTGGCTTGATAAAACCTGCTTTCAAAAGCTTTTCAACTTCTATTTTGATTTGATCTTCAATATCTGGTCTGAATTTTCTTGGCATTTGCTTCATTGGTACATATCCTGGCTCAATATTCAATTTATGTGTGACCAATGTAGGATCTAACCCTGGCATTTCTTCATAATTCCATGCAAAAATATCTCGGTACTCTTTGAGCAAATTTACCAATTCTTCTTTTTCTCTTGGGGTCAACTTGGAACTGATAAGTACCGGACGCTTTTCTGATGGATTTTCTGCAATGTTTACTTCTTCAAGACTTTCTTGTACCGCTTTTACACCATCTTGCATCTGTTCTGGTGCTTCCCTAATCTCATTTGTTTCTTCTGCTTGAAATATTTGATCCATCATGGGAATTTGATTTTCTTTTGATGAATCAGTTTCCTTTGATTGTCATAAGATATATACAACCTTTCCATCCGGTTGTACCTCCCTCTTACAGCCCCCCGTTCTTGATTCTTTGATAGTATTCCCCTTTAGAATTTCTGTTTTCACACTTTCGTCTCGGGGTCTTTTTGAGGCCCTTGAAATTTCTGATGGCGTTAAAATAGTGGATGATAGTGGCATAACTCCTTTGGCCTTTTCAAAAGCGATTTCACCTTCTTCAGCCAACTCATCATAAAACAATGCCTCTGAAATATGAGCTTCGGCTTTATCAAATGGTGTGGTCGTTGCTAGTATTCTGATGACTTTCCCTTTGTATACTCCTTTTACACATTGATGAAATGTTGATGGTATTAGCTGGAACTTGTGGATCCAAGGGCGGCCAAGAAGAATATGATAGCTTACATTGGCTTCAATAACATGGACTCTTATTGCTGAATTTATTGGCCCCACTTGAAGATTAATAGTAGCATAGCCAATAGTGTTTTGGCACTGTCCTCCAAATCCCGATATTTCTATTGGCTGCTTCGAAATCTTTAAAGGATCTAATCCCATTGCTACTGCTGTTGATAATGGGATAAGGTTTAAAGAAGACCCAGGTCTATCAATGCTCTTTTTGCTTCAATAGAGTTTATTAAAGCTGTAACATACAAAGGCTTGTTGTGAGCTAATGATGAAGCTTTCATATCATCAGCAGTGAAACTTACATCTTGAATTTCCGGCATTGCTTTTCTTGTAGCAGAATAGGCAAGAAAGCAATGTTCTGAATGAGCTTCTGCGACTGTCGTCAAAGCCGCTGTTGCAGCTATTCTTGCCGCTTTTGAGAAATGCATCTGGTCAAAGAAGTTTTTAAACTTTGAACTCTGTGAAAGAGTTTCTATTGCTGACTGATCATTAGGGATAATTTCCTCTTCAATTTCTTTTTCTGTAACAATTGCTGAATTATGACAGACCATAGCAACTACATCCTTCACTTTATGATTTGGCAAAGGATCCTGATGGACAGATCCTTCAGGAGTAGTTGAGATTTTCAGGTGTCCAGCAGCTATTTTATCATTAAAAATCCGCCTTAGAGAGAAACAATCTTTTGTTGAATGGCGTATGGTTTGGTGATACACACAGTATTTGCTGCTCTGTTTGTCTTCTTCTGTAGGCTTTTGGAATGGTGATGGTAAGTACAAAACGCCGTCAGCAATCCATACTTCCACAATTCGTAATACTTCGGCCATGCTGCAGGGAAAAGGCGGTGGAATGCTTTCTGAGTTGTACTTTGGTTTTTTATCAGATTGATAAGAGGTATTTCTCTGGAATGGCCTCCTTCCAGAATTTTCTGCCGCCATTGCTGATTCTCTCTTATCCCTCCCTCTTACCATATCTATCTTCGTACCTTGGTAGGGTTGCTCTTGATATGACTGTGTTGAGCCTTTGAGAGACATCATAAAGCTTTTCAAAAGAGGGGATAGTAGCTACCTCCAAATAAGCTCTGTATTCTTTTGCTGCTCCATCAACACATATTTGTACAAGTTGCTCCTCAGTTGTTGGTTCATGACAATCTAAAACCAAATATCGAAAGCGGCGAACATATTGTGTCAGATCTTCATTAGGTCTTTGCCGCTCTTTCGACAAGGTATTGAGAGTAACACGGTCTTCTACAGAGAAGAACTTCTTGGAAAAGATAGTGACCATTTCTTCCCAAGAGTGAATAGAGTTTGGAGCCAAAGTTGTGTACCAAGTGAAGGCACGATCAGTCAAAGATTTAGCAAATTCGCGGAGACGAAGCTCTTCATTGTTAGCATATCTGCTTAATGCATCAGTGAAGCGCATCACATGCTCTCGAGCATTTCCAGTTCTTCCATTGTAAAGAGTGAATTGAGGTGTGATATATCCTACTGGATATTCCATTCTCATGATTCTTGCTGAAAAGGGTGGTCTAGCATCGAAAGCATTTGAAAGTCCAGAGCGTTTTGCTTGCTCCTTTTCAAACATTTCAGAGAAATCCTCGGCTGTCATATATGAGAAATGTCTCCCTTCCTGTTCACGATGATTGCAGGGTGGAGAAGAAGGAATAGGATCTTTCCTAGGAGGATTATTGTGCATGTTATCTTCTTCGTCATGTTGAGACGGAGAAGGTGTACGCTCCTGCGACCTCTCTGGATTGCGAACATTATCTTCACGATGGACTTTCTTAAAAAACTCCTGCATTTGTTTTTCTGATGCTGCTATCTGAGCTGCTACCTGAGTTTGGATAGCCTGCATCTGAGCTTGCATCTGTACTTGGGTTGCCTGAAACTGAGCAAGAAAAGGCCCAAGAACAGCAGAAAGATCTGGAACTTCCACTCTGGAAGTATGAGATTCTTCCCTATTTTCTTCTTGAACAACATGTGCTTGAGACGAAGCACCTCTTTTAGTCACCATTTTCTCTCAAAAATTGTTACAAAATCCCCAGCGGAGTCGCCAAAAATGTAGAGGGGTGTTTTGATCTTTGAAGAAATGGGGTTTAATGCAACCTCAATCTAGCCTAAATCTGATATCCAGACCATTCTAAATTGAGTTATTTTTGAGAGAAATGATTCAAAGAACACAAGAAAGAAAAGGGGAAAAAGAAGGAAATGATTCAGAGGGAGAGAAGAAAGAACGATGAAGAAAAGTAGTGACAGAATGTTTTTCTTGATGAATCCTTTACTTTCTCTCTCTGTAAATTCCTTTTGAAAAATCTGGTTGTTTTTGGAAAATCTTCTGGGAACTCGAGGAAAGTCTCTCTCTCAACAAGGAGGGGTCACCTCTATTTATAGGTGATTATCAAAATTGTAACCAACTTGTACAGCTGTCATAACCGTTTTTGTAACTGACTTTTAGAGAGAAAATATTGGATTTCATCAAGATAAAGGCGTTTTGTCACCATACCTCCTTTAAGCTTTTATGACCAAAGCTTTCAGATATTTTCTTCAAAGGTTAAAAGCGGTATTCACAATATCCATCTTTTAACAAATTCTATCTAAGCCCTCCAAATCACAACTCATCGTCCTCCCCCAAAAGCAATTGGTAACTACATCGTGAAAGCGGGTCATACGCTTTCATGGTGTACTGTCCTACTGAGGTAATATATTAGTGTCCAGACAGCAACACTCCTCTAGAATAATTAATAATAACGATGATAATAATCATCTAATAATCATCTCAAGTCCAATAGGGAAATCATAGGTGTTGGACGAGGACACCCTTCCCATAACTCAGGTCCAATAGGGAAATCATAAGTGTTGGACAAGGACACCCTTCCCGTAGCTCAGTTCCAATAGGGAAATCATAGGTGTTGGACGAGGACACCCTTCCCGTAGCTCAGGTCCAATAGGGAAATCATAGGTGTTGGACGAGGACACCCTTCCCGTAGCTCAGGTCCAATAAGGAAATCATAGGTGTTGGACGAGGACACCCTTCCCGTCAGGCCTTAAGAGAAACTGAGAAAAAATCCATCCTCAATGCTTTCTCCCTGACTGTCAGCCCAGGAAGTAATCCATGCTCCACTGGAATAGGTAATGAGGGGAAACAGCCACACTCATTCCCACGGGGAGGTACCAATCCATACCGTTCACCCCTGACAAAACAAATCTTCTTTCTGGCAGAAGTCATCAGAAAGGCATACCAGGAGGGTACAAATCCATACCACACCCATCATTAAGAGAAAGGCGTTGAAAGCCAGAGCGAGGCAATGAAGCCATATAGAATATCCGAAGGCGTTGAAGGCTGAATTAGCATCAAAAGCATTTAAAGCCTGAGACAGCGTCCGAAGGCGTTAGAGCTCAAAATAGCATCCAAAGGCGTTAGAGCCTGAAACAATATCCAAAGGCGTTAGAGCTTAAAATGATATCCGAAGGCGTTAGAGCCTGAAGCAATATCCAAAGGCGTTAGGACTTGAATCTGTGTTAATAGCGTTAAAAGCGCAATAGTTTCAACTTTCATCAGTGATATAAGGGTAGATTTGTCATTAATGAGCAAAAAATCCCTTTTTTATGAACTAAAAGCATAAGAGCTTAAAATCATCATTGATCATTAATGGCTAGAATCATCATTATCAGATAAACATGGAATTCTGTTAACCAACTCTCAAAAATGATTTTAATATACATGATATGTTAGAACATCTTTTGACCCACGTGTCATTATTTTATTGAATTATGAACAACGTCCTTAAATTCAAAATTCCACAAATCAAGCTTTTCAATAACCATCATCAACATGGAGATATTGGGAATCATTCATCTGTGTACCTAATCTGCAAATTAGATTATTTTGATAATAGTCTGAAAATCCATTGTACAGGGAAGAGATGAACAGACATTTTTCTGATAGACAGCACTCCTAATGGGAACATGTAAGCAAACTAAAATGTTCATAGCAAAACCTTTGATTCTAATTAACCTGCATATTCACAACAAACCATCTTTGCATCTGTCATTTTCCCACTAATTATTTGCAGTGGGGGCAATTACAGACTATCAGTAAGCAAAATGGAAGGAAGCCAGAATACATTGAGTAAACTAGATTAAATGGATATGATGAGCACGGCCTAAACCTATGAATGCATGGGCATTATTGAAGCTGCCCTCATTCCCCAGCAAAATGCATAATGACTTGGACTAGGCATGTATAACATAATTGGTGTCGTGCAGAACATAGTTTGCAGAGGCTGCCAAATCGATGGCCCTTTTGCGTTAGCACTCGCAATTTAGCCAAGCACCTGGAGAAGATAAGGTGAATGTGAAGACCAATATTGCAGGCTTAGCGTCAATCGTGCGATGCAGTTCGGACTTTGGGTGTGCCATTAACTTTATAAACATGCGGGTCAAACGCATTACTTTTGTCAAGCCACCATTATAGAGAAGGTACAGCATATATTTCAGACTACGGAAGAAGACTTTGATTCTCCTATTAAAGTGTCTTGGTTGCATCCCAATGCTTGTGGAATCTTCTTCATCAGTGCCTTACCCTTACCAAATCTATTTGGAGTCTCCAGCCCAGTGTTTGTTCCATAAAGAAGGTAATTCTCTAGATGATAAAGATGCATTGCCTTAAAGAAGTAATTACATCAAGTTTCATTATCAGATTCCAATTAATAAGGCCCTAGAAGCAGGCTCTTGACTTCTAATTTAAGGCATGCACAGTTCACTAATGAAGAGAATCACGAAACCGAGCATATTCAACCACTCTACATCAATACCATACTCATTGACAAGATGGGAATTGACGAACCATTAGTTACAAGCGAATAGGGATTATTGAGCTAAATTATTCTAGTGCACACACTATTATAGTATTTTTGAGAAGTGGGAAGATGTAGGCCTTAAAGAGCTCTATTCTCAAGATTTTAAGTTTCAGCCATGTGTATCTGAAACTTCATTGGAATAAAATAATACAGAAAACCCAACATACAAGTTCATAATTCTAGAAACAAAAGATCAATGATTCCCTAATATGGTAATGTTTTCCAACATTCGAGTAATCATACAAATCAGACATGGTCTTATCAATAATTTACTCATACACTACTCACTTACGAAGTCATAGATAACTAAAGAGAACAGTTTGTCACTTTAAAGCATAGTTGCAGGTAAACTATTTATAGGGTCGGACAAGATCCATCATTTTCTGTTTAGTGGTCAAAGCGGGCTATGTATCCAGGAAGTGATGGGATGGGCCCGAGTCTAAAGCCTATAACATAGATCCTAAGCAAGTACCATTGGATTGAAACTTAAGGCATCTATTTCTCCACAAATATATCATGTAAGATAAAATTTAAGGTATGGTTGGTCATCTTAATATAATGGAAATGAAGCTCATTTCCTAAAAAACAATTTGAGTCTTGCTTCCCGCTTCTCGCAAACGCTTCGCTTTTCATTTTTGCTTCTCACTTTGGTAATTATGCTTTAAAGGGCAAAGTCTGGAGAAAAATCTGACAATATGAAATTTTTTGGTACTAAACAAAATTGATCATTGTGTACTAGTCAACAAATTTAAAACAGGGAGTGAAAAAAGTGCATACTGAATACTTGAGAAAAAGTCACCTGACTCCAACCTCAAAATACAATAAAAGATACACTCCACTGAAGCCTAAGCTGCCACAGCAGTGGCCGAGGCAGTCTCTTCCGGCTTCATAGAACAAAAGAGATCCAGAACATCGGCATGGTTACGGATATAGCCTGGACATTTAGAAAGACAATCGTGTGCCTCATTATGCCTACCGGCCTTGAAAAATGCTTCAAACATACGGAGAAACACGGATGTAGATGGGAACCTCTTCACAGTCAATGCTTTCAGAAAATTCAAAGCATCATCCCCAGTCCCAGATTTGGAAATAAAGTCAATAAACGGCTCCAAGAAAGGTGGGAACCCGTTATTTTTCATCAACCCCAGAAGGCTCAGAGCTTCTTTAAGACTCCCTCGAGCCAATAGCTTCTTTATCAATACTTTGTACGTAGTATGCCAAGGCCGTAATTGTTTTTCATTGACAAACTCAGAAACGAACCTGCATGCATCTTCTGCTCTGTTCGTATGGCAAAATGCATTCACCAACAATTCAAAAGCATAACCAGCATCAGAGACTCCTTTGTTTTCTACCATCTTTCGGAAACAAGAAGAAGCTTTATCCAAATCACCTGCTACACACTGCCCTTGAATTAAAGATGCCCACATTTGAGAATTTGAATTGCGTCCAGAAGCATCCATCTCATCCAAAAACTTGTTCGCTTCATCCAAGCTTCCAGCACTACTCAGCCGGTAGACGACTTCACTTTGCACGCCATTACTAGCCTCAAACCCACCTTCCTCCATGGCCTTCAAGATCTTATTGCACTCCCCCAATTTACCAACACTAGTCAAAGATTTGAGAACTGCATCAAGTATAGACTTCGTCAAAACATTTCCACCCTCTCTGAAAATCCTCACAACTCTAGAGAGCAGATCCATATCTAGATCTTTACAAACTACTATTTTCTGTAGAAGAAACGTACAGTCGAGAACTGGAGGCTTATTCGCACCACTCATCGCAAACTCGTACAAATCCACAGCTTCCTTAATCATTTTCCTCTTATAAAACCTCCCCATAACTTTAATATATGTTCCCATCTCCATATCATATCCGGCGTCCTTCATTTCATCAAGGACACCCCAAAACTCCTCAATGCAGTCTTCTCGGCCCAAAACCTTTACCATAACATTATATGTTTGCTTGCAGTGTTTGAAGGACCCGTTCTCCTCAACCCATCGGAAGAACATCAAAGCTTTCATTGGATGCATACTCAGATGTTCTAGTATCAATGTAACTATATTGTTTGACAGACTACCATTAAAATCTGCTAATCTCTTTTCAACATCTTCACCCCACTCGCCTTGTCTAACTATCTTGCAAACCCTAGAACACACCCCCTCCACGGAATTCTCTGCAGATTTCGATGTGAACATCTCCTTCAACTTGTCTAGATCACTCACCATTTCGTCTTTCTCAAATCTCTCCGAGACCGTAATATATGTCCTCTTAGAGATCCCATACCCTTTCTTCTTCATAATCTCAACTAAATCCCAAAACTCCTTCACATGGTCTTTCCTACCCAAAATCCGCAACATCGAATTATAAGACTTCGAACTCAATCTCTCGTTTTCGATCTCCGAAACCCAATTAAAAAACCTACTAGCAATCCTCGGGCTCTCCTCTAGATTCTGCAACACCGTTAACACCATTTCGTGGCTTAGCAAGAGATTAATGGACTCTAATTCGTTCTTGATCTCTTCAGAACTGCTCGACTTGGAGAAAATTTCAGTCAACACGACGTGATCGATGTCCTTGTGTTCTAAAGCGGCTTCAGACGAAAAACCACGATTCCTAGGGTTTCTCATTTCCGATTCAAACGATAACAAAAACTCGTTTTGATGAGCATTTCGACTGATGAATGAAGATAAATAACGAGATTTTTCAGGATCGAGCTTCCTTACCTGGTAATGCAGTCTCGAACTGTGGATTGTAGATCGAGTAAAACTGCGTAGAAGAAGCAATCTCCATGGATTTCTCATCTTTCAGCTAATTATTCGATGACGAATCTTGGGAGACGCTAGGGGTTTTTCAGTTCCTGCGAATCAGAAAAAGGGTTCGTAAAGATATAGTTAGGACTTAAGAGGGACCTAGGGTT
This sequence comes from Tetracentron sinense, assembly GCA_015143295.1. Taxonomy (NCBI): domain Eukaryota; kingdom Viridiplantae; phylum Streptophyta; class Magnoliopsida; order Trochodendrales; family Trochodendraceae; genus Tetracentron; species Tetracentron sinense. The sequence goes on along the minus strand of CM026560.1, from coordinate 19,053,766 downwards.
TTACAAGGGTGGCAAATCCTCTCCAGTTATAACCGGATGTGGCACATCCGGTTATAACCCCTAGAGGTCGCCACGTGTCTCCTTTGACACCTTTTAACCGTGGGTAAGGTTCACCCACCCCTAGGGTTCACCCACCTATTTTTGGTTTTTTTTTTTTTAATATTAATTCTATTTTTAAAATTAAAAATATGTTTTTAAAGTTTTTTTAATATTAAAAACAATTTTTTAATTTTAAAAATAGAATTAATATTTTAAAAAAAAAAAAAAAAATAGGTGGGTGAACCCTAGGGGTGGGTGAACCTTACCCACGGTTAAGGGGTGTCAAAGGAGACACGTGGCGACCTCTAGGGGATATAACCGGATGTGCCACATCCGGTTATAACTGGAGAGGATTTGCACCCTTTACAAGGGGCTTAAGCAGTAAGTACCACTGAAACCCTAACGCATAGGATATTTTTGGAGGGGGAAGAGGTTAAAGCAATGCTAAGCCAAAACTCACAATCCCAGCTCACCCATTTCAGATGTCTACTTCTTTTTCAAGCAGATATTTTAGAGCTAAAAACCTCTATTTTAAAAAGTAGCTCATAACTACTTTTTTCTTTAGAGGTAAAACCCCTACTTAAAAAAAATGTAGACATTCAATTAATATTCAACTTAACAATCTAAAGTTCAACTTAGCACAATTTTCAAATAAGCTCTACCTATTTAGATTATTGTTACTGTGGGGGGAATTTCTTGGATCGTCCACGCGTCAATAGCTCAGGTTGACTGATAGAATGATGCAAGTATGATCATAGTTCGCCTTTGTTGATGCAAGTGAGGGCTCCTTCTGTCAAAGTCCTTCAACGATCAAGTTAGTATACGTTGAAGATGAAATGCAAAAAACAAACTTTGAGAAAGAGAATGTCTTAAGGTATTTGCTTTTCACGTATGATCTTCTCAGTGATGAAGGATTCGAATGGTGGAGATCCAGTAGCCCCTCCAGTCCTCGTCCTCCCTCCTCTTACCTTATGGGAGGTCTAAGATATTTATAGGCTTAAGTTTGGATGACTCATGATGCCCATCTATGCTCATGCATGATTTTACTACTTGCTTTGTGATCATTACCAAATATGTTAGACGAATCTTCCTTCATACGTGCTGCACATGTAAGGCTACTTTCTTTGATACGTGCCACACGTGTAAACCTACTTTCTTCAGGTCAGTTTTGGACTGTTTGTGGGCTGAGATGATCAACATTAATTCCTAATTGTCAGAGTACAGAGATCGCCTCTGATTACTTTGTCCTGAAATTCGGTTCCATCCTCCACATTAGTCTCGTCCTTCATGTTGATATCATCCTCTATGTTAGTTTTGCCCTACAACCACGAATACTGATATCATGCCTTGACTACGAGCTACGACGTCGTCCTGATAACGACAAATTCGGACACCGTTCTGATGATGACGAATTCTGACATCGTCTTGATGACGACGAATTCTGACAGCATCTTACGGAGCATGAGCTTACATCGTAGATGGAGTATGAAACTTCAGTCGTCTTCCAAGATGACGAATATTCTACTCGCTCTTGCAACACTTGCTCGTTTTACGAATTTTATCTATTACAATTGCCCATTTACGATGCTTTGAACGTCTGTTCGGAGTATCGTAAAAATAATTGAAGATCGATATTAGAGAATACCTACTGACCCGAAGAAGGCAAAATGTTGCATGAACTTATGAGCACATTTATCGCCATAACAGCTGTATGCAACCGTTCCACATGCATGACGAACAATCGTGTCTCATTTAATGTCGGCATGTCGTCATCATTACTTTTTGTGGGACTCGAGGTACGCAAAAACTTGTGACGCCCGGTTTGCCTAGCGTAGAGGAAGACAGTCATACCCCTAAGCTTTCATTCATGTATGACAAAGATGAAGGTCAGTCACGTCCTGCTGAAATTTTTTTCTGACATGCCGACTTAAATTCTACGAATGGCCATTGTGCCCTTGCGCATATACTTGTGTACGGTGGAGATGGAGGATATTCCCCGTCCTAGAATTTGTTAATTCTTATATAAATAAGATGAGATAGACTTCATCTTCTTTCATTTCGATATTCATACTGATACCTTGCCGACTCAAAACCTTTATGTGATTAAGCATCAGTGCGCTCTTGTCCTTTTCATTTTCCAGACTCTTCTTAAGATTTGATAAGTTCTTGCTTTGGTAATCTTTCTTGGTTTCTGCTTCATAAGTAGGCTTACGTCTACTGTTCATGCCGTCCTTGAAGATATGGAGAAGGAGATGGCAGAGGATTGTGATGAGCAACTGAAGACTTTTTGAATTTCAAAGCATCGGTTGAGGAATCCTAAGAGAAAGCCATCTGGGATCGTTGTACTTTCAATGTCATCATCATCTCAGAGAAGGATGAACTTCAAACCGTGGATAATCCCTCTCACTGTTGAAAGTGCACCACGACAGGTTGAGCCTTCTGCTGAGCCTAGTGCACCTCCTGTCGAGTTTGTGTCTGGACTTGAAGAGCTTCTTGTGGCACATCCTTTCATTGGCTGGTGAAGCAGACTTGATTGTCGCCTTAAATTTCTAATCCTTTCTTTTTTATGTAATGGTCGTATTCAGCTCACATGGGCATATATTTTTCTTTCTCTTGTAATCGCCTCGTCCGTCCTTTCAATGTTCTATGAAACTAACGTCTCTTTATATTTTACTTCTTTACATTGAATTTTGCATATTGCCTTTACATTGAATTTTGCACATTGCCCTTACATTGTCTTTACATTTGACATTTCTTTTTACAATTGCGACGAGCACGAGAGCGGAAACATGATCACGAGACAACCATAACCTCAAGCATGGAGACATAAGCACGGAGACATAGTAAGGTAATACATCGTAAATGCAATTAGTCAAATGAAATTTTGTAGGCTGAACCTTGGATTCTTTATTAAGGGAATACCTGGTTCAGATGACAATTCATTTGATCGTGCCCTGTGGTGAGTACCACATTCATATGAAGAGTTATGACATTCAATTTAGACATGTTTTTTTTTTTAGACAATTCATTGAGCTTTCATCAGACATTGCATTGGATATTCATTTGACAATTCATTGATCGTTCATCGGGGTTTGACAATCATTGAGCATTCGTCAGACATGCTTTTGTTAATTCATTTGTTATACGATTTCGACATTTCCTTTGACATTTCATTTGATAATTCATTTACAGGACAGAGAAGCATCTCCGTCTTATGTAGAGGACGGAGAAGCATCTCCGTACAGGGATGCATGCTACGACTAATGCTTAATGTAAAGGGAAATTTATGGAATTAGTGGTACCTATGGAGGGCAGCATGATTCAGGTCCTCTACATTCGCCTGTGGGCATTTGTCCTCTATACTTTTGTTATACGGCATGCTCGACAAAGGAGGTGGCATTCTGCATGAGTTCATTCATGGTTTAGCGGGTTTGTCCTCATCATCATAAGTTCGTCCTTCGCAAGGTGGGTGGTCGTCCGTCCTGTTATAGACGCTTCGTCGAGCAAGTCAGTATAAGGCATAAGCATATGAGCATTAGATTCTAGAGATACTTATCGTGCAGTTGTTGATTGTTCAGTAGAGCATAGTCGGATGTCAGAGGTCTATACAGGTCGAGAGCATCGTGCATGACCATCAGGGGACGTAGCTTGAGGACCTGAGGAATCGTGCTCTAGGGATGAGCTCAAGAATCGTGCTCTGGGAGGATGAGCTCAGAAATCGTGCTCTGGGGACATAACTTTGAGGACGTAGCTCTGAGGACGGTCTTTGGGGACGTAGCTCGGAGGACGGGTACAAACTTAGGTACGAGTGTACTCAGCAGGTTATCAATTAATTAATCGTGCATGTGGTAGTGTGACATTGACATATCACCAAGTAGATAATCATGAAGCATCAAGTCTTGACAGAGTGTAGGGGTACATAGTCCTTCGGGGTCGAGGTGTGAACGACCAAAACCCACCAATCCTCCTTCTTTTAGCTTTCCTTACTTTCTCGCTTGCCTTATGCATCATCCCTTTCTCTCTGATGATTTTGGCTCATTCATAAGCTTTTGGAGTTATCATGACTTATACGGTCATGATGATGTTTCTTTTACTCTACCCGTCTGTCTTTACTTAGAAAAGCTCGATACGGTGAATTGCCATTTCTGGAAGGCTAGTTGCTCTCCTCTGATCTCCATTAGTTTGTCCAAGGTGGGGACCTTCAGCATTTAATAATCAGTCAAGGGGACAGATCGATCTCATCTTATGCGTCCATCTTTGATCAAGAATGGAGTTGAAAAGGGACGAAGCATCAAGGACGAAGAATCGAATTTGCAGGACGATAGGTCCGGCCTGGACAGGTAGGATGACTTCTCCGAAAGGGATGCTCCGAGCTACCAATTAAACCCAATCCACGGAGTTCACCCTGAGGCTAGCAAAGGGTGGTCTAATTGTATTTGGGCGAAGGCAGGGAGATACGGAATATCTACTAAGCTCCTCGAATCGATGAGCACGGTTGCCAGTGAGAGCTTGCTTGATGTCCCTTGCCACGGGCTACATTCAAACTACTTTAATCATAGGAGACAGCTTCATAGCCTTTCCATGACAATCCGAGTACTTTAATCAATTGGTCAGATGACTATGACACTTATGATAGTACTTTTGAGCTTGGGACCCTTCGGTGATGCCAATGACAGTTTGGGAGGGCCGCTCAATGTACGATTCCTTCACCATGGATTGCATTATGGTTGACGAGCAATTAACAATGACTTGGTTAGCCTAGCTTTGATAAGTACACCTCATCGTCGTCTGATTGCCTCATTCAAATGATACCTGTTCGGTCATCCTTACTACTGATGCTAACTATGACTTTTGTCCAATTCATACGGGCGCCGATCTGGCTGATCTGATTGACTCGCATGGATTATCTTCTTACGTCGTGCATACCTTGGAGAACCCTTCTCATCCGAAGAGTCTTATCTTGGTCTCTGCTTTGGACAGCTTGCTTCTATCGGGGTTGCCGTGTATTGGCGGGGATGTTTGCTGTGCCCCCGGACCTCTGGGAGGGGACGAGAAACGAAGTCGATGTCGCACATCCAGACTTGGTGAGGTCTTTCTTCGAGCATCATGACATAGAGAGTTCGGTCGCCTGGCTTTGCCCTGCAGATCATCTCGGTTTTATGGATGCAACGTTGGGTCCTGAGGAGAATATACATTGGCTCTTGGATCCATGGGGAGATCGAATTGAGACACGAAGAGGTCATACTCATAAGCATCCATCTGTCGGTTTCTTACTAATTAAGCCAACATCGATTGTAGTTGCAGCTGCAATAGCGCAAGGACATGGTTGGCCTGAAACATATCTTCCTTAGGAGGAGATGGCCGAGATGTAAGTTGTAATGCATCCCTCCCATCAAGAACTTGCCTTGACGTCAGACCACTTTCTAAGGCAGTAGGTCTAGTCATTTCCCCGAAACTCTATCTACCATGAGCAAATAACGTATATGAGTGGTGGTGGAATCGTTTATGATTTTCCCACAGACGACGTCAATTTTTGTGGGGGAATTTCTTGGATCGTCCACCCGTCAATAACTCAGGTTGATTGGTAGAAGGATGTAAGTATGATCATAGCTCGCCTTTGTTGATGCGGGTGGGGGCCCTTCCTGTCAAAGTCCTCCGACGATCAAGTCAGTATACGCTGAAAATGAAATGCAAATAACAAGCTTTGAGAAAGAGAATGTCTTAAGGTATTTGCTTTTCACGTATAATTTTCTTAGTGATGAAGGATTCGAATGGTGGAGATCCAGTAGCCCCTCCAGTCCTCCTACTCCCTCCTCTTACCTTATGGGAGGTCTGGGGTATTTATAGGCTTGAGTTTGGATGCCTCATGATGCCCATCTATGCTCATGCATGATCTTACTACTTGCTTTGGGATCATTATCAAATATGTCAGGTGAATCTTCCTTCATACGTGCCGCACGTGTAAGCCTACTTTCTTTGATACGTGCCACACTTGTAAGCCTATTTTCTTCAGGTCGGTTTTGTACTGTTTGTGGGCTGAGATGACCATCATTAACTCCTAATTGTCAGAGTACAGAGATTGCCTCCTAATTATTTTATCCTGAAAGTCGGTTCCGTCCTCCATGTTAGTCTTGTTCTTTATGTTGATATCGTCCTCTATGTTGGTTCTGCCCTTCAACCACAAATACTGATTTCATGCCTTGACTACGAGCTATGACATCGTCCTGATGACAATGAATTTGAACACTGTCTTGATGACAACGAATTCGGACACCGTCCTGATGACGATGAATTCTGACATCGTCTTGATGACGACGAATTCTGACATCGTCCTACGGAGCACGAGCTTACGTCGTAGATAGAGTATGGAAACTTCAGTCATCTTCCACAAGGACGAATATTCTACTCGCCCTTGCAACACTTGTTCATTTTACAAATTTTATCCATTACAGTTACCAAACGCCACCTAAGCTTAGATGCTTGAACTATAAGGGTGTGGGCAGTGAAATCTCACTGTCCATTGCCCAGGTGTGTGTACAATGGCACACACCTGATCTCAGTCTCTCGGAGAGACGGTGAGGTTCACGCGTGCCTATGGCACGTGCGGTACCTTTAACCTGTCAGCATTAAATGCTGATGGCTGGCACTATGCTGCCCAGCTAAGCAATAGCAGAGTTGATCCATGAGGATAAACTTCATGGATCCACCCTGAATAATAACGCCCAAAAAAATGGGCTGATACATGCTTCATCTGAGAGGACCAAATCCTCACCGATCCAATATGAGGTGTTGGCCTCCGAGAAGCTGACACGTGTCATATCTGTGACACATGTTCATCCGTGAGGACAAAACCCCACGGATCCAACTTTGAGTGTTGACTTCATTAGGCTGACATATGTCGTAGCCGTGAGGATAAAAACCTCACGGATCCAACACAGATCATATTTACTGTCAGTTTCCAAGAGACTGACATGTGTCCAACCGTGAGGAGAAAACCTCCACAGATCATATTTAATGCCAGCCTCTGAGATGCTGACACGTGTTCAGTCCTTGAGGATAAATCCTCACGAATCATGTCTCATGTCCGGGATCTAACCCAGACCACAAGCACCACCTCGTGGTCTGTGGTTGAGACCTGTGGTCTCACCTTGTGATCCGTGGTTGATACCAATGGTCTCACCTTGTGATCTGTGGTTGAGACTTGTGGTCTTACTTTGTGATCCGTGGTTGAGACCAATGGTCTCATCTTGTGATCCGTGGTTGAGACCTGTGGTCTCACCTTGTGATCCGTGGTTGAGACCAATGGTCTCATCTTGTGATCCGTGGTTGAGACTTGTGGTCTCACCTTGTGATCCGTGGTTGAGACCTGTGGTTTCACCTTGTGATCCGTGGTTGAGACCTGTGGTCTCACCTCTTGATCCGTGGACTGGCCTAGGTCAGTCTGTTCCAGCTGACAGTCAGTATTTGACTGTCATGGGGCAGAGAATCCTTAATAAAAAAGATTCTCTGTCAGGCTGTGGGGAATCCCAAGATAAAGATTCCCTCTTTTAAAATCTCATGGGATGCCACGTGGCACCCCATGATTATTTTAAGTTAGGACTATGTCCTTTATCGTAGGAAATGATGAGATTACCATCCTCCTTTTCGAAAGGTACTAGGATTCCCCCCAAAAAAGACGAAACCTGGTACAAGAGTCCTCAAAAGAAGAGGATTCTCAGTAGCTTAAGGACTCTCCCAGATAAGGGAAAGCCGTAAGCTGACATCCTCTAAGAGGAAAGCCCCTTTTGACTTTCCTAAAAGAAGGGAGTCAAAGAGGGAGTCCCAAGAAAAAGGAATCTCTCAAAACCCATAAAAGGATTCTTCACAAGAACAACAGAGGATATACGGAAAATACCCAGAAGAAAGAGAAAAACTCTCTCATCCCCTTCAAACAGCAAACAAGCAAGTGAAGAAGATGATCTCCCCTACTATGGAGAATATGAGGTGAGCCTCCAATATTGGCCACCATTTTTTTTCTTTCTTTATTCGAAAAGACCTCAATGAGGCACTTGTAACGCCTACATAGGAATTGGGCAACCCCATTGAATAAATATATATACTTTATTCAAATTCTTGTTCTTCTTTTAATTCTTCATCTTAATCAGAGGTTCTTTCCCGATATAAGGAAGGTAATTTAACAGTCTAAGTTTACTCAGATTGGAAGGATAGTCCCCCACAACAAACAAAAAACTCTATACAACAATGGAGGAAATTTGAAAGCAAGGAATGAATTTTTTCGCTCACAAATTAAATGGCAAACCCGGTGGGACTTTCTTCTCCCCTCATCTTTGAAGAAGAATTAAAAAAAAAAAATGGAGAGTGAGTAATCCTTTCCCTAGCTTCTCCTCGATTGGTGTGCAGGATAATCGAGACCGTCTACGTCCGTCCCGCATACGTGCTCACCATCAAGAGGAGGGTCTATGTCCCTCTGATGCCGATTCCAGCGACTCAGCCCCTAACTTGGGTTGAGGTGACAGCAGCCCCAATCATGGGGCCTTGGTCTACTGGTCGAACCCTCAATGAGGGTCTAGCTGCTCCTCCACGGAGGAGTCAACCCTGTCAGGCCCACAGACAGGGTGCATGTCCAAGCATGCCCCACGGAGCAGATGTGTCCCCAGGGATACACCACGGAACAAGTGCATTCCCTGGGATGCACCCCAGAGCAGTAGCATCCCCAAGGATGCTCCGTGGGATGTCCCACGGAGAGGCTGTACCAAAGAGGATGCGCCACGAAGTGGACACATCCCCCAGAATGCGCCACGGATTGGGTGCATCCGACTGGATGCCCCACGGACAGGGTGTTCCTCAATCAGAGTTCACCACGGAGGGTATACCCAACTGGGTGCACACACTGCAGGATGGTTCAACCATTCTGCAACAGGTCAGCCCAAAAGGTAGACCTATGTCAAACACTGGGCCAAGCTTAACAAGCCGTCCCAAATCCCAACAGTCCACAGTGGAAATGCCTCAATTGTTGGGATCGACCCTAGGACTAGTTGGATATAAGGCCCCTCAGTCCAAGCTGATTGACGGAGCTCCCCCTTTTAAAAATTTTTCGGGAGGGGGAGATGCTGCCCAATTTTCACCAGGGCGAAGGAACAAAGCCAAGTGCCTCAAGAACTTAATGAACAATCCGTAAAAAAACTTTAAAAATAACAAAGTAATTGAGGAAGGTGCCTTAGGGCATTCATCCATGAATAAGAAACGTCTACGGACAGACTACACAGACCAAGGTCCAGGATATCCCACAGAGGGAAGCAGAAGATCGTCCACGGACAGGAATACAAGATTGTCCATGGACAGAAATGCCAAACTGTCCACGGACAGAATCTCAGGAATGCCCACGGACAGAAGTTCAAAACTGTCCACGAACGGAAAGTCAAAACCGTCCACGGACAGAAGAATAGTTCTGTCCACAGACAGAATTCCAACTCTATCCACGGACAGAAATTCGAGATCGTCCACGGACGGAAAGCCAACTCCGTCCACGGACAGAATTTCAGCATTGTCCATGGATAGAAATCCAAGACTATCCATGGACAGGCCCAAACCTGGTCCACGGACTGAAGACCAAGCCACACGGAGCAAAGGCCCAAGCCAGTCCGAGGGTTGGAAACATGCCCCCTTCACAGGTGCAGGTCCAAGACAATCCGTGGACATGGTCCACGGACAGATGTCCCTTACAAGAAAGGGAGATCCACGGATAAACACTCTACCATCCGTGGATAGTTCTCTTTCTAAGAGAGAAAGGAGTTGGCACTATACAACCAACAAGAGAAGAGTATTCTCAGAGTCAAATTCATCATCCGATGATGATGCAAGGGGCATTAATAGCTGTGATTAATATCGTCCAGCTGTTAATGCAAGAAGCATTTCTAGTTCAGAACAGGCAGATAAAGACTTGTTGTATAGACTGGGCCCGAACGCCTTCTGAAGCGTTAATCTTGCAACCTTCACATCAATGATAGCATCAGTCCGTCATCAACATCAGCGGCCTCCATCCAGGGATGTAAGCCCATTCTGGGGCAGAGCAAGTGCTGAGCCAGAAAGAAGAGCAGCAACACCATATGACCCTAGGGTTAAGGTGTTAAACAGAAGCACTTCCGCTTTTGAGATGCCCAGGAAGAAAACTCCTGAGGAAATTCTGTAACTCAGAAAGAGAAAGTACCCTTCAGCTCTGCCAAAGAAGATCTATAATTATCGGTCAAGACCAAAAAGGTCCAGGAACCAGAAATCAAAAAGGTCGACGGACGCCTCAAATAAAATCCGCTTTGTCCACCAAAGACGAAGGACTGATCCTTCTACACCTGTTCACCTCACTCGGGGAGATCAGATACCGAAGCATCGTATGATGGTTACGAGAGAGTGTCCGTGAATGTGATCGGCACTAGACTCAACCCAGCTCCGGAAGAATATACAACCCTAGTGTTCCAAGGAATTGGGGCAGCGCCTGAGCAGAACTTATCAGCCAAGCATGATTCCCAGAGTTCAGCTGTCACTATCTTAGCCGCTTTGGATGAGACAGAGTCCTCGCGAGCTGTCAGAATAGTTGCTCCGGGTCCAACGGTTCCGAGATGAAAAAGGAGTCGCAAGAATTAGTTCAGAGGCAAAGACAAAGCCCAAGACCAAGTTCAATCAGCTCCAGAGCCGGTCAGTGGATACCAAGAAGGGTCAGAACAAGAAGCGACCCCGATATCCTCTCCGAGGGAACTGGAAGAAACTTCTCCAGTCAAAGATTCTGACGAGCCAGCTCCTCAAATAGTTAGGCCAGAAGTAGTGTAAGAAATACCTCGACAGGTTTTCAGTGCACCAAACCCTTTATATGGGATGCCTAGTGCCTATTTCACAGAGGAAGAGTTCCCAAACCTTTTCTGGTTACCGGAACCAACTTCAGAACGACCAGTGGCGGTCATGATGATGAACCTGGATGAGAATACTAGTCAGGGAAATAACCCTTCGACTTCGGCACCTCTGCCATCAAATGATCAAACAACAGCCTTACAGGCTCAACTCCAATATAAGGATGATCAGATCATAGCCATGATGTCTCAAATGCAAGAATTGGCTACTCAATTGTCAGCTCTCAAATCTGCATCGGCACCTGGGCCTCACATCCCATACCAAGGAGGTAGCAGCAATCAAGGCACAGCCCCTATGCCTCCAAGTCATTCAAGGGTGCCGGAAACAGGTCCCATCCTGAATTAGACCGCTCTCATAGGAGAGGTGTCACCGTCTCTTTTGGCTGCAATCGAAGAGACTGTTTGCAATTAAATGCGGCAGGCCAAAGAAAGGGAAGAGGATGTACAGATGATCGTGAAGCCTTATCCGGCTATCATGGATGCGGTTCCGTTCCCACCAGGCTTTGTCCAACCGACATTCAAAATGTTCGACGGCATCGGAGATCCGAGGCAACATTTGTCTCATTTCCTCTCAAGATGCGGAGTGACATCTAAGAACGGGGCTCTTTGCCTTCAGCTTTTCGTACAATCCTTAGAGGGCGCTGCTTTCACATGGTATGCTGACCTCCCCGAGGCTTCGATCCCTGATTGGAACACCATGGTGACCGAATTCAGCAAACAATTCTGCAACACCCAAAGAAGAGTAGGTGTTCCAGAATTAATTGAAACCCGGTAGAGGGACAATGAAATAGTAACAGAGTTCATTGCCCGATGGAGAGCTCTAACCTTCTCCTGCCCTCAGAAGTTCACTCAGTTGGAACTCATTCAGATGTGCCTCAACAACTTCAAGCACGACCTTTCAACTGCCCTAATGGCTCAAACCTTTATGGATTTCGAGGATCTATGCACAAAAGCGCATGACATGTAAATCCATATAGGAAAAAGAAGGCGAGGCAGGGGTACTGACCGCCTTGAATCCTCAACAGCTGTAGTAGTTGAAGCCAAAAAGACTACGCCACCAATAGCGAATGCTGGTAGATCAGCTGGCCGAGCAAACAACGGCAAATGACCAATTAAGGTTGGTACTAAAGAAGTTCAAGGCGGGTCCAGAAAATCAAAATGACAAGGTAAAAAGGAGCCGCCAAAGAAGATCACTATGGAGGAGAGGATGAATAAGACGTATTCATTCTCAGAAGACATTGTTAAGGACCTATTTGAAGACCTCCTTGCCAATGAACTCATCACTCTCCCGAAAAGTCGGAGACCTCAAGAGATTGAGATGAAAAATGATCCCAAATATTGTCCTTATCATTGTATAATCAGTCACAAGATAGGTGACTGTTTTGTACTCAAGGCATTATTCAGCAGCTTTTAGACAATAAAGAGATTGTCGTCGATGATCTCCAGCAGGCAGCCACGTCCAATACAGTGGTGGCTTCGGAGCCAGTTGATGAAAATAAGGCATCTTCGTCAAGTAGCAAACTTCCTGACGACAAACAGTCAGACAGAGAAGACTGGACCCTCTTTGAAAGTAAAGGGACCAAGAAGAAAAAGCAGTTGGCTCAAAATACCGATGCTAAAAAGCAAGTCTAGGCTACAAGACAAGCTCGAGCCCTAAGAAAAGAAAGGAAGCGCATAGCTAAGACTGAAAAGAAGAAAAAGAAAGAAAACACGAGGAAAGCTAAGAAGAACGGCCCTGCCCAAGATGCTCTTGTGGAACAAAAGCCGTTGACGGTAATCACCTTGATGGATTTTATCCCGCCAGACTTCTGCTCCGACTGCGACTATGATAGCCTTCAGCCAATAGATTCAGGAGACGAATCCAATATCTTCTCCTGCTATGTTATCAATGTGGTCCCAAATGAAGACCAGTCATAGTTAAATGAACCAAGACAAATGGTAGCCTGCAGTCCAGAAAGACACCAGGCATTTCAGAATTAGCTAGACTAAGCTGAAGACATTAAGCTTCCAGAAAGGAGACCAGCCACACTAGGGAGGACCCCTACAGGGCTTTCAGATCTTTCTGAAGGATTTTCATCCGAAGAGAGCGAGAGGCAGAAGAAGAACAAATACAATCCGATTCTCCTCAAGAAAGGCTAGGTACGCCTGAAATTCTAAACTCAGACCATCGTCAGATGCAACGACCGGTGCAGATCTCAACTCAGCTTGAGATTCAAGATCCATCTGCTGCAGTCAGTCTAGGCAGTGACCCTTCAACAGAAGAAGCAGTCCTAGACTCAAGGTCAACTGACAGCTCACAGGCGTCTGAACAAATCTCAGCTCGATCTGAGACTCCAACAAGGCAATCTGAAAGAAAAACTCAGTCGTCTTTCCGAAGCAAGAAAAAAAAGCTGGACTTCAGTTCTGCGAACATGGTTCAACTCTTGGAAGGAGAGTCGTCTGAACTAATAGACCAGACAATTGCCAAAGTCTATCAACTCAACCTCCGGTCGGGAAGAAAATTACCACCGAGGTTTGTTCCAGTCTAACGTGAAAATCAGACCAGAGCTCAACCAGCCCAAGCCCAAACAGCTACAAGCAATGAAAGGGTCAAGTATGATATCCTGGCCCATCTAAAGAAAATTCTTTCTTTTCTGAGCATCTATGATGCTCTCAAGATGTCTCCAGAATTAAGAAGGTCTCTTATATATGCCTTCTCCAATCCGAAGGACTTTTCTGAGGAAGTCACAAATCAGCCACCACTGCCTCCTCAAACAGGAGCTTCATGCCTCTTTAGGATCACTTTTGATGATGAAGATATGTGAGTTGAGACTCTCCAGCATAACCGACCACTGTTCATCTCAGGCCTAGTTAATGAGACTAGTATCTCCAGAGTGATGATAGATGGGGGTTCAGCTGTCAACATCCTTCCAAGAAGAATGCTGTCCAAGCTTGGTGTAGAAATAGGCCGACTTCATGAAAGCAGTCTGATCATCCAAGGCTTCAATCAAAATGAGTAGAAGCTCATGGACATGGTCAACCTCAAAACCAGATTCGGGGATATTGCTGAAACTACGACGTTTCTAGTAATCGATGTTGATACATCATACAACGCCCTGTCGGGGCGGCAGTGGATGCACAACCATCTAGTTGTGCCATCTACTTATCATCAGTGCCTTAAATACCCTCAAGAGAACAGGCAAGTAAGGATCGATGCTGATAATAATCCATTCAACGATGTAGAGGCATATTACGCAGATGCACGTTTCTATGTCAAAAGCGTCCAGAGAAACCTTCAGCAGAAGCCCAAAGGGGAAAAGGTTGAGAGTTGCCCGAAAATCAATCGTGGACCTGTTCAAACAGAGGCTCCGAAAAGGGTGTTCAAATGAACCCCAAAATCTCAAAGAAAAGAAGGAGAGCCGACCCTATCTTTGGTCAAATCTTCCCAGAATCTGGAGAAGGGTAAATCAGTCGACCTCTCTCAGACTTGTGAGGTTAAAGAAATCGACCCTCTTGAAGCTCTGAAAGGGAATCATATAGTCTCTTTGAGGAGAGTGGATTGTACAATGGTCGAGACTACCTCCAGTTTCATTGTCCCGGTCAGGAAAAGAGGATAAAAATTGATGCTATTCAATTCGCTAGGTACATATGACAGGATGAACTCCTCATGGACCAACGAAAAGAGCAAGGCCCTTAATCCTTATAGGACAAAGATAAGCTTTGGTGAAAAAATCACCGAGTTCCTCAAGAAACAAGGGTTTGATCTTGAAAAAGAAGAACAAGTCGAAGAAACTATCCTTCCGGCTTATGAAGACATGCTCAGAAAGGAGCAACATCAGGCCCTAGAAACTGGTAACTATGTAGATACGGATAAGCCAGGAATTGGGTACAATCCCCCAGTTTTCATATTTGGGGAAAGTCACAACCAGACTGCGAATATGGTCACAGTCAGGAAGGAGTCCACATCAGAAGAAGTCTCCATGGAATGGCTTCCAGAAGAAACAGAGTCTTTACAGGCATCCCCATGGGTTGAGGCAACACATCAAGATATGATTGATAGCATGGCTAAAGTCAGTCTCAGTGCATGGAAAAAATGGCCAACAATGGAAATCATTCCCGATATCATCATCCCGTCCAGAAAAACAGGGGAAAAGCCCATCGTTTTTCACTCTGCAGGGCGAGTGGGCAAAGCCACTCCCCGAAACAACAAAAAGGGTAGAAGGATGAATCCTTATCAAAGGAAGCCTATGTTTAATCCGACAATCAAGAAAATGCTTGAGAAGCAGGGATTTAATACTGAAGCAGAAGAGCATGATATTATACCAACATCTAGGACTCTGACTACCTATAAGCAGTCAGGTTTTAATTTGGGAAAGCCAGAAGTAAAAAGTTCTGATCCTCCATCAAATGAAGACTTGGTCTACACTGTAAATACTATTACAGTAGATGAAAACTCCTCCTCAGGAGAGGAAATGATCATGGAAGAACCACCGGAAGAAACAGAAGTCCGTCCGGCTCCTCCAGAATTTGAAGCAGGAGGTCAAGCAACTGTCGATGACCTTCTTGAAGTTAACCTCGGCTCAGAACAAGACCTAAGGCCAACTTTCATCAGTGTCTCTCTCTCTCTCAAACAGAAAAAGAGGAGTATCTTTGTCTCTTAAAAGAGTATAAAGATGTCTTTGCCTGGAACTACACAGAGATGCCTGGTTTGGATCCAAAAATTGCAGTCCATCATCTCACAACTCGAGAAGATGTCAGGTCGATCAAGTAGGCACAAAGACGAATTCACCCTGAGCTGGTCGCTCAAATCGACGCTGAGGTAGATAAACTTCTCAAAGCCGGATTTATAAGAGAGGTTCGATACCTTACTTGGCTTGCCAACATTGTTCCCGTAAAGAAGAAGAACGGACGAATCCGGGTTTGTATAGACTTCTAAGATTTGAATGAAGCCTGTCCCAAAGATGAATTCTCTTTACCCATCACAGAAATAATGGTCGATGCCACAACAGGCTTCGAAGCTTTATCCTTCATGGATGGGTATTCCGGTTACAATCAAATCAAGATGGCCCCGGAAGATGAAGAGCTTACAGCCTTCCACACTCCTAAGGGAGTGTTCTGCTACAAAGTCATGCCATTCGGCCTCAAAAATGCCGGAGCAACTTATCAAAGGGTCATGACTGTCATATTTGGAGATATTCTCCATGACAAGGTCGAATGTTATGTCAATGACCTGGTTGTCAAAACAAGGCAGCGAAGCAATCATCTGGATGATCTTTGGGAAATCTTTGACAGACTAAGACAGCACCAACTCAAGATGAAACCCGCTCAAATGTGCGTTCGAAGTTACATCTGGGAAATTCCTGGGCTTTGTGGTACGCCATAGAGGAATTGAGATTGACCCTACCAAAATAAGGGCCATTCGCGAGATGCCTCCTCCAAGAAATCTGCGCGAGTTGAAAGGACTTCAGGGTCAACTCGCTTATATCCGGAGATTCATCTCCAATTTGGCTGGAAGATGCCAACCGTTTTCCCGATTAATGAAGAAGGGGATACCGTTTCAATGGGATGAAGCTTGCCAAAATGTTTTGGATAGCATCAAGACTTATCTCACAAACCCACCGGTCCTTATGGGCCTCATCAGAGGAAAGCCACTTATCCTCTATATCACAGCGCTCGAGGGATCTCTCGGAGCTCTCCTTGCTCAGCATAATGACCAATGAAAGGAAAATACCCTGTACTATCTAAGCAGGACTCTAGTTAGAGCAGAATGCAGATACAGCCCGATAGAAAAAGTATGTCTGGCCCTCATCTTTGCCTTGAAGAAACTAAGACATTATATGCTGGAGCATTCGGTGAAACTGATATCCAGAGCCGATCCTCTTAAATACATAATGTCTCGCCCTACTCTCTCTGGCAGAATGACGAAATGGGCGGTGCTTCTGTCCGAATTTGAAATCAAATTTGTGCCTCAAAAGGCAGTGAAAGGGCAAGCCCTTGCTGATTTCCTTGCAGCACATCCAATTCCTGCAAACTCGCCTTTGGTCACCGACCTCCCCGACGAAGAAGTCATGCAAGTTCAAGTCAAACCAGGTTGGAAGATGTATTTTGATGGAGCTTCAAGAAGCCCTGATGGAGTTAAACACATCAACCCAAAGGAAAACAAATCAGGAATCGGTATTGTTTTTATCACACCAGGCAATGCAATACTGCCCTATTCCTTCACCCTAACAAAAGGATGTTCGAACAATGAAGCTGAGTATGAAGCCCTGATAGCAAGCCTTGAATTGGCTCTTGGAATCTCAGTGGATGAATTAACTATCTATGGAGATTCAGAACTTGTCATCAAACAAGTACGAGGTGAATATGTAGTGCGAAGGGTCAGTCTTCTTCCCTATCAAAAGAGAGTGGACTAGCTACTTGCTCAAATTCCAAGAAGCAGTCTCTTCCATGTCCGTAGAGGACTCAACAATCAAGCCGATGCTTTGGTCGGTCTTGCAGCATCTCTGACCCTGCCAACAGACAGGATGCTAACTATTACAGTGGGGAAAAGAAGAACTCTCAAACCCCTTCCGGAGATAGACTACCTGGAGATAGTTTGTTTTGTGACAATCAAAGAAACAGATGAGGATTGGCGACTGCCCTTCATCGATTATCTCCAACATGGTCGATTACCCGGATATCGTGCCAAACGCACCGAAGTTCACCGACGAGTCACAAAATTTGTAATGTTGGAAGAAACCTTATATAGAAGGTCCCTGGACGACATCTTGATGAGATGTATCTCAGGAAATGAAATAGATCAAGCCATGGAAGAAACTCATGCCAGGATCTGCGGTGCTCATCAAGCTAGGCCCAAGCTACAAATGTAGCTGAAAAGATTAGGCTATTACTGGCCTACGATGATCACTGATTGTCTCAACTATGCAAGAAAATGCAAGGTTTGTCAGCTCTATGCTGATTTTATACATCGGGCTCCCGAGCCTCTCTACATGACAACATGTTCATGGCCTTTCGAGGCATGGGGAATGGACATCATAGGACCATTCACCCCACCATCATCTGCTGGGCATCAATACATCCTGGCTGCGACAGACTATTTCTCAAAATGGGCCGAAGCCGTCGCTCTCAAAGAAGTCAAACACCACTCAGTGGCAGACTTCATCCGGACCAACATCATATATCGGTTTGGAATTCCAGAAAGCATTGTCTCGGATAACGGGTAACCTTTTCGAAGTGCCCCTATACATAAGTTGTATGCCAAATTTGGCATCCGAGAGGACCATTCTACTCGGTACTATGCAGCCGCGAATGGTCTTGCCGAAGCCTTCAACAAGACTTTGTGCAAAATCCTCAAGAAAGTTGTAGGTAAAAGCAAACGGGACTGGCACGAACTCCTACCCGAAGCCCTCTGGGCATACAGAACTACTCATCGGACTCCGACACAGGCCACGCCGTATTCCCTGGTCTTCGGCGGTGAAGCAGTTCTCCCCCTTGAAATTCAAATTCCCTCCCTACGGGTGGCAATTCAGCAGTCTCTCACAAAAGAAGATTCAGCTAAAGTTCGTCTTGCAGAGCTTGAAACTCTTGATGAACGTCGTCTCCAAGCCCAACAGAGTTTAGAGATGTATCAGCAAAGATTAACTAGCGCCTTCAATAAAAGGGTAAGACTAAGGTCTTTCAAAAAGGGAGATTTGGTCTTGATAGTCAGAACTCCGATCATCGTCACTCGTCGAACCAAGGGGAAGCTCGAACCAAAATGGGAAGGGCCATATGTCGTCGAGAGGGTATACTCTAACGGATCGTACCTGCTGACCTCAATGGATGGAGAGAGAATTATCCCTCCAACCAATGCAAGATTCCTCAAGCGATACTACTCCTAGGGATCAAAATGCTCGCTAGACCAAAACTTTAAAAGACGGTCTAGACAAAATTTAGAGCACAAATGACTCGCTAAGCTGAAAACCCTAAGGGGTGGCTTAGGCAAAAATTAGAGTCATGCTCGCTAAGTTGAAAACCCTTAGGGGCGGCTTAGGCAAAATTTAGAGCAACAATGACTCACTAAGTTAAAAATCCGAAAAGAACGGCTTAGACAAAAATTGAGTCAAAACAAAATGCCTGCTAGACCAAAACTCCAAGAGACGATCGAGGCAAAAATTAGGGCAACAAATAGCTCGCTAAACTAACACTCTAAGGGTCAGTCTAAGTAAAAATTAGAGCGATTTGACAGGTTCCTGAATATGAGCTAAAAAGGTTCATGGTGCTTCAAAAGTCTCCAGAATACCAGACCGAAGTCCAAACCCTCCTAGGCACGAACGGAAACTGCCTATTCGCTACTAAATTGCGAATCAAAGCTTCAAAAGCCCCCCAAATACAAGGCTGAAGTCAAAACCTTCCTACATACGAATGGAAACTACCTATTCGCTATCAAAATGCAAATCCCCTTTGGAACTACGTTTGGCTTGATCCTATTATGGGTACGTAGGTAGCCTAGAAATGGGTTCAGCCTGTTCTTTTAAAAGAACATCAATTCCTCAAGATATAAAGGGGAAATCATCAAAAAAAAGGAGTACAAGACGAAAAAAATAAAAATAAATAAAGTCTTTTATTCATGGATAACAAAATGAGGGAACTCCACATAAATTGGAGAACTCACTCGAGTTAAACAAGCAGTATCTTGAGAATATGTTATCAGCTCCAATAAACTACTGATTTAAACAAACAGTATCTTGAGAGTATGTTGTTAGCTCCAGCAGAATGCTAGACCTGACAAATATAGCCTTGAACATAAGGTTTGAGGTCCTCGCACCGTGTTGGTGGATGCTATTCAAAGTAGAATTCCTCTCACGTCCAACTTCTTCACCATCATCTCTGGTGCTAATCCGTCTCTAGGGGAGGATTCTAGCCCATCAGTAGTAGTAGAAGCAGAGGTGACGTCTGGAAATAGAACCAGGAATTGTCTCTCAGTGTTGTCAACTGCGGCAAGCTGGAAAGCTGAATAAGCAATACCTTGAAAAGCAGACCCCTCGACATCAGTGAAGTGGTTGTTTAGCAGCATCAAGAAACTCAGACTAGGTTCATCAACATCAATGGATAGAATACGATATATTCTCTTCAGCACATGTTCAAGCTCACCGTTAAGAATACCCGAACTTCTGACAGAGTCCAATGCATTGAGTTTGCTCCCATAACATCCTATCATTATATTAATGGTAGGGTTACAAGAAAATATTAAGGCAGTACTCTCCGATATCTGTTTCACCAGCTTATATAACTTGATAGCTTCAGTCTTCTCAATGATGAGATCCTTGGTAATCTTCAGGCATCAAATGAAGGCTGATCCGGTTTCATCGAGCTCCAACCAATCAAGGACATACCCTCATGAAGCATGCTGTGATAAAATGTCCATTCTGTAAAAGGAAAAGGCAGAACACGCAAAATGATTTAGTTCAAAGAAATTAAATCAAATCACGGGTTTCAGATCAAATGGTCAAAATTGGGCCTTTAGATAGAAGTATACATCCATCTAAACAATCTGAAATGGTTAATCATGCGATTGAAAGTTTAATAAATTCCAGACTTAGGATCAAAACCTAAGTCTGTGAAATTGAAATGACTCACTTAGGGCATGTAACTAAGGAAAATTACCTAGAATAATTACCTCAAAAGTTTGCTAAAGGCAAATGTTCACTTGTAAATTGTCATTAGTAAATGTCTAAGGACATATGCTAAGAGTGAGATCCGTGGACAAGTCCACGGATAGATGGTTTTTGGTTCAAGGATTAAAATCATGTGAATAACCCATCCGTGGGTAAAACTCCACGGATAGAATCTTTCCAGCTCACGGACAAAAGTCCTATGGGCAGTTGGTCCATGGAAAATATCCATGGATACTCAAAATATCCACGGACAAAAGTCCATGAAAATCAAAAACATCCGTGGACAAAATCCACGGATCAATTTTGAACTCACAGATAAAAGTCCTGTGGGCAAGCTGTCTATGGTCATAAACCACGGGCAGTGAGTCACCGGTCTGGTTTTTCGTGACCGGAGAACTCAAGAGCTCCTGCAATGGAACCGGAATTCCAGTTTGAAACTACAGGAAGCTCAAAAGGGCATCCCAGGTTCTCCCTGACCTAGAAAATCGAAAGAAATACATTTCAAAGGATTCTCAGGATCAAAGAGATCCAATAGAATGCCCAAATGGGATTCCAATCTACCTGAGTGAGGACTAAAACCCTCATTCCCGTCTGTTAAAAAAAAAGGGAGAACACTGGTTCTTCCCTTTCATTTGTTTCTGATTAGGGAGAAAACTCACCTAGAATGGAAGGAAGAATCAAAAGGGGGGAGGAGAATGATCCTTCCTGAAGAATACAAATTCTGAACTCAGAAAGATTTTCTAAGTTCGGAAGGTTGAGGAAGATGAAATGCCTTCCTTAATTTGTATAAGGCATCCTTATAAAAGGATACCTTCTGGTAAGATCCTGACCATCCACTTCGAAATGGATGGTCTAGATGGCTGGGAATCACCCACCTTTTTGCTTTAATGGCTGAAGTACTCTCATTAATGAGAACGCTTTGATTAAAGAAACCCCATCGTGGGTTTTCCATAAAATAGTAAGTGGAGGGCGGTTACACCCCTCCACCATCATTGCTAGGTGTCAGGATCCAGATGGATGAATTATTTTCAACCATCCAGATCCTGAGGGGCATTTGTGGGCAGTGAAAATCACACCGTCCATTACCCAGGTGTGTGTGCAATAGCACACACCTGATCTCAGTCTTTCAAAGAGACGATTAGGTTCACGCATGACTGTGGCACGCACAGTACCTTTAGCTATCAGCATTAAATGCTGATGGCTGACACTATGCTACCCAACTAAGTAAGGGTAGGGTTGATCCATGAGAATAAATCTCACGGATCCACCCTAAATAGTAGCTCCCAAATGGGCCGATACTTACCCCATCCGTGAGGACCAAAACCTCACGGATCCAATATTAAGTGTTGGCCTCCGAGAGGCTAACACGTGTCATATCCATGACACATGTTCATCCGTGAGGATAAAACCCCACAGATCCAACTTTGAGTATTGACCTTCATTAGGCTGACACATGTCGTATCCGTGAGGACAAAAACCTCACGGATCCAACACGGATCATATTTACTGTTAGTTTCCAAGAGACTGACAAGTGTCCAACCGTGAGGAGAAAACCCTCACGGATCATATTTAATGCTAGCCTCTGGGATGCTGACATGTGTTCAGTCCTTAAGAATAAATCCTCACGGATCAAGTCTCATGTTCGAGATCTAATCCAGACCACGGGTAAGACTGTGATCCGTGGTTGAGACTTATGGTCTCACCTAGTGATCCGTGGTTGAGACTTATGGTCTCACCTAGTGATCCGTGGTTGAGGCCTGTGGTCTCACCTTGTGATCCGTGGTTGAGACCCATGATCTCACCTTGTGATCCGTGGCTGAGACTTATGGTCTCACCTAGTGATCCGTGGTTGAGACCTGTGGTCTCACCTCGTGATCCGTGATTGAGATCTATGGTCTCACCTGGTGATCCGTGGTTGAGACCCATTGTCTCACCTTGTGATCCATGGTTGAGACCCATAGCCTCACCTTGTGATCTGTGGTTGAGACTTATGGTCTCACCTGGTGATCCGTGGTTGAGACCTATGGTCTCACCTTGTGATCCGTGGTTGAGACCTGTGGTCTCACCTTGTGATATGTGGTTGAGACCAATGGTCTCACCTGGTGATCCGTGGTTGAGACCTGTGGTCTCACCTTGTGATCCGTGGTTGAGACCTGTGGTCTCACCTTGTGGTCCGTGGTTGAGACCTATGGTCTCACCTGGTGATCCGGGGTTGAGACTTATGGTCTCACCTGGTGATCCGTGGTTGAGACCTATGGTCTCACCTGGTGATCCGTGGTTGAGACCTGTGGTCTCACCTCGTGATCCGTGGTTTAGACTTGTGGTCTCACCTGGTGATCCATTGTTGAGACTTGTGGTCTCACCTCGTGATCCGTGGTTGAGACCCATGGTCTCACCTGGTGATCTGTGGTTGAGACTTGTGGTCTCACCTGGTGATCCGTGGTTAAGACCCATGGTCTCACCTTGTGATCCGTGGTTGAGACTTATGTTCTCACCTTGTGATCCGTGGTTGAGACTTATGGTCTCACCTTGATCCGTGGACTGGCCTAGGCGAGTCTGTCCCAGCTGATAGTCAGTATTTGACTGTCATGGGGACCAGAGAATCCTTAATAAAAAGGATTCTCTGTCAGGCTATAGGGAATCCCAAGATAAGGATCCCCTCTTTTAAAATATCATGGGATACCACGTGGCACCCATGATTATTTTGGGATTAGGACTATGTCCTTTATCCTAGGAAAGGATGAGATTAACATCCTCCTTTTTGAAAGGTACTAGGATTCCCCCCAAAAAAAGAGAAAACCTAGTACAAGAGTCCTCAAAAGAAGAGGATTCTCTTCAGCTTGAGGACTCTCCCAGATAAGGGAGAGCCGTAAGCTGGCATCCTCTAAGAGGAAAGCCCCCTTTCGAATTTCCTAAAATAAGGGAATCAAAGCGGGAGTCCTAAAAAGGACTCTCTCTCAAACATATAAAAGTGTTTTTTCACAAGAAACACACGAGGGATATACAGGAAGGAATACAGGAAATACCCAGAAGAAGAGAAAACTCTCAGCTCCCCTTCAAGAAAACACAAGCAAACAGGTGAAGAAGAAGACTCCGCGATATGGAGAATATAAGGTGAGCCCTCATACATGGCCACCATTTTTTTTCTTTTCTTGAAAAGACCTCAATGAGGCACTTGTAACGCCTAGGTGGGATCTGGGCAATCCCATTGAATAAATACATATACTTTATTGAATCATGTTCTTCTTTTATTTCTTCCTCTTAATCAGAGGTTCTTTCCTAATACATGGAAGGTAATTAATAGTCTGAGTTTACTCAGATTGGAAGGATAGTCCCCCACAACAAATGATAAACTCCATAAAACAATGGAGGAAATTTGAAAGCAAAGAACAAGATTTGCGCTCACACACTCAACGAAGAGATTGATCAAGAACCCTATCTTCATTGAAACATCACATCGAGGGGCAAGATCAGTCAATTATCGAAGACCCATACGTTTGGGAACAGATTTCCCAAGAGTATTCGTTAACATAGTCGTATGGAGAATGAAGACTTCCCAATGCTAGTCAACACAGATCAAGTCAAAGGATTTCACGCTTAAGATCTTGTCAGGAAACTGTCTATACTCTCAATCACTGTAGGAAATGAAAGGAGGCCATGTTTGGCACACCATTTCTCCCTACTTGTATCCAATCAAGTTTATATCAACAAAATCCGCTAGTTCGCCCTTCGAGCCTAACAACCTTTCTTTCTTGAAACACATTCATCGGGACACCCCTATCAAAGGTTTCATTGTAAGCCTGGAGGCCCGAACTATGACATGACCTAATCCTAAAAAGGGTACGTAGGCAGCCTAAAAATAAGGTGCAGTTAAATCAATCAAATTGAGCACATTAGCCTCTTCAAAAAGTAAAGAGGAAAAGGAATCAAAGCTTAAAAGAAAAGAAAATCAAAAGAAAAAATGGTCAAATCCAAAAAGCTCAACAAAAAAAAAAAGCAAAAGCTCAAAAGAGGTTCTCGAGCAAGCAAAGCTCAAAAGCAGAAAGGGTGTTCCCAAAAATTTGACCCCTAAGCCTACGTTTCGTCCTATCTTAAGTCCTCCAAGATCCCTCAGAGACTAAGAGTATAGGCAGATTGACAGACAAGTATCCGAAAGCAACATATAAAATCCATCAAGGTAATGACAGGAGAAGACATCTCAGCTCAACTCAAAAGTTGCAAGCCCAGTGAAAACCAAAAATGGCACTGAGGCGCAAAAATAATGCGAGCCTAGCTTTGGTATTGCTACTAGGGGAAAAAAAGGGAACAAAAATATCAACTTTGTATGCATGAGTGGAAATCGAAAATGGCCTCATTACGCAAAAACTATGCGATCCCCATGACTAGGTCATTCCAAGGGTAAGAAAGGGAAAAAGTTGAATTCTGGTTCGACTACAGAAGATTGACAGAAGATAACTCTGACTCCCAACAACTCATTTTTGTAAGCTCAAGTTGAAGAAGCTCAATTTCATAACGATCCAATGCCCTTAGCTCTAAGTAAGACCCAGTTCAACATACGATAAGGTCAGAACTGAGTAACTATCTCCCTTTGCTTTGGCTCAAAAGGTTAAGATTGCTCATTGCTATATCCTGCCCCAGAGGGGCAAGAGATCATCAAATTTCAACCAAGGCAGACCCCTACAAAACAAGCAAGCAAAGAAGGCACCCTCCTTTCAAAATTTTGATCTTAAATTCAAAATTTTCAAAATCTCATTATTGCTCAAAAACTGAATTTAAATTCAAAATTTTCAAAAAAAAAAAAAAACAAAAATAGAAAACAAAAGTGTCTTTAGGAGTCATAGATTCTCAATATGTCTCATGGCTTGGTCAAAGATCGATCTCCTTTCAATAGTTCTCCGAAGAGCAGCAAAGAAACCAAGTGTATAAATTGCAAGTCAGGAGCAGTTGCTAAATCAAATCTTTATTTAGCGAGTTATCTCTGCTCCCTACATCATCATATCATCTCATCTTTAATCATTCTAGGCATGTCACTATTCATTATGTGCATCATTATGCATCTCATGTCTCATCTCCTTCTATAATAGTCAAATCACACACCTGTACATAGGTATCCACTACTCGCACACCTGCATAGGTAGTTGTACTTTGCACACACACTTCATAATCACATCCGCAATTAACTACACTGTACACACACTTAGCTGAACTGCGCACACACATTCACACAGTTAGTCCCATTATACACATGCACCCACATATCTTGATGTCCTTGTGCATCTCATTTGATGTCATCTTCATCCTCCTAGTGCATCTCATCTGATGCATTCCTTTTGACATCTTGTCTAATGTCACCCTTCGTGCATCTCGTCTAATGCATTCCTTTTGACATCTCATCTGATGTCACTCTTCGTGCATCTCGTCTGAAGCTTCCATCTGACATCTCGTCTGATGTTATGATCATCTTTCTGACATCTTGACTGATGTCATCTCCTTGTGCATCTCGTCTAATGTTGCATCTTCAGAGTCCGCTTTAAGCCCTCCTATGATGAGGTTAAACCCACGAGTCTGCATTGAGCCCTCCTGTGATGAGGTTAAACCCATGTAGAGTCCGTTGTAAGCCCTCCTGTGATGAGGTTAAATCCACAAGTCTACTTTGAGCCCTCTTGTGATGAGGTTAAACCTACGAGTCTGCTTTGAGCCCTCCTGTGATGAGGTTAAACCCATATAGAGTCTGCCGTGAGCCCTTCTATGATGAGGTTAAACCCACGAGTCCGCTGTGAGCCCTCCTGTGATGAGGTTAAGCCCATGTAGAGTCCACTTTGAGCCCTCCTGTGATGAGGTTAAACCCATGTAGAGCCTGCTTTGAGCCCTCTTGTGATGAGGTTAAATTCGCATTTCTATTATCTCTCCCATATCTCGGATGTTTCATCACTGAGTATGAATCTTCTCTTCCTTCTTTCTCTCCCTATCTACCGAACAGGTTCTCTCATCAATCCCGTCCTCTAGGATCCCATTTGTGGCAAGCAGTCTAAGCATAATTTAACTTTTCTTTTTGAATCTTTTGTCTTCAAATTCACATGTTTTTTCCACACATGCAAAATTGAGGTCTTATAACCTTTATCATTCACGTGCCCACATTCTCCGACAAAGAGGGGCAACTGTATACATCCCAATTTTGCACCCCTCTAGCCTCTTGTTGTACTCTTAAAAACCCTCTTTTAAAACCCTCATTCGGCACGCTTCGATTTTCAAAAATGATCCTGAGGTAAAAAAATGACCAAAATACCCCTAAAAAAGTGCTAAAAAGTTGTCAATTTGTCCAAAATGATTTTACAAATTTTTTGATGAATTTTGGCTATTTTTTGGATCAAATTGGACTCAAAACAATGGAAAATGATCAAAATGCCCTTGGAGTGAAAAATGACCAAAATGTCCTCAAAAAGTACTGAAAATTTTAAGTTTTATTTAAAATATTTTTTTGGATTTTATCAGTTCAATTTTGTCTATTTTCGGGGTCAAAACGGAAAATCAGCTTTTCGGCGAATCAGAATGCGCCACGTGGCACCCAAAAACCATTTTTTTAACCCCTAGATAGGGATGCTACTTCAAACAGCGCCCCTATATTTAAAAAATTTTCCATCAGGCTACTCGAGGCATGTCGGCAGGCTTAAAATAAAAAAAGAAAAAAATATCTGAATAGGGGCGCTACTCCACCTAGTTTGCACCCGTTTTGTCGCCTTACTGTTCACCACCGCCCTGCTTGTTGGGGTTTTTATCCAAATAGGGGCACTACTTGAAGTAGCGCCCCCTATTTTGAAAAACTATAAATACCCCCCCTCCCTTCCTTCATTTCTTACTCATTCACTCTCCTCTCTCTCCCTTTTCTTCTTCAAGTGCTCAGATTCATGGGAAAGTCGATTGCGAATGGTCGATTCTCGGGACCTCTTTCAGAGACCCTTTTGAATTTCCTGGAAGGTAATTTTTCTCCGAACACTGACTTTTGCTTTGTCTTTTAGTAGTTTAATTAAGCTTTTTAATATTATATTTGCTTAAACTGCTATCCTAGTCGAACCCCTG
This sequence comes from Tetracentron sinense, assembly GCA_015143295.1. Lineage (NCBI taxonomy): Eukaryota > Viridiplantae > Streptophyta > Magnoliopsida > Trochodendrales > Trochodendraceae > Tetracentron > Tetracentron sinense. The sequence goes on along the minus strand of CM026560.1, from coordinate 19,026,117 downwards.
CACAAATCCCAGTTCAAAAATAACCTTGTCTAGTCGAACCCCTACCCAAATCCTAGTTTAAATATAGCCTAGCCCAGTCGAACCCCTGCCCAAATCTCGGTTCAAAATTAGCCTCGCCTGTCGAACCCCTGCCCAAATCCCACTTCAAATATAGCTTCGTCTAGTCAAACCCTTGTCCAAACCCCTGCCCTAAACTCTAGTTTAACCTTAGTTAAACCTTAGGTAAACCCCAGCTTAACCATAGTTAAATCCTAGGTAAACCCTAGTTAAACCTTAGCTTAACCATAGGTAAACCCTAGTTAAACCCTAGCTTAACGCTACCTGACCCTAGGTAAACCCTAGCTAAACTCTAGCTTAACCCTAGGTAAACCCTACCTAAACCCTAGCTTAACCCTAGCTAAATCCTACCTAAAACCTAGGTAAACCCTAGCTTAACCCTAGTTAAACCTTACCTACCTAGTCAAAATTCAAATCCTGTTTAAATACCCACCTCCAGAAGCTCCCTGGTAAGAGCTTAAACTGCCCTTTTGCTCCCAAATTATCGTAAATAATTGAACTCATCAATCTACAATCGATCAAATCAAATCAAATCAAATCATCGAATCTTTCAATCAAACCATCCTCAATCATAATCAAATCAAACCATCAACTTCCATCTGGAACTACATGCGGCTTGATTCCACTAATAGTGGATACGTAGGCAACCCTGATCGGGTTCAGCTCCTCTAGGATAGAATCCGTATTTCATTCTTATTTTGTCTATCTCAATTCATTTATTTCTGTTAATATTACATTGCTCAGCATATAGATCAAATTTTAAGCTTCTCTTATGGTTTCCCCACTTTGATTCAGACTTAGGGAGTAAGTAACCATCTTTGGATGGGAGTTTAGGGGTGCCTAACACCTTCCCCTAACTGAAATGAATTTCATACCCTGACCTCTGACTTCTAGACCATGCCTTATCTAACCATTTTAGGGACCTATTTCCCTCAGAATTAGATAGGTGGCGACTCTCAACCCAATTGTAATTTATCGCTTATTCCTCATCGGGATCTATCCTAATCGGGAAGGGGGTTTAAAATTCCGGTACTCACAACTAGCATATACAATAAGCATTCTAATAGCATCAAGTCTAGCAACCGGGGCAAATGTTTCATCATAATCAATTTCCACTTCTTTGTTGTATCCTTGAGCTACTAGTCTAGCTTTATTTTTAATGATGTTTCCATTTTCATCATTTTTATTCCTAAATGTCCTTGAGCTACTAGGCTAGTTTTTGAGGTTCTTGGGCATAGAAATGGGCTTTGGGTTTGACCTTGGGTTTAACTAAGGTTAGGCCTAGGGTTCGGGTTTGACCTAGGGTTTACCCAAGGTTAGGTTGAGCTAACCATGGTTAAGTTTATTAACCATGGTTGAGGGGGGGGGGGTGTAAAAATGGGTTGCTTAAAAAAGTTTTAGAACATAAACTGCTCAAAAACATAAGAGTTGCCACCACGTTAAATATTGGCGGAATCCCAAATCAAATTAACCAAGGCTTTATATAAGTAACTACGATAAGGGCAGCTACCAAGGCAAGCATCCCCGCATAAGAGACCATCTTTTTAAGCTTTTGCAGTCCATCTTGAGGTTTTGTTTGGTTCTCTTCTTGTTCTTGGTTCTCATTTTGCAGTTTGAAGAACGATTCTACAGAAACTAAGTGATTGGACTTGCCCACAGCTATTAGAGCCAATGCCAAATAGAAGAGGATGGATTGTGTGTGGCTAATGTATGCTAGTTCATATGCACTACAAGTGCCTGTGACCTTCAAAAGAACTAGTGGGGTTGACAACACCAAGAAGCTCAAACCCTGTACAGAAAGTTCATGTGAGATAGTAACTCTATGATATATAGTGGGAGTTTCTGAGGAGGAAGAAACTTACAATACTACAAGTAACACTAAAGAGAAATGGCATCCAATAGGTACCCAGACAATTATCAAGAAGGAAGGCCATAACTATTGGCATTATGCCCACCAAGCCCAAATACACGTTCACAATCGTTGCGGCATAGGTGATACTAAGCTTCCAGATATCATTCTAAGGACCTAGAACATCATAAAGAATGATAAAAAAAAATCATGATAAAGATGAGCCAAAAAACCTTGGAATTCAATCACATCATTAAGGTCATGGAAAATGGATTTTGTGCAAAAATTGCACCATCCAGTCAACTAGATGGAGTCATCCAATCGACTAGATGAAGGCTGTTAGCCTATAGGTGCCCACCACAGGTCTTTTTGGTGATTTTGATGATAACACAATAATAGAATGAGAATTGTATTACTAATTCTTCTATTGAGTTTATATGAAAATCAATTTATAAAGAACATTAACAAACCATTAAATGAAGAAGCGTGAAAAAGACACCATACTTGAAGGGAATTCAACATCAAAGTCAAGCAAGTCAAGATGGATCAAGATGAAGATATGTAAGATCATACCAAGTCCAAATTATGAAGATATAGAATGAAGAAGAAGAAGCTTGATCATTAAGTCAAAGAAGACAAATCAATTAAGATCAAGTCCTGAAGAATGAAGACTCAAGAAATGTTTATACTTTATATTTTAGTGAGAATGTTTAGGGCATTTGTAAAAAGTCCCTAAAATTTGATCAGTTGAATCACTCAATTGCTTAGATTGACCATAGGTGCTTTAAAACCCAATTGAATATCATTTTAAGGACCTAAAACATGATAAGAATCATAATAAAGATAAATGAAAAAACCTTGGAATCAAATCCCATCATTAAGGTATTGGAAAATGCATTATGTGCAAATATTACATCATCCAGTTGACTAGATGGAGTCATCCAGTCAACTAGATGAATGCCATAATTCAATCTAGTCACCGGGTTCATCTAGTCGACTAGTTGACCCATCCAGTCGACTAGATGGCTAGAGACAGAGTTTTGTAACTCTGTAACAGCTATATTTAAACGACTCTTTTGTTTTGGATAATGCCTCCAACGGCTATATTATTGAAAGAGCTATAAATAAGGATGATGTATGATGTAGAAACTTGATAAAATATAAATCCAATCATTCAATCATCCACTCCAAAGCTTAGATTTTCAAATCTATTCAGTTAAAACAAAAGGATCCCCAAATCAGTTTTATTGAGCTATTAAACTCTAATCTTTGTGAGTTTTCAGTGAGCTTTAGAGAGATCATTCAGCTCATTTTAGGAGCAAATTATGATTGTAAAACACTTCTCGTCCAAGTGTATTGAAATCAAGAATTAGTAGATTATTTTCCTTGAAGCAGGGAGCTTTGTAAGGTCTGGTCACTACTCGGAAAGTAGACTAAGTCTAGGGAGGATTGTTCCCTTGTAAGATTTGATCTCGACCCGGAAGAGAGATTGTAAAGGTTTGGTCTTCACCTGGAAGAAGGCTGTGCGTTTGAGTAAAACGTAGTGAATCATCTAGCGGGTATAACTTGAGGTGGGGACGTAGGCGGGTTGCCGAACCTCATGAACAATATCTTGTGTCATTATGTTTGCATCTCTTTATCACTTCTCTTTATACTTTATTGATTTGAATGCTTGTGTAGAATTGCTTAACTTCTATTTCCTTTTAATTCGTAAAAGTTGAAATTCCGATTAAGGAAGTAGGAAGAAATTTTAATGACATAAACCCTAATCACCCCCCTCCTCTAGGGTCCAATCCTTGGGCAACTAGTGATATCAAAGCATAGGTCTCTGTTTTTAAAGATTTAACCATCTTAGAGAAAAGTTTTTTTTTGGCAAATTTGGATGATTAAATGCCTAATTATGCTATGCTCAAATTATGTTGATTATAATTTTGATGATTGGTTGATTGATCTAATATGTTGATAATAGGCTATAATGATATTTTAATGAAAATATATGAAATAAATATGAATGTCTTGATATGTATTTAAATTGGACTAATGTACTTAATGACATATTCAAATTGGTACAAATTGCTCATAATGACTTAATCAGATGAATGAAAAATGGTTTCATGAACTAGTGAATGATTTATCTAAACTATATGCAAATGAATTGAATTCAAATCTTATTTTTAATGTACATGTTTAGGGGGAGTTTGCCTAAAAAATTAATTAAATTTATATATTGAGGGAGAGTTTTTTCTCATTCCATTCCATTTTTTTGTCATCGTTAAAAATGAGGAGATTGTTAGCATATAGGTGTCTACCATTGGTCTCCTTGGTGATTTTGATGATAACACAATAATAGAACAAGATTTGTGTTACTAATGCTTCTATTGAGTTTATATGAAAATTAGTTTATAAAGAGCATTAGCAAGTCATTAAATGAAGAAGCATTAAAAAGATACCATAATTGAAGGGAATTCAACATCAAAGTCAAACAAGTCAAGATGGATCAAGATGAAGATATTTAAGATAATTACAAGTCCAAATCATGAAGATAAAGAATAAAGAAGAAGATGCTTAATCATGAAGTTAAAAAAGAAAAATCAATCAAGATCAAGTCATGAAAAATAAAGACTCTCAAGAAAGGTTTTATGCTTTATATTTTAGTAAGAGTGTTTAGGACTTTGTAAAAATTCCCTAAAGTTTGGTCTGTTGAATTGCTCAATTAATAAGATTAACCATAGGTGTCTTAAGACCCAATTGAATATCATTCAAATGACCTAAAACCTGATAAGAATCATGATAAAGATATAGGAAATGACATTGGAATCAAATCTCATCATTAAGGTCTTGGAAAATAGATTCTTTGCAAATATTGCACCATATAGTTGACTAGATGAAGGCTAGGATTCAATCTGGCCACTGGGTGAATCTAGTCAACTAGATGACCCATCTAGTCAACTAGATGGCTTGGGACAAAGTTTTTTTTAACTCTACTGAAAAATCACTCGGTGAACCCCAAATAAAATATTCGAGTTGAGAACTCACAAACCCAAGGGGGGATGCTAGCTTTCCCTATAATTATTTCTACCCTTTTTAAGATTTAATAATTAAATTATTAACTAAGGGAAAATAATAATCAAGTGCGGAAAAGGAAAACAAGCAAACCACAACACAAGGATTTTTACGTGGAAACCCTTCCGGGAAAAACCACGGGACCTAGTCCAGCGAAGAGATATCACTAAGACAAAATCAATAAGAACTTACAAGACTCGAACTTCACTCCTTCGGACTCGATACTACGATCCTTCAGTTCTTAGTCCTCCACGCCTTGAAAAGTCATCACGTACCCGCAAGTCCCGTGATCAACCGCAATCGCTCGTACTTCTCTTAGATCTCCACAACGACCACGATCCTTCTCGGATCGATCTCCTTCTACAAAGGCTCCCGATCACAAACACCGGCCAAAGACACACACGTGTCGGGATTGTCAAATTAATTTTCTAACAATCTCTAGAGGGATCTTAAAACCATGAAGATCACACAATGCAAGAGCTAATAATAGAAAAGTTATTCTTGCATTCTCTAGAGAGGTTGTGAGAGGAGGGATCAACTATAATCAATGAAGAATAAAAGAAACCCTAGGAGAGAGTTCTCCAGCCTCTACTCTCACAAACTAATAAGATCTCCACGAATTAGGTCAATAGAATTCGTATTTATAGATTCCAAAGAGATTGCATGTGAATAGAACTCTTATTTAGCAAGGATGGATCTATCCATGGTGTGGACGGATCTATCCATTGTCCACGGATCTATCCGTCATCACCAAGGATAGATCCTTCAAAGTCTATTCATGTAAGCACCGATCTATCCAAGTTAGCACCGATCTATCTTTCACACCAATGATAGATCTATCCATATGTTGATCGATCTATCCGTCATTACCAAGGATAGATCCTTCAAAACATAACTCTCTGGAAAAAATCCTTGTACATATTTTTTCACCACCAATCTATCCAACATGGAGAAGGATAGATCCTTCATTCCATACTTAGACAATTTCGAATATTTCGAATGACTTGAATACAATAACTTTTTTATGGAATTATACTAACCTCCTAGGTTGATAAAAAGGTGTTCTAAGTCAAAACCAACCTAGGTAATGGGTCACTAAGTCACTTACCTTCCTAGATCCGGAGGTGATACTTGATGTAGATTTCTTCTCTTTTCTTCGGCTTTTTGAAGCTTTATCAAGTATGATAAGTTGACTTAAAAATGACTCCACTTAGACTTACGTTTTGATACATAATTAGCCAAGATATTTTGGACTTACATCTACAATGGCTATATTTAAACAGTTCTTTTGTTTTGGATGATGTCTCCAATGGCTATATTATTGAAAGATCTATAAATAGGGATGATATATGATGTAGAAACTTTATGAAATATAAATCCAATCATCCCCTCCAAAGCTTAGATTTTCAAATTTATTGAGTTAAGCCAAAAATCCCAAATCATCATTTTTGATCTATTTAACTCTAATTTTTGAGAGATTTTCAGTGAGCATTAGAGAGATTATTTGGCTCATTTTTAGGAGCAAATTATGATTGTAAAACACTTCTCATCCAAGTGTATTGAAATCAAGAGTCGGTGGATTCTTGTTCTTAAAGTGAGGAGTTTTGTAAGGTCTGGTCACTACTCGAAAAGTGGACTAAGTTTAGGAAGGAATGTTCCTTTGCAAGGTTTGATCTCGACCTGGAAGAAAAATTGTAAAGGTTTGGTCTTTACTCGGAAGAAGGTTGTACGTTTAAGTAAAACGTGGTGAATCCTCTAGTGGGTATAGCTTAAGGTGGGGACATAAGTGGGTTGCGGAATCTCATGAACAATATCATGTGTCATTGTATTTGCATCTCTCTATCCCTTCTCTTTATACTTTATTGATTAGAATGCTTGTGTAGAATTGCTTAACTTTTATTTCTTTTTAACTTGTAAAAGTTGAAATTCCACTTATGGAAGTTTTTCATAGACCCTAATCACCCCCCTCTAGGGTCTAATCCTTGGGCAACAAAGATTGGAATATTAATCTGGCCACTGGGTTCATCCAATCGACTAAAAACCTCGGGCAGAGTTTTTAAAGGCTCTTTTGTTTTGAATGATGCCTCTAACGGCTATATTTTTGAAAGAGCTATAAATATGAATTAAATTATGAACTCTAATACTTTCAATCATTAAAATAATCACTCGAAGCTTAGATTTCCAAATCTATAGTGTTTAACCTAGATTCTCCAAATCCAAGTTCTTGAGTTATTCTACTTCATACTTTGGGAGATTTTCAATGAGTTGTAGAGAGATCATTCAACTCGTGTTAAGGACCAAAAAGTGATTGTAAAATAATTCTATACAAGTATGAAATCAAGACGTCTGTTAGATTCTTGTCCTTGAAGCAAAGAGCTTTGTAAGGTCTTATGACTACCCGTAAAGTGGACTAAGTCTAGGGAGGATTGTTCCCTTGCAAGGTTTGATCTCGACCCCTAAGAGAGATTGTAAAGGTTTGTTCTTCACCTAGAAGAAAGTTGTGTGATTGTGTAAATCGTGGTGAATCCTTGAGCGGAGAAGCTTAAGGTGGGGACATAGGCAGGTTGTTGAATCTCAAGAACAATATTGTGTGTCAAATTGCATTTGATTTCTCTCTCCCTTCTCTTTACTTCATTGCTTTGAATTTAGTATAAAATTACGTAAATTCCATTTCCTTTTAACTTGTAAAAGTTGAAATTTCGCTTAAGGAAATAAAAATAATTTTAAATTGCCATAGACCCTATTCACCCCCCCTCTAGAGTCCAATCTTTGGGCAACAATTGGTATCAGATCCTATGTCTCTGTTTTTTAAATATTTAACAATCTTAGAGAAAAGATAATTTTTTGGTTAATATGGAAAATACTTATGCATCTACCCTATGAGAAGGCCAATCCACAACCAGACTTCCATTGTTTAATGAAAAGAATTATAATTATTGTAAAGTGAGAATGATTTATTTCATTCAAGCTTTGGATTGTAATTATTGGAAAGTAATTATAAATGGTCTCAATATTCCTTTAAAATGTGTTGATTATATGCAAATACTTTGAGATGAGGATAAATGGACTCAAGCCGATATTAAGCTTGTTCAAATCAATGCCAAGGCAATTAGTAATCTATATTGTGCATTGAGTGTACAAGAATTCAATAGAGTCTCGGCTTGTGACTCCGCAAAGGAAATTTGGGATAAATTCCAAATTACCTATGAAGGGACTAATCTAGTAAAAGAAGAGAAAATTAACATTTTAATCCATAAATATGAAAGGTTAAAATTTTAGAAGGTGAACTCATTTTAATTATGTTCTCTAAGTTCACTAACATTATTAATGAATTAAAATCTCTTGGTAAAGTATATTCAAATGCAGAAAATATTAGAAAAATCATCTGGTCCCTTTCGAAGGAATTGGCTCCAAAGGTGACGGTCATCCAAGAAGTATAAGAGATCTCAAAAATCTACCTATGGATGAGCTACTTGGTTCACTGATGACTCATGAGATGATCATCAGGGAATGAAGAGATGAAGAGCTTACACCAACAAGGAGACATGCCTTAAAATCCTCCCTAATGGATGAAGAGAGTGAGGAGGATTAGGATGAAAGAGAAAAATAGATTAAGCTAATGATGAGAAAATTCAAGAAGTTCTTGAAAAACAAGAATAATTTCAAGAAGAGGGCATTCAAAAAGGAATTCGCCAAAGAAGTCGTTAAGGAATAATCAAATAAGAAAAAAATAATTATTTGCTATGAATGTAAGAATCCCAGACATATCAAGCCGGAGTGTCCCCTACACACGAAAAGCCATATATAGGAAAAAAAGATAATAAAGGCAACTTGGGATGACTCCAAAGAAAGTGAGTCAATTTCTAGCTCAAACGAAGAGGAAAAGACAAATCTATGCCTCATGGCCCATGAGGATGAGTTAAACTATTCCCTTGAAGAATATCTTTCTTATGGAGAAATTATAGAAGTTTTTGATGAGTTATATGATGAATTTCGAATATTAGCTTCTAAGAATAAAAAGCTTAAAAAGGAAAGTTCATCTCTTTAAAAAAAAATTAGTTGTTGCAAAATGAAAACAAAATTTTGAAAAGAGAAAATGGAAATTTGAAAACGAATAAAGAAGAAATAAAATCTAGCCCTCAAGTATCAACCAATGAATGCATCGAATGTGTTGATTTAAAATCTAAAGTTGATGACTTGAATTGCATAGTAACTAAATTTATTAATGACAAAAAGATATTAGATACTACGTTAGGTAATCAAAGATGTGTTTTTGATAAAGCCGGTCTTGGCTATAACCAATTCAAGAATCAAAAGAACTATCAAAACGTTTTCAACTCATCAAATTCAAGTACTCATTATAAATTCATTGAAAATCAAAGAGTAAAACAAATATGGGTTTCCAAGGGAACAATTCATTCAAAAGATAACTTAGTTGGACCCAAGAAGGTTTGGGTACCAAAGGGTGTTACCTAAACTTGTGTAATAGGTTTCACCTTTAAAAGGAAATGTGCTTAAAGATCAACTTAAATGATTTCCTTATGTGATTATGCTTAAAATGAATATATTATGTTTTATTGATCATATATTATGTTTTGATGTTTGATGATATGATATTGAATATAAATACATAAAGTGATGAATAGTGTATGTTTGATGCTTGATGAAATGATTGTCATATATGATGCTTGATATACATGGACAAAAATATTTGAAATGTTTAATATAATGCATGTATAAAAATGTGATTGGATTAAGAAGAGAAATAAATTTTAAATTTTTTTTTTCTCTTATCCAATCGACTAGATGGTGCATCTAGTCAACTAGATGAGAAGAAAAACAGTCTGTGTTGGATTTTGTCCATCCAATCTATGAAATGGACTGGGCTTATAAATACAAACCAATGTAATTATTAATTATAATTGATTGATTGATTATGATTAATGTGGATTGGATGATCATGATAAAAATTTTATATGTGATATGTGTATACATGCATGAGTTGATATGTGTAATGCCTACATAGTCAAAAATTGGTATTAGTATACATGATGAATGATGTTGTTATTTGAAATGCTATGATGAAGAATGAATGAAGTGATATGAATGATATTTAGATGTTGAATTTTTGGTAATTAATGGATGATATCTAAAATGTTTAAAATGAATTGATACCTGCATTGCTTGCTCATGGTTTCTTATGTTAACAAGGGGGAGAAATATGATAATGGAATGAATTATTTAAAACCCTTGAAATAATTTAGAATTAGAATTATATGCTTATAAATGACATATTCAAATTTGTATCAAATACTTGTAATGATTAAAGCAAATGAATTAAATAATGGTATCATGAAATTGTGAATGATTTATCTAAACTATATACAAATGAATTAAATTCATATTTTAAATTATTAATGCATATGTTTAGGGGGAATTTACCTCAAAAATTGTATTGAATTTATATATTGAGGGGGAGCTTGTTTCCATTTCATTCCATTATTATATCATCATCAAAAATAGAGAGATTGTTAGCCTATAGGTGTCCACCATAGGTCTCCTTAGTGATTTTGATGATAACACAATAATATAATGATATTTGTGTTACTAATGTCTCTATTGATCATACTACAAGAAAATTACCGCGCAGCGACGGAACTTTTCCGTCACTAATACGCGATTTTCCATCACTATTACTAGTAGTGACAGAAAAATATTCGTCGCTAATCTGTTACTATTGCTTCCGTGGCTAAAGGTTTTTTGTGACGAAAATATATTTCCTTTGCTAATAGTGACGGAATTTATTCGTTGCTAATAATGGCATATTGAATAAAAAATTTAGAGACGGAAATATATTTGAGACGGAAAATTGTAGCGACGGAAATATTTCCATCACTATTGATGACATTAGAGAGGGAAATATTTCTGTTGCTAATAATTCATTAGTGATGGTAATATTTCCGTTGCTACTAAGTTATTAGTGACGAGAATATTTTCTTCACTGTTAATATTATTAGAGAGGGAAATATTTCCATCATTAATGAGATTATAGTGTTAGTGATGGAAATATTTCCATCTCTAATACTTTTAAAAAATAAATAAATAAATCTTCCGCATATGAATGTATAAACCTGCACCTATACCTGTACATATATTCCAATTCACATTTTCATCCACCTTGTACATCCATTCATTCACATTTTCATCCACCCTGTACATCCATTTATTCACATATGACTCCACAAAACTTGTACATCCATTCACATTTTCATTAATAAATCCTTTAATTCATTCACATTTTGCATCCACAAAACCTATACATATCCATTCATATTTTCATTCATAAACATGTACATCCATATTCACATTTGCATTCACAACACCTGTACATCCATTTACATTTTCATTCACAAAACCTGTACACCCATTCATTCATTCACATTTTCATCCCATTCATTCACTTTTTTTTTTATCTATAGCAAAAATATATGATATATCAAAGAGAAGAAAAATGAGGAAATTTACAAAAGGAAATCAAAGCTGTTAGAACTAATAACTCTTTGATTCCTAGCAAGAAGTTTATTGGAGCTATGATGTTTAACTTTGAAACTTTCTCTTCTTCTACCTCCTTACTAGCTTTTACCTTGACTATATTCCACCAAATCCCCTTTGAAACCACCTAATAATTTTATATTCTTTTGCCCTTTTGGATTCGAGTTAATTTTAAAATCAAGTTATGGTGATGTAAGTGATGGTTAAAGTTCATCTGACTATTTTTTTAAATAGAAGCATATTTTGAAATCTATATGCTTTGGGTGATGCCACCTACAGAACTCTCCAGGTTTGCACCACATTTGATTGCCACGGAAATAGGCGAGAAGAATTGGGAAGAATTCCTCAAAAGGCGGAATAATAGAAATAGAGAGTGAAAGAGAGCAGTAGCCCAAGACCAGACTAGTAGAGATGTATCACAGGAGAAGAGGCCTAGGATTTCAACTCCATCTTAGGTTACCAGGCCAGCTCAGTTTTAGAGGCCTGCACCCACTATAATGTTCCATCCTAAGTGGTGAAAATCTAGGCCATTTTTTTAAAAAAAAATTGGGTAGAGTCTCGTTTGTATTTTAGAGAAATGGGTCCTCAGGACTAGATCACCTAATAAACATCAGATCCTTATTAACAAATTGACACAATCGTCGAATATATCAAAAGATAATCAACAAAAATTAATCATAATCTTTTAAAAACCCTTAAATTGGCATCGATAAACACATATGAGATGCACGTGCATCACACGTGAATGTCCAGTTCTAATGTGTGCAAACAATTAGATGGAAAAAGAAATTACTAACTATTACTTGTTTTCTTGTAGTGACTCTTTCAAAAGTAGGTTCTAGGTGACAATATTAATATCCAATGAAGACACAAAGCATACTTGGGGCTTAGTTTTTCCTATCTATATGCCCACGGAAGAGATATCAAGCATATCCAAACGCTTGTAAGAGGTTTGTAAGATTGAGAGTCTACCTCATAGGTGGATATTGCAATTCCCACAAACTATAAAAATTGTTTGAGTTTTCTTACATTGTTGGCTTCCCACTAATTTAGTTAAGCTTAACTAGGGTTAAAGGGGGTGTTAAAGGGACACAAGGACACGGGGTAGGATAAGAAACGTACCCATGGGTCCGCTGCAGTGCTCTAATTTTGTAAAACAACTTAGGGGCCGTTTGGATACACTTTCATTTTTCTGTTTTTATTTTTAAAAATTGGAAACGACCTTTTTGCTTTCAATTTTTTAAAGTAGGAAACACGTTTGACATTACTAACTATTACTTGTTTTAAAGAAAAAAAACAAGTTGTTTGGAGGAACATGATTATGCAGCCAACCCCAAATAGTTGGGATAAGGCTTGGACCATGATGACACCTCTAGGAAAAAACTAGTAATTGCAAGTTTCAAAATAACTTGGTTATAGTATGTCACAATAAGAGTGTGTAGTGTATATACAGATGAGTTGGGTGGTAGCTATTTCCTTCTCCTACTATAGCTAAACTCAAAGACAGAACTCTCATAATAACACTTTCTAATTTCTAATGCAACTAAGAGTTGGAAAGACTTTATTATTCTAAAGCCTACATTAAGACAAATTTCCTAAAACAAACCTAGTAAAATAAATCTACTTCGTGGAAATTGAGGAAACTTCTAGAAGATAGAAACAAGACTGAAACAAATAGTCCCGCCATGAACCTGTACTATGGTCGTAACTTACTCAACTCATGCTGCTTGCACAATCTTGGACTTGTCAGAAGTTAATCGACCAAGTTTTCTACTAGTACCAATTACCAAATTAAGGAGTTCCAACACCTTTTGACATAAAATAATAAGACCTAAGGTAAAGTGATGAGATCGGACTGCATCAGAAGTTCAAAATCAGAAGAAGTGTACAAAGATCCAGTTGAAAGCAAAGACAAGGGTTCAGTTACAATGAAGCATTCCTGAAACAAAAAACTGATCCTTCAGAGGATGAAACCGATAGAAGAAAAACTCAAAATCTTTGCAATTTCATTAGAATGGCCCAATAGAAAGGATCATATAGAGTATTTTACCAAAATCACTTTATTGGGCCAAGGGATCAAAAACTAAAACTACATTTATACAAAAGAAGTCAATATTTTTTCTTTTATTTAGTTGTACTTGCAGGCTTGGTTAATTTAGGATGGAGAGAAAGATCCCATATACAATATAAGAAAACTCAAATCCACTATCTTCCACATTGTCCACTGAGGAGTTGGCTTCCCACTAATTCAATTTATGTCCAGAACAACCCCATTCACAGATTTCAATTCCCAAGAGACAAATCAATACAAACACACAAACATCAAATTATTTGAAGATTTTAGATCTAAATAGGGTAAAAACAAGAAACCCGGCCAACCAACCTTGAGAGCAAATTCCTATGATTTATGCTGATTTTTCCTTTCAATGCCTCCAATAGCTGCTTCCAAACTCTGACACTGAAATTTGAAGATCAAAATTAGGGTTTTAAATCATTACAAGCATCATAACTAAAGGATGGAAATTAATTTTTTAAAAACAAAAAAGCTGAAATACTAAAAAATGAAATGGAAAAAAAATGGAGGAAACCCTATTCCTAGAGAGCTTTGTTCCAGGACCTGCAATAGAGAGGGAGAGAGAGAGAGAGTGAGAGCAAGCATGAGAGGGAGAGAGAGAGAGAGAGCGACCACGAGAGGGAGAGACAGAGAGAGCGAGAGAGAGAGAGAGCATGAGTGGGAGAGATAGAGTCAGACAGAGAGAGGGAGTGCAAGAGAGAGAAATAGAGAGAGAGAGAGAGAGAGAGAGAGAGAGAGAGAGAGAGAGATTGGGGCTTACCGTGGTGGCCGGAATGCAATCAGAGGCGAGGAGAGCAGGAACCCTTTTTGGGGAAGAAGATGGGTTTTCACGGGTTTGATAAACCCTTTTAATATAACAATTATTAGTGATAGAATTATTTCCGTCACTACTATACTAATAGTGACGAAAAATATTCTGTCACTATTAATCACTTCCGTCAGTAATATTAATAGTGACGGAATATTTCTGTTACTATTATCTAATACTTATTAGTGACAGAAATAATTTCATCACTACTACTCGATTAATTGGAAAATACTTCTTACGTATCAAATAGACGGACCAGTTGTGACGGCGCATGTTTCTGTCACTATAAGGGAAGTATTAGTGACGGAAAGGTTTTCGTCACTAATATTCTGTCGTTGGTCAGTACTTTTGTTATAGTGTGAGTTTATATGAAAATCAGTTTATGAAGAGCATTAGCAAACCATTCTAGCCAAAATCATGAAAATGACTTCATCCATGAAGGGAATTCAACATCAAGTCAAAAGTAAGCTATTGGATCAAGATGGATCATATTGAAGATGATAAAGATCAAATCCAATTTCCAAGTCAGATCATGAACAAAAATAAAGGATCATGAAGACAAAGTCAAAAGGGAGATCCAAGATAAAGCTAAATTAAGAAGAATGAAGATTCTCTTAGAAGGTTTAATATTTTATATTTTAGTTTGAGAGTATTTAGGACTTGTGTAAAAAGTCTTCAAAGTTTGGTAGTTTGAATTGCTGAGTACTTAGATTGACCACAGGTTCCTTTAGATTATGTTTCGATATCTTTCTAAGGACCTTGAATATCATAAGGAATGATAAAAATCATGATAAAGATCGGCCAATAGACCTTGGAATTCAATCCCATCATTAAGGTCTTGTAAAATGGATTCTGTACAAAAATTGCACCATCCAGTCGACTAGATGGAGTCATCCAATTGAGTAGATGAAGGCCAAAATGTTAATCTGGCAACTGGGTTCATCCAGTTGACTAGATGGCTCGGGGTAGAGTTTTTACTCTGTAACGGCTAGTTTTTAAATGACTCTTTTGTTTTGGATGATGCTTCCAATGACTATATTATTGAAAAAGCTATAAATAGGAATGATTTATGAATGAAATTATGAACTCCAATACTTTCAATCATTAAAATCATTCATTTCAAGCTTAGATTTCCAAATCTACAAAGTTTAACCTAGATTCCCCAAATCCAAGTTCTTGAGCTATTTAACTCTATACTTTGGGAGATTTTCAGTGAGCTTTAGAGAGATCATTCAGCTCATGTTAAAGAGCAAAAGGTTATTGTAAAACACTTCAATACAAGTGTGAAATCAAGACATCCATGAGAGTCTTGTCCTTGAAGCAGGGAGCTTTGTAAGGTCTAATCACTACCCATAAAGTGGACTAAGTCTAGGGAGGATTGTTCCCATGCAAGGTTTGATCTCGACCTATAAGAGAGATTATAAAGGTTTGGTCTTCACCTAGAAGAAGGCTGTGTGATTGCGTAAATCATATTAAATCCTTGAGGATGAAGCTTAAGGTGGGGACGTAGGCAAGTCGTCAAATGTCGAGAACAATGTCATGTGTCAAATTGCATTTGATTTCTCTCTCCCTTCTCTATACTTCATTGCTTTGAATTTATTGTAGAATTGCATAAATTCTATTTACTTTTAAATTGGAAATGTTGAAATTCGGCTTAAGGAAGTAGAAAGAATTTTAAATTGTCATAGACCTTATTCACCCCCCCCCCCTCTAAGGTCCAATCCTTGGGTAACATGGTTTCCACACTCTGATTAATGTATGTTTTGTTCCACATTGTTTCATCTTGTTTTTGCTTTGACATGTGTTCATGCTATTATTGATGTTTATAACATTGCTATTTAGTGGTTTGTATATGCTAAAATTTTTAATGCTCAGCCGAATTGTTATTTTCGACAAGTCCTTTCGACATTTGTACTCCAACTCCATGGGTCGAGGACGAGTACGTTGAGGAGGAACCTGTTGTGAATCATCCGAAGGAAGAGAGGTCCCTACCTTGATTACTGTTGAGGGAAGAGAGAGAGTGAGATGTATATATATTTTGTTAAGTGGAGATGTCCACTTTATACATTTAGTATTTGTAAACTTTGGAATACAGTAATGTTATAAATGAAATTTTAGCTTCCGCTTTTAGTATGCCCTGTATGTTCTTACAGGATGGTTTGATATGTAAGTCACGAGCCAAAGACTCATAACTCCTAAGTGAGATTTTGGGTCGCGATAGTCATCTAGGTAAGGGTACCTTATGCTCAACCATGAGTAGGGGCAGGTATAAAAATGGAAGCAAAATAGGGCTTAGGATATCCATCCTGATGCGCTACCTGAAAGTTATACCTCTGCCTAACTATATGCATATACTGGGGTATGCAGTTATTCCTAAGGTGGTTAGGGATCACTTTACATTGTATATGCGACTCCCCGACTTATAACATGCCTAAAAAAAGGATGATTGGTGTAAGTGGGATCGCCTAAGTCCTTCCTTGAGGATAATTATCCCACAGGCGTAATTCAGTGACCTTCATAGACCGGTAAGCTTTTGTCCTTGAAGATAGTCATCCCATAGCCGTAAACATAATAGATCCGATGTAATGGGTTTCAAATAGGGTTTTTACACTACTATGCAATTGCAGATGAAATGCAGTAATACAAAAAGCACCCAAGAAAGAAAAAAATTAGCATAGAAGCAATATCTTAGACATTTTTTTTTTCTAATTTTAGGGTTTGTTTGGCTTAAACCTAGGATTTGGGTTGAATTTGGTATAATCTCAAGTAGAGTCGTCAGAGCTGTGAGTACGAAATTTACTACATTTCCTTCTGGGTCGGGCCCTACGGATGAATGACGCTAAACGCCTTTACAAATGACTTAGAGTTGTTACCTACTTGATTTTGGCGAAAATAGGACCCAGGTGAATGGATCCCTAGGGTTGCGATTAGAGTCTAGGTAATATATTTGTTTAAGTCTCGAGGAAGGTGTTAGGCGCCCTGGGACCCCCGTCCTAGGATGAATACCTACTTCCTAGGTGTAAGCCAAACAAGTATAAAACCTAGAGAAAATGAGTAAGTACTCATTAGAGGTATGCTAATAAAAGAAAGGGAAAAATTCCACTCTAGCAGTTGAACCCAAGATTGGGTTGCCTACATACCTGCTGGGGCGGGATCCAACCAGATGTAGGTTTTTGGGAAAGTTCTACTCTAGGGAGAGGAGGAGGTGCGCTGGAGAGGCTTGGGTGTAAGGGTGCACCAAAGTGGCTTGAGTTAAAGATGCATAAGAGTGGCAAAGGGAGGTGTGTAGCGGAGTGGCTAAGTGAGGTGTGGACCTGAGTGGCTAAGTGAGGTGTGCATCAGAGTGGCTAATTAGTGTGGTGTGCACCAGAGTGGCTAAGTGAGGTGTGCACCGGCATGAGTAAGATGTACCAGAGTGGCTAAGGATATATTGGAGTTTTTCCTAAGCAATTTAGGCTCTTGCAGGTATGGAGCTTAGGCGATGGGCTTATGTTTAGGTTAGGGAACGGGCTTATGAGCCTTAGGGTGATGGATTTAGGGAATTTTGGGCCTATGGAGCTTGAGAGAGAGTCGGAGTGCAAAAATAGGGTGCTTACAGGGAACTCCAAGAGAAACAAAAGGAAACTGCTTGTTAGTAATATCCACAATAGTACTAATAGAATGAATCCTATTACGTGGAAGAAGAGCAATAAAATAAACTTTTGGAGCGATTTAGTAACTGACTGAAGAGGCTTCATAGGCTGATACAAAGTCAAAGAATTTCTTAGTATTTCTTTTTTTGCTATTGCAAAAGATCAAAATGTCATCAGAAGAAAAGAAGGTGGAAAACTGGAATACCATGTCTGCCCAATTTATAGCAATAGAGTCCTGAGAAGAGGAACCTAGGGTCCTCTTTTAACCTGACCACAATGTCCCTTTTAACACCTATTTAACCAAGGTAAACTTAATTAAATTAAAAATAATATTTTTTTATTCTAAAAACCATGGATAGAATGCTTAACCCTAGGGGATGAGTGAATCTAAACCATAGTTGATAGGTGGTAAAAAGAGGGTGTGGACCAATGAAATCATGGGGTCAGCTCGGGGGTCCGTTTTCCATTTCCCATTGAAATAAGGAAGACTTTGTGTCAAAAAAAATCTACCTTGGAATCACGGGTTCAAGTCCATGTTTTGGACTTGAGAAGGGGTACAGAGTATGTTTTTCTCAGTCCATTTATAAATTAGTCCAGTTTGGATTTGACTCTCTGGGCCTCATAATAATACCTAGTTAATTGATGGAAATACATTGATAAAAAACTAGATAAAATATTTTATAAGTATTAGTTTTAAGTTTAAATATCATAATAGAATAAAGTTAATAAATTTATATAGTTAATATATATTCATTTTAAATGATCATGTTGTGGGATTTTTACAATAGGAAAGGGATTTTTATGACGACATGATGACTCTATAGAGGGTATAAATAAAAGTCATGCTAGCCATACTCTCAGGCATTCCCTAATCATAGCCAAAAACCAACACCCGTCCTTGCTAATTAATTTCATCCACAAACCAATACATTTTTTTTTCTTTAACATGGTTTATTTTTTGGCTGAGAGTAAGGCTTTAATAGGTGTTGTTTTCTACCTGAGAGTATAAAATGGTTGAGAATGGAATGCCTGAGGGTATGACTTGTATGCCTCTTTAAATAAAGGGTAAAAGACTGCATGCATAGATGGATAATCTCAAAGATTATCCTATATAATTCAACATGCATCTAAGGTAAAGATTGAGATGAGGATACACTCATGATACAAAATATATATCTCATTTTTTTTTTATTTCCTTAATAATTGGGTGCAGATTTGCCTTATTCTACCCGCTTATAAATTTGGGCCAGGTCCGGATAAATGGTATTATATTTCTTTATTTTTATAATTTTTTCCAGTAGCAAAATTATCCACCAGATATTTGAGAGAAACCCTAGGGGTGAGTGAATCTCAACATAGTTGATGGTATTAAATGGGACATGTGGCGGCCTGGAGGTCAGCAGAACGCACACGCGTAAAAAAGTTTTCCCCAATTCAAATGTATTAAAAGCTTAATTTTGGTAAAGTAATATGATACATTTAGGTCCATCAAATGTACCAAGAGTAATATATACACTTCACCAACAATTTTGTATTTATTCAAACCAAAATTTGAGGGAAGAAAAGGAAGAAATCTACGAGTCTCATTGCAAAGGCAATGTTGGTAATAAAACAGGAGGCATTTGGTCCACCAAATGTCATAAGGGTATTAGAGTAACTTCTTAAACATTTTTTAATGCAATTCAAGAGAAGTAGAAGAATGAAGTTCTTTGTTTAAGGGTTGACAAATGATGAGTTAATTTGCAAATATCTTATGTTGTAAAGTATGATAAACTTAACAGCTGAAATGCAAAAACCCCATATATAAATTACTATAGTACCAAGTGAGATGGTTCTAATTTGACAAAGTTAGATAGAGATATTGAAGTTAGATAGAGATATTGAAGTGAGTACTTATATGTTAGTTGAATGCCTAGCCTTTATGAGGGCAACCTTTGCAAGGTTATTTACATGTCTCAGCACCAAATTTTCATTCTATATAATCTTATGTCTTTTTTGAAACATCGTCATAATGGTTTTTTGCTTAGTACTACAAATACTATATAATTTTTAACAAGCTACTTATCATCTATAAATGGTAGTCCTTTTCTTTAAAGATGAGTACTTATATGTTAGTTGAATGTTGATGAATGGAATAAGGTGAACTCTATAATATTCTCTGCATGCATTGATGTTGATATATAAGTATTTTTATTTATTAATATTTTTTTCTTTTCCTTCTCCCTGAGAAGACAAAACAAAAAAAAAAATTGCTTCATTAGCTAAATGCAGGTGCGATACATGTATTCTCCAAAAATGGGATTGTTTAATTGGAACCAACCAAAAATCCATATAAATTAATGAACAATGTAAGTTGTTTTGAGCAGCCCAACACATTTACATAGGTTTGAACCTCAAACTAAAAGTACAAATTATCAATACCATGCTAAGTTGTTTTGAATAGCCCAACACATTTACATAGGTTTGAACCTCAAACTAAAAGTACAAATTATCAATACCATACTAACACATTAGGAAAACCTTTTAAACCAATTGGCAATAAGTGGAGAGGCCTTACATGTATATAAGGCCACAACTATTTCTCTATTTAGTCGATGTGTGATTAATTCTCTTACACGCCCCCTCACGTGTAGCCCTAATTTTAGGTCTGTCACGTGCACCTCTTTTTGGGTCGTCAATCATGCAGCCTTTCTGTTTGGGTCTATCATTGTGAGTGTGAGCATAATTTGGCCGTTGGGCCTTTTGGGCTCTGATACCATGTTAAAGCGTTCAACTCAAAACCAATTGACAATGAGTGGAGAGGCCTTACATGTATATAAGGTCACAACTATTTCTTTATTTAGTCGATGTGTGATTAATTCTCTTACAGAGATATGCACACTTCTAAAAGTACAAATTATCAATACCATGGTAACACATTAGGAAAACCTTGAGATATGCACACTTGCCAACAACATAACCCCTATTTTTATTATTACACTACAACCCCGACATCATCCTCTGCTTGGTCGATTCTTTCCGTCTCTTTTGTCATTCTGATCATTTTAATGAACCAGAGGACCAACAAGAAGAAGGCAATATAATTTATGGAACACAACACAGTTAACACCCAATAATAATTATCTAGACGATTCTTATTAAGAGTGTCTTGGAACCAACCTAGTCGCCCTCCAATTTTGCTAACCTTGTTTACTATATAGACGGAAAGGAGGCTACCAATGGTTCCTGCTCCAAGGACACCATCAGTCAAAAGAGGTAGATATCTCTTCATTGAGTCAGGAACTTCCTGAGCACAAAAATTCGTAATTACTTTTTCAGCACTGTCCTCAACGGTCCCTAAGAAGGACATTTGTGGAATCATTCAGAATATACTCATCGGAATTGTGGCCTCAGGCTTATCGATTAAACCATATTTCCCGACCACTTGTAGCCTCTTGGATTCCACCAGTGCAGCAGCAATACAGCACCATACACTGTTTAATAGTGGGACTGAAGCTAGAATGGCGGCAGGGGCTGTTGTTTCGAGTTTTTTATAGGTCCGGTCCTTGCTCCACTTTGCCATGTTCTGGTACGCGAGAAGGAACTCAACAGGGAGATGTAAGGATCCAAGCTTGTTGTTCAAGTGGTTCGCTTGCTCAAGAAACTAAGTGTTCCCGACAGATATCATTATCCCACTAACAATGAAGGTCATCCACATGGGAATAATGCGTAGAATAAGGTTAGTTTCGTCTAGTCCTGGAGTTCTTAAAAGCCTCAATCTATTATTGTTTCCTTCTCCTTCCTCTAATAATGGGGTAGCCCTGTCTTCATACCTGCATTTCATCAATATAAATAACATTTCAATTGGATACATAGAATCTCATAAATAATATTAGGGAAATATTATATTAAAAAAAATATTAATGTAATATCAATTGGATACATGCAATCTCATTGATGATCTTAGATTTAATGTCACACTCAATCCTCAATTGGTCCCCCCAACATTGGTAGAAAACCATGAAATAGGGATGGCTTTTCCAAAGCCTGTGAGTTTTTTTTTTGTTTTTTGTTTTTGTTTAAAGAGATATTTCATTAACTTCGGGGAACTACATGAAGTTGGGATGGGCTCCGGGGGAACATCCACCAGAGAAGACATTCCAAAGTTGTGATGACACCTTTGAATACTATCATTTAATGCTTGTTGAGCCAGGCAAATGAGCCAAAGAGTTAGCTTCCCGGTTAATGAAACAAAACTCAACTGAGGGACAATGAACTCGTATGTCCATGATGTTGTCCAGAATAGTACTTACTTCCCAGTGCCTGATAGTTGATATCCCATTCAAGAAATCGATCAGCTCCTTGGAATCAGACTCGGATTAAAATCCTTTGCCCTCTAATAGGGCTGAATTTTCGAAATCCTGACCCTCCACATGCCCTACTATACCATAATATACATGTAAGCTTTGGGGGGGGGGGGCGGTGTGTGACACACACACCGCCAGCCCATGGTAACCTCTAAGGTGCCATGAGGGTAAATCCATGCATTCACTCCATCAGGGTCCGGCTAATGGAGGAGTGGTGGCCACTTATACGCCCCACGAAGCCTAATACCCAACCGGGCCTCCGATTGTCTCTGGCGAAGCCATTGTAAAAGTGGGGAGAAGTCATTCCATTTTCTCCCCACAATTTTGACTTCTCCCCATTTGATATCTCACACCCTTATTCTCATACACTAATCGCCACATGTCTTATTATAGGTGGAGAAGTCAAAATCATGGGCCACATGATTTTGACTTCTCCACCACATGTCACCTATTCTATGGAACCCCGAGATAAGCCCTTTCTGGCTTCGCCAGAGGCAAGCCAAGGCCTACCCAACCGATGCGGGTCTAAAGCAGGTCAATATCACCCAACCGCAATGCGGAGCTTTTCGTTTTGACACCACAAATGCCAAGACACTGGAGCTTCAATTGGTCAATGTCATCTGATCATTAGATGCCCTGGGGGAGAGTAAAAACTAGCACTCCCTAACAGGTCTGTGTATGATTCTCGTGTGTGTGTGTGCGAGAGTGAGAGAGAGACACCTGATGCCACTCGTTTGAGGTGGTTTGATGTAAGGGCGAAAACATGTAGTGCTCAAAAACATAAGAGTTGCCACCACAGTACATATTGCGGTAATCCCAAAACGAACTGACCAAGGCTTTATATAAGCAACTGAGATAATGGCAGCTACACAGACAACAATCACCGCATAGTGCCGGAATCCGATACGGCTGCTGTAATTTTCTTTGTTCTCTTCCCGGAATGAGTCTTTAGAAACTGAGTGACTGGACTTGCCCACGGCTATTAGAGCCAACGCCACATAGAAGAGTTTGGATTATGTTTTGCCAATGCATGCCGGCTCATATGCACTACAAGTGCCTGTGACCTTCGAAAGGACTGGCGGAGTTGACATGACCAACAAGCTCAAACCCTGTACAGAAAGCTCAGTTCATGTGAATTCTATGATATGAACTAAGTTTTTTTAGGAGGAAGAAACTTACGAGGCTATAAGTAATACTAGAGAGCACCAGCATCCATTAGCTACCCAAACAATGATCAAGAAGGAAGGCCATGCCTATTGGCATTATGCCCACCAACCCCGAATAGACGTTCACAATCGCTGCAGCATGGGTGATACTAAGCTTCCACACATCTGTGAGATATGTCATCAACACCCACATGGTGTACACTGCTATGATGTCGGCGCAATTCAGAACTACCATGAAGACCACAGAAAATTAAAATTTATTAGTTTGTTAATTAAACATTCCCTACTGGCTGGTTTTCTGATATATAAAATACGAAAATTACCACCGACTCTCAAGAAGGATCTCCCGCTTGCCATGTCTATGTATTTATCAGTACCCTCTCTCTGCAAAGAACAAATTATAGAGTATTAGAACTAATTTTTGAGGGCATGATAACAAGAGTCAATTGCTGTAAATATGGACTATTTGGAGAATCCTAAGCTTACTCTCATTACCCCTTAGACTATTGTTGTGATATAGTATTTAGAGAAACTAAGTATCCTTTTACCCTCTGGAGATTCCAGAAGCACTCGATCACTTGCAAAATTGTCATGGTAACCTAAGCCTACAAGTCCTACAATCAAAAAAGGAAATGAAACGGATAAATTGAGGAGTTCTAATTTCACTCTCCACTGAGGCTCTCTACCTTTTGGGGACAAAAGGACCACGAATTTGTTTTTTTTTTTTTTTTTATTCTGCTGAAAAGAAGCAAGTTAAATAAGGGGAATGGTAACAACTAACAAGCATATGTGCATATGTCTACTTATGAGAATAATTATACTCGTGAGCCCAAAAATGAAATTTTGAAGAGTCCCTCTAGGAGATTCAGCAACAAAAGTTTGTTTGTAAGAAGAAGAAGAATAATAATAGGAGGTTATCTATTAAAACCCTCAAAATAAAGCGATACGGTAGGAATAGAAAGAAATACAGTGAGGGATCCAATATGGGAGATATGAAGACAGATTGTGTGTGTTAGTGTGTGTTTCCTTTCTTTGCCTTCAATACTCACCTTGTGGTGTTACTGAGTTTACCGAAAAAAAAGACTGAGATTGTGGTTTGTTTGTAAGGTTTGTCTCAGCTGGCTTAACAATAGGGGTATTTATAAGTGATTACAAATGAGCAAATTGCTAAGATTCCCTCCATTTTTTTTAAATTCTTTATAAGGAACCAAATCCTCTACTGTTATAACCGGATTCTGGTGAATCCGGTTTCGCCCCTAAGATCGTCACGTGTCATTTTTGACACTCCTTAACTATTGTTAAGACTCTCCCACTCATAGAGGCGAAGCAAATGGTATATTATTTGTGGCCTTGAGTGTTAAAAGGTTAGGAGATCTTTAACATTCATTTACTCTTAAATCCGTACGGATAAGAAATTGGCTGGGGCGGGTGTTTTCATGGGATTAGGATGATTGGCACATAGCAAACTTCCAAGCTGATTTGACACATCTAGGTCACCACTTAGAGTAGATATTGGCTGGGGCGGGTGTTTTCATGGGATTGCAATTGCACGGATAGCCAGCTATCTGTTTCTTTCCAAAAAAAACTACACTCAGCTATTTGTATAGATAGTACTGTTTTTTATTTGATTTCAGTACATGAGAAATAGATTGTTGACTTTTTTTTTTTTTAATAATAAACAATACTCACACACACACCTTCACACAACACAAAATCAACACACTAAGGCTCGAGCCAGTACACCCACATACCCTCTCTGATTGTTGAACTTTTTTTTTTTTCTTTATGAACTCTGATTGTTGACTTTGGTTACCTTAAAAAGAAAAACCAAGTCATACTACGCAAGCAAAATGTAATTCCCAGTCATGATGCGATTAGCAACATAATAAAGGTCTCGCCCTCAGCACACGAAATCCATCTCGCTGCGATCCCACAGGTCAACACGTGTCTTTCTTAACTGTGGTTAATATTTACTAGCCTTAAAGGTTCAACTTGTAACAATGCTTTTGAGAAAAAAATATTAAAAATTTTTAACTACAGGAATTAAATTTCATAACATGAGTTAAAAGAGAAGTTAAAGGGTCTTTGTGAGTGGGCAGATGGTTTTGGTTTGGCTAGGGCCAGACCAAATCCAATCCCCATAATAAAATAAGTAGCTCCGGTTCAGGAGCCATTTTGGAACCAAAAAAGAAAAAAAAAAAAAAAATGCTTTTGATCAGGTGAAGTTTGGAAATATCTCAAGAGGGTGTGAATATCGGGCTCTTGTTAGGTCTTAGTTTTCATACCTTGGATAAACAAACAAAAGAAAATGACTTTAAGAGTCAAATAACACTTAAACCGAAAAAGATAAAAGAAAGTTCTCTCACTGAGCTCTATGCATGAAAATGATTAACAAAAGAAATTGACTTGAAAAATTTTAAAACTAAAACTTAAAACACTCTTCCATTTTATTTCATTACTTCTAAAACACTCTAAGTAAAAAAAAAAAACTGACACATTAAAGTCATAGAATACCTAACACAAAAAAAATTATAAAGAGAGAGAGTTTGGTTGGGTCTTATTATTTAAATCTTGGATAATCAAAAACAAAGGACTTAAGAGTCAATAAATAACTAACCCAAATGAAATTTATCCAGATCAATGATCTCTAAGACCTAGAGGGGGGGTGAATAGGTCTATCTAATAATTTCTAACCAATTTTAATTTTTCAATTAATATGTTTAGAAATCAATGAACAATTCACTCAGACAATTCACACACATCAAACACGGAAGACTTTTACGTGGAAAACCCTAACGGGAAAAAACCACGGGACCTCGTCCAGCAACAAACTTCACTATGAAAAGATTTCAAGTACAAGACAAGACCTTACCAAAACAGAAACGACGTTCCTAAGTATAGACTCTTACTCTTGATTTCCACGAACCAGCAAGTTCGATCTCCGCCGTAGCAGCTTCGGTTCCACACCGACCAAATCTTCTCAAGCTACTTCAAAACCACGATCACACACGATCGATCTCCTTCCACGAAGGCTCCGGATCAAACACCGGACATACACACAAGGTGTAGGGTTGTGAATCAATTTAGGAAATTTCAAACCCTAGAGGGATCTCATATAGATCTGAGACCACACAATGCAAGATCAAAGGTTTAGATCTATACTTGCATTCTCTAGGATCAAAGAAAGAGGAGGGATCAACAAAGATCTAAAAGAACAATAGGAAAAACCCTAGAGGAGTTTTTCAGACCTCTACTCTTTCAAAAATAAATAAAGATACGAATTAGGTCTCTAAAAAGTTGTTTATATAGGGTTTAAAAAAAGAATCCAGAAAAATAAAAATTCTTTTTACGGGGACCGATCGAGCGGTGCTCATTACCGATCGCTCGGTCCAAAACGGATCGATCGGTGCTCATAACCGATCGATCGGTTAAAAATTATCTCTCTGAAAAAATATCCCATACAAATTTTTTGTCCAGTCGATAGCCACCGATCGCTCGGTAGGCCACCGATCGATCGGTCTCAACATCGAGCGATCGGTTGAGACAGAATTTTTTCCAAACCATATTTCTTTTCATGTTTATTTGATTCAACTAAGATCAAACAACTTTGTTAGGTTTAAAACTATCCTCCTAGGTATGTTTAGAGTTATCTAATTCAAATCCAACCTAGGTAGGGGTCTCTAAGTCCATTACCTTTCTAGATCCAGAGTAGGAGCTTTTTCTTCACTTTCTTCAATCTTCTTGATGCATTAGCTCTTCTCTTCTGACAAGTTGAACACGACTCGACTCACATGACCTATCTAATGATCACGGAATTTGCCAACACCTACTTAGGGATTTACAATCTCCCCCTTTGGCAATTCCGGGACAAAACAAGACTAACTCATATACTAGGTTCAAATTTTCCCAAATGATTCAAAAATGGAAAATTGACCTTTACATGACTCAAAAATAATTACATGACATTTGACATTTTAACTTATCATGATTCACCAAACTTAGAACCTGTTTGCCTGCACATGCTAAATCAAAAACCTGTGAAGCATGGGAAATAAAATATTTGAAGAAGTAAAACACGTATAACATCCACAAAACATGTATAACATCCTCAATTCCACAATTCCACAATACTATCCATAACAGGTAAAACATGTATCCATAACATCATCCACATATTTAAATCCATATGCATATCATGCACTCTCCTCCTCAATCTAAGGCTCAGAGGCATGTACATTATCAACAGGACCTACAACTCAACAATTCAGCTGAACATGGAATACACAGCGTATACAAGCTACTAGCTAACAGTTTAATAATATCATTTCACATGCAAGGCATAGAGACATAGAAATCCTTAAAACCTGATATATAGTTTCCAAAACCATTTCCTTTTGATTTTCGTTATAAAATCTAAAAACATATGAGTCATATGAGAATTAGAGTCTTATGAGTTCTTAGAGTTCCTCAAGAGTTCTTATGAGTCATGTGAGTATTTATAATCCGTGGAGACTTAGATCACTTTGAGACTTGTGAGCATTTATGATCCTTCTAGCTTGTAAAACGATCTTTGAAAATTTGAACTTTTTCTTGGAGCTGGATGTGACATACCCTTAGGTATACCCTATCCATGACCAACCCTGAGTTTGGCTTTATTAATGCTTTTGAGCTTGAAAGCTTTAAGAACTCTTAGAAAACTTATGAATGATCCAAATAAACCATTCTTATGAGAAATCATCGAGTCGTGTAAGCATACAAAGCATGTGAGTAGCATGGTAAGATAGAAAATCTTTAACCATAGATGCGTAGTCATAGAATTTCTGTCATAGGGATAGTTTACACACACATAGTTCCCATTCATCCAATCCATTCAAGAACAGAGAGAATTTATGGTTTTTCTTAAAGGAAATAATACAAGGGTAGATAGTAGAGTGTATCTACCTTTCCTAGATCAATCTCTTGATCTAATTCGCTTGAGAATTGTTGGAGAAGCGAGATCCGGACTTCGGAAGCACTAACCAATGTTCACCTTCAATCTAGGTTCAAACCCTAGCTTCTCTCTCTAAAAACTCTCCAAAATTTTCTTAGAGGGTTTGTGAAACCCTTAGGCCATGAAATGGCCTTTATATAGGTGTTTAGGATTTGACCAAAGACCCAAACATCCTTAAAATATCCCCCAAGGTAGGCTACAGGCTAAAATGGCCATTATTGGTCGACTGGATATTGCACTCGGTCGACCGGATAGTGTAGTGGGTTATGAAAAAAACCCCCCATACAAAATTTGTGAGCATCAGTCGACCGGATTTATGTGTGGTCGACCAGATTGATCCCCATCTAACTCTCTTTTCCCGCTTTGATGTTTTCACCATAACTTTTTTTGGCTTACTGGATTTAGGTGATTCAACTTGTGTTAGACTCAGAATTCAAAGCGAAACAATTTTTTATCAAATAGTCGAATCCTAATTATGAAGGATTAATGGTCTAAATTGGACTTAAAGTTGACTGTTCCTCGGACTACTTATTTCAAACCAGTCTTCAGAAACCAACATTTGACCTAACTTCCACTAAAAATATGGAAAAGTGTTAAACATGAACATCGAAGAGGGTTTCGATATTTTTCTAATGGCTCAAGAATCATTCAATTCCGATAAGCGGTAACAAATCTAAGGATCCCTAAAATTGAGGTTATGTTTAGACATCCCTCCTTTTCAACCTTAGAACTTTTCCCAATTATGTTTTAACTCCCATAAACATAAAGGGAAACCCTCCTCAAGATCTTAACACATTCATAATACCTAAAACACTTACATTAAAAATAAAAACCCCCAGTTCATTTCAAAACATAAAACCATAATTACATCAAGGTTTTAGGCCTTGAAAAATACTATTCATAGCCTAGTGATCTCAGTTCCGGGATTCTACAAGTTTGGTCTTCACCCGAAAGAAGATCGTGTGATAAATGGATCTTGTTGAATCCTCAAGTGGATAGCTTGAGGCAGGGACGTAGGCGGAATGCCGAACCTCGATAACAAATCTTATGTTAACTTCCCTTTTCTCATCTCTTTATTTACTGTTGCATTGATTATAAAATTGTTAGATTTTCATTTCATTGTTATTAGATTAATTAAAATTCTGCTTAAGGGATTAAGAAGAAAATTTTAATTTACCAAGACCCTATTCATCCCCCTCCTAGGGTCCCAAGGTCGACGACGACGTCAACAACAACTAGAGGGCATCGGAGAGCAAGGGACTTCTGCAAAAAGCGCGGGAGAATGGAGTTTAAGTCGAAGAGTTTTGCTTAAAAGGGAGAGTGGGAGGTTGAATTGCGCGATAGGATTGTATCACGCGTGAGAGAAGTTAATAAAATGTGTACTTCCCTCGTTTTGATTACTGTCGCTAGAGTTGTAACTAATACCCACAAAATCATCATCGTGACAACTTAATTTCTTAATTAGCGACAATTGCATGTCCGTTGCTAAAACGAACAATTACTTAATTTTCTAATTAGCAATATTTAAATGTCCGTCGCTAAAAGAAAGTTTTAATTTTTCACTAATTTGCTACTTAGTATACAAACTTGACTTCTAGTGACAGATATTTAGTGACGGTCCTATAACCGTCGGTATAAGACATTTGTAGCAACGCTTTTTGAGCCCGTCGCTTAAATTCTGTCACTAGAAGTCATATTTGTTGTAGTGATCCTACACTTACTATAAGCTTTGAAGGAGTAAGGTAGATTAACACCATCTCCTCTCCCAAAGGATGAGAACCCAACATCGTCACTAACCCCTAAGGATCAGTTGTTTGGTCCCCCCAATATTACAAGCTACCTAACCTTTTTTATTTATTTCTTTTTGGGGTCGTCCCACGTTCGGACCCCTCGCTTCTTATGTCTTTCCACTCAATTTTCTTTCTCTTTTCTTTATTTTTACTTCTTAAATAGTAATAAAAAATCAGTTTGCTCTCCGTTTTTTTTTGTAGCATCTTTACATTTATCTCTTTTCTGCTTAGGGATTAGGAGGTTATAACTCAAGGTGGGTGCGCTCAAGCCACTTAAGACTCCTAACACGAGTCCACCTCCCCACAGGGCGAATCCCAACCATTGGAACAAATGGCGTTTTAATCAAATGCCTAAAGTTTAAGATAATGATAATCGAAGATAGAAAAGCTAAGCTAGGGTCAAACCCGGGTTGAGTTGCCTACGTACTCACCGGGGTGAGATCAGACCGAGCGTAGTTGTGGTACATGAGCCCGTGCTAAGGTTAGGGGGTGTGTGTTGCATTAAGGGTGGCTAATGAGCCTAATCTGGTAGACAAGGGTTTGGTTGACCGGGGTTGGTCAAAGTGCATGGTTTGGACCCGGTAGGCCTAAGGTAAGTCAGGTAGACTAGGGTTGGGCCCGGTAGGCCAAAAGGAAAGCCCGATAGACTAAGACAAAGTTTGACTATGGTTAGGATTGCTAATCTGGGTTAGGTCAAACTAACTATGGTTAGAGTTGCTAGCCATAGTCAAGATTGGCATTGTCTTGCCCGGTAGGCCTGAGTTAGGCCCGGCGGGCCAAGGGGTGAGGCCCGGTAGGCCCATGGTGTTTTAACCAAGGGTTAGGGCTGCTAACCGGGGTTAAAAAGGTGGCTAATTATGGTTAGGGGTGCTAACCAGGGTTAAAAAGTTCGACAGAGGTATTTTTGATCTTTTTGATTTTTTTGAGATTTTTTCCAATGGTTAAGGATGCTTAACCATGGTTAAGGGGTTGGTCACCATGGTTAGAGTTGCTAACTGTGATTAAATGGTCGAAACAAGCCATTTTTAGGCTTCTCAGAATATTTATAAATTTCTGAGTATTTTTCCAGTTTTTTTTTATAAGGGCTGCTTAACCATAGTTAAAAATTAACCAAACGTGAGATTTGACCACAGTTAAGAGTCATAACCATAGTTAAATTGATCATAGAGGACCATTTTAGAATCTAGGAAATATTTATGATTTTGTGATCAATTTCCCATAATTTTTTGGGTTATGGGCTACTTAACCATGGTTAAATGTTAACCACAAGTAGATTTAATTATGGTTAAGGGTCCGGTTTGGTCAAAAGTGGGCCTAGGGACCATGGCGGGCCTAGAATGACCTCCTATCTGGTCTGGGTCCTGTATAAAGGCCAGAAGTTAAAAAAAAGTAAAAATTTTAGTTATGTTTTTAACCATGGTAGCTTGAGTTTAACCGTAGTTAGAGGTAACCCCAGAGGAAACTAAGACTATTAGGGGATAGCTTGAAGTCTAGGAAACATCTTGGGCCTTTGGTGGGCCCAAGGGGAGGTCGAATGTGGGCCCCACAGAAGCCCAAAGTGGCCTTGGTTGGCTGTACATAAAATGATGACTTTCAAAAGAATTTTTAACCATGAATTTTAACTACTGTTGGGATTGATTTAACCGTGGTTAGGGGCTAACCCAGGGGGATCTGAGACCATGATTGGATAACCTGAAGTGTAGAGAACACCTTGGGCCTTTGGTGGGCCCAGGGGGAGGTCGAGTGTGGGCCCTACAGAGGCCCAAAGAAGCCCTGTTCACCAGATTTGCCAACTGCCAACCCAAGTTTGGGGGCAATTTACCAAAGGTGGATAGCACTGGGTGTGGTGAGTCTAACCATGGCCCTGGTCTTGACCAGGTCCTAACCTAACCATGGTTAAAATGGTGTTACAGGGGGTGACCTGAAATTACAAATTTCTGGAAAAAAAAATTTCAAAAACTTGTGGCTGGGGGGGGGGGGTGCTTAACCAGTGCGAGTCCAAGGGGTTTCCTCATGGATTGAGGACCCCACCCCCCCCCCCCAAACCTTGGAGAAGCTCTGCAAATTGGGGGGCTAACCCGAGCCACACCTTAAGGAACCCCTTCTATGCCTACGGTTAAGGCAGGGGGGGTTCCTATCCCAGGTGAGCAGCTGCAATACCCATAAAAAAAAACGACATGGGACCCCTAGAATGGGACTAGGGGTCTCTTACAATGCCAAAATCAAATTAACAAAAAAGGGAGAGGGATGTATACCCTTGCTACCATGGTGAAGAAGAAGGAGGGCGCTGTACACGGTGGTGGAGTGTTATGGACTAGGGCGTGGTTTGAGGAGACTAAGGTTGGCCTGAGAGAGGTTTCTAGGTGAGGGACAGAGATTTAGGATGGTGCCCGGATAATGGACCCTAAAGGGGGGAGGGGTGAAGAGGGTTTATAGAAATTTTAAAATTTACATTAAGTGATTTTTGCGGGATTAGAAATTTATCACTACTACCAAATATTGATCAGAGATAAAGAATAGAGAGAGAGATAGAGATACCAGACACCAGATGTGTTATCGGGGTTCAGCAACTTGCCTACGTCTCCACCTTTAAGCTTCTCACTTTAAGGATTTTCATACGATTCACTAATCGTACTCTTCTTTCCAGGCAGAGAGCAAGCCTTTACAATCATTTTTCAGGCTCAGGAAGAACCTCTTACAATCCTTTTAACAGGCTTAGGATCAACCTCTTCAAGAGAATCCCTCTCTTGGATACAAGAAGACACTCTTCTCAAAATGGTGCAAGAATTCTAGATTCTTGACTTTCAGCTTTTACAGAAATTGATTGAATTTGAAATCCGAATTGAAAGCTCCTAACTGAGCTAGATAAGAATGGAAATCAATGCTAACAATCTCTCAAGATTGATTGGAATTGAATGCTCAAAGAGTAAGGGATTGGGTTTTTGGATATTCAATGCAAAAACAGAGTATTGATTGCTAGAAGTTAGTGAGTGATGAATGAGCAATAAAACAGTGATAGATCATTTTATTTCGTTCATAAATATCCTCTATATACAGATGAGCAATCAATATGACCATTGGGGGTGCATTTAATGCGAGCTAGTCGTTGAAAACTCGCCGTTACCTGATTTTCCCGCAGGCACTCGTCGACGAGTGAGTAAAATCAAGCCTGAGTCGACGACGAGTTGAGGCAGTAAGCAATTTGGAATTTACTGTCCCTCACTCGTCTCGACGTGTTCTTTGCACTCGTTGACGAGTCCATCGAAATTTTTCAGTAAACTCATCATGGTGAGACCAATGGGAAACATGCTAGGACCCTTAGGCAAATCAATAACATTATTTTGATCATTCTTAGGGCCTTAGATTGATGTCCAAATTAGATTAGGTCTCCTAGGTTCTATCTAGATAATCTTTGAGCAATTCTTTCCAATGTCTTGAGGAATTTTACAAGGTCCTAAGACATCTATACTAGTCTTCATTTAGTGACTTTCTTGTCATGGAGTTTGTGGAGCTTGACTTTATGCATTAGCTTGATTCCTTGAAGCTTTTCTCCAGAATTGACTATTGCTTGGACTTTTGCTTTGTTGACCTTGATTTGATTTAAGCTCTTCAATTCTTCCTATCTTGAATTTTGATCTTAATAGACTTTTTCTCTAAAATTTCACATACTCAATAGAAATATTAGTACCAAAAGAATCATTCTATTATTGTGTTATCATCGAATATTATTGTGTTATCATCGAAACAATTTAGAGTACTTAGAGTTGTAACTTTAAGGCTAACAATCTCTCCCTTTTTGATGATGACATAATAATGTGAATGACTTGGGTTGAGCTCCCCCTCAATATAAGAATTTTAGTATTTATGAGAATAGCTCCCCCTTAACATGTGCATCATATAGAAAATTTCAGATTATAGAGAGCAAAATCATTCAAGAATTAATCAAAAGCATTTAGATTTAAATTATGGAATCAAGAGAAGTTCCATGATCAATATTTTAAGTTATAATTGTTAACAACACACAAGATTGAATGTTAGAACCAAGAGAAGTTCCATAAAGATAGATCATTTCATTTTTATTTTCTTATGGAATTCACATTTTTCAAGATTCTTCCCCTTGGCATCATCAAACAAACATAGAATAAGAAGATAATATGAGAAACAATGGAATGTCATATATAGTCAAAAAGAGACAAGTAAGTGCAAACATTACATCAATCAAATGAAATACAAAAAAAATCATCAAATCTTCTGCCTCTTGGAGGGCCTATCGGGCTTTGAGGTTGGCTGCTTGGGCTTGGCAGTCTTGGACATGTCTTCAAATGAGGAGGAGATCACATCAGGTTGTTCTTGTGTAGCTTTTTCAGCCTTGGAGGGAGGCTGTTCTGCAGGAGGGACTATAGGAGTGGCTGGAGGTGGCTGACTGTGAGGAGGTTGAGGAGGAGGGTGAGAGGGAATTTCCACATCATTTGGGATGGGAACAAGCTCCAGCTTCTTCTTGATAAGAAGCATATTTGAAACAAGGTCATCAACCTTAGTTGCCATCTCTCCAACTACTGGGGCCTGTGAATCCAGTAGACCAGCCATGTTGTGAAGATACCTAGCTTGGAAATTTACTACATTTCCAACACTAGTCATGTCAGCACTCAGTCTATCACTAGTTACATTGGCCTCAACTGCCTTTCTCTCTACATGTGAGATTATAGAATCCACTCTATTTTTTACAATCTCACTGGATATTGTCATCTCAGTAAACTTAGTCTCAAGCACTGCCTCTCTAGACCTTGTGGGCAGTGAAATCTCACCGTCCATTGCCCAGGTGTGTGTACAATGGCACACACCTGATCTCAGTCTCTCGGAGTGAGGGTTAGGTTCACGCGTGCCTATGGCATGCGCGGTACCTTTAGCCTGTAAGCATTAAATGCTGATGGCTGGCACTATGCTGCCCAGCTAAGTAACAGCAGAGTTGATCCGTGAGGATAAACTTCACGGATCCACCCTGAATAATAACGCCCAAATGGGCTGATACATACTTCATCCGTGAGAACCAAATCCTCACGGATCCAATATGAGGTGTTGGCCTCGGAGAGGCTGACACGTGTCATATCCGTGACACATGTTCATCTGCGAGGATAAAACCCCACGGATCCAACTTTGAGTGTTGACCTTCATTAGGCTGACACATGTCGTATCCGTGAGGACAAAAACCTCACGGATCTAACACGGATCATATTTACTGTCAGTTTCCAAGAGACTGACAAGTGTCCAACCGTGAGGAGAAAACCCCCACGGATCATATTTAATGCCAGCCTCTGAGATGCTGACACATGTTCAGTCCTTAAGAATAAATCCTCACGGATCAAGTCTCATGTCCTGGATCTAACCCAGACCACAAGCACCACTTGGTGATCCGTGGTTGAGACCTATGGTCTCACCTCGTGGTCCGTGGTTGAGACCAATGGTCTCACCTTGTGATCCGTGGTTGAGACCAATGGTCTCACCTTGTGATATGTCGTTGAGACCAATGGTATCACACCTTGTGATCCGTGTTTGAGACCTGTGGTCTCACCTTCTGATCCGTGGGAGACCTGTGGTCTCATCTTGTGATCCGTGGTTGAGACCAATGGTCTCGCCTCATGGTCCGTGGTTGAGACCAATGGTCTCACCTTGTGATCCCTGGTGGAGACCAATGGTCTCACCTTGTGATCCCTGGTGGAGACCAATGGTCTCACCTTGTGATCTGTGGTTGAGACCTATGGTCTCACCTCGTGGTCCGTGGTTGAGACCTGTGGTCTCACCTCTTGATCCGTGGACTGGCCTAGACCAGTCTGTCCCAGCTGACAGTCAGTATTTGACTGTCATGGGGCAGAGAATCCTTAATAAAAAGGATTCTCTGTCAGGCT
Source organism: Tetracentron sinense (assembly GCA_015143295.1). Classification (NCBI taxonomy): domain Eukaryota; kingdom Viridiplantae; phylum Streptophyta; class Magnoliopsida; order Trochodendrales; family Trochodendraceae; genus Tetracentron; species Tetracentron sinense. The sequence continues at coordinate 18,989,887 of CM026560.1, read as the reverse complement.
GTGGGGAATCCCAAGATAAGGATTCCCTCTTTTAAAATCTCATGGAATGCCACGTGGCACCCCATGATTATTTTAGGATTAGGACTATGTCCTTTATCCTAGGAAATGATGAGATTACCATCCTCCTTTTCGAAAGGTACTGAGATTCTCCCCAAAAAGAGAAAACCTGGTACAAAAGAAGTCCATCAAAAGAAGAGAATTCCTCGGAAGCGTGAGGACTCTCCCAGATAAGAGAGAGCCGTGAGCTGGCAATCCTCTACGAGAAGAGCCTTTGTTGAACTTTCCTAAAATTAGGAGTCAAAGAGGGGGTTCCAAAAAGGACTCTCCTAAAACCCATAAAGGGTGTGTTTTTCATAGAAAAAACACAAGAGAACATACAGGAAAGAAGGAATAACAGGAAATACCCAGAAGAAAAGAGAAAAACATCGATCCCCCTTGAAGCGCAAGTACAGCAAAACAAGCAAGTGAAGAAGAAGATCTCCTACTATGGAGAATATAAGGTGAGCCTCCAATCATGGCCACCATTTTTTTTCTTTCTTTATTCGAAAAGACCTCAATGAGGCACTTGTAACGCCTACATAGGAATTGGGCAACCCCATTGAATAAATATATATACTTTATTCAAATTCTTGTTCTTCTTTTAATTCTTCATCTTAATCAAAGGTTCTTTCCCGATATAAGGAAGGTAATTTAACAGTCTAAGTTTACTCAGATTGGAAGGATAGTCCCCCACAACAAACAAAAAACTCTATACAACAATGGAGGAAATTTGAAAGCAAGGAATGAATTTTTTCGCTCACAAATTAAATGGCACACCCGGTGGGACTTTCTTCTCCTCTCATCTTTGAAGAAGAATTAAAAAAAAAAAAATGGAGAGTGAGTAATCCTTTCCCTAGCTTCTCCTCGATTGGTGTGCAGGATAATCGAGACCGTCTACGTCCGTCCCGCATACGTGCTCACCATCAAGAGGAGGGTCTATGTCCCTCTGATGCTGATTCCAGCGACTCAGCCCCTAACTTGGGTTGAGGTGGCAACAGCCCCAATCATGGGGCCTTGGTCTACTAGTCGAACCCTCAATGAGGGTCTAGCTGCTCCTCCACGGAGGAGTCAACCCTGTCAGGCCCACAGACAAGGTGCATGTCCAAGCATGCCCCACGGAGCAGGTGTGTCCCCAGGGATACACCACGGAACAAGTGCATTCCCTGGGATGCACCCCGGAGCAGTAGCATCCCCAAGGATGCTCCGTGGACAAGGGGCATCCCCCAGGATGTCCCACAGAGAGGCTGTACCCAAGAGGATGCGCCACGAAGTGGACACATCCCCCAGAATGCGCCACAGATTGGGTGCATCCGACTGGATGCCCCACGGACAGGGTGTTCCTCAATCAGAGTTCACCACGGAGGGTATACCCAACTGGGTGCACACACTGCAGGATGGTTCAACCATTCTGCAACAGGTCAGCCCAAAAGGTAGACCTATGTCAAACACTGGGCCAAGCTTAACAAGCCATCCCAAATCCCAACAGTCCACAGTGGAAAGGCCTCAATTGTTGGGATCGACCCTAGGACTAGTTGGATATAAGGCCCCTCAGTCCAAGCTGATTGACGGAGCTCCCCCTTTTAAAAATTTTCCGGGAGGGGGAGATGCTGCCCAATTTTCACCAGGGCGAAGGAACAAAGCCAAGTGCCTCAAGAACTTAATGAACAATCCGTCAAAAAACTTTAAAAACAACAAAGTAATTGAGGAAGGTGCCTTAGGGCATTCATCCGTGAACAAGAAACGTCCACGGACAGACTCCACAGACCAAGGTCCAGGATATCCCACGGAGGGAAGCAGAAGATCGTCCACGGACAGGAATACAAGATTGTCCATGGACAGAAATGCCAAACTGTCCACGGACAGAATCTCAGGAATGCCCACGGACAAAATTTCAAAACTGTCCATGGATAGAAATCCAAGACTATCCGTGGACAGGCCCAAACCTGGTCCACGGACTGAAGACCAAGCCACACGGAGCAAAGCCCCAAGCCAGTCCGAGGGTTGGAAACATACCCCCTTCACAGGTGCAGGTCCAAGACAATCCGTGGACATGGTCCACGGACAGAAGTCCCTTACAAGAAAGGGAGATCCATGGATAAACACTCTGCCATCCGTGGATAGTTCTCTTTCTAAGAGAGAAAGGAGTTGGCACTATACAACCAACAAGAGAAGAGTATTCTCAAAGTCAAATTCATCATCCGATGATGATGCAAGGGGCATTAATAGCTGTGATTAATATCGTCCAACTGTTAATGCAAGAAGCATTTCTAGTTCAGAACGGGCAGATAAAGACTTGTTGTATAGACTGGGCCCGAACGCCTTCTGAAGCGTTAATCTTGTAACCTTCACATCAATGATGGCATCAGTCCGTCATCAACATCAGCGGCCTCCATCCAGGGATGTAAGCCCATTCTGGGGCAAAGCAAGTGCTGAGCCAGAAAGAAGAGCAGCAACACCATATGACCCTAGGGTTAAGGTGTTAAACAGAAGCACTTCCGCTTTTGAGATGCCCAGGAAGAAAACTCCTGAGGAAATTCTGTAACTCAGAAACAGAAAGTACCCTTCAGCTCTGCCAAAGAAGATCTATAATTATCGGTCAAGACCAAAAAGGTCCAGGAACCAGAAATCAAAAAGGTCGACGGACGCCTCAAATAAAATCCGCTTTGTCCACCAGAGACGAAGGACTGATCCTTCTGCACCTGTTCACCTCACTCGGGGAGATCAGATACCGAAGCATCGTATGATGGTTACGAGAGAGTGTCCGTGAATGTGATCAGCACTAGACTCAACCCAGCTCCGGAAGAATATACAACCCCAGTGTTCCAAGGAATTGGGGCAGCGCCTGAGCAGAACTTATCAGCCAAGCATGATTCCCAGAGTTCAGCTGCCGCTATCTTAGCCGCTTTGGATGAGACAGAGTCCTCGCGAGCTGTCAGAATAGTTGCTCCGGGTCCAACGGTTCCGAGATGAAAAAGGAGTCGCAAGAATCAGGTCAAAGGCAAAGACAAAGCCCAAGACCAAGTTCAATCAGCTCCAGAGCCGGTCAGTGGATACCAAGTAGTGTAGGAAATACCTCGACAGGTTTTCAGTGCACCAAACCCTTTATATGGGATGCCTAGTGCCTATTTCACAGAGGAAGAGTTCCCAAACCTTTTCTGGTTACCGAAACCAACTTCAGAACGACCAGTGGCGGTCATGATGACGAACTTGGATGAGAATACTAGTCAGGGGAATAACCCTTCGACTTCGGCACCTCTGCCATCAAATGATCAAACAACAGCCTTACAGGCTCAACTCCAATATAAGGATGATCAGATCACAGCCATGATGTCTCAAATGCAAGAATTGGCTACTCAATTGTCAGCTCTCAAATCTGCATCGGCACCTGGGCCTCACATCCCATACCAAGGAGGTAGCAGCAATCAAGGCACAGCCCCTATGCCTCCAAGTCATTCAAGGGTGCCGGAAACAGGTCCCATCCTGAATTAGACCGCTCTCATAGGAGAGGTGTCACCGTCTCTTTTGACTGCAATCGAAGAGACTGTTTGCAATTAAATGCGGCAGGCTAAAGAAAGGGAAGAGGATGTACAGATGATCATGAAGCCTTATCCGGCTATCATGGATGCGGTTCCGTTCCCACCAGGCTTTGTCCAACCGACATTCAAAATGTTCGACGGCATCAGAGATCTGAGGCAACATTTGTCTCATTTCCTCTCAAGATGCGGATTGACATCTAAGAACAGGGCTCTTTGCCTTCAGCTTTTCGTACAATCCTTAGAGGGCGCTGCTTTCACATGGTATGCTGACCTCCCCGAAGCTTCGATCCCTGATTGGAACACCATGGTGACCGAATTCAGCAAACTATTCTACAACACCCAAAGAAGAGTAGGTGTTCCGGAATTAATTGAAACCCGGCAGAGGGACAATGAAATAGTAACAGAGTTCATTGCCCGATGGAGAGCTCTGACCTTCTCCTGCCTCAGAAGTTCACTCAGTTGGAACTCATTCAGATGTGCCTCAACAACTTCAAGCACGACCTTTCAACTGCCCTAATGGCTCAAACCTTTATGGGTTTCGAGGATCTATGCACAAAAGCGCATGACATGGAAATCCATATAGGAAAAAGAAGGCGAGGCAGGGGTACTGACCGCCTTGAATCCTCAACAGCTGTAGTAGTTGAAGCCAAAAAGACTACGCCACCAATAGCGAATGCTGGTAGATCAGCTGGCCGAGCAAACAACGGCAAATGACCAATTAAGGTTGGTACCAAAGAAGTTCAAGGCGGGTCCAGAAAATCAAAATGACAAGGTAAAAAGGAGCCTCCAAAGAAGATCACTATGGAGGAGAGGATGAATAAGACGTATTCATTCTCAGAAGACATTGTTAAGGACCTATTTGAAGACCTCTAATAAGTGCTTAATTTTGCTTAATTATCCTCATTTAAATAAGCATTATCATACTTCTTTGGTTTATATCTTCATTTTTACACGTAAAGTGGTGTATTTTCTCCTCACCATTGCGTTGTCCTCTTTCTCTTAATTTTCATGATACATTTGTATGTATTTATACATGTCTTGGAAGGCCGCATGCAAAATATTTTTAAGAGAGACTTATTACGTGTATTTATTTTTTATAGGAATCCTAACCCCAGATTACTTTCCGGATTCAAGAAGTCCAAAGTTTCAAATAGCCCATGTGCAACTCAAAGATCTAAAGGAGTTAGAGCCCAAAGTGCAAAGCCCAAGCCAAAAGTCCAAGAAGCCAAGTCTCAAGTCAAAGAGTCAAAGCCCAAGAGCAAAGCCCAAGACCAAGTATAGAAAGATTCTACAACATGGCTGGAGAATCTTAGGAAGATATGGATTAATATGATTTTGGCATAAAAATGGTGGAATTCTCTTGAATTAGAAAGAAGAAGTGTGCTATATTGATGTTTCTATTTCAGAAAAAAGGAGAAAGCCTATTTTGGTCACAAGAACTCTTTATTTTGGGTGGATTTTAGAATTCAAGTAAGGAGCTTAATGGAGGTCAACTAAATCTACAAGAAAGACAAGAAATTTCGTGGATGGCTAGAGGAGTGCTATTATTTAGCAACCAATCTCAAACAAAGAAGGAGGATTTCCCGGATTCCCGCCTAATCTGGACAGTACTTACTAATTTGGACATAACTTTTGACTCAAAATTCGGATTAAGGCAAGGTTTGATGTTTTGGAAAGAAGACTTAAAGGGAAACAAAATTGTATTTCACAAAGATCCCCTAATTCGGACGTTTAAGGGGTCAAACCATGTCATCAAGAGGAAGGAAGTGTAATTTTGGTTGGAATTTTGGAATTAGAAGTTTCTCTTTTGTTTTTCTTTCCCTTCTCTTCTTCCCTTTAGTCTATATAAACCTAAAGTGAGAGACTTTTGGGGCTCTCTCTGATCTTTTCTCATTCTCTTTTCTCTCTTCTTCTTTAGTTTTTTTGGAGTTATTTTATTGTAGTGTTGGAAAACCATTAAGGAGGATGACAACTCCAAACATGGTTGGCTAAACACCCTTCTAAGGTTAGGGATTTGAAACATTTTTCCAATTTATGTGGATGATGTGGATGGTTTGATTATTTATTTTAATTGAATAATTTTCTTAGTTTGGTTAATTGTTCCTCTCTATATGTTCTTTGATTTCATATGATCGAATGATATATGGAATGCTTGGATCCCCTGTGAGTTGGATACAAAGTGATTTTTATTTCTCTAATTATTCAATTGAATTTAATGGTTAGTGGTTTTATCGTATAATTTTCCATCTAGATTAAATTATTATTTAATTCTAGATGTGTTTTCATCCAAATCTAAGCATAAGGAGGGATAGGTGGATTTTCCTGAAACCTTAGACCTCTTTTTCATTGCTTCACAGTAACAGTGATTTTTGCTCCATTCTCATTGAGTGGAAAACTGATTTTAAATCTCTTTTTTCTCTAGATTTCGTTTCCTTAATTCTTGTTGCACAATAGTCAATCCCTGTGGATTCGACCCTGTGCTCACCAGATACATCAACTGTGTCACTTGTGCACTTGCAAGTATATTATTTTTACTCTTGATTTTATGTCCATTAATTTGGATTAAATTAAGTTGTAACAACCTCCTTACCAATGAACTCATCACTCTCCCGAAAAGTCGGAGACCTCAAGAGATTGGGATGAAAAATAATCCCAAATACTGTCCTTATCATCGTATAATCAGTCACAAGATAGGTGACTATTTTGTACTCAAGGCATTATTCAGCAGCTTTTAGACAATAAAGAGATTGTCGTTGATGATCTCCAGTAGGCAGCCACGTCCAATACAGTGGTGGCTTCGGAGCCAGTTGATGAAAATAAGGCATCTTCGTCAAGTAGCAAACTTTCTGACGACAAACAGTCAGACGGAGAAGACTGGACCCTCTTTGAAAGTAAAGGGACCAAGAAGAAAAAGCAGTTGGCTCAAAATGCCGATGCTAAAAAGCAAGTCCAGGCTATAAGACAAGCTCGAGCCCTAAGAAAAGAAGGGAAGCGCATAGCTAAGACTGAAAAGAAGAAAAAGAAAGAAAGAGCGAGGAAAGCTAAGAAGAACGGCCCTGCCCAAGATGCTCTTGTGGAACAAAAGCTGTTGACGGTAATCACCTTGATGGATTTTATCCCGCCAGACTTCTGCTCCGACTGCGACTATGATAGCCTTCAGCCAACAGATTCAGGAGACGAATCCAATATCTTCTCCTGCTATGTTATCAATGTGGTCCCAAATGAAGACCAGTCATAGTTAAATGAACCAAGACAAATGGTAGCCTGTAGTCCAGAAAGACACCAGACATTTCAGAATTGGCTAGACTAAGCTGAAGACATTGAGCTTCCAGAAAGGAGACCAGCCACACCAGGGAGGACCCCTACAGGGCTTTCAGATCTTTCTGAAGGATTTTCATCCGAAGAGAGCGAGAGGCAGAAGAAGAACAAATACAATCTGATTCTCCTCAAGAAAGGCTAGGTACGCCTGAAATTCTAAACTCAGAACATCGTCAGATGCAACGACCGGTGCAGATCTCAACTCAACTTGAGATTCAAGATCCATCTGCTGCAGTCAGTCCAGGCAGTGACCCTTCAACAGAAGAAGCAGTCCTAGACTCAAGGTCAATTGACAGCTCACAGGCGTCTGAACAAATCTCAGCTCGATCTGAGACTCCAACAAGGCAATCTGAAAGAAAAACTCAGTCGTCTTTCCGAAGCAAGAAAAGAAAGCTGGACTTCAGTTCTGCGAACATGGTTCAACTCTTGGAAGGAGAGTCGTCTGAACCAATAGACCAGACAATTGCCAAAGTCTATCAACTCAACCTCCGGTTGGGAAGAAAATTACCACCGAGGTTTGTTCCAGTCTAACGTGAAAATCAGACCAGAGCTCAACCAGCCCAAGCCCAAACAGCTACGAGCAATGAAAGGGTCAAGTATGATATTCTGGCCCATCTAAAGAAAATTCTTTCTTTGCTGAGCGTCTATGATGCTCTCAAGATGTCTCCAGAATTAAGAAGGTCTCTTATATATGCCCTCTCCAATCCGAAGGACTTTTCTGAGGAAGTCACAAATCAGCCACCACTGCCTCTTCAAACAGGAGCTTCATGCCTCTTTAGGATCACTTTTGATGATGAAGATATGCGAGTTGAGACTCTCCAGCATAACCGACCACTGTTCATCTCAGGTCTAGTTAATGAGACTAGTATCTCCAGAGTGATGATAGATGGGGGTTTAGCTGTCAACATCCTTCCAAGAAGAATGTTGTCCAAGCTTGGTGTACAAATAGGCCGGCTTCATGAAAGCAGTCTGATCATCCAAGGCTTCAATCAAAATGAGCAGAAGCTCATGGACATGGTCAACCTCAAAATTAGATTCGGGGATATTGCTGAAACTACGACGTTTCTAGTAATCGATGTTGATACATCATACAACGCCCTGTTGGGGAGGTAGTGGATGCACAACCATCTAGTTGTGCCATCTACTTATCATCAGTGCCTTAAATACCCTCAAGAGAACAGGCAAGCAAGGATCGATGCTGATGATAATCCATTTAACGATGTAGAGGCATATTACGCAGATGCACGTTTCTATGTCAAAAGCGTCCAGAGAAACCTTGAGCAGAAGCCCAAAGGGGAAAAGGTTGAGAGTTGCCCGAAAATCAATCATGGACCTGTTCAAACAGAGGCTCCGAAAAGGGTGTTCAAATGCACCCCAAAATCTCAAAGAAAAGAAGGAGAGCCGACCCTATCTTTGGTCAAATCTTCCCAGAATCTGGAGAAGGGTAAATCAATCGACCTCTCTCAGACTTGTAAGGTTAAAGAAATCGACCCTCTTGAAGCTCTGCAAGGGAATCATATAGTCTCTTTGAGGAGAGTGGATTGTACAATGGTCGAGACTACCTCCAGTTTCATTGTCCCGGTCAGGAAAAGAGGATAAAAATCGATGCTATTCAATTCGCTAGGTACATATGACAGGATGAACTCCTCATGGACCAACGAAAAGAGCAAGGCCCTTAATCCTTATAGGATAAAGATAAGCTTTGGTGAAAAAATCACTGAGTTCCTCAAGAAACAAGGGTTTGATCTTGACAAAGAAGAACAAGTCGAAGAAACTATCCTTCCGGCTTATGAAGACATGCTAGAAAAGAGCAACATCAGGCCCTAGAAACTGGTAACTATGTAGATACGGATAAGCCAGGAATTGGGTACAATCCCCCAGTTTTTATATTTGGGGAAAGTCACAACCAGACTGCGAATATGGTCACAGTCAGAAAGGAGTCCACATCAGAAGAAGTCTCCATGGAATGGCTTCCAGAAGAAACGGAGTCTTTACAGGTATCCCCATGGGTTGAGGCAACACATCAAGATATGATTGATAGCATGGCTAAAGTCAGTCTCAGTGCATGGAAAAAATGGCCAACAACGAAAATCATTCCCGATATCATCATCCCGTCCAGAAAAACAGGGGAAAAGCCCATCATTTTTCACTCTGCAAGGCGAGTAGGCAAAGTCACTCCCCGAAACAACAAAAAGGGTAGAAGGATGAATCCTTATCAAAGGAAGCCTATGTTTAATCCGACAATCAAGAAAATGCTTGAGAAGCAGGGATTTAATACTGAAGCAGAAGAGCATGATATTATACCAACATCTAGGACTCTGACTACCTATAAGCATGACGGTTTTAATTTGGGAAAGCCAGAAGTAAAAAGTTCTGATCCTCCATCAAATGAAGACTTGGTCTACACTGTAAATACTATTACAGTAGATGAAAACTCCTCCTCAGGAGAGGAAATGATCATGGAAGAACCACCGGAGGAAACAGAAGTCCGTCCGGCTCCTCCAGAATTTGAAGCAGGAGGTCAAGCAACTGTCGATGACCTTCTTGAAGTTAACCTCGACTCAGAACAAGACCTAAGGCCAACTTTCATCAGTGCCTCTCTCTCTCTCTCAAACAGAAAAAGATGAGTATCTTTGTCTCTTAAAAGAGTATAAAGATGTCTTTGCCTGGAACTACACAGAGATGCCTGGTTTGGATCCAAAAATTGCAGTTCATCATCTCACAACTCGAGAAGATGTCAGGTCGATCAAGTAGGCACAAAGACGAATTCACCCTGAGCTGGTCGCTCAAATCGACGCTGAGGTAGATAAACTTCTCAAAGCCGGATTTATAAGAGAGGTTCGATACCTTACTTGGCTTGCCAACATTGTTCCCGTAAAGAAGAAGAACGGACAAATCCTGGTTTGTATAGACTTCTAAGATTTGAATGAAGCCTGTCCCAAAGATGAATTCCCTTTACCCATCACAGAAATAATGGTCAATGCCACAACAAGCTTCGAAGCTTTATCCTTCATGGATGGGTATTCCGGTTACAATCAAATCAAGATGGCCCCGGACGATGAAGAGCTTACAGCCTTCCACACTCCTAAGGGAGTGAGCAAGGAGAGCTCCGAGAGATCCCTCGAGCGCTGTGATATAGAGGATAAGTGGCTTTCCTCTGATGAGGCCCATAAGGGGAAATCAAAAAAAGAGGAGTACAAAAAAAAGTCTTTTATTCATGGATAACAAAATGAGGGAACTCCACATAAATTGGAGAACTCACTCGAGTTAAACAAACAGTATCTTGAGAATATGTTATCAGCTCCAACAAGCTACTGATTTAAACAAACAGTATCTTGAGAGTATGTCGTTAGCTCCAGCAGAATGCTAGACCTGACAAATATAGCCTTAAACATAAGGTCTGAGGTCCTCGCACCGTGTTGGTGGATGCTATTCAAAGTAGAATTCCTCTCACGTCCAACTTCTTCACCATCATCTCTAGTGCCAATCCGTTTCCAGGGAAGGATTCTAACCCATCAATAGCAGCGGAGGTGACGTTTGGAAGCAGAACTAGGAATTGTCTCTTAGTGTTGTCAACCACGGCAAGCTGCAAAGCTGAATAAGCAATACCTTGAAAGGTAGGCCTCTCGACATTAGTGAAGTGGTTGTTCAGCAACACCAAACTACCCAGGCTAGCTTCATCAAGATCGATGGATAGAATACAACGTATTCCCTTCAGCACGTGCTCAAGCTCACCGTTAAGAACATCTAAACTCTTAACAGGTTCCAGGATATTGAGTTTGCCCTTATGTTGTCCTATCATTAAATTAATGATAGGATTGTAAGGAAATATGAAAGCACTATTCGCTGCCATCTGTTTTGCCAAGTCACATAGTTCGACAACTTCAGTCTTATCAATGATGAGACTTCTTGCGGTCTCCAAGCAACAAATGAAGGCTAATCCAGTTTCATTGAGCTCCAACCAATCAAGGACATCCCCTCGTGAAGTATGCTGTGATAAAAGGTCCATTCTGCCAAAGGAAAATACAGAACACGCAAAATGATTTAGTTCAAGGAAATTAAATCAAATCATGGGTTTCAGATTAAATGGTCAAAATTGGGCCTTTAGATGGAAGTATATATCCATCTAATCAATCTGAAATGGTTAATCATGTGATTGAAAGTTTAATCAGTTCCAGACTTAGGATCAAAACCTAAGTCTGTGAAATTTAAGTGACTCACTTAGGGCATGCACCTAAGGAAAATTGCCTAGAACAATTACCTCAAAAGTTTGCTAAAAGCAAATGTTCACAGGTAAATTGTCAAAAACAAATGTCTAAGGACATATGCTGAGAGTGAGATCCGTGGACAAGTCCACGGATAGATGGTTTCTGGTTCAAGGATTAAAGTCCTGTGAATAACCCATCCGTGGATAAAACTCCACGGATAGAATCTTTCCAGCTCACAGACAAAAGTCCTATGGGCAGTTGGTCCGTGGAAAATATCCATGGACAATCAAAATATCCCCGGACAAAAGTCTATGAAAATCAAGAGCATCCGTGAACAAAATCCACGGATCAATTTTGAGCTCACGGACAAAAGTCCTGTGGGCAAGCTGTCCATGGTTATAGACCACGGGCAGTGAGTCACCGGTCTAGTTTCCCATGACCGGAGAACTCAAAGGCTCCGGCAATGGAACCAGAATTCCTGCCTGAAATTACAGGAAGCCCAATAGGGCATCACAGGTTCTCCCTGACTTGAAAAACCAAAAAATGCAAAAAGGGATGCATTTCAAAGGATCCTAGAATCAAAAAGATCAAAAAAAAAAAAGGATGCCCGAATGGGCATCCAGTCCATCTGAGTGAGGTTTGAAACCCTCATCCCCATCTGTTAAAAATAACATAAGAGAATAACACTGTTTCTTCCCTTTCATGTGCGCCTGATTAAGGTGAAAACTCACCGACAAAGGAAGAACGAATGAAAAAAAATGGGGGGATGAAGATCCTTCCTAAAAAGCAAGTTTTTGAACTTAGAAAGATTTTTTGAGTTCAGAAGGCTGAGGAAGATGAAATGTCTTCCCCAATTTGTCGAAGGCATCCTTATAAAGAATACCTTCTGGTTAGATCCTGATCATCCACTTCAGAATCGATGGTCTAGATGGTTGGGAATCACCCACCATTTTCCCTTAATGGCTGAAGTGATCTCATCGATGAGAATGCTTCGATTAAAGAAACCCCGTGGGTTTCCCATAAAATATTAAATGGAGGCAGTTACACCCCTCCACCATTACTACCAGGTGTCAGGATCTAGATGGATGGATCATTTCTAACCATCCAGATCCTGAGGGGCATTTATGGGTAATGAAATCTCACCGTCCATTGCCCAGGTGTGTGTACAATGGCACACACCTGATCTCAGTCTCTCGGAGATACGGTGAGGTTCATGCGTGCCATAGGCATGGGCGGTACCTTTAGCCTGTCAGCATTAAATGCTGATGGCTGGCACTATGCTGCCCAGCTAAGCAACAACAAAGTTGATCCATGAGGATAAACTTCACGGATCCACCCTGAATAATAACGCTCAAATGGGTTGATACATGCTTCATCCGTGAGGACCAAATCCTCACGGATCCAATATGAGGTGTTGGCCTCTGAGAGGCTGACACGTGTCATATCCGTGACACATGTTCATCTGTGAGTACAAAACCCCACGGATCCAACTTTGAGTGTTGACATTCATTAGGATGACACATGTCGTAGCCGTGAGGACAAAAACCTCACGGATCATATTTACTGTCAGTTTCCAAGAGACTGATACGTGTCCAACCGTGAGGAGAAAACCCCCACAGATCATATTTAATGCCAACCTCTGAGATGCTGACACGTGTTCAGTCCTTGAGAATAAATCCTCACGGATCATGTCTCATGTCCGGGATCTAACCCAGACCACAAGCACCACCTCGTGGTCTGTGGTTGAGACCTGTGGTCTCACCTTGTGATTCGTGGTTGAGACCTGTGGTCTCACCTTGTAATCCATGGTTGAGACCAATGGTCTCACCTTGTGATCCGTGGTTGAGACCTATGGTCTCACCTTGTGATCCGTGGTTGAGACCTGTGGTCTCACCTTGTGATCCGTGGTTGAGACCAATGGTCTCATCTTGTGATCCGTGGTTGAGACCTGTGGTCTCACCTTGTGATCCGTGGTTGAGACCAATGGTCTCACCTTGTGATCCGTGGTTGAGACCTGTGGTCTCACCTCTTGATCCGTGGACTGGCCTAGGCCAGTCTGTCCCAGCTGACAGTCAATATTTGACTGTCATGGGACAGAGAATCCTTAATAAAAAGGATTCTCTGTCACGCTGTGGGGAATCCCAAGATAAGGATTCCCTCTTTTAAAATCTTATGGGATGCCACGTGGCACCCCATGATTATTTTAAGATTAGGACTATGTCCTTTATCCTAGGAAATGATGAGATTACCATCCTCCTTTTTGAAAGGTATTAGGATTCCCCCCAAAAAAAGAGGAAACCTGGTACAAGAGTCCTCAAAAGAAGAGGATTCTCGGTCGCTTAAGGACTCTCCCAGATAAGGGAAAGCCGTAAGCTGACATCCTCTAAGAGGAAAGCCCCTTTTGACTTTCCTAAAGGAAGGGAGTCAAAGAGGGAGTCCCAAGAAAAAGGAATCTCTCAAAACCCATAAAAGGGTTCTTCACAAGAACAACAGAGGATATACGGAAAATACCCAGAAGAAAGAGAAAAACTCTCTCATCCCCTTCAAACAGCAAACAAGCAAGTGAAGAAGATGATCTCCCCTACTATGGAGAATATAAGGTGAGTCTCCATACATGGCCACCATTTTTTTCTTTCTTTATTCGAAAAGACCTCAATGAAGCACTTGTAACGCCTACATGGGAATTGGGCAACCCCATTGAATAAATACATATACTTTATTCAACTTCTTGTTCTTCTTTTAATTATTCATCTTAATCAGATGTTCTTTCTCGATACAAGGAAGGTAATTTAACAGTCTGAGTTTACTCAGATTGGAAGGATAGTCCCCCACAACAAAAAATAAACTCCATACAACAATGGAGGAAATTTAAAAGCAAAGAATGAATTTTTTTCACTCACAAAGGGTTAGTGAATCTTAACCACAATTAAATAGAGTAAAAAAAAGGATATCTGGCAAAAAAAAAAGTTGAGATTGTAAACTACCACTTCAGCCGAGGAGGTGATTATTTTCCTTTAGATAATAAAATAAGATATTATATCCTAAAATGGTCTTCACACATTTATCATTTTATTTTAGGGAATAAAAAAAAAAGTAAAATAGTTTTTTTACAAACTGGAAGAAATTATGACTCATTTGCATTGTCTCTCAACACACCAGTTCTATACACATCTCTCTCCCTCTTTCAAGAAGTCAAGTCTACCAATGATGGTGGCACCCTGTCACCCTTATGTTCAAAGAGTAGCTTTTCTAATCTACATGTTTTTTTAGTGTGTTCTTTCTCATTAATTGTATACTAATTTTTTTGTGGTTATAAATATATTATAATAAAGACGTACTTGGCCGTTGCAACTCTTGAAACAACACAAATCTTCTCACTCTTTTTCTCTATCTCCCTTTTGATATTCCTCTTTGTTGGCCAGGTCACCCCCTACAGGGGGGTGAATAGGGTCTATGACAGATTTTAAAATTTAGACTCTAAGTCTATAATGCAGAATAAAATTAATTTACAACTAAAGTTTAATCAGAGATAATACTGAAAGTAAAAGAGAAGAGTTAGAAGAGCAAACACAAAAGTTTGTTCACGAGGTTCAGCAATTCCAGCCTACTCCCCGCCTCAAGTTGTTCCAGCTAGAGAATTCACCACGATTCTTTAATCGTACAGACTCCTTCAGAGGTGGAGCCTAAACTGTTATAGCCTCTCTTTTAGGTCGAGACACAACCTTTACACACCCTCTTTTAGGCCGGGTTGAAACTTGCAAGAATACTTCATTCTCTTGCTGAAATGAAGTAACAACTTCAATGCAAGAATCCAAGATTCTTGACTAATCTCAATAAATGAGTTGTGGATTAAAAAATCCAAATTGAATGCTCCTGAAATGAGCTGAATAAGAGTGGATTACAAACTCTAATGAAATCTCTCAAAAAGATTGGAGTTGATTTGCTTAAATGAGATTTTGGGGATTTCTAAATGTAAGAGTGAGTGAGAAATCAATGTGAGTGTAGGAGTAATTGATAGGAGTGGATTACAACGTTTTTTCAGTTTCAGGCTCCAATTCTTCGACAAAATTGGGTTGCTTCTTCAATTCGTTATCGAATTATAAAACAGTAAGCACATGATCATTTCATATCTCCAATTCGTCGCCGAATTCAAAACACTCTGTGAATTCGTCAACAAATTCAGAACAAAAATTCTGATTTCTATTTTAGATCTGACCTTAATGATGGGAATGACTTTCTAGGTCAATTGGCAACATATTAACATGATTTTTATGAATTTTAGGGCATTAGAATGATTTCCAATATTTGTCTTAGACTCCTATAGTCAATCTATAGAATTTGAGCAATTCAATTTACCATATTTTGAGGACTTCTTACACAAGTCCTAGACACTCTCAAAATAAATAAAATTACATTAATGAGCTTCTTGAGAGTTGATCTTAGCTGATCTTGGGTCTTAAGATTTGTCTTTGTCTTCAAGGGACCCAACTTGAACTATGGATGCAACTTGGAATCTTCACTTTTTACTTGACTTGAATAACTTCTTGAATACCTTCCTTTCTTTTAGCCTTGAGCGAGGTACTTATTTTCTCATAATCTGAAATGGTCAAGCACTTTAAACAAAATTATTAGTACTATTTGTTTCATTTTATTATTGTGTTATCATCAAAATTTAAGGGTACCCAAGGTTGTAACATTGAGGCTAACACTCTTCCTCTCTACTTTTATTTTCTACATCTTCATTTGAAAAGTCTCATAGTAAGTACCCTCGAAAGTCACGTTTTTATTCGATGTCATAAGTAAGAGTATTGATGATCCAAGAGAAGTTTGATAATTTCTCTCAATATTCTTTCAAATTTCTAACAATTTTCATTTCTTTTTGTTGGCCAAACAGTTTTTTGGAATGGTAGAAAGGGCTTTGATTATTCTCAATGTGGTTATTATTATTCGTTTGTTCAATGGATTTGTATTCTTACAAATAAAAGCAAATTGGATAGGTGGCAACTATTGTCTCATGTACACAAAGCCCCTTTCTTAAAGTCTCCTTAAGTCTTTCTGTCTAAATATAACTAGGAAAGAAATATGTGAGTTATAAATTACTTACCAATAATTTCTCACAAGTTTGAATGTTTATAACTTTAGATAATGCACCTCTTTAAGAATATAAATTTGTTTTTACATGTTTCTTCTATATACATAAGCATTTGCAATCCACACCGAAGTTATCATCTTATGAAAATTTAGTGTTATAGTTTATGTTTGTTTGCAAGGAAAACAAATGAAGGAAAATATTTTCAAAGGAAAATAATATTTTCTAGTGTTTGGTGTCCTGAAAAATACATTTATCCCTACAAAAATTTTCTCCCTTGGAAATGCTTCACATCCTATAAAAAGAGAGAGAAGTTATTTCTCTCGACTCAGGCTCTCGATGCTCGAGCTCGACGGTCATCTCCATTTGTTCTTTATTCTCCACCGCTGACGACAAGATCAACCTCAACTCCAAATCCTCCTACATTCAGATCGTTTGATGAATTTTCTTGAGCTAAACAAACCCCCAAACATTTGATTTTTTGTCAACAACTACCAAATCATTGATGTCTGAATGAAGAAATTTGCATTTATTTCTCTCTGGTAACAACCCACGTGGTTCTTCAGCTCTTTTTTTTTTAGAAGCTTAATTCGTCATTCAGCTAGGTGTTTGATCTACATATGTAGATTAGAAGTTACTGGAGTTTGTTTTTCTTGAACAAAAATCAAGCGAAATACATCAGTATAAATCTCCAATATATTAGTCTTTTGTGTGTTATTTTTTGGTCTGTATTAGTTTTTTGAGTTAAATCCTAAATGCTTAATTGTAGGACTGCGTTGTATGACTGCATTATCCTCTTATAAACTTCTAGCTTTGAGTTGTTGCTGTAATGCCCCCAAAATCCTACAAGGCTAAAATAAGACTTTGGAATCGTCACATTCCCTTAACCTACTTAAAATCCATGAATACAAGGCTTACTACACGAGTCTCCAAAATGAGAGTCGAAAAATTCTGATTTTATAAAACTCAAACCATCTCGTACAACAGTCATTTGCCCAACATAATAAAATCCAACGTAAACAAAAATGTCTAATACTCAACTGTAAAGTAATCCAATGAGCAACATCATCTAAAAAGGTCTATTACAAAACTCTTAAACCAAACAAAACATAAGCTAATAGGGGTAACTATCAAAGCCCCTAGCTCCCTCCTCAGTCGGCTCACCTTCTCCTCCTTCCTCGGCGTAAGTCTCTTTAATCCACGGCTCCGCTGTGTGCCCCTGCTCTAAGCCTGCCAAGACAAAGTCCGGCTGAGTACAAAAGTACTCAGTGTATATAAAATCCAACAAACAACATAATATACTTGCACTTAGTTAGATCCATATCCAATATCATACTAACATAATCAGAGTACAGAAGAACAAGTGCTCACTATATCATATCATCACCTTGATTTGTGTACATGTGAGAACTTTAGACTTAGAAGACGATATACTTATGAGATGCTTATGCTCATGAGACCACGTGCTTGTGAGATGCTCATGCTTATGCACTTATTCAGATCATACAGTGATGTGACATGCCATTCTTGACGGATACAGACCTTACCTAAGAAATTACATAATTGACATGCCGTTCTTGGCGGATACAGACTATGCCATGCTTATTCAAAATGTCATACATATACCCTACTTATGCATATGAGTCTTGAGCAGCTTATTCAGAACATGCACTTATTCAGATCCCTCATTGGGCTTATTCAGAATGACAGGCGTATGCAATGCTTATGCTTGTGGTCCACATGTGTGACTTGTGAGACGCTTATCTTAACATACACGTGCATCTGTGCTTAAGTGTTGAAATTAACATTCGAGTTGGTAATTGCTTAGATTCTAATCTCCCACTATGGAAACTCCACTATACTGTCTCATACCAAATAGTTAGAGAATTTCCGGTTTGAGAGATTTTCCTCTAAGTTCTTACCTTCCCGACTATCAATTTCCATGTGAGTAATTAGACATACTTAACAAATAATCACATATACATATCTTATCATGATTCTTAGCACAATTCATAATCAGTTTCCTACAATTCTATAATAGTACATTAGTATTTATCCTCTCAAGCATTTTCACAAACACCTAGGGTACGTAGATTATGAATCCATTGCCCTTTCACATTTCCAACATCTCATCAAACCATACCATACAATCCAAATACCATCCACATCCACACATTCATCCCATCCTCCACAATATTTCTCATCCTCCATATATTTCATCCACATTATTAATCCATATTTCCCTCCATAATAGCTTACTTCATACAAAAATAGGGAAAAACACATCTAATTTCTACTTCTATCATTTCTGTCATATTAACATTCACAAAACATTATAATAGGGTTGATTTGGATAGTATATGGACCTTAGGGATCATTCTCTTAGATCCAAATCGCTCTCAAGATGATTTGGGGAAGATCTCTAAGCTTTCCTTGAGATATCCAAGCTATCTCCTTCTTCTCCAAGCAATCTTTCTCCCAAAACCCTAGGTTTTCTCTCCCTTTTTGCCAAATTAGGTTAGAAATAGGTAGAGTATTCTAATACCTCGAAATAGGACTCCTATTTATAGTCCTAAGGTTTGAGAGTCAAAAGACCTAAAAGCCCTTACTGAAATTCTGCAGAAACATGAAAGACCGAGCGATCGGTGGTTATGACTGAGCGATCGGTCGCCTACCGATCGACTGGTGGTTATGACCGAGCTCTCGGTCAAAAACACCCTCTTTGAAAAAATTCCCCATACAAAAAAGTTAACCAGTCGATAACTACCGATCGATCGGTTGTGGACCGATCGATCGCTACTTCTGACCGAGCGATCGGTTGTAAACCGAGCGATCCCCAACGATCGGTGTTTTGTAGATTTTTGACCCATTTTACTGTTTTGGCCATAACTTTTGACTCGTTCGACGGATTTTGACGATTCAACTTGCGTTGGATTCGTCTTTCGAAAAGGGACATTTTTGGAGTTTTAGAATTTCCAAATTCTATTTTATTTATAGACCAAAATGTCCCCAAAGTTGACTGATCTGTAAAAGGAGTTTAGAAACTAGGATTTCCAATTGCTTATTCAAGAAAAAGACATTAAGGTTTTAATACAGGACAGAAAATATCCAGGATGCTACAGTTGCTATTTGGTATAAGTCAGCAATTCCCAGTTTTGTCTAGTTGCCAGCAACTAAGGAGTGCTCTTCTGAAACTAGTTAAATTCGTTATATGTATTAGCATGAATTTGCTTTAGATGACTCTATTTTCCTCCTTCAAGGACCATATATGCATTTGGGATTTTCTGTGTTCTATTGTTGTAATGAGAAACAAAATGAGGTTGTCATTGCTTTAGATATTTTTGCTGTAATTGTGCTATTAGATAGTTTTGAATACTAAGTCAATACAAAGCACTCCATCCTGACATATTTGTGCTTTGCATAATACCATGAGTCATTGACCTATAATACTAAAATCTTGTTAGGACAGTTTTGAAAAATTGAAGTAACTCCATGAGAGGTTCAGTACCTGTATGGTGGTACCATGGTAGTTTCAAGCACACTTTTTCCCCATCTTCTTCACCAATGTATGCCTATAATTTCATAACAACAAATGGTCTTTAGTACTATCACATATCTAACATCCGGTCTGCTTCTTTGAATGACTATTCAACTTGCTGGATTTATATTTTCCAATCACTAGTAAAACTCAAGGAGGGCCATCTTTAGAAATTACAATTTTCATGAAAATGGTGATTTGTAATTGTAACTCCCTATAAACCATCCAAGGGTATCACAGATTCACAGTTGTTTTTTGGGTAAATTACACTGACCTCCCCTGAGGTTTGGTGAAATTTCAGAATACTCCCCTCTTGTTTATGAAATTACATTGCCCTCCCCTGCTAGACTTGTAAGGTTAATGTCATTAATAGATGATACTCTTTTACAATTTTATCCCCATTACTTGAGGAACACGTCGTTAGGCTTGGTTTGAAAGCTCAATCACAATTAATTTACTTTTGCCATAATGTTGGAATGCTGAATTTGTGATCACTACATCCATGTTGCTATTTTTGATCACTATACCCTAAACTCAATTCTCCAATGGGCGGCAACAATTAGAAGTCTAGATCATGAAGGAAAGTTAAGAGGGAGAAGAGGTTGAGAAAAGCAGTTACGTTACTTGAACTTTGATATGCTATTTCATTGTAATGTAAACAAGAAAGAAGACAATTTTAACAACAAAAACAAAATGATGGCAACTAATCAATGGAGTAACTTTCTTCAAAATTTAATTCGATTTTAAGTTATTTCCACCAGTTCCATCTTATGTTTAACCTATTCCTTTAATTTTTGTTTCTTATTTTTGTCTCGAGCATTTTCTACAGATGGTGGATGATATTAAAGAATGAAATAACATAGATGATTGATAATAGTGGAAGCATCAACTCAGTATTGTTATTGCAATACCTTGGTTGTGTTACCCTTTTGGTTATATTTCTAGGAAGTAGGCAAAGATGTTCTTTTTGGTTTAGAAGACCATGCAATTCTATTTCTGACAGTTTTGTAGTGCTCATAACATTATTTTAGCTCACTTGTTTTGGGAAAGGTAGCTTGTCAAATATATCTTTATTCTCAAGTATTAGCTGAACCGATTGCTTAATGTTCACTGCTTTATTGAAGTTGCGATTTGTGAGTCTATGTTGATTCAATTTGTCATTCAGTTTTGATTGATTTTATAGTATGATAGTATTCTCTTACATGTTACACAGGTTTACCACCCAAACATCAACTCCAATGGCAGCATTTGTCTTGACATTCTCAAGGAGCAATGAAGCCCTGACCATATCAAAGGTCCTCCTCTCTATTTGTTATGTTCTCTCCTCACTGACAACAATCTTGATGACCCCCTTGTCCCTGAGATTGCCCACACCGACAAGAATCAGAGAACCCAATACGAGGAAGGGCAAGGGCATGGACCCAGAAGTATGCCATGAACTGAGATCAGTTTCTACTGGTTCAGACAACTCTGGGAAACAAACAGATTGGTTGCACAGAAGGGTTAATTTTTAAAAGGTCTTTGCAGTTTCCTAATCCTTGTTTATTGATTGACATGGATTGGGTTGTATTTTGAAACTAAGGATTGACACATTAGGTTAATACTATGTCAATTGACTTAAAATTTGGTTATTTTAACCTTAACATATTATGATAGATTGAGTTCTTTTGTTTTAGATTAAGAAAATCAAATTTGATCCCGATTCAAAACTTAATTCATACATGCAAAGAAGGCAACGTTAGGTTAGAAATTATTATCAAAAAAAAATTCAACCATCTAAACACAAAATAAATTTTTGTATAATTTTCTGAGATATTTTTTCCTCCTAACCAAACCGTAGAAAATATAAGATTAGGAAATATTTTCAAGGAAAATATTTCCATTGGAAGGTTTTCTCTTCCATCCTATTTTCTATGCAAACAAACGGAGCCATAGTGGATAAAAGGATTAAAGAAGTACCTTATTACATGGAGTGGAGACTAAAAGGTGAAATTTTGTCTCTCGTCCGTAATCTCCAATAATCTAATGTACTTCTTCTCATCGTTGCAATTAATTTTAGCAATTTTCAATTTTATTTTATTAATGACTTGATATATCAAACTTATAGTAAGTTCTTTATCATCGCCGACTAGGTACAATAACACAATAAGTGAGGTGAGTGGTCTTTAGAGCTTCTCAAGCCTTCTCCAAAAGTTATCATTTAACAAAAAAAAATTACATCTCATTTCCCTCCACCAAACTTGCAAATTTTGACTTAACCCAGTCTTCAAATAACATCATAGTTTTCAACCTATCTCTGTGTTTTAAATAACAAAAAAATAAAATAACATTTAAAATTAGTATATTAAATCTACCAAAAAATAAACAATCATTTATCTACTCTAGAAGACTCTCAATAAGGATAAAATTTATAGCAAACAATGTCGCTCTTGATCTCAAAATTTATATACCTTTATATTTGTTCTCATCAAACTTAACACTTGAGCATGTTTATAAATAAATTTTGCTCATATTTTAGCCATCTCAATTAAATAACTTACACTCTTTAATTTGTAAATTTTCTCTAAAATGAGATCCGCATTATGGACACTACATAAAATCATAAAAGATGCTTTCTTTTTTATCATCAATATTTTACCTGCATTCATATAATTTGTTGTATTATCAGTTATTACTCAAACAACGTTTATTTTTTAACATCTTTCAAAATACAATCAATGAGGTAGAAAAGATTAGTTTCATTCTTTATAATGTTTAAGGCATCCCCTAATTTGATAAACATCGTTCATCGCAAACATGAGACCAATAAGTTAATGATAAAATTTTCACGTTGGTCTGTCTACCCATTTGATAATATGGAACAACTTGTTTCATCCAAAGAATCCCTTAATTATTTGAAATACAATTCCAAGTTCTAAACCTCCCTATTTAACGTCAGATTCGACAGTTCGTAAGAAGTCAAAGCTTTCAATCCTGGTTCAATAACTTTAAGAAATAAAATATAATCAAATGCATTGAATGGAACTACAACATGATAAAACATTCACTCACCTACATCTAGAATCATCTTTCGTACACTCTTATACATAACAGTTGACAACTTCAACTAAAGTGTATTTAAATTTTTGACGATCTCTTTTTCATATAATTGCTCTACTTACCTTGATAGTTTTCACATGATTTTATTTAATATTTCTATCTTCTTAGCCACAATTTGATCAACTTTGGGGTATTTTACGGCGTCTCGAGGCATCATTGCAATGCATTGATTCAAGTTTCAATATGTAAATATCTCCTCACTATGATTTCTCACAATAATTACAATGGACATATTTTCTTATCTATTGAGATAGTCGTGCAATATACTCAATCGACATCTATCAAATGAGATGTTTCAATTACCGATTGACTCAATACATCAAGAGTATTTGTTGACAAATTTTCACGTTTCCGATGAAGTTATAACATACAAAATTTGTAATTTAAAAAAATAAAAACATTGTAAGCTAATATTTCATATATTTACAAACAATGCACTAATTTTACAAAGGTAGACCGCCGAACATATGTAATTCTTTTAAAATCAAGATATTTAAGTTCATACATGACTTTTATCAAATAAAAAATATTGAAAATGTACATATGGACAAATAAACTAACAATGTAATAGCTAATAGCCTTGAGCATTTGCAAGGACCAACTAGTTATTCCATTTTGCAAGATATCGATATTGAATTTAAGAATTTTGAGATGACCATATAACAATAAAGAACAAGATATAATTTTTGGGCCCACCTCAACGAGAAATTAGCAGAATGCTTCTGTAGCATATGATACTTGAAACCAACCCTAACCCTAATTTTTGAAGTGGCACACTCTCTTGAATTCTACAGTTGTAATATTGCAACAAGCCTCTTCTACATAAACTCAACAAATACCTTTTAAAGAAATATCTAGTCATTGGCCGATTAAGGCATGACACAAAAATTACATGATAAAGTATATAAAAAATCATTTTCCTTTGTTGCTTTTAAGTGCATGATAAGTAGATTAAAATCATCATATGGTATATTACTTTTGAATAATTTCAGGTTTGGAATGAGCTAAGTTAAAAATATTGAATTGAATTCAAATTCCAAGTTGTGACTGAGAAAAAATTTATATGTTGAATATATAGACAATTGGAGTAGTATTATATATTACATATATAAAGGGAGGAAAGGAGATAGAAAGTTTTCATTTTTCACATAATTAGAAAATTCTTCCTATATTTAAGATGTCATCTTGTCCCTTCTTTTAATGAATGGAAAAAAAATAAAGTATTATTTAATCTACATTGATCTAGTAGGAGGGATAGATGTGAAGAATCTAAAGGGAGTAAAAACGGAATAGTTGAAACTGACGAAACACACGTCTTACAAGAGGAAGAACATTTTGTATAAGAAATGATTCTAATTCAAAATAGGAAAATATTAAATTAGCAATCTATAAAAAACGATGTGAGCAAGAGATTTTACTCCATTTCCTTCCCGATCGGGCCTAGCGGAGGAACAACGCTAAAACGGCCTTTAGGGAGGCTCACAGGTTGACTAAGAGTCGTCACCTATTTATTTTAGGGGATAGGTCCCGAGATTTAGATTATGGCTAATGGTCTCGATTAGAGTTAGGGTAAGTGGTTCGATTAAGTTCTGAGGAAGGGATTAGGCACCCCAAGGCCCCCGTCTAAGACGACCTACTTCCTAGGTTCAAGTCAAATTAAACTCTAAATTAAATAAAATGTCTAAGTGTTTTAGATTATGCTAACCCAAGAAAGTTAAAAGCCTATACTAGGGTCGAACCCAGGTCGGGTTGCCTATATACCCATTTAAATGGAATCAGATCGAGAGTAGTTCTGGGGTACTTTAACCCGTACTAGGTTGGGGGTGTGTGTGTGTGTGCCAGAATGGCTTAAGGTTAGCTCGGAGGCTAAGGTAGGCTGGTCGAGGTGGCCAAAGTGCACTGGAGTGGCTAAGGGTGAGCTCGGAGGCTAAAGTCAAAGTTAACCATGGTTAAGTCAATTTGTAGAACCCCTGACCTTTTCACAGTTAAGGCATGACATTTTCGTTGTCATTTTGTCTTTAAAGAAGTGTAATTAATAAATAAGGAAGAAATTAGAAATTTCGAAATGTCAGAAATATTCCTTTTCGAAGTACGAACACAACGCAAGTTGAATCGTCAAAATCGGACGAATGAGTCAAAAGATATGACCAAAACAGTCTGTACCTGTAGGAAAACGTATACTGTGTGCATCCGTTGTACAACTCACCACGGGCACGTTGTGCAGCTCACCACGGGTACATTGTACAACTCACCACGGGCACGTTGTGCAACTCACCACGAGTTGGCACTATTCACGCCACCACGAGTTGGCACTATTCACGGCACCACGAGTTGGCACTATTCACGGCACCACGAGTTGGCACTATTCACAGCACAATGTGTTCAGCACTATTCACGGTCCTCGCGTCATTGTAGAAATCCCAGTAAGGGTATTACGGTCTTTTGTCAGTTCACTCTTACCTTAAGAGTTTAACCCGAGCCTTTAGGGCTTCATTCGACACTTAGAGAGTTTGAGAGAATAGGAGAAAGGGGAGAAGGCGATTCCAACCTAGGGTTTCCATTTTGGAGAGAAATCAAAGGGTTTTGAAACCTTAGATCAACCTCCAGCCCATTTTCTTCAAGATCAAGGCACAAACTCGTGAGGAGCATCTCCTCAAACTAGGGCAGCAGCTACACAGTCGTTTTGGAAAGGGGTTTCTTCCTCATTTCTTCAAGGTCGGTACTTTTTACTACCCTCCTAGTTATAGTTCTTCTTTCCCCTTCATTTCTCTTTATTTTCTTTCATTATACATGTGCTATGAGATGAATGGTGGTGAATGGTTGTGAATGGGTGTTAATGGAGAATGGAGATGGAATGGGCGACTGGATGCCAATGGTGTTGTGTGATGAACAAATGGGGAAGGGCATTGTTCAAATAATGAATATACATGTATGATTTGAGAAAAAACCATCTAGAAAAGCATGTTGTAGGGTAAATCCAAAATGAACACACCATGTTTGATGAAATGCCAAGGTGAATACAGTGAACTGTAAATTTGAAAATGCATGCCTAATGAAGTATGAATATTGCTAGGGTCTATGATAATGTGTTTTCTGCTTTCCCTAAATGATATGAATATTACATTGCTCAATCATTGATACTATATGTGTTGTGAAATTTCCCAAATGTCATGTTTAAATTTAAATGCAAGTATGTACACGATTCCCACGAGCACGGCATGCATGACATGATTTATCGAGGTTTACAAGAACATGGTTAGAGGTGGGACATATCTTGCGATATGTTTTACCTCGTTCATGACAAGACATGGCATGACAAGCATAAGCATTCTAGGAAGAAGGGTCTCCCTTCCCTCACAAGTAGTTTACTCTTCCAAGCAAGCACAAGACATGGCATGACAAGCATAAGCATTCTAGGAAGAAGGGTCTCCCTTCCCTCACAAGTAGTTTACTTTCCAAGCAAGCATGACATGGCATGACACGCATGATATGACAAGATAAGACAAACATGACAAGTTTCAAGTACGAAACGATATTTCAAGTCAAGTCAAGTGCACGATGTTTTCAAGAGGATTTATCGGTTTTCTATGAATTACAAGCATGATTATAAACTGCTTTACTTCCTTGTATGATATGAACTGTTTCCGTTTGACATATATAAACTGCTCCTGATTATGTATTGCCATTTTTATGCTATAATTGTTGGTTAGTATTTAGTACCCGCTGAGTATTCCATGCTCAGCCGTACTTCTTATGTCGGCAGGTTCTGAGGGAGCTGCTACTCCATTTGATGTTTGTGCTCCTGGTCCATGGGTGGAAGAAGAGTACGTCGAGGAGCCTTTGGAGGAACCTCCCGTAGAGGGTTACCAATAGGTGGTTGTAGATTCTGAGTGGATTAGCTGTGGCTGAGATGAGAGTTAGATTTATGTATTTTGGCGGGCATGTCCGCACTTTCTTGCGGTTACCTTTTATATAAACTTGGAATTGCGTAACTATATACATAGAGGTTTGTTTAGACTTCCGCTGTGCTATATTAGAGTATGTTTCCGCTGTTTTTGTCCTCTATTGTATATGCTTTGTGGGTTTTTGCAGGATGGTTCGTCAAGCAAGTCGTGTAAGCCATGATTAGTCGTCCAAAGTTCACTCTAACTCCTAGGGTGGGTTTTGGGGCGCGACACAATTTAACCATGATTAAGAAGGGTATTGAAGATGCCAAGTCAGATCTAGTTCTTTTTATATTTTTGGATTTTTATGGAATTTATGAGATTTTTCCTCGATTTAGTTGATTTAACTAGGGTTAAGCTAACCAGGGTGAGCTTAACCCTAGTTGGAGATAGTCAGGATCTAGAGGTGGGCCCAAAGAGAATGGCAGGGCTTAGATTGGCCTCCTACCTGGTTTGGGCCCTGTTGTAAGGCCCATTGCAATGAGAACATGGCTGTAATGTATAACTAGTCGACTAATTCTTTAATGGATCAAAATCAGCGACTAATTATCTACCTAGAAAATGGAATTTTAAAACAGTAAAGGGACTGGCTAATTGTGTAAACCAGTCGACTGATTTGTCATGAGGACACAAATCAGTCGATGGATTCTCTTCCCAAAAGCCGAATTTTCAAAACAGTAAAGAAAATGGCTGACCGGGGTTAGGGAATGAGGCCGGGGTTGTTCCAGAGGGTCCAAAGACCCTTAGAAATGCTCAGGGGACATGCTTTAGGCTTTGGAACTGACCAGAGATCAGAAAACGAAAAATCACTGAGCTACTGCCATGGGAATGACCCAAAAATTTGGTTCCCTCCCCCATGGCCTTGTACTACCATGGATTCAATGTCTTCCTCATTACTGGAGGGGACCCTGGAGCATCTGGGGGCTTGGTACAGCAGATAAGTTTGCTACCAGTACTGTAAATCCGAGCTATACGGGTTTCCCTATCCCATACATGGATGAGATAGGGGACTCTCTCTCTTATGCCAAAGAAACAAGCTTAGGTCCCTGGATATGGGACGCCGAAATAGACAAAAGAAAAGGCAAATGGAAAGGATAAGAGAGGAGGGGGGCATTCCTATTTGTAAAAGACTTGGGACTGGGATCTTCTGAATCTTTGTTCGGTCTATAGCTTGTTGTGGGTAGTCTTCTATCTCGTTGAAAGGGATGAAGACTTCCCCACTCTCTAAGGAGGTTAAGTTTTGTATAATAAATATCCCTAGAAGAGGGCTAGAGATATACAAATTGAACAAAACCAATAAAATAGAACAAGCACTTACCCTTTGTTTTTCCAAAAGAAGAAGATTGAAGTTTTAAAGGGGAAGACACCTACGGCTAAGTGAGAGACCTTCTCAGTGAGGGGAGCCAAGGCACTCCCTCAAGTTTACTCTCAACTCTAGAGATCGAAATCAAATCCTAGGAAAGGATTCAAATTGATTTTGAATTTTCCATATTTTTTCTTCCTATCTTTCCCCTTCTCTACGCTGGTTTGCTTTGGGTCTTATAGAGCTTTGGAGAGGGCTCATGGCAGGTGGTAGGTGGAGAAAAGGGGATTCGATTGGGTGGTCAATCTGGAGGGACAGAAAGTGGGAAACATGGAAGCAAGGAGGACAGTCTGGTCTTTCCGTTTTTGTGCAAGAAACAGGTCTATGACCCTTTGTTTGGAGTTCAGGTTAACAAGGAAAGGGAAGTGGGTCTTGGGGTCTAGTCCATGGACCATGGATTATGGGTCATGGGTAAGGGCTTAGTCTTTGGCCAAGGGCTTGGGCCTCTGGGGCTTGAAGCTAATCTTGGAAATGTGGGCTAGGCCATGAGCTTGGGCTCTAGCTCAGGATCATGAACATGAGTTTGGTCTAGGGTTAGGGTCCAAATCAGGGTTAGGGTAGGATTAGGCTGTGGTTGAGTCTAGGGCTAGGATTAGGACTAGGGTTAGCTAGGTCTAGGGCTAACTACGATTTAGGGCTCCAAGGTTAGGCCTAGGTTAGGGTTTAGGGTTCTAGGGTTAGGCCTAGGGTTAGGGTTGGACCTATGGTTAGACCTAGGTTTAGATTCTAGGGTTAAACCTAGGGTTAAGGGAGGCTCTAGGGTAAGAACTAGGGTTAGGTTTGGACCTAGGATTAAGGCTGGCTAACCATGGTTAAGGATATTAACCATGGTTAGGGATGAGGTGTAAAAATTGGGTGCTTACAAGCAACATGTCACACATAACTTTTCTAAATGTCATTTGTCATCCACTCGACCACTCCTTCTAATAGGCCTATCAGACATTCGATGGAGAGATGGAGGATTAATGGACTCAAGGTCCAATGCTAGTCACATGGATTTAGCTGGTATAGGGTGGATGAGGTGTGAGTGCCGTCATTGCATGCTTGCATGAAATCTTAGTGATCTGCCAGGCTCCACAATGCATTTGTCAATATTTCCCACATACCCCACAATACCCTTAACACTTCATAATCAGGCCCTCCAACAAATACCACACTGCAGAATCTTGACTTCTGCACCCCGACTTTGTGACTATGCTTGCATGGAATCTCAGTGATATGTCAGACTCCACAGTGCATTTCCTTTTGTCAATATTTCCTACATACCCCACAATACCCCTAACACTTCATAATCAAACCCTCCAACAAAGTGCATTTCCTTTTGTCAATATTTCCCACATACCCCACAATACCTTTGTATTTCAAGTCTGTTGGATTTGCAAAGTAATGGAGTTAGTATTTTCTGAAAACTGAGGGGGTTTGTGTATTTTCCCTCAGATGGTGTAAATGTATTTTTCCGAAAATGATTTGAGGGGGGTAATTTTGGACTTAATCGAATGACATCAGTAGGTCAAGTCAAGTCAGTTGATTGACGGAAGGGGTGTAAGTGTCATTAGTTTGAAAAGTAAGGGTGCCAAATGTATGTTCCAAAAACCGAGGGGTCTATGTGTATTTGTTTCAAATTTCAGGGGTGTAAATATACATTTCCCTATATTATTTTTTTGGGTGAAGTAAAAAAAACGGGGTGTGTCATGTGTGTACTCTTAAAAAAAATAGGGTTTCACAATCTTCTTCCCCGAGACGTTCCATACTCTTTGAAGAAGTACTAGGTCATGGCAGAAGAAAACCAGCTGCCAGAAGTAGGAAAAGGCCCAAGGAAAAGGAAATCTGGGCACAGTAAGGGTTCTAAGGCAAAGAAGAGAGTAAAGGTCTTTCCAGGCACCGGGGAGAAGGTTAGAATTGACAAGAATTTGAGAGAACTATTTCGCAAAAGGGCAAGAGAATACAATTCAGATGACGAAGATGAATCGGCTGCATTAGTTCAAGACGAAACCGCAAAGCCTGAAGATCACGAAGAGGTCTCTGATGGAAATTCTAGCGGAGAGGAAGGACACGATGCCCTGGATGCTACTGAAGATGGAGCTTCTGAAGATGAAGCTGACGAAATTCAGCCGGGACTTGCGAAGTTCAAGGAAGGTTTTAGAGCATTCAGGCTAGCCTTCAAGAAGATCACAAAGGAGGATGTGGCTGAGGATTCACTGGTAAGCAGCTTAAGTTTTTTGATTCTCTTTTTCAGTAATTAAACCCCTCTAATGTTTGAAATCTACAGGGTCCTGTCTTATCAAGGGACACGAAGCTTGTTGCAGAGAAGCTCGCCGACGAAGAAGCCCAACGGAAGAACAAGGGAGATGCCAAGAAGGAAAAGCACTTGGTATCTCATTGTTAATTGCACTCAATTGCATTGTTATGTTCTTTTTCTTATTGGGTTCAAAAGATTTTTCAGTAAATTTTATTATGTTTCTCTATGATCAGAATGACTTTATCATCTTAATTTCTTCTTCTTCTTCGTCCTATGTGTGCGTGTCTCCATTATGCTGAAAATTTTTGAATTTCTTTTTTAATCATATTTTTTGAATTCAACAGCTGGGAGAAAAGGGGCATGTGAAGCCTGCTAATTTCTTGGACGCACATGAAAAGTTTCTTATTGGTGTTGCTACAAAAGGAGGTATTTTATTTTGTTTGAGACTTGAGTTAGTTGAAATGTATGCTACAAAAACACTTGTTTTCATGAGATTTTGTGTTTTCTGAACTAATTTAGTTCCCATCTTCCATGTTTGATGATGGAGTTCAGTGGTGAAGTTATTTAACGCTGTAAGTTGTCGTGTGAATCTTCGACCTTGTTTGTTTCTTTATTCTGTCATGAGAATGGGTAACAGCCATACATACATCTACTGTAGTATGAACTTATGTTGGGTGTCTTATACAGGTGAACAAGGCACAAAATGCTCAAAAAGGATTAAATCCCTCAAGGTTTAAAGATGCGAAAGGTATGCCAATTGAAACTGCCTTTAAAAACTAAAGACCCCCTTATACTTCATCCTGCCATTTTGTAATTGAGTTTGAGTTATGAATTTGAAAATGAACTTTTTGAAGTTTTGGTTGTTCAAAAGTTTTACTTGGGCTTGCAACCGGTTCACCTTTGCTGCTTCGGCGTGAATATTATTCTTCATTCGGCATTGTATTGATTGCTTGTACCTTTTCTAGAATCATTTGGCAATTATTTCCGTTTTATAATTAATACAATAAGGTAAATGCATAAAAGAGAAGACTATCGGAGTGATAAAGATTTAGAACATGGACATGTAGTTCATATCACAAACCTTTTAGTGTTCTATACAAAACAATTCTTTTTGTTATCAAGCATAAAAGCTTTTGTAGAATATTTGAATAGTTCAGTCATTGATGATGAAATTCGTTTTGTCTACATCTTTTCCTTCTTTTTTGAACTGAAGTTTATTATGGATTAAAGGGATTGAGAACTGTCTCTAGACTTCGAGGTACAATTTCCTTTTCAATTATTTCATGACTATTTGGGTCACTTTCTTCAATTACTCCACAGAGGTCATTACCTTTTTTTGCCATGACATGCTCGTTAATGCATGTTTTCCATCAATTATCCTGGTCTTTATTGGTCAAAATATTTTAATTTAAATGTGAGCAATTTTTTAGACATCCCTAGCTTATCTGATGTTACCAATAATTCCATGGCTAGCCTGATGAGCCACATTTTCATTTTCTGACCTTACTCTGCAGTAAATATTGGCCAGGGTCTATTTTACCTGGGTATGTGTATGGGTCCAACCGTCCAAGTATCAAATTTACTCAACCCCCAAATATAAGAGTACTGGGTCTGGCTGTATAGTTAATAAAGTTTTATTTCTCAAATAGAGAAGTTTCAATTTTAGTATTTTCATGCTTTTCCATCTAGCCATATCTAAAGCCTGTGGTACGCCTCGTCTCACCTCCTTTGCTCTAAGAGTTTCTCCTTGATTAACACCATAACTTCAATTTTGCAAGTTAGTCCAGTACATGGTTAGAGTTGAACACTTCCTGCTCATTTTGAAAGGGGTCTATGATCATATTTCAACTTCTAGCTAGTTCAGTGGATAAGATGGCTGCGCTCATTGCAACCCCTCGAGTCCAAATCTGAAGAAGGAAAGAGCCATATTTACTGTAAGAATATCTAAGAATCTTGAAGGTTTCCATGTTTCGTCATCGTGTACTTGTGGTGTGGATGGTTATATAATATGGTCTCTTTCCTAGCCTTAGATAACTATTATAGTTGTTAAAGGTGTCACCTCAAGTGGTCGCCTAGGCAACCAGGCGCTTTGCCATGCTCAGGCGACTAGTTGCCTAGGCGGTCGTTATTAAAAATTTGATATATACTATTATTGTTTAAGAATATACAAATTTATTTTATTTGAATATGGCAGTTTTTTTTTGGTTTGAGATATACGTTTTGGCTGCAACTGCGGTTAGGTGTTAGTATCTGTTCAGTTAGTGGGCGGGTGGAGATTATAGACAAACTCCCACCCTCTCGGGAATGGAACCTGGTACCTCCCCCCAAAGCAGGGGATACACTACCACTGGGACAAAGCCCTGATGTGTGAATATGGTAGTTCCATAGTTCGAAAACTCGTCGAGTTACTCGACTCGACTGAATTTCGAGTCGAGTCACCTCAAAACTCGAAGAAGACACTATTTGCCGAGTTACTCGAGTGACTCGGACGAGTCAAGCCGAGTTTTTCGACTCGCCAGACTAGGTCGAGTCACAAAATGGTATTTTTATCATTTTTTAAAACCTAAACTCGAATGTCACATTGTTTTTGCATCATATGTTTTGGGTCCACAAAAACAACCTTCTATGTGTTCTATTAATCCTACTTTTTAGGTTTGAGGCTGTAAAATTAGTGTACTTTGAGTTGTTTTAACCCAGTTTTTTCAAGTTATGACAAATATATTCCGAGTTAAACCGAGTCGAGTTTTTTTCGAGCTTTCCGAGTTACTCAACCCGGTTAACTTTCGAGTCGAGTCGAATTTTCGGGTTTTTGAACCATGGGTAGTTCAGTAAACAAAAAACATGTATTTTTATATACTTCTCATGTCTTCTACCATATAATAGGTTAGAATTTGTATATCCAACAAAAAAATGTTTGCATATAGAAGAAGAAATAAGAGATGAATTGTGTTAAGTATATTTCATTTATGTTATCCTGTCCTTTCTTTTGCTCATTGGGTGGACCAATTGGTCTCTCTGTGGGTGGACCATATGGCCCCCGTCTATTTTTTTGCATGGTTATTAAAGGATCAAGCGACCCAATAACAAAAAAGGCTTTTAATCGCTTCACATTTTTTGTAGGGCCCCCAAGCTCTCATAAACCCATATTTAAAACGATATTTTATAATTTAAATAAGTGTAGGCCCCATAATTATATATATTTTACTTATTATATTTATATTTTATTATTTTCTTGAGTATAATTGTGAAGTTGAAAGAAAGAAAAAAAGAATGTGAAAGGTACGACCTCTCCCTTTCCACCCCCTCTTTTTATCTCCCTTATTCAACAACACATTGACTGTCAGGCTATTTTTATGTTTTTGATTCTCTCTCTCTCTCTCCTGTTCAACTATCAATGTAGACTATTGTTTATTTCTATTTTTCATCCCTCACAACCCCCCCCCCCCCGGCCCAATTTCAACAGTCATTGTAGATTTTTTTCTCTCAACATTTGAAATCCCCATTTATTATTCCTAGAATTTTCGACAGTCATTGTAGATTTCTTTCCCTCAACATTTGAAATCCCCATTTATTATTCCTAGAATTGTCTTCAAGGATAGTTCTATCAAAGTGCATCTTGAAAATAGAGATTTTACAATTTATATGAGTTGCAGGCAGGCAATGCTTCGGGTACCTCAAGCTACCACCTCAGGCATCCATGGGGTCTATCGCCTCAATTCGCCTAATGGCCTTAACAACCATGATAACTATGATTTATATCATGGTTCAAAAACCCGAAAATTCGACTCGACTCGAAAGTTAACCGGGTTGAGTAACTCGGAAAGCTCGAAAAAAACTCGACTCGGTTTAACTCGGAATATATATGTCATAACTTGAAAAAACTGGGTTAAAACAACTCAAAGTACACTAATTTTACAGCCTCAAACCTAAAAAGTAGGATTAATAGAACACATAGAAGGTTGTTTTTGTGGACCCAAAACATATGATGCAAAAACAATGTGACATTCGAGTTTAGGTTTTAAAAAATGATAAAAATACCCTTTTGTGACTCGACCTAGTCTGGCGAGTCGAAAAACTCGGCTTGACTCGTCCGAGTCACTCGAGTAACTCGGCAAATAGTGTCTTCTTCGAGTTTTGAGGTGACTCGACTCGAAATTCAATCGAGTCGAGTAACTCGGCCGAGTTACTCGGGTGACTCGACGAGTTTTCGAACTAAGATTTATATAGCTATGCTTTTTTGTCCTGTCCCTGGGGAAATATCTTTCATTGCTTATCTGAGATGACTGATATTATATTGTTGTGCTTCTCATCATGATCATGATTGAGAAGGCTTGACGAATCCCCGTTTTCTGCTATTGTTGGTGTTGTGTGCTCTTTGAGTTCCCTAGACATGGAATAAATCCCATTAATCTAACATGTTACTAGAAATTTAGATGCCTTTGTTCTCCCACTAATCCTGTATCACATGATTGCTAATTAGATAAATGTTTGTTTTTACTATTTTTTCCCTCCTATTAATTCGTCATCTCATTATTACTAATTGGATCAGTAGTTTTTTTCTCTCATTGTTTTCTTTTCTTCTGCTTAGATGTTTTTAAGTCTTTCTAATCTGAACTCTCTGAATCCTAACAGCAATTGGGAAACGAAGGAAGGAGGCCTTTTTTTCTGAGTTACGCAAGACACCATCGCAAATGGCTGACTCCACTGCCAAGGTAGGCTATATATTATCTTTGTGAGATTTTTGTTTTTACTCTAGATTGTCTCTATAATTCTTAGTTTTATATGTATTTTGGCTTCTTACCTCCTGTCTCGACGCAAATTATTCCCAGTCCTGTTGCTTAGAAGAGACAATTTTTAACACTTGAAACCCAACTTCGTGGTTAAGGGAAATGACTTTATGCGCCAATGCCATTGGACCAATGGTCTCAGATATCCATGATTAATTATTTACACTTTTATTATTTGATTCCATAACACTATGCAATTTCTTCAATCTCTTTCGGTGCTTTTGATAACTCTATTTTTCAGAGCTTATTAGCTTATTCTATCAAAATAAACTAACAAGCATGTTGGTTAATGCTCCTATTCACGTCTTAATATTTAGCAAAAAGTGAGTTTCGTCTTTTTATGAAAGCAACCTCATGTTACTTTTTTCTTAAAAAAAACTCGCAATTAGCTTTTGTGGGTAGCAAGTCCAGCATCATCGGCTCCTTATAATTGGACAATTTTGTGCCTAAAGAAAATCATAACCTCACGATCCAGAAAAGAAAAATATTCATTTGCTCAACACCATTGCCGCTTGCTCCCTCGTCACTGTCCAGCCACCTGCTCCTGCCGTTTTCGTTCCATTCGGTAAGCTCCTCCTCTTTCGGTCTTCCTCCTCTTCTTCTTTCGGTTGGGGGTTTCATTGGGTTCATATTGAAGAAGGATTTCGGGTTGGGGGTTTAATTAAATTTCTTGCTTGAGGTTGAAATTTCATAGAGAATTCACTAAAAATTTGAGACTCGAGCAGAAATATGGGTCATTGTTGCAGCATATAAGGTTTCAGAGCTAGAGGTTAAATGAATGGATTAGGACGAGGTGGTGGAATACATCACCAAAGAACATGCTATTCTACAGTCCAAATCTCCTGCTCAGCAACCCCACCTGCTGTTCAAAAGGCGCACGGTCCAGCTTGCGGACCCTTTGCCACCATTGAAGCCTTCTATTTTGGCCCCAAGTCTTAAGCCTGTTCATAGGCCTACTACACCCTCCAAGCCTTCTATTTTGTACTATCATTGGAAAACCATTTGAAGATGATAAATCCTACTACAGCCTCCAAAAATTCTACCAATTGGATGTATTTAATTGTCTGTTATCATTATTGACTTGCCAGAAATCCTCTTAGACTATAAATTCATTGATGTTAAAATTCAAAGAAAGAAATAATCAACTGAGAGAGAAAAGATTGCAATATAAAGCTTTCCTTCAAAACGAGATTTGGTTGTTAAAGTATAACTTTTAAAATTTGATAGCAATTACCCTTGCAATAAATTCTTATGTGTGTTACAAAACATGCTTTTTTAAAATAAGTTTTTTTTATCCAGAATATGTAAAGATGTTATCAACAGATTTATTATCTAAAAAATTAAGTTCTTTTAAGACCTACTATAAATAGTGCTTATTTTGAGTTACGAGTTTTCAAACGGCACCCTAGTCGAGTAGTTGTCTTGCGCAATGAGGAATCAGATTTATCAAGTTATCTTTGGTTAGTTTTAAGACTCAGAAGCTACACACTTTGGAAAACTTGGTTCATGGTTTTATGTCGTGCAGGTTAGTAAATTCTCAGGCCTAGAGGATGACAATGGGCCTGCCTGGGCTCCATTACGTGATGGCTACATGCTAACGAGTTCAAAATTGAAAAACTGGGATAAAATGCCGGTAAGAACATATTGCTCATGGCTGTTTAATTGTTGACCTAATTATGGGGGCTCTCAAGATCTTTCTGCTTTGCTAATGCTGATCTTCTTGAAACTTTTTCTCGTAATGTGAATCTAGGACACAACTGTGGCAGATGACATTGGTGGGATGCCGCTAGATAGTTCCTCTGATGATGATTGATCTCATGAAACTTTATAGAGCAATAGGGTTTTGTTTATCAGGAAAATTTCAGGCGGCTTGGGAAACTAAAGCTGTAATGCCTTGTAATTCTTTCATTCCGTGCTTTAAAGCTGTAATGCCTTGCTACTGCATGGTAATTCTTTCATTCCGTGCTTTCTGCTGCTTTGCAACAGGCTGTTGATCTTCCCAAGTGACTGCTAAAAGCTGCAATTTTCCACCCATATTTGCCTTTGCTTTAGAATCTCGTTTCTCATATAGCTTGTTAGTGGAAAATGGCATTTGAAGCTATTGATAGTTTTGTAAGTGATGTTTTGAACTTAATTTAGATAATTTTGAATATTATAAGATGGGTAAGTTGCAGGCTAGATCAAATCCAGCATTCTATGGGTCCATAAGCCAAAACTTATTATGATTACATGGCAATCGCCGACCTTTTCCATTACTTGCCTGGGATTTGGTATCACAATGTAGTTCAATCTTTCTGAACTGAACAAAGACAAAGAAAGCAATAATCCAACGAATGGCAAACAAAAACATGCAAACTGAAGGAAGACACGAACCCATTATGCAGTAATGCAATAACCGCTAACCCAATGAACGTAATGCCCCCTTCAAGTATTTGGAGTGATCTTTTGTTCTTAGTATAAGCGACCAAATAAAAACTGGTTTGAAGTGCCCAGATTCTTTTGTAAACTTGTGTAATGTTATCATGTGTATCAGTTTGTATCCTTTTAGACTATATTCTCATTCTGAAAGCATGTAGGAGCAAAGTCATAACTCGTATGGTCCTTTGATGTCCCACCACCCTTGGCAAGTTCCTTTTACATGGTAAAAAGTAAGGACCTCTCCTTCTGGGGTCTGAGTACCTCTCATTAGTTCATCTTCAGAATCAGTTTGATGTGAGAAGCCCACTGTTCGAGGTTTGGAAATTGAGGACTATCCGTCCGATGGCCGCATCGGGTCAAACACCGATTCAATGAGCGTGAATGTGACCCAAATTGGAATACGAGCTGTTTATAGATGGTTTGAAGAAAGCAAATATACAGCAGTTGGGTTTGGGGGGCTGAAGGAGTTTTGCCCTGTTAACAAACACATGCACTCTATGGTTCAAGCACAAACCGATTGTAATTCAACGGTTATTTAGCCAAATTTCGGGGAGTAATTACATCATGGTCACCAAAAAATGGGGATGTCTGCAAATTAAACAATAATGTGCAAGCAATTAATCTTTTGTTTTTAAAAGAGCTTTACTGGTGTGACCCGCACATAAGGGCTGAGACGTTTCTGAAAATAGCAACAAAACTTTAATATTAATCATCCATAAAATGTTTGTTTGACAATTCAAGAATTCCCAATATCAGTGTAATGTGCTATTTCTAGTTCTAGTAGGTTGTCCTTTACTAGCAAACTGTCCCTTCAAGATCAATGGAGAAAATTGCTTCATAATCTTCTATTGGAAATATCCGGAACTCTCAAAGTATCAAAAGGACAGCAGATAAACTGAATTTCTCCCTGTTAGATAATAAGATTACATCTGAATAGATAACCTCCTGATTTGCCAAGACAATGAAGTATTTAAATTAACAACATAGAGGGAAGGCCATAGTGCAATAATGGCAAAGCTTGCCATCTTTTTGAGAGATGCAATCATGGCATGGTGGCTCACATCGGCCTGGCCTGGTCTGGTCATCTGGTTCTTATTGCAATGCTCCCTCACTGCAAAAGTTCCAGAAATGGTGCCAATAAGAGATCGAGTGAGCATTAAGTTCAATGAGTTCAGAAATGAAGTCTACAAGCCGTGAAATATGAGGTAAAATAAGGCCATAGTAAAAGACCATTTGGGTGGCATCACTAACTGCTCAAATAGGCATTAAGAAATAAAAAATAAAAAACTGAAAAATGGTGCTTGAAAGATCTTGAACCAGGTCGTGGTACATTATGTTAGAATATATCGATGCACCTTGTAAGCGCTAGCAATTAATACCGTGCATTTTCTTGTTTATTCCCCGTGTCTTGGACTTTCCATCCATATGCATTTACACCCTTCCCTTTTTTACTTAAAATAACTTTGGTACTTTCCATGTAAACTAGC
This sequence comes from Tetracentron sinense, assembly GCA_015143295.1. Lineage (NCBI taxonomy): Eukaryota > Viridiplantae > Streptophyta > Magnoliopsida > Trochodendrales > Trochodendraceae > Tetracentron > Tetracentron sinense. Next base: position 18,950,822 of record CM026560.1, on the reverse strand, counting down.
GTACAAGCTGATAACGAAATAAATCACAAAACAAGCACCCCAAAATTGAAAACAAGAACTGCATCGTATGATCATATCCACTCAGCTGGAGGAAGGGGGAGGCCTACAATTGCTCCAAATACTGCGAATAATTAAGTTCAGGTAACTGAGAAATCCTCACTTGAACTTAATGAAATGTTTCTTCATGTGGATGATTCGGCTGGTGTAGAAATCTTGATCTTAAACTTGATTCGATCGTCTAAAACCTGCAATTTGTTGAGGTCACTTGGGAAGTAATTAATATCTTCATAGTTGAATCATACACGGCTTTAAGACTTAAAAGTTTCAAATGAATGGGGGTTCAGATAATCAATCAGTTTTAACTGTTTAATATCATGTCTCTTCCCATCACCAAAGTCCAGATACATGGTATGAACTATCTTGACTGGTCTCAATCTACTCATATATTACTGAAAGAAGATTGAACTTGGAGTAGGGATACAAAAACCATGAATTACAAGTCACCAACCTAAGAAAGAATAAATGTGGGACATTAACAGCAAGCACAGATAGCTTCATTAAGTGATCCATGCATGAGAAGTGAAAGTAGAACAAACTAACACTTGCCTTGCCTCAGCGGACTATTTTTTCTTTTCCCTTTGGACATGAAGGATGCAATAAATGAGGCTTATTCTGAAAAACATAGCATAGGCTGAGATCCTTTCAGTCATAACAGGAGATCATAACCTCTACACATGGGCAGAAATAACTTGACTACTATTCCAGCCCTTGAAATTAAAATAAGTTGAGATCATACGATTTGAGGCGGCTTCCCCCAAATGATGTTGAGCAGCAAGAGTCTGAGAAACAGATAATCAGTCTGCAACTCTCCATGGCCTTTATATCCAAATCCTTGCTCATGAGACCTTTGGATACCTATTAACCCTGTATGAGAGCCTTCAAAATGCCATACAATCCTCTATTTTATCTTATCCCCAAGAAATCCATTGTCAAGACAGCATCTGGAAAGATCACTGCCACAGAGGAGATGACACAGAGATGTTGGTCATGACTCTGGCTCATGGCCTGAATATAAAGTATAAACTGACAAATTTGTTGCCAACACATTCAAATACTAAATATCGCTGGCACAAAGTATGATCCTTAATGTTCTACCGCAAGGCCCATTTATCATCGGATTAAAACTTATTCAATTCAGTTGCGAACATGTGTACTTGAGGTGAAACAAAGATGTGCTCATCTCAACACAACACCGATCATTGGCTAACCGTTCTCAGATGGTACCTCACCCTCTGCCTACCATATGCCCTCTATTCCTCTTGGCCCTTCTAAATTATTATTACTCTGAATTTTCCTCTACACGTGTAAAGTTATGTTGCTAGGATTATCTTTTTTCTCCAGCCCAAGGAAGGGATCTACCTAATAGCCACCCTTCCTCCCCTTGTCTTCACTCTTCAGTTTATGTTCTACGCTTCACCTTCAAGTTGTCCTGTAAGAGCCTTACCAAGTCCCTTGAGTCCTTGACGAATTATCAGTTTCTTTCTCAGTCATTGTTTTTCCAGGACTTGGTTGCGAGGATAATGCTGGGATTGTGAAATCTAATAGGCTATATCTACTAAGAGATACGAGGAGGGGAGGGACGCGTCTCGCCCCTCACAAAGCCGCCTTTGAACCCTGGTTAAGAAGTTTAAAATTGTTAATTTTTTCTTCTAAAATCTAAGGTTAGATACGTTAACACTAAGGGTTAGTTAATCTTAACTACGGTTAAAGGGAATTAAAAAGGGGACACACGGCGAATTTTAAGGAGGAGAGACATGTCCCTCCCCTCCTCATACGAGGAGGGGATTATTTTTCATCTACTAAATAGTGGACTCATTTTTATTGCAGTACTTTTGGCTTGTGGGAATAAGAACAAATAGAGTTTTCAGTTTTCGTCATTTCTATCATTTGCTTTTATGTTCTAATGCAAGAGCAAAAGCGAGCCAAAAGAAAAATAAATCAAACCTTTTGATTGATCTTGACTATTAAAACATAGGACTAGAAAAAAATTCGGACCCTTAAATACAATGGCTCTACATTCCAACTAATCCACATCTATTGGGCTTGGCCTCCAGATCAACCTCCAGGTGAATCCAAGAGAAGAAAAAGCCTCATTTAAGTTCTACAAGAGTTTGAAGACTTGGAAAGATTAAAAGTCAAAATAAAGAAAGGGTAAATTACACTCACCTCCCTTGAGGTTTGGTGAAATTTCAGAAACCTCCTCTCTAGTTTTTGAAATCACACTGCCCTCCCCTCAACTTTGGTTGTTTGTAATAGATATCCCCTTCCCTTAAGTTTACCGTTACTTTATGGATGGACTTTGATGATGTCATAATTTAAACATTTTAAAATGTCTAAATTACCCTTTTTCAACACAAATAAATGATAATTGGTTTCTAACCAAGGTTAATAATATCAACTTAAGGTTAATATATATATTTTCAAAATCAAGTATATATATATTTTTTTTTTCTAAAAACCAATGTTAGATAGATGAATTCTAGGGGTGAGTGAATTTTAACCATAGTTAGTGGGTATTAAAAGGGACACATGGCGACAAATAAAGATCCTATAACTGTGGTTAAACATAATTAACCTAATTTAATATTTTTATTTTTTTCTTAAAAACAAGGTTAGATGAATTAATCCTAGCGGTGAGTGAATCTTAAGTACAATTAGTGGGTGTTAAAGGAGACATGTGGCGGCTTGTAGAGCCCCCTTTAATTGTGGTTAAGCATAATCAACCTAAGGTTTTTTTTCTTCTAAAATTTCAAGGTTAAATGGATGAATCCTAGGGGTGAGTGAATTTTAACCATAGTTAGTGGGTGTTAAAGGGGACACGTGGTGGCTTGTAGAGCTCCCTTTAATTGTTGTTAAGCATAAGCAACCTAAGGTTTTTTTTTCTAAAACCCAAGGTTTGATGGATGAACCCTAGGGGTGAGTGAGTTTTAACCATAGTTAATGAGTGCTAAAAGGGATACGTGGCGGCTTATAGAGATCCTTTAACTGTGGTTAAAAATAAGTAACCTAAGATTAATATTTTATTTTCTTATGACCAAGGTTAGATTAATGAATCCTAGGCAAGGTTCTTAAAATCGACAATATTGGCGATATATCGCCAATATTTGTCGGTATCGGTCATAACCGACACACCTACACCCTGTTAAGATTTTTTTACATGTTATCGGTAGTTATCGCCGATATATCTCTGATATATCGGCGATAACTACTGATTTCGAAAGAAAAAAGAAAGAAGGAAGAAGAGAGTAAGGAGTACCGTGGCCATCCGCCATCGCCGTCACCGTCGTAGATGCCGTCGCCAAACGCCAAACGCCAAACGCCAAACGCCAAACGCCAAACGCCAAGCCAAGGTTCCTCCCCCTCTTCCTTCTTTCCGTACTCTGCAATGCTTGGGTTTTTTTTTGGGTTTGCTGGTTTGTTCGTTGAATGACGATGGATGAGGCTTGTTTAAAGATTAAACCCTAACAAGGGTTATGCTAGCTTCACTCTCCATTGCATTTTATTTGTTTTAATTTAAACTTTAAACCCTAATAAGGGTTATGCTAACTTCACTTTTACATAACATTCTATTTTATTTGTTTTAACATTTAGGTGTTTTAAACCCTAACAAGGGTTATGCTATTACCACCTCTGTTTTTTTGGTTTAAAGAGATAACACTCTAAAAACACACAGTCAGACTTAACACTTTAAGTTAGGTAATGCTATTACCACCCATAAATATTTTATTTATTGTTTTAATCCAAACTCTTAACTCTTAAGTGCTTTAACTAGCCTTGAACTATGGTTAACAAGTTTTAACCCTTGTGATTAATTTTTTTTTTTCTAGAAACTAAGGTCAAACTTTTTAAGCCTTTAATCCTAAGGGTTAGTGAATCTTAACCAAAGTTAAAGGGGTATCCCCTCTTAACTCCCTTTAATTGCGGTTAAGATTCACTAACCATTAAGATTAAAACATCTAACTTTAATTTTAAAAAATTAAAAAAAATAAACGTGTCACCTTGTAACTCCCTTTTGCTATGATTAAGATTCATTAACCTTTAGGGTTAAAGCATCTCACCTTGGTTTTTAGATTTCATTTAAATAAATATGTCCCCATTTAACTCCCTTTAACCATGGTTACAATTAACATAGAGGGTAAGAGCATATCTTATTAAGAAATGAATGAAACATGAATCAATTATACATTATCATTACTTGTCAGTGCATATATTTGGTCTCTTCTCATTGCACCTCTTATGTACATTGTTATTTTTTTAAGTATTTTTATTCTAAAAGGTGTATTTACATCTATTTTAAGATTTCCTAAAATTTCACTACAAAATTTCATGTTTTGTCTGATTTTTTTGTTATTTTCCCAAAAATCACCGATAAACGATATATCTTCCCATATATCTTTTTTCCGTGGCTCGACATGTCGAGCGATATCGACATTTAGAACCTTGATCCTAGGGATGAGTGAATCTTAACCACAGTTAGTGGGTGTTAAAAGGGACACATGGCGGCTTGTAGAGCCCTCTTTAATTGCGGTTAAGCATAACCAACCTAAGGTTATTTTTTCCCTAAAACTAAGATTAGATGGATAAACCCTAGGGGTAAGTAAATCTTAATCATAGTTAGTGAGTATTAAAAGGGACACGTGGCGGCTTGGGAGTTTATATTTTTCTTTTGTTGAGCTTTCAAACGGTAAAGACGTGTTTCCTCAATCAAGTAATAGGGGTAAAATAGGAAAATGGTAACTTTAGTTAACAGTGTTAATATTAAGAGTCTGACAAGGGAGGGTAGTGTAATTTCAAAAACTAGAGGGGAGGTTTCTGAAATTTCACCAAACCTCAGGGGAGGTGAGTGTAATTTACCCATAAAGAAATGCAAGTGGGGCCCACATGGATCCAATCCTAATCTAACCAGTCCGACTGCAAGCTAGGGACCACATCCCAAGTGGTATAGCACCCTTATGGCTCCAGTCAGGTCATTAGTTATGTAGATTTGCCAAATCTGCTTCTTAAGGGTATTTTGCTATATTCTGAATTTTACAGAATTTCCAGCAATTAGTAATTGATTTAAATTTAGAAAGTTAATAGAAACAAATCATGGTTGACTCATTCTATTACCATTAGAGTTGGATTACTACTAGGACTAGGAGTTTCCCTATAGATAATTATGTAACTCATTGAGGAGATTAGCTTATTATTATTGAAGAAATTTTTGCAGAGAACTCCCCTCCAAGCTTTCTAATGCTGAATTAGATGAGAAGTTTAATTCTGATTATCCTTAGGAAGATATCTTTGATTTCTCCTAGAAAAATATTCATTGTTTTTCATTCCATCCATCAATCGATGTAATTTTACTTCGCCTTTTCCATATCTATCATACTTCTTAGGGGTTTATTCCGCACTTTTTGAACACTAGATTATTAATCGCAAGAGAAACCTTAAAATTTCCCAAAATCTGTTCATCAAAATACAAAACGAAGGACCCCCTATCTGGCTACATCATGTTCCTTGGTATTTCTTGTTCAAAATCTATGTGGGTTAAACGCATCTCAGTTTCAATGTTTCTATCAAAAAAGGGAAAAAAAGTTTCAATGAGGAACAATGCTGAAATCTATATCCCTTTAAATGGAACTGAAGGCAGAATCTATTCTTTTTTCTTCATCAGCTCAAATGTTTGTTGCCCTACAATTGGAGTCTGGTACCACTGAAAATGAATTTAATTATCACTCATAATTCTTCATGATTCCTATCTGTCCAATCCCAGCTTAGCGGTCTTCAGAGGGATGTCTTCCCATTAGCTAGTCCAAGATCAATTGAGAGCCATCATAAAAGTGTTAATATTTGATGTCTCACAAGCTTCAAAACAACTTGACTGAACACAGTTACACAAGGTTGAATCCCCAAAGAAAAGTCTTTAACTATATTACACACACAAAATGCGTGGTTTAAAACTGTGAGGTGGGGACTCAAGCATGGTCTCATCTACTTCCTATCCTTATTATCCATTCATGCATCTATGGGAGACTTCCTGGAAATGATGCAGAGGAATTTTTGTGGAATGATAGTAGAACTCTAAGAGGTACCACTTGGAGGAGTGGAAGGGCTTAGGACCTGTCACTCTATGCGAGATGGTGGCCTTTGAGTGAGACTTATTGGGCTCACGAACTTGGCTTTGGAGATTTGAGGAGGGGGAGAGTCTGGGGAGCAAAGTTATAGGGGCAAATAAGGGTAAGAGTAGTCCAAAAGAGGTTAGTAGACCCCATAGGATGGGTGTGTAGAAAGGCATTATAAGAATTAGTGAAGAATTTGAAAAACTCATTAGGTTCAAAGTGAGCGCTCACGAGCGAAGATCAAGTTTTGGGATATCCTTAGCATGGAAATAAAAATCGTCGAAACCGATACGTATCGCCCAATACGTACCGGTTTTGGTAGAGAGTCAGAGACCTATATGTTACTATCAATGGGGAAAAGAGGAATGTTGATGTGGAGTGCCAACAGGGATCCCCAAAGGTGAGTCAGCCTACATATTCCGAATAAAATGAGAAAAATGGGTGATCCAATCACAAATCAGCCTAAACCAAAAGCTCTAGCCATACTGAGCTGCTAATAAATGGTATAGCCGGAGTTAAGAGAGGGGAATGAAAATAAGGGTTTTTGTTAAGAGGGGTGAGAAGAACACACTAAAAGTATTGAAAAAGAATGAGAAAAGAATTTGGCAGAGTTGCAGGACTTTCTCTTAAGATGTAGTGATCTCCATTAATGAAGGATGATCCCTTATTTATAGGCTTAAAGGAAGGGTTCAGGAGAGAGGTTTACTCTAGTTACCCATGCACCTATTACCAACTGCCATCAATTACTGTGAGGGTACGTGATCAAAGGGTAGTTGGGCAGTAAACCTCCTCCGTAGTTGGGTAGTAAACCTCCTCCAACACACAATCTCTACTTCGCCCACTTGCAGTCATTCCATAATTAAATGCTCCTGACATTTTTTTACCTCGCCTTCAAACCAAGTACTTGTAGTGGGTTAACAGTAACACAAGGCGTTGGAGTATCTGGTGCCCTGAAAAATGCAACGTTAGGTGTTTTGCAAGGTGAGCATGGTCTTTGTTTGGAGCTAAAAGTTTTCTTCAAACTGCCAATCAAAATCCTTATTGAACCCCCTCCCTTTCCTAAGATTTTTTTATAAGGCGGCTCGTGCGCCTTGTCAAACCATCACCATGCTAGCAAAATCCCGGGTGGTGCTTAGGAGGCTTACCCATGGGCTTAGAGATAACTTGGGAGTAAGGTGTTTTGCAAGATGAGCATGGTCCGTGTTTGGAGCTAACATTTTCTTCAATCTGCCAAACCAAAAACCCCTATTGAACCCCCTCCCTTTCCTAAGATTTCTTATAACGCGGCTTGTGTGCCTTGCCAAACCATCGCCATGCTGCCTTTAGCAAGATGGAACCCTAGGTGCTTAGGAGGCCTGCCCATAGGCTTAGAGATAAGACAATTCATTTAAAATGCTAAATATTTGAGGGATATGGTGTGCACCATGTGCCCAAGAATCCTTGGATGAGTCATCCGACACATGCTCGTGGCTTTTAGAGGTAGGACGTTCACCATGCTTCCATGTTTCCTAAGTACGGAGATAGGCCGGAGCCTGGCACCCAAAGATGTGCGCCCTAAAGGAATCGTTCCACGTGCCTCGAGGCTAGAAGGTGAAAGCCACATCCTGAGGTAAATCGTGCCACATGCCTTGAGGCTAGGCTTGGAGAAGGCAAAAGCCACACCTTCAGGCGAATCGTGCCACGTGCCTTGAGGCTAGGTTTGGAGAAGGCAAAAGCCACGCCATAGGCGAATCGTGCCATGTGCCCTGAGGCTAAGCTTGGAGAAGGCGAAAGCCATGCCCTGAGGTTAATCGTGCCATGTGCCTTGAGGCTAGGATTGGAGAAGGAGAACTTATAAGACTGGTGCCTCGTGGAGTTTTAATTTCCCTTGATCAGGGGCCTCATAGACTTTATCAGTTGTCACCATTAACAGTTACTATTACTAATACATTTATAATAAAGGGTGGATATGGCTCTTCCAAAACTGATATGTATCAGTAAGACTTGGTCAATACGTATCAATTTCGTATGAATCATTTGACATCTCTCTTATAAAAAAACTTTGACTCATAAATATCATTTGATACGTATCGATAGGAATCAACTGATACGTATCGATAGTACTTGGCCGGTACGTTTAATTTGAAGAAAAAAACTTGAGTTATAAATATCATCTGATACGTACGGTTCCAAATGAAACCGTTACGTATCCCGAAAGTTGTATTTTAATCCTTGACCCTTGTTAAAGTCTTGGGGTGCCTAAGAATGAGTTTCCAGAGTTGTGTTTTTTGGCTTCAGAAAAGAGTTGCAAGGTGGGTTCTTGTTTTGACATCAGAAATTATGAGCTCGTGTGGGCTCCGAAGTTGAGATTGGGAGTTGGAAAATTTCACCAGTTTTTTGCATTGAGTCTCCTTGATTGTGCTAAACTATACTATTTGTGATGGGACGATATGGTCTATGATTCACTATAAGAACATTCTTCTCATCCCTGGGAATTACTCTTTTTTTTTCAAAGTAGTGTGGAATCGAAACATTCCATTTAAGGTCGCTTTCTTCCTATGGTCTTCGTTTTTTTAACAGAATACTCACCTTGGACCATCTAAAGAGTAGGTATTGGAGACTTGCTAATAGGGGTTTCATGTGCATGGTTGATAAGGAATCGGTGAATCACTTGTTCATCCATTGTTCTCTAGTTAGCAGTTTATTGGATTATTTCCCATCACTTGTTAGTTTTTTTAGAGATGTCGACATCGTTTAGAAAGGTATTTGGAGGGCTCTGTTGAGAGTCTGTTGCGAGTGTGGGAAGAGAGAAACAGGAGTGTGTTTGAAAATGGTGTGGTTTGTGAGAGATACCGACATCGTTCAGGGAGGGATTTGGGGGGCTGTATTGGGAGCATGGTGCTGGGGAGTGTGGGGGGAGAGAAACAAGAGAGTGTTTGAAAATTGTATGCTTCCTATAGAGCGGATTGCCTCGTTCTTATCTAAGATGGTGTTCGCTTGGGCCTCAGTTAACGTTGATGCGGGTGAGTTAGACTCGTCTTCTTTCTTTCAAGCTTGATCAGATATTGGTCCCCTTGTGTTTTCTTTTTTGTTTTTTGTTACCTTACCTGTCTCTTTGAGGTCATATATCAGTGATTCTATTCTTGCACTTTACTTTTTATTTTAATGATATCCATTTACTGAAAATGAAAATAGTCAATCAGACACTCTTCAAAGCAAATTCCCCATACAGGGCCCAAGAACTAACAAACCAACTCTGTTTATCCATCCATAAATTTTTTGGTCTAATTGTTTTTCTTAATAAACCAACACTACCAACCAAATTAGTAATCAAATGTTTGTTCATTTTCTAATCTCCCTCACAGAAGAGTTAATATTTGTCACAATCTCCTGCATGGCCATAATTATGTCAACAAATGTCATTTTCTAGGATGTCTTTCTCTGTTTGAGGCGGTTCGCGCTAAAACCAAGTCTTGTGGCTTTCTATAACCTTGAACATGACTTTCCAGATCCAACTGATTTACAACTCTAATCAGTTCTCCCTAATGGATTCTGGAATCCGTAAACATCAACAACAAAATGATTTGATAACCTATTTTAGAGAGAATAAAGATAAAACAAGTTAGAACAAGAATTCCACCTATTGTTATATCTAATCCAAAAGCATAGGTATATCCTTCTCTTCCGTTGGATATAATAGGTTCGGCATCAACTTCAGTCCTGGCCAAGATCAAAATGAATTCCGAAATTGTAATCTTTGAAATTTTGCCAATATATTGGAATTTTAGATTTAGCCTAAATCGGTCAAAATTTGAAAATTTTGAAGTTGCTCAAAGGAGACATGGAATCCAAAATTTTCATCAAAATTTAAAAACCTTTCTTTGTATTCCTATTGTTGCTACTCCCTCTTTTATGTTTTTTCACTACTATCAATCTACTGCACCCATTTAGGCGAGAATATTATATATGATTTACCAAATCAAATGTCTTTTTTTCTTAATTCTCTGTTACCCGCACTGTATTTCTCTCTTCTATTCCTTTTACTTCAGATACAATTCCACCAAATCAATTGTTTTTTCCCTGCCATTCTCTCTCACCTCTTTATACAGAGTATTTCTCCCTTTTATTCCTTCATCTTTACAAGACATCAGCTCTCCTCTGGTTTAAAAAGGAATTGAGAGAGCATTGGAGAATAGTAATATGTAGAAACTGTATGTCACCTAAAGGAAAAATGAACAGTCAGGTGTAACCGTAAGGGTATAAATTTGAAAGCAAAACCTAACTCTGTTATAAAGACTACTTGGTTCCCAACGGTTTTATTCAAGCATACAACTTTAGGTACCAGCAGGCTCTTTCAATGGCTAATATGAGCTATTTCTTTTCAATGACTCCTAATTTGAGATGGTCGCTAATGTAGGCCTTCTTTCATAGCATTCTTCTTTTTTCCAGTAAGAAGATAGCATTTCTCAGGGATATGGATAGAACTACTGATGCTTATCACTAAACAAACTGTAGATCTTAGCTGACTAATATACAAAGCATTGGGTGCTAGTTTAGTGACGCGAGGTCACAAGGTACTGATTAATATACAAAGCATTGGGTGCTAGTTTAGTGATGCGAGGTCACAAGGTACTGATTCTAACAATATTGTAGTCACTAAGCAGGAACTAAGCGATCTAGTACGGCCATCACTATTGAATAGCTATAAAACAGTCATATTTGCCCCGGTATTAAGGTGGCGCATCCACTGGTGCCATATGTTGAAGCGTAAGGGTGGAGAGGAACAAAAGGGTGTTTGATAACATCTCTACCACGTTCGAGGGCTTAAGAGTACAAATATCATATTTGCTACAATTTGAGTGTTCTTCTAAGGCAGATTATGTTAATCTCGACCTCGCCTCATTTTTTGTATCTGGGAGAGGTTTTTTGAGGCTCATTGGATGTTTCCTTGATTTATTTTAGATATGTACAGATGGAAGTTCACACATCAGTGAACCCATCCTGTAATCCATTTATAAATTCATACAATTACACTTAAACGATTGTAAAAAAAAAGGGAAAAACCTCAGCTTTGTGAGATCACACGCACCTAAAAGACCCCCAAAACTGTGGATAACTTATACCTTCACAATCTTGGAAGATATATCCAAAAGCAAAAAACACCCACATTCTCCATAGAGTTTATTGAAATACATCCAACACCCAAGGTGCATTGTCAGAATCATCGATAAATGCTACAAATTTCTCAAAATACCATTGCAAGCAACTGCAAAGAATTCTTTCAGACTTTAGATGAACATGATTTAGAGGTTAAACCCACAAATTTTGGGATCAACTAACCCAATAATCAAGCTACTAATGAGCTGGGTTTTTTTTATTTAAAAACCATAATTTAAATAACCAAACATATTTGCTATTTCCAAAGCATATTTAAGGCTTTTGCATCTCAGCCAAAACCACAGGAGAACAACTCTCCCTAGAGTGAATTTTCGTGCCTGTGAAATGGAATTTTTTTTCCACTGTAACAATACTTGGGTGTTGGGACACCTAATTCCACACATAAGAGATTGAATTCATTCTAAAGCATTATTCCGAAGCAACTTATCAATCGGATCATATTCAAAGATCAGTATAAAGATCCAATTTTTTTCAGACATAAAAGTTCTATCAATTTTCTCTGTATAACCAAAGGCACTATAACAAGACAAAATCAAATACAGCAGCAGTATAAAATAAAATAAAAAAAGATTGAATTTTTCCACATTAATTGCAAAAAAAAATCACCACAATAAAAACTAAAAATTGAACATTCCATCTCACGAGGATTGGCATAAGAATCAATCACCATACCTCCAAATTACAACACGAAACCCTTCAAGTACTCAGGATCCCGCTTGGCCCGCTCCTGGAATTTCTTAAACCATCTATCCAATATATCCATTGGAACAACCAATCGACTACCATCGACACTGCAGAATGACTGCATGAAATTGAAGAGATTCTCCCCAACTTTCATCGCCAAGCGTTCGATCCGTTTCTGAGCAGTAACGTCGAGAGACGGAAGCGACGACAGGTCCTCGACGGAGACACCGATCTTAGCGGAGATCGGCACCGACTCCGGCACCGCGAGGGCGCCGGCGCCGGCTCCGGGTTCCGGCCAAGGGAGCGAGAGAACGGCGGAAGGACGGGAGAGAGAAACGGCGCCGCAGAAGAGGAAAGGAGAACCAGGTGATTGGATGTACAGAGCTAGGGCTTTTTCCGGTGGAAGAGTGAAACCGTTTAGCAAGAATATGCAAATCTCCCTTATCTGATCGTACGCCTCCCCTGCGCAGAATATACATGTATGTGTTAGATTTATGGGATGCGCAAGAGGGGTGCGGAGGTTAAGAGGAGAAGTTTGTTACCGACGAAAGTGTTCATGTCGAGGATCCAGTGGAGGGTGTCGATTTGGGAGAAGGTGGAGATGTCCATGGGGAAACTCCTGTTCGGGAACAACACCCCAAACATTCTCTCGCAACAGAATGAAATATTGTGATGAACTCAAAATGGACCTCCTGGGCTACATCGTTCGATTCCGAATCCAGGCCAATTGCATTGAACTATCTTGTGTTCAATCACACTCCCAAAGCCCCGATGTCCAAATTAGGGTGCAATCGTACCAAGCTAGCTCGTTGGCTCGACTCAACTCAACTCGGCTAGTTTGAGCTAAGCTCAAGCTGACATTTTAAGCTCAAACAAATCAAGCTCAGTTTTTATTCTGTGAGTGATCGTCAATTTAATAAACTTCGTAATAGTTACAATTTCGTAGAATAATGATTAGTATGAGGTGTCCAATCTCAGAAGATTGTGCTTATTTTGTTGCATTTTTCTCAAGATTATTTTTAAGTCAATGGGTAACAAGATTGATTGATTTTAACCTAAGATCAGAAATTAAACTGACAAAATTCTGTTTTAACTAATTAAACTAAGTTTTTGGTGATATGTTAGTGAAAGAAGATTTAGGGTGTTTGAATCCACTATTAGCTTCATAATTAAATCCACATGCATTCATTCAGGTCTCTCAAGCGTAAACAATAGGTATGAGATTAACTACAAGTCTCAACTCATCAAAACAAGAATTATTTGAGGGATCAAACTCTAGCATATCCTATCTTCGGTTAACATGAGTTATACACATTAAACTAGGGTTGTGAAATCACTTATCTTCCAAATGTATAAAATATCCTATGATTTAATTCTTCGACACTAATATCATTGCATAAAATCAATACCAACTATCACAAAAAAATGATATGAATGATTTCAATTTCAACACAATAAAACCTAAGACAATGATAAGATCATATTGAAATCGATTATAAACTCGAATAAATTGGTTGAAGAACAACCCTCTCATTATGTAATCAATGTTTACAAGAGAAAAAACCTAGATACAATACAAGGGATACAATTACTTGACTAGAGTTTCATACAAACACTAAAAAAAGAAATTAGTTCATGCTGAGGGCAAATAACACCGCTTTCGACGAAGAATGCAAATAATCTATCCTCCAACCTTCACAGATCTGCAGAGCCTTCTTTATTTCAAATCCCCAAAATTCATAACTCACTTTTAGGGCCAATAGCTTTCTCATTTATAGAGAGAGAATCCTTGTTAATTTAGGAATCCTGATTAGATTCCAATTCTTCTTTTCCTTTCTCCATGCTAAATAAGGCTTTAGAAATATCCAAAACGGGCCGAAAAGTTGATTTTCTGCGCATTTAAAAACATTCAAAATAGTGCTCACCGATCGATTGGCCAAGGAAGTGCTGATCGATCGCAGGTAGGTCCAATCGATTGGCCACCCTTGGCCGATCGATCACAACTTTGCGATTTTTCCCATTTTTTCCCTTTTCCTTCTCATATCTTCTCTTTGGCTCGGATCTTTACTCGGTTGAGGTTCATATGAATCTTTAAGCTTGTAACTCTTCAATTTAATTATATTTTCTTCGCAAGAACCTGAAATTAACAAATACACCCAAGTGAAGTAACATCGTGGATAAGAAGCTCAACAAGATTAACAAATGCAGTTTGAGGTGTATAAATGTGTAACAATTAGCATCGATCAGTGAACTCTAATGTTAAACAAGCAAAGCTCAAGTCAAACCTTGTTTGATTCGGCTCGACTCGAAGCTTGGCTTGTTTAGGGCTCGGTTTGGCTTGAGCTCAACTCAACTCAAAATATTATATATATATATATATGCAATATTTTTTTATAATAATTTTAACTTTCTTTATCGTAGATCCTTGATAATTTTTAATTTATAATAAATAAGTTCAAAATATAATAATAACAGTTAAGAAGTTAAAAGCATAGACTCTTAACTAACTTTCTACTCTTTGGAGATCGAGGATTACACCCAAGTCTTATTTTCATATATGAATGTATTAATTTTTTTTATTATAAATTTTTAATAAATACTTTTATTAAAATCATGCAAAATTAAAAGAAATAATTATGTGAATCAAGCTTGAGCCAACATGAGCTCTGCTCGACTTGAATAAAATTGGAGCTTAAATCAAACTTGTTTAAGCCAAGCTCAAGCCAAAACATTCAAGCTCGAATCAAGCTCAATTGAGCCCAAGCCGAGCTTGAGCATGTTCAAACCAAGCTCGGCTCGACTCGAATGCACCCCTAATCCAAATTTGATCTATTTGATATGAGATTCACGGGATTCTGAATTATCTAATTCCAATTTGAATCTAATTATTTATTCAAGTTTCAAATTGGATCCGAAATTAGTCACATTAGTCCCACATTGGTTGGGTACTAGACTTCGCATGGATGTATAAGGGTCTAACAGTCCACCATTAGTACGGCCCTTTTGGAGTGATTGAGTGGGTTTACTCTTATGGCACCTTAGAGGTAACCTTAGGCCTAAACTCTGTGTGTGTTTAGATGTTACTTTACTTTTTTAACCAAAAACAAAAAAAAATATATTAATATTTTTTAAAATAAGATTTTAATTAAAAAAACTAAAAATTGAGAATAATACTATAATATATATATATATATATATTATGTAATTGAATCGCTATTGTAGAAACCCAAATATTTAATTATTTTTTTAGCATTTTTCATGATCTGAATGCATAATATCGAAGTTCACAAAAATTAGCAAAAATGCTTTTTTAATTAAAAAAAAACCACTAAAGTGCCAATGAGCTCCGCCCGAGTGGAATTGTCCAAAACTTCACTACGGTTCAAGATGTAGCTCCACTCGAGCGCCCAATGAGCTCTGCCTGAACAGAAAGGTATAGGAAGTTGAATCGCGATTTTGAGTGATCTCCGCTCGAGCGGCCATTAACTCCGCCTGAGCGTTGTCGCACGGGAATTTGCAAAAAGATGTGGTTTTTCTGACTTTTAAAGAGATTAAGGTTCAAAACCTTAGATATAGCCTTTATTTCGTGGCTCTAGGATTTCACAACCATTCTAAGAAATTTAGAGATCAAACAGGAGAGGAACCTAGGATTTGCAAAGTGCTTTTGCTTGGAGAAAAAGAAAAGCTTGAAGATCAATAAGAAAGGTGTCTTCTCAAGCTATGATCGTAGGGAAGCGATCTTGAGAGGTTAGATATATTGTTCTAACCTAATAATTCTTGTAAGTATGAATTGTTAAGATGTGAATAAGAACAAAATAAAATAAAACAAGTAGGTTTGATACATCATCCTAGGCTTAATTCTTTTATGATTGTGAATATGCATGAATGAGAACAAGTAAGGATTAGATGGAAGAATTGATGATTGTGGATTTATGGTCAATTGGAATGGTGAATAGGGGGGGAGCCATGGTTCGAGAGGGGGCCATGCCCCCCCCCCCCCCCCAAAAAAAAAAAAAAGTAATTTTTTTATATGTATAATATAAAGAGATTGATTCTTTATGTGTCCCTTTTAACCCTAGTTAAGATTTATTATCTTAGGAGTTAATTTTTTCAAATAGAAACCAAGAGTATATGTATAAACCCTAGGGGTGAGTGAATCTTAACCATAGTTAATGGGTGTTAAAAGAGAAATGTGATAAGCAGGGGAGGCACACACGTTTCACTAAACACAGAACACGTGTGTGAAAAACCAATTTCTAGAATATAAAAATATAGTAATTTTATAATAATTAGCCCACCCCGCATTTGACTATATAATCAAATGTCTTCTCATTTCTTCCCTTTTAACCGTGTTAAGCTTAACCAACCTAAAGTTATTCCTTTTTTTCTAAAATCAAGGTTAAATGGATGAACCTTAGGGATGAGTGAATTTTAACCATAGTTAGTGGGTATTAAAAAAGTGGGCAGGAACCAATGAAGACCAGCCCTTGTTTTTCACTTTTTCTTGTTACTGGACCCCTTTTTGAAATGCAACATTAACGAATTTTATGACCACGATGGACCCATTACTCAAAAAAAATAAATCTCGGGGACTATGCCCCCGAACTTCCAAGGCCCCATACTCCAATCCCTATTAATTTTCTTGATATATATAGTTCGGCCCCCAAAGAAACATTCTTGGCTCCGCCCCTGATGGTATGTATGGATGATAATGAATGACTGAGATTGATGATTATGTGTGTGCGATGTTATTGACTTTATGAATTTTAATTGAAGAAGATTATGAATTTTAGATGTTATGATAGAGAGTAATTGGGATTTCAAGAGGATACATGAATAAGCATGGTTGAATATGATGTTAGGAGATTATTGGATGATCTATTATTATGTGTACTGTTGCGACCCAAAATACCCCCCAGGAGTTAGGGATACTTTGGCTCGTGATGTGCAATATCCGACACCAAACCCTCCTGTAAAATATACAAGGCATAACAAAGCAGAAGCATAAAAAGGTGTAGAAGCTTAAACTTAAAATGCGGAAGCGTAAACTGAAATTTATTTTCTATACATGATTAGTATTCCAAGTTTGTATAATACATAAACCAAAATAAGAGTAGATATGCCCATTCATCAAAATACAAAAGTAGTCTCTCTCTCTCTCACTCTCAATAATATCCAGGATAAGGCCACCTGTCAAGGTTCATATCCTCTTCTGGTTGAGCCCCTGCCGGCTCCTCCTCACCGTAGTCCTCCTCGACCCATGGACTGTGATCACAAATGTCGAACTGCCCTATCGACATAAAATGTACGACTGAGCATGGAATACTCAGCGAGTACAAACCAGTAGCTAACAATGCTATAATAACAGTAATATCACATGCAAGTGCGTAAAGGAATGTCATTCATAAAATTCGTGCCTAAAACCCGTCATGGAAAAACTTTCATCAAAACTTATCTTTCATGGAAAACAAAACACCTTGTTCATGCTTATGAGTTCTTATGAATGCTTATGAGCCTCGTGAGTTCTTATGAGTTTCTTGTGAGTTTTCGAGTTCTTATAAGCTTCTTGTGAGCTTTCAAGTTCTTATGAGTTTCTTGTGATCCTTGGAGACTTATGCAAGATCTTGGACTTATGCATTTCTTACGAGTTTTTAAAAGCCTTGCGAGACTTATGATCCTTGGACTTTATGCACGATCTTAGACTTGATCCTTGTGAGCATGAGATAACCGATTTTAGAAATCCAACCCAAAGTTTGGCCTTGTCAATGCTTACGCACTCATGCTTCTTCTTATGAAATTTCCTTTGAAAACCTTTCTCATGATTATTCAAATCATATGCTTAAGAGAAAACCTCGGTTATGTAAAACGCAAGTGAGTGGAGTGTTTGTGAGCATCATAATACATATGGAAAGCTTTAAACAATTCATACGAGTTCATACAAGACATATTAGCATCATGGTATACTTGAACAATTTCTAAAAACATTGAACATTTCCATTCAACTTGAGGAGTCCTCAAAAGAAGAGAATTCTCTTCAGCTTGAGGAATCTCTCAGATAAGGGAGACCTGTGAGTTGGCATCCTTTAAGAGGAGAGCCCAAGTTGACTAAGGGAATCAAAGAGAGAGACCAAAAAGGACTCTCAAACCTATAAAAAGGAGGGTTTCCGATAAGAAACCCACACAAAAAAATACAGAAAAAGACGAGAAGAAAGAGAAAAACTCTCTTCTCCCTTTGAAAGTACAACAAGCAAACAACAAGCTTTAGAAGAAGAAGAAGACTTACCCCAGGATGGAAAATATCAGGTGAGCCTCCTAAAATGACCATCATTCTTCTCTTTTACTTTAAGCATCTCAAGACCTCAATGAGACAATTGTAACGCCCACATGAGATCTGGGCAACCCCATTGAATAAATACAAATAATTTATTCAAAAATATTTGTTCTTTTTTTTAAATTCTTCTTCTTAATCAGAGGTTCTTCCTAAAATAGGGAAGGTAATTAACAATCTGGGTTTACTCAGATTGGAAGGATAGTCCCCCACACAAAATAATAAACTTCATACAACAATGGAGACAATTTGATACGTGACGAAATAAAGCATTACAATGATGTACCATGAATGTCAGGCAAGAAATGTTGATCCTTGAAAAAATTAGATCAATTGATGAATTTCTGACTCAATATCATGCAAGAATTAAATTTTCAGATGAGAATGTAGTATGCAAATGCATCTTGGTTAATTGTAGTTCATTCGTTCGTCTCAGGCTGCTCACGAGGGAGACTCTACGTTGAGAAGGATTAGATGGCTTGAAGCCAAAAACTCGGTGTTGCTTACCTAGGTAAAATGCTCTTTTGAAATCTCTCGTGAATGTGTTCAATAGGATTAGTTTATTGGTTTTCGGGGTACTACCATATGTAGTTTATTAGGTCGTGATTATGTTTATATGTGATTGAGTTCTACCCATCATTTTATTACTGTTTAATGCTAGTACATATCAAATAATGTAAGAAGCTGGTATTCTCAAAAGTGGATTTTGTGGAATTTTGGTGGTTGTTTTGAAGGCTAGATTGAGAATTGTGATGCTAGGATGAATCTTGTTATAGAAGACTAGATTGAGAACTGTGGGCTCCTTTGGATGCTAGGATGAATCTTGTTATATAGAAGGCTAGATTGAGAGAAAAAAGTCTATGAACTCTGAATCACAAGAACAAAGTTATGTTACTCTGCAAGTAGCCAGAGTACAAGGTAGCTTCATTTATGTTACTCTGCAAGTCTATGAGCTGGGTTCCATCATTTAAGCTTCATTTATGTGCTTAATGACTTACAGATGAACCCATCTTAAATAGGCAAAATGTTCTTCATATTGCATACAAAGCTATAGTTGGAAAGATAAAGTGAAAATATCTCTCCATACAAAGGACATTCTTGTGTTGGTCACCTGGTACAATCCCATCTCATCACTTACTGATGTGTAATGCACTCCAATGCAATTTCCACTTTAGTTTCTTGTCTTTGTTCATTTGTTTCAGCCATGGTCTCCTCTTTGTTCTTCCCCCACAATACAATTTCCTCTTTAGTTTCCTGTCTTTGTTTATTTGTTTCTGTTGTGGCTTCCTCTTTGTTCTTCCCACAAAACACAGTAGAGCCCCCCCACTAGCAGTAAAGCCCCACCAACACTGCAACAGAAATATAGACCCTTGTCAAATGTCGACAACTCTTTAGAAAAAACCCCACCACCAGATATGCCATCTAGTGGTTAATCCCACAGATTAGATACTTATGATCATAGCTACAGACCATAGTAATTTCATAGGCCAAAATGCCAGATAAATACATTCTAGAACCATATATATATATATATGTGTGTGTGTGTATTAAATAACTGCAAATATATAGAATGATGGACCCTCCCTAGTGCAGCCTCTCCTTCCACAAAAATGCTGACACGGTGGCTATTATCAGAAGTGCTAATGGAGTGTACACAGCTGTAAAAATAGGGCCTTTCTTCTCTATGGATCAAGCTTGCAACTAGTATGTGATCGCGGTGACAATTATACCATGCCATATCAATTAAATTTTCAGCTTTTGCAACATATTAAGCACATAAAGAGATGAAAACAGTAAAATCAGAAGGATCTATTTATGCACATTGTTGGTGCTTATGATGTTGACTTATACAGGAGCATTCCAAATTTCTTCTCTATATTTATGAATTTATATAAAACCTTATCCATTATGATGAGTCATTCCACATTTTTGGTGCTTATGATGTTTTTGACTTATCCTAGACCATTCCAATTTTCTTCTCCGTGTTTATGAATATATGTAAATTTATATAAACACTTATCCATTATGATGAGATTGAATGCCTTATTTGATTCAATGATTTTATTTAGGATATCTTTTACCTCATTTGATTTTTATTTCTTACAGATATGGAATCATCAAAACATCAAGTTTGTGGCAAAAGAAAAGAGGCAACAAAAAAAAATTCGTTGATGAATTTTCCTCCCAACCAAACACTAGAAAGTAAAATAGAGTCATTTTCCACTCAATTTTCAATATGGCAACCAAACAATAGAAATAAGTCGGAAAACGATAGTTTTCTTGTTAAACATTTTCTGTGTAAATGATTTTATGCCATAAAATGTTTTATGTGCAAACAAATAGAGCAATATTAATATCTAATTTTTATATGGTCGATAATTGTCAATGAGCTCTTACAAAAAGAATCAATGTCAATTTTAAGGGCTAATGGTTGAGGAATGCTACCCCGATTTATTTCTTACCTATTTTTTTTAATGAGAAAAACACGTATAAAAGTTTGCAGCTACTTTTGTAGCTAGTTAAACTAAGGAAGAGGGTATACTGTTGCCGAGGAGTGCTAGCCCTACTCTCAGGCAACCCATACTCTCACCCTCTGTGGGTAGTGAAATCTCACCGTACATTGCCCAGGCACACGCCTGATCACAGTCTCTTAGAGAGACGGTTAGGTTCACGCGTGCCTGCGGTACACGCGGTACCTTTAGCTGTCAGCATTAAATGCTGATGGCTGACATCATGCCACCTAACTAAGCAAGGTGGGGTTTGATCCGTGAGGATAAACCTCACCGATCCACCCTAAGTGATAGCTTCCAAAGGGCTGACACGTACCCCATCCGTGAGGGTTAAAATCTTACGAATTCAATCCTAAGTGTTGGCCTTCAGGAGGTTGACTCGTGTTCATCCGTGAGGACCAAAACCTCATGGACCAAAACCTCACGGATCACATTTAGTGCTAACCTCCGAGAGGTTGACACCTGTCCCATCCATGAGGATAAAAGCCCCACGGATCATATTTGGTGCCAGCCTCTGAGACACTATCACGTCTCCTATCCATGAGGATAAAACCTCACAGATCAAATATCATGTCCTGGATTTAACCCAGACCATGGGAAAGACTTATGGTCTGACCCCTCTGGTCCGTGGGCTATCATGGGGCAGAGAATCCCTGATAAAAGGATTCTCTGTCAAGCTGTGGGGGGATCCCAAGATAAGGATCCTCTCTTTTAAAATCCCATGGGATGCCACGTGGCACCCCATATTTATGATGGGATTAGGACTATGTCTTATATCCTAGGAAATGATGTGATTAAACATCCTCCTTTTCGAAAGGTATTAGGATTTCTCCCAAAAAAGAGGAAACCTGGTACAAGAGTTCTCAAAAGAAGATGATTCTCTTGAGCTTGAGGAGTCTCCTAGATAAGGAAGACCCGTGAGTTGGCATCCCCTAAGAGGAGAGCCTATCTTGACTTCCCTAAAAGATAGGAGTCAAAGAGAGAGGCCAAAGGAGGACTCTCTCAAACCTATAAAAGGTGTGTTTCTCACAAGAAACACACACGAAAAAAGAAGGAATACACACGAAGAAACACAGGAAAAAAAGGCAGAAAAAGAAAACCGAGAAAACTCTCTCCTCCCCTTCAAGCAGCAGCAAACAAAAGCAATGAGCAATTGAAGAAGAATACTCCCTTAACATGGAGAATATAAGGTGAGTCAATTCTTTTTCTTTTCTTGAAAAGACCTCAATGAGGCACTTGTAATGCCTACATGGGAACTGGGTAGCCCCATTGAATAAATACATATATTTTATTCAATATATTATTCTTCTTCTTTTAATCTTTCATATTAATCAGAGGTTCTTCCCCAATATAGGGAAGGTAATTTAACAGTCTGAGTTTACTGAGATTGGAAGGATAGTCTCGCACATAAACAATAAACTCTATGCAACAATGGAGGAAATTTGATAAGCAAAGATGAATTTTGCGCTAACAAATTAATGGTATGCCCGGTGAGACTTTCTTCTTCTCTCATCTTTGATGAAGAATTAAAAAATAAAAGAAGAACAAAAAAAAGGAAAGTGAGTAATCCTTTCCCTACCTTCTCTGATTGGTGTGTAGGATAATCGAGACCGTCTACATCAGACCGGCCTACATGCACACGATCAATAGGAGGGTCTATATCCCTCCGATGCTGATTCTAGCGACTCACCCCTAACTTGGGCTGAGGTGGCAGTGGCCCTAACCATGAGGCCTCGGTCTACTGGCCAAACCCTCAATGATGGTCTTGCTGCCCCTCCAAAGAGGAGTCACCCCTGCTAGGTCCACGGATAGGGTGCATCCCCAAGGGTGCACCACGAAGCAGGTGTAGCCCCAAGGGTACACCACGGAGCAGTAGCATCCCCAAGGATGCCCCATGCACAAGGGGTATCCCTCAGGATGTCCCACGGAGAGGCTACACCCAAGAGGATGTGCCACGGAGTGGACACATCCCCCAGGATGCGCCACAGATTGGGTACATCCAATTGGATGCTCCAGGATAGGGTGTACCCTAATCAGAGTGTACCATAGAGGGTGTACCCAACCGGGTACACACACTACAAGGTAGTTCTACCACTCTACGACAAGTCAGCCCAAAAGGCAGACCTATGTCAAACACTGGGTCAGGCCTGACAAGTCATCCTAAATCCCAACAGTCCTTAGTGGAAACGTCGCAATCGCTGGGGCCAACCATAGGACTTGTTGGATATAAGCTCCCTCAGTCCAAGTTGACTGTTGGAGCTCCCTCTTTAAAAAACTCTTCAAGGTGGGGCGATGCTGCCCAAATTTTAGCAGGGCAAAAGGACAAGGCCAAAGGCCTAAAGGACTTAATGAACAATCCCTCAAATAATTTTAAAAAATACAAAGTAATTAAGGAAGATGCCTTAGGGCACTCATCCGTGAATAAGAAACGTCCACGGACCAAGGTCCAAAATATCCCACGGAGGGGAATAGAAGACTGTCCACGGACAGAATGCCAGATTGTCCACGGACAGAGGTTCAAGACCGTCCACGGACAGAAGATCAAGACCGTCCATGAATGGAAGATTCAAAATGTCCATGGACAGAATGTCAGCTTTATCCACAGACAGAAGAGCAGCACTGTCCATGGACAGAATTCCAAGACCGTCCATGGACGGAAAATCAGCTCCCTCCATGGATAGAAGAGCAGCTCTGTCCATGGATAGAATTCTAGCACTATCCACGAACAGAAATTCAAGACCGTCATTGGACAGAAAATCAGCTCCGTCCACGGACAGAAGAGCAGCTCTATCCACGGATAGAATTCTAGCACTGTCCACGGACAAAAATTCAAGACTGTCCATGGACGGAAGATCAAGATCATCCATGGATAGACCCAAGCTTGGTCCACGGACCGAAGGCCAAACCACCCGGAACAAAGGCCCAAGCTAGTCTGAGGGTCAGAAGTATGCGCCCTCCACAGGTGCAGGTCCAAGACAATCCGTGGACATGGTCCAAGGGCAGAGGTCCTTTACAAGAGAGGGAGATTCACGGATAGACACTCTGCCATCCGTGGATAGTTCCCTTTCTAAGAGAGAGAAGAGTTGACATTATACAACCAACAAGAGAAGGGTATTCTCATAACCGGATTCTTCATCTGATGACGATGCAAGGGGCATTAACAGCTGATCGCTCAATTATATACCTTGTAATTTGTATTGATCTCGTAGGATAGTGGAGCAAGGGCCGAACCACGGAGAATTGCGCTGATCTAACTATTATTTCATCTAGATTAAATTGAACTAAAGATTAAAGAGTTAGTTGTTGATCATTCTCACTTAAGACTAAATTTTCTTAATTTTTCTAACTAGAAAGCAATTATAAGGGAATTGTGAAAATATGAGAAAAGTCTAGGGTAGAGGAATCCACAGCTAGCTTAATATTGTATCATGTGTAATTATTAAAGCCCTTATCTCATAAACAACAAGGTTGAGAGTGATTACAAGTCTCCACTCAACAGATCTAAAAGATCTCAAATAATTAGATCTAAGGTATGTCTATCTGCGATTAGTACACGTGATCCACATTAATCTAAGGTTGTAGCATCACTTGTCTTTTCTAAGCATAGAGCATCCTAAAACCTAATTACTTAAGCATGTAACACTATCGCATAACATCTGTGATCACAGAAACTAACCCTAGATTGAATTTAAACTCAAATTAGTTAACCTAAAGCAAGAGACAACATCATTGAGAATAACATTTTTCATTAAAATCGGTTGTCAAAGCAACCCTCTTCATTATGTAATTGATTGTATACAAAAAAAGAACTAAAAAATAAAAACAATAATACAATACTCGGCTAGGGTTTCATCGAAACCCTAGAAGTTGTAGTTAGTTCATCCCAAGGGTAATGAACTCCATGATTGTTGGAGAAGAAACTTTCACCATTGTCATTTTCCTTTGATTTCCTCTTTCAGCAATTCTGTCCCTTTTTCCAGATCCCAAAAAGTGCTTTAGGGTTTCTTCTCTTTTTTTCTTTTATACTCACGGAACCCAAGGCAGACGTCGATATACGATCGATCGATCGTAGATATTCTACGATCGATTGTAGGCTACGATTGTTCATAGGTATCCTACGACCGATCGTAGATCACAGTTTTTTTTTATCTTACTCTTTTTCCTTTATCTTTCTCATGGATGATGACTTCTTATGTTTTCAAAGTACATTCACTTCAGTGTTAGCTCTTCTTCTTCATTTGATCCTGAAATAGACAAAGAAACCAAAGTGTCGTAAAAACAGTTTTATAATGAGCTCAAAGGAATTAACATGTATAAATTGAGATGCTTAAATATGAAGAATTATGCACCTATCAACAGCCGTGATCAATATTATCCAGCTGTTAATGCAAGAAACACTTCGAATCTAGAACAGACAGACAAAGACTTATTGTACAGATTGGGTCCGAATGCTTTCTAAGGCACTAACCTTGCAACTTTCACATCAATGATGGCATCAGTTCGTCATCAACACCAGTGGCCTCCATCCAGAGATGTAAGCCCATTTTGGGCTAGATCAAGTGCTGAACCAGAAAGAAGAACCAGAGCGTCATATGACCCCAGAGTTACTGTGCTGAATAGAAGCACTTCTGCTTTTGAGATGCCCAAGAAGAAGACTCTTGAGGAAATCCTTTAACTCAGGAACCAAAAATATCCTTCGGCGCCATTACGAAAAGCATACAACTACTGGTCAAGGCCAAGAAATTCTAGAGATCAGAAGTCAAGAAGGTCCATTGGTACCTCAGATAAGATCCGTTTTGGTCATCAAAGATGAAAGACTAATCCTTCTGAGCCTATTTACCCCAATTGGGAGAAACCAAATACCGGAACATCATATGCTAGAGTGTCCGTGAATGTGATCGACACTAGACTCAACCCAGCTCTGGAAGATTATAAAACTCCAGTATTCAAAGGAACTGGGGTAATGCCTGAGCAGAATTTATCAGCGAGACAGGATTCTCAGAATTCAGCCATCGCTATTTTAGCCGCTTTGGATGAGACTGAATCCTCGTGAGTTGTCAGAATAGTCACTCCTAGTCCAGTAATCCCAGGATGAAAAAGGAGCCGTAAAAATCAGGCCAAAGGTAAAGGAAAAGCCTAAGATCTAGTTCAATCAGCTTCGGAGCCTGATGTCGGTGGATACTAAGAAGGGTCAGAGCAAGAAGCGACCCCGGTAACCTCTCTAAGGGAATTGGCAGAAACCCTGCCAGCCGAAGATTATGGTTCTGATGAACCAATTCCTTAATCAATCAGGCCAGAAATTAGGTAGGAGTTGCCTTGGCAGGTTTTCAGTGCACCAAACCCTTTATACAGGATGCCCAATGCATATTTTGCAGAAGAAGAATTTTTAGATCTGTTCTAGCTACAGAGACCAACGTCAGAACGATCGGTAGCAATCATGATGACAAATCTGGATGGGAATGTAGGTCAGGGGAATAACCTTTTAACTTTGATACCTCCGCCATTAAATGATCAAATAGCAGCCTTACAGGCTCAACTCCGGTACAAGGATGATCAGATCACAGCCATGATGTCTCAAATGCAAGAGTTGGCTACCCAATTGTCAACCCTCAAATCTATATCAACACCTGGACCTCGCCTCCCGTACCAAGGAGATAGCAACAATCAAGGCATAACCCTTACACCTCTAAATCACCCAAGGATGCTCAGGGCAGTTCCCATTCTAGATCAGGCTGCCCTCGTAGGAGGGGTGTCACCGTCTCTTCTAGCTGTAATTGAAGAGATTATCCACAATAAAATGCGACAAGCTAAAGAGAAGAAAGAAGATGTTCGGATGATTGTGAAGCCTTATGCAGCTATTATGGATGCGGTTCCATTCTCGCCAGGCTTCGTTCAACCAACATTCAAGATGTTTGATGACACTAGAGATCCGAGGCAACATTTGTCTTATTTTCTCTTGAGGTGTGGATTGACATCCAAGACGAGAGCTCTCTGTCTCCAATTCTTTGTGCAATCTTTAGAAGGCGTTGATTTCACTTGGTATGCTAACCTGCCCGAGGATTTAATCCCTGATTAGAGTACGATGGTGACTGATTTCAGTAAGCAATTTTACAACACCCAAAGAAGAGTAGGTGTTCCAGAATTGATTAAAACTAAGCAGAGGGACAATGAAACAGTAACAGAGTTCATTACCCGATGGAGAGCATTGAGCTTTTTCTGCCCACAAAAGTTCACTCAGCTAGAACTCATCCGGATGTTCCTCAACAACTTCAGGCACGACCTTTCAACAGCCCTAATGGCTCAAACCTTTACTGGTTTTTAAGATCTGAGCACAAAAGCACATGATATGGAGAGCCATATAGGAAAGAGAAGGCGAGGTAGAGGCACTGATTGTCTTGAATCCTCAACAGCTACAGTAGTTGAAGCCAAAAAGATTGCGTAACCAGCATCAGATCAACTGGACAAACAAACAACGACAAATGACCAATTAAGGTTGGTACTAAACCAGTTCAGGTTGGATCTAGAAGGCCATAATGGCAAAATAAAAGAGAGCCGCCAAAGAAGATCAGTATGGAAGAAATGATGAATAAAACATATTCATTCTCGGAAGACATTGTTGAAGATCTGTTTGAAGATCTCCTTGCCAATAAACTCATCACTCTCCCAGAAATTCAGAGACATCAAGAGATCGGGTGAAGAATGATCCCAAATACTGTTCTTATTATCG
Source organism: Tetracentron sinense (assembly GCA_015143295.1). NCBI lineage: Eukaryota > Viridiplantae > Streptophyta > Magnoliopsida > Trochodendrales > Trochodendraceae > Tetracentron > Tetracentron sinense. The sequence goes on along the minus strand of CM026560.1, from coordinate 18,923,255 downwards.
TATGATCAGTTACAAGATAGATGATTTCTTTGTACTGAAAGACATCATCCAACGACTCTTAGATAACAAAGAAATTATCATTGATGATCTCTAGCAGACAACTACGTCCAATACGGTGGTGGCTTTAGAGCCAGTTGATGAAAATGAAGCAACTTCGAGCGGTAAATTTCCTGATGACAAACTGTCAGACGAAGAAGACTGGACTCTCTTTGAAAGCAAATGAGCCAAGAAGAAAAAATAGTTGGCTCAAAAAGCTAGAAGGCAATTTCAGGCAACAAGACAAGCTCAAGCCCAAATAAAAGAAGGGAAGCGCCTAGCCGTGGCCGAAAACAAGAAGAAAAGAGAAAGGGTGAGGAAAGTCAAGAAAAATGGCCATGCCCAAGATGCTCTTGTGGAACAAAAGCCATTGATGGCGATTACCTTGATGAATTTTGTCCTTCCAGGCTTCTGCTCCGATTGCGACTATGATAGCCTTCAGTCAATAGATTTGGGAGATGAATCCAATATCTTTTCCTACTATGTCATTGATGTTGTTCTAAATGAAAACCCTTCATGGTTGGATGAGCTACGACCAGAGGTAGCCTGCTGTCCAGAAAGACATCGGTATTTCAAGATTGGCTAGATCAATCTGAAGATGTTGAACTCGCAGAAAGGAAACCATCCACATCAGGACGGACCCCTACAGGACTTTCAGATCTCTCTGAAGGTTCTCGTCCGAAGGAGAAAGAGAGGTAGAAGATAAACAAATACAATCTGATTCCCCTCAAGAAAGGCTAAGTACACCTGAGGTTCCAAACCCAAACCATCATCAGATGCGACGACCTGCGGAAACCTCAACTCAGCTCGAGAATCAAGATTCACCTGTCGCAGTCAGTTTGGACAGTGACCCTTCGATAGAAGAAGCAGTCTTAAACTCAGGGTCAGTTGATAATTCACAAGCATCTAAACAAATCTCAGCTTAGTCTGGAAGTCCAACAAGGTAATCTGAAAGAAGAACACAGTCGTCTTTCCAAAGCAAGGAAAGAAAGCTGGACTTTAGTTCTGTGAACATGGTCCAACTCTTGGAAGGAGAGTTGTCTGGACCGATAAATCAGATAATTACCAAAGTCTATAAACTCAACCTCTGGTAAAGAAGAAAGCTACAGTCGAGGTTTGTGCCAGTCCAATATGAAAATCAGACCCGAGCCCGACCAGCCCAAGCCCAAATAGCTCCCGGTAATGAGAGGGTCAAGTACGATATCCTGGCCCATTTGAAGAAAATTCATTCGTTGTTGAGCGTCTATGATGCTCTCAAGATGTCTCCGGAATTGAGGAAGTCTCTCATATATGCCCTCTCTAATCCGGAAGACTTCTCTGAAGAAGTTACAAGTTAGCCGTAGTAGCCTCCTCAAACAGAGACTTCATGCCTCTTCACGATCACCTTTGATGATGAAGATATGCGAGCTGAGACTCTTCAGCATAATCGGCCACTGTTCATCTCGGGTTTGGTAAATGAAACTAGTATCTCTAGAATGGGGGTTCAGCTGTCAACATCCTTCCAAGAAGAATGTTGTCCAAGCTTGGTGTTTATATAGGCCGGCTTTATGAAAGCAACTTGATCATCTAAGGCTTCAACCAAAATAAGCATAAGTCAATGAACATGGTCAACCTCAAAATTAGATTTGGGGATATTGCTGAAACTACGAAGTTTCTGGTGATCGATGTTGATACATCATACAACTCTTTATTGGGGTGTCAATGGATACAGAACCATCTAGTTGTGCCGTCCACCTATCACCAATGTCTCAAATACCCTCAAGGGAACAGGCAAACGAGGAACGATGTTGATGATGATCCATTCAATGATGCAGAGGCATATTACGCAGATGCGCGTTTTTATGTCAAAAGTGCCTAGCGAAACCTTCAACAGAAGCCCAAAGGGGAAAAAGTTGAGAGTGGTCCAAAAAGCAATCATGGGCCTACCCAAATAGCAGCTCCTAAAAGGGTGTTCAAATACACTCCAAAGTCTCAGAGAAAAGAGTGAGAACCAACCCTGTCTTTGGTCGGATCTTCCCAGAATATTGACAAGGGTAAATCAATGGATCTCTCCTAGATTTGTGAAGTTAGTGAAGCTAAAGAAGTTGACCCGATTCAAGCTTTAAAAGGTGATCACATAGTCCTTTTGAGGATGATGGATTGTACAATGGTGGAACTACCTCCAGTTTCACTGTCTCGGTTAAGAAAAGAGGATAGAAGCCGACGCTCTTTAATTCCTTAAGTGCATATGACAGGATGAACTCCTCGTGGACCAATGAAAAAGGCAAGATCATCAATCCTTACAAGAAGAAGATAAGCTTTGGTAAAAAGATCACCAAGCTCCTAAAAAAAATCAAGGGTTTGATCCCAAGAAGGAGAGCAAGTCGGAGGAACTATCCTACCGGCTTATGAAGCCATGCTAAAAAAGGAGCAACATGAAGCCCTAGATACTGGTGACTATGTAGATATAGATACACCAGGAATTAGGTATAATCCCCCATTCTTTGTATTCGAAAAAAATCACAACCAGACCGTAAATATGGTCACAGCCAGGGAGGAGTCCACATCAGAAGAAGTCTCCATGGAATGGCTTTCAGAAGAAGCGGAGTCTGTTACAACTTAATTTAATCCAAATTAATGGACATAAAATCAAGAGTAAAAATAATATACTTGCAAGTGCACAAGTGCCACAGTTGATGTATCTGGTGAGCACAGGGTCGAATCCACAGGGATTGACTATTGTGCAACAAGAATTAAGGAAACGAAATCTAAAGAGAAGAGAGATTTAAAATCGGTTTTTCACTCAATGAGAATGGAGCAAAAATCACTGATAACTGTAAAGTAATGAAAAAGAGGTCTAAGGCTTCAGGAAAATCCACCTATCCCTCCTTATGCTTAGATTTGGATGAAAACACATCTAAAATTAAATAAAGATTTAATCTAAATGGAAAATTATACGATAAAACCACTGACCATTAAATTCAATTGAATAATTAGAGAAATTTGAAGAGTACTCTGTATCTAACTCACAGGGGATCCAAGCATTCCATATATCAATAGATCATATGAAATCAAAGAGCATATAGAGAACAACTATTAACCAAAATAAGAACTATTCAATTAAAATTAATGATCAAACCATCCACATCATCCACATAAATTGGAAAAAGGTTTCAAATCCCTAACCTTAGAAAGGTGTTTAGCCCACCATGATTGGAGTTGTCATCCTCCTTAATGGTGTTCCAAACACTACAATAAAATAACTCAAAAAAAAACTAAAAGAAGAAGAGAGAAAAGAGAATGAGAAAAGATCAGAGAGCCTCAAAAGTCTCTCACTTTAGGTTTATACAGACTAAAGGAAAGAAGAGAAGGGAAAAAAAAACAAAAGAGAAACTTCTAATTCCAAAATTCCAACCAAAATTGCACTTCCCTCCTCTTGATAACATGTTTTGACCCCTTAAACATCCGAATTAGGAGATCTTTGTGAAATATAATTTTGTTCCCCTTTAAATGTTCTTTCCAAAACATCAAACTTTGCCTCAATCCAAATTTTGAGTCAAAAGTTATGTCCAAATTAGTAAGTACTGTCCAGATTAGGCGGGAATCCGGGAAATCCTCATTCTTTGTTTGGGATTGGTTGCTAAATAATAGCACTCCTTTAGCCATCCACGAAATTTCTTATTTTTCTTGTAGATTTAGTTGGCCTCCATTAAGCTCTTTGCTTGAATTTCAAAATCCACCCAAAATAAAGAGTTCTTTTGACCAAAATAGGTTTTCTCATTTTTTCTGAAATAGAAACATCAATATAGCATACTTCTTCTTTCTAATTCAAGAGAGTTCCACCTTTTTTATGCCAAAATCATATTAATCCATATCTTCCTAAGATTCTCCAGCCATGTTGTAGAATCTTTCTATACTTGGTCTTGGGCTTTGCTCTTGGGATTTGACTCTTTGACTTGAGACTTGGCTTCTTGGACTTTTAGCTTGCACTTTGCTCTTTGGGCTCTAGCTCCTTTAGATCTTTGAGTTGAACATGGGGTATTTGAAACTTTGGACTTCTTGAATCCCAAGAGTAGTCTGGGGTTAGGATTCCTACAAATAATAAATACACGTAATAAGTCTCTCTTAAAAATATTTTGCATGTGACCTTCCAAGACATGTATGAATACATGCAAATGTATCATGAAAATTAAGAGAAAGAGGACAACGCAATGATGAGAAGAGAATACACCACTTTACGTGTAAAAATGAAGATATAAACCAAAGAAGTATGATAATGTTTATTTAAATGAGGATAATTAAGCAAAATTAAGCACTTATCAACACCCCCCAACCAACATTTTGCTAGTCCTCGAGCAAAAAAAATGTGAAGAAACAATATCAAAATATCATCATTTCAATTCCATGAGACAATCAAAAAACTTTCATTATGCATGACAACCAAGAAATTTTAAAAGAATCTCAGTTCATCTCTCAGTAGCATCACCCATCTGTGACAATGATTTCAACTTAGATTTAAGAGGCGGAATATAGTCAATCAATTAATCAGGATAATAACTATAAAGCATGACTGACAATCCTCCTTTTCAAAACAGATTTATCTTTTCAAAACAATTGAAGAAGAACAAAAATTACTCATAATAAACTTCTTCATGTTGCACATTCTAATCAAGGCATCAAATTTAGAATTATTAGGGCACTGGTTTTCATTATATTTCAGCCATATATTCCAGCATTCTAAATTAAGTCCAAATCACTAAGTCACCATTTAGAAACTTTTGAGTGCATGTGCAGTCTGACAAATATCCAAAGTGTCGGTTTCTTTAAATAGAGTCAACTTTTTTTTTTAATCACCACAGAATGGTCGGGTTGGCCTAAGGATCCGATTCAAAACTAAGCTAATCTGTCCAGGATCACGAAAGTTGTGGATATTCACCTTAATACCTCATGGGCTTTATCTGTGATATTCCAGTTTATTCGCTTTTTTACAATGACGGCTTTCAACCAACTTGTTTTAACAAGGTCATAGCAAAACAAACTGATATTTCAACATTGAGAGCACATTTTCAAATGTCCAAATCATTTTTCTTTTTTTTTTTCTTTTTTTCTTTTTTTTTTCAAAGACCTGACAAGAGGTAGCCCTTTTCAAAGTACCTGGTCTAATTCACTGGTTTCTTTCCATGACTTCATCATAACCCAGTTCTGTTTTTCTTCTTACCAGCAAACCAAGTGAACAAGATAGTCATAGTTCATCAGACATGGTTTCTCCCTACATTCCAGACAATTATCAAGTCAACAACTTCCAAATTCAACCTAGCTCCAGATATTGAGTCAGATGTGTAGTGAAAGTTTAAAAATTCAGCAATTTATAATTTTCACTAACTGAGAATTAGTAACAAAGACTTTTCATTTTAAAAAGCTGGAATTGAGCTTCTTAAAGATTTTCACCGTGTGCCTTTATAATCCAAAATTCAATAGCTCAATAGATAAAAGGCAAGGAAGAAATAGACAGTAGCCAGGACAAAAACACAAATTTTTTTATTTTTATTTTAAAATTTTTTTTTTTTTGTAAATGAGGAATGTGATGGTCTACTATTAGCAGAGATTATCCCAACAATAAAGCACAGATCTACACCCCCCAACCTAAATCGAACATTGTCCTCAATGTTTCAAATAGAGATATATGAAATATAACATTGAGAGATCAAAAAGAGATAAAGGGTATGAAACATCATAGGGATATGAACTAATCAATCAAAGCAAGTAAAAAAATGCATAGTATACACAGAAGTTCTCCTCAAGTGAGAGAAATGATCAATCAAGATAGACAGGATCTTCCAGAGTTGTGGACTCAACATCTGGGGTGAAATTCTCCAAAAACGGTTTCAATCGTTGACCATTGACTTTAAAAACATTACCGTTTTCAGGATTCTCAATCTCGACAGTTCCATAAGGGTAAACAGTTTTCACAATGAAAGGGCCGGTCCAACGAGATCGAAGCTTACCAGGAAATAGATGCAAACAAGAATTATACAAAAGAACTTTTTGAGAAGGCTCAAAAGATTTTCGAAGAATATGCTTATCATGAAAAACCTTCATTCTTTCCTTGTAAATTTTGGCACTCTCGTAAGCATCATTTCGAATTTCGTCCAACTCATCCAGTTGGAGTTTGCGAAGCGAGCCTGCTTTCTCCAAATCAAAATTGAGTGTCTTTATCGCCTAATAAGCCTTGTGTTCCAGTTCAACAGGCAAGTGACAAGCTCTTCCAAAGACAATTCGATATGGAGACATTCCAATCGGGGTTTTGAAAGCTGTACGGTAAGCCCATAGCGCATCGGTTAGTCGTAATGACCAATCCTTTCGGTCTGGATTTACAGTTTTTTGTAAAATATGTTTAATCTCCCGATTGGATATCTCCACTTGTCCACTTGTTTGTGAGTGATAAGGGGTAGAAACTTTATGGGTTATCCCATATTTTTTCATCAAGGCCTCAAAAGGCCGATTACAGAAGTGCGTACCCCCATCACTGATAATAGCTCGTGGTGTTCCAAACCTTGATAAAACATTTTCTTTTAAAAATCGCAAGACCGTTTTGTGGTCATTGGTTTTGCTTGGAACAGCCTCGATCCATTTTGACACATAATCAACGGCTACTAAGATATAAAGATACCCAAAAGAAGGAGGGAATGGTCCCATGAAATCGATGCCCCAACAGTCAAAGACTTCAATAATCAAAATTGGGTTGAGAGGCATCATATTCCGACGGGAGATTCCTCCTAATTTTTGGCAACGCTCGCATGCTTTGCAAAACTCATGAGTGTCTTTAAAAAGAGTGGGCTAATAAAAACCGCATTGCAGAATTTTTGCGGGTAGTCTTATTGGCCGAAAAATGACCACCACATGCTTCAGAGTGACAAAAGGAGATGACATTCAGGTGTTCAGAATCAGGCACACATCTCCTAATAATTTGATCAGAACAATATTTAAACAGATAAGGATCATCCCAGAAAAATCTACGTACCTCGGTCAAAAATTTCTTTTTATATTGTTGTTTCCAATGAATAGGAAGGTTACCTGTAACAAGATAATTCGCAATATCCGCAAACCAAGGAAATTAAGAGAAAGTAAAAAGTTGCTCATCGGGAAACTTGTCTTTGATCGGCATTGTCTCCAAGGAATCAGAGAGTACAAGACGGGATAAATGATCAGTCACTACATTTTCTACTCCTTTTTTATCTTTAATTTCTAAGTCAAATTCCTGGAGTAGAAGGATCCACCCAAGGAGTCTTGGTTTAGCATCATTCTTAGAAAGAAGATACTTTAAAGCTGCATGGTCAGTGAATATAATAATTTGAGATCCAATCAAGTAAGATCGGAACTTGTCAAGTGCAAAGACTACGGCTAGGAGTTCTTTTTTAGTAGTAGAATAGTTCATCTGAGCACTGTTCAAGGTCCTACTTGCATAGTAAATGACATAAGGCTTCTTACCCTTGCGTTGCCCTAGCACGGCCCCAACCACATAATCACTAGCATCACACATGATTTCAAATGGTAAACTCCAATCAGGTGGTTGCATTATAGGAGCAGAAGTCAACATGCCTTTCAGCTTTGCAAAAGCATCCAGACATGCTTTAGTCCACTCGAAGGAGTTTTCCTTTGATAGAAGGTTACACAATGGTCTAGATATTGCACTAAAGTCTTTAATAAACCTTCTGTAAAATCCTGCATGACCTAGAAAAGATCTAATGTCCTTAATGGTCTTTGGGGTGGGCAAATTGGCTATCAAATCAATTTTGGCTTTATCCACTTCGATTCCTTGGGAGGAGACAATGTGGCCAAACACGATCCCTTTAGAGACCATAAAATGACACTTCTCCCAATTCAGAATGAGGTTTTTCTCCTCACATCTAACCAAAACATTCTTTAAATGAAACAGACAATCATCAAAAGAATCACCAAACATAGAAAAATCATCCATAAACACTTTAAGAAAACGCTCTACCATATCACTAAATATACTCAACATACATCTTTGGAATGTGGCAGGAGCATTACACAACCCAAATGGCATCCTTCAATAAGCAAAAGTGCCGAATGGACATGTAAAAGTGGTCTTTTCTTGATCCTCAGGTGCAATTTCTATCTGATTATAGCCGGAGTACCCATCTAGGAAACAATAAAATTTATGACCAGCTACTCTTTCTAAAATTTGGTCCATGAAGGGCAACGGGAAATAGTCTTTCCTAGTCACTGAGTTCAACTTCCTATAGTCAATGCACACTCGCCAACCAGTTGTGACTCTAGTTGAGATTAATTCATCATTAGCATTCTTGACTATAGTTATACCGGATTTCATAGGTACCACTTGGGTAGGACTTACCCACTGACTATCAGAAATAGGGTATATGATCCCTACATCCAAAAGTTTTAGGACCTTTGCTCTGACCACATCTTTCATGTTGGGATTTAGCCTGCGCTGCATCTCTCTAGAGGGTTTAGCATTATCCTCCAAATATATCCTATGAGTACAAATTAAGGGGCTGATTCCCTTAATATCAGCTATGGTCCACCCTATTGCACCTTTGTGTTCTCTAAGAACATCAATTAATTTTTCTTCCTGAGTCTCATTCAATTGTGAGGAGATGACCACTGGGAATGTCTCTGCTTGTCCCAAAAATGCATATTTGAGATCAGCTGGCAAAGGTTTCAACTCAAGCTTTGGTGTTTGGATATTTGATGGGAGGGGTAGGGTATCGCGAGGTGGCAATTCCTCAAAACGTGATCTCCACTTGTTAGTATCCAACACTGGAACAGATTCCAACAAAGAGTTTACAGAATTAATTAAAATGTCCTCATTAAAATCATTAAAATGTGCCAAACAAGCTTCTAGAGGATCAGAAAAAGAAGATTGAAGAAATTGGTCTTTCACAAGAGTTTCAATCAAGTTTACTCCATGCACATCATCATCATCCCCAGGTTGTTTACAGATATTAAAAATATTTAATTCCAAAGTCATGTTGCCAAACGAGAGTTTCATGACACCATCCCTGTAATTGATCAAAGCATTGGAGGTTGCAAGGAATGGGCAACCTAAAATAGCAGGAATTTGAGTGCATGCATTCAACACAGGTTGTGTGTCCAAGACAATAAAATCAACAGGAAAGTAAAATTTGTCTACTTGGACTAACACATCTTCAACTACCCCTCTCGGTATTTTCACTGAACGGTCAGCAAGTTGGAGTGTTACCTTAGTGGGCTTTAGCTCACCAAGACCCAACTGCTCATACACCGAGTAGGGTAAGAGGTTAACACTAGCCCCAAGGTCAAGCAAAGCTTGCTCTATCCTGAAGTTCCCAATAATACAAGAAATTGTTGGGCATCCTGGATCTTTGTATTTGGGTGGGGTATTATGTTGAATGATTGCACTCACTTGTTCTGTTAAGAAATCTTTCTTTTGTACATTAAGCTTACGCTTGACTGTACATAAATCTTTTAAGAATTTGGCATATGATGAAAAATTTGTTTGATAGCGTCTAACAAGGGGATGTTGATCTTTACCTGTTTGAAGATTTCTAATATATCAGCATTATGGACTAACTTTTGAGGAGGTTGTAACCTTTGGGAAAAATGAGCAGGTATCGGACATTGCAAAACCATATTATATTTGGACTTAACAAGTTCATCATCACTCTTTGATTTTAAAGATTCCTCAGGTTTGTGAACCTTTTTTGGAATATCTTTATCAATTATTTTTTCATTTCGTAGAGTGGTGATGGACTTGATATGTTCCTCTTGGGAATCTGAAGAATTTTAATTACTTACCTCAAATTGACCTCTAGGATTTAGTTGAGGTTGAGCAGGAAATTTGCCATTTTCTTGAAAGCTCAACGAAGAGGTGAACTCTTTGACAGAATTCTTCAGATCATTGATAGCTTGCATTGTCTGATTATTAATGTTTGTTTGACCTCGCATGAATTGTTGCAACGTCTCCTCAAGGGTCTTCTTATGTGGAGGCACATAAGGAGTATGAGTGGAAGGCCCCTGAGGAGGGTTTGCAGTAGGACCATTTTTCCAACTAAAGTTGGGACGGTTCCTCCACCTAGGATTATAAGTTTCCGAGTAGGGAGAAGAAAAAGGTCTTTTATAGGTGTTCATGACATTTGCTTGATCATGTAACACCTCTGAAAAAGCTGGGATTATTGGACAATCCTGAGTTCAGTGTACATTAGTCTCGCATATGCCACAAACATCTTCCACTTTTTCCGTGACCTTAATTGAGTTTACTTTCATAAGTTCCATGGCTTCTACTTTTCTGGTCAAACTGGCTATTTTGGCATTCACATCATTATTCTCTTCTTTCAGGAGGTACATACCTCCCTTAGTCATGGCATTAGGCTTAGTCTTATCTGACCTATCAGATCTATCAGTGTTATCCCAAGATTGGGCATTTTCAGCTAATTGGTCAAAATAATCCCAAGCCTCTTCGGGATCTTTATTTAGAAACTCACCATTGCACATTATCTCTACAAACTGGCGCATTTGAGAGGTTAAACCTTCATAGAAGAAACTAACGGTGCGCCATGTCTTGTAGCTATGATGGGGGCAAGTCAACAATAATTCTTTGAAACGTTCCCAACATTGGAAAAAAGTTTCATTCTCCTTTTGGGAGAAGTTCATGATGTTCCTCCTAAGAGTATTAGTCTTATGGGCAGGGAAGAATTTTTTTAGAAACTCCCTGATCAGTTCTTGCCATGTGCCAATGGATCTTGGCTTTAGAGAATTTAGCCAATTTTTGGCATTCTCTTTTAAAGAGAAAGGGAACAATTTTAACCTAACCACATCATCACTAACATTTTGATTGCGCAAGGTTGCACAAACCTCATCAAATTCTTTCAAGTGTAGGTAAGGACTTTCTGAGTCTAAGCCATGGAACTTAGGAAATAATTGAATCACTCCCGGTTTTAAGTCAAAAGTATTTGCATTAGTGGGAAAAACCATACAAGACGGAGAACTCGTCCTTGTTGGTTGCAAATATTCACGCAAGGTCAGCATTGGTTGATTATTATGAACTCCATTATCCCTCTTATCACTTTCATTGTCAGTCATAGTGTTTGATGAATAAGAATGATCAGAATCTTCAAACAAGTTATTAGACAAGTCTTCAATCTCAAAGTCTGTTCTCCTTAAGCGGCTTATGTGATCTCGATTCTAAGTGATCATACAAATGAGAGAACTCAAAGGAAAAGTCAGGGATTCAAACAAGAATGCATGCACCTCCTATAAGTCTTCTATACGAACAAGCTAGCTAAAGGGGCGACAGACGAGGCACGTATACAGAGTATACGCCGAGCTTCCCCACTAGGTTGTAAGTTGACAGTAGATGTAAGATAAGTAGGAGAATAACGAGAGTGAATGAGTGAGTTTATCAGAAGTGAAGAAATTCCTGAACTTAGGCAAAGCAATGTCTGTTTCCAAGTAGGCAAGCAATAGATGTACCTGTTTTACACGAGCAATATCAATCCGCTTAATTACCTACCGTGGGAGGGTGCACGGAATTCTAACCTTCCATCTATGTTATATATTCCCTTCAAGCAAGTTAATTGACTTCCTACCGTGGGAGGGTGCACGAAATTCCAACCTTCCACTAAAAATAAAAATAAAAATTCTGACTATTTTTTTTCAATCAAGTTAAAAAGCAAGAAAATAGAAGTTAGAAGTTAAAAGTTAGAAGTTAGAAGCAAGAAAGTAAAAGTTAGTAGTTAGAAGTTAGGAGCAAGAAAGTAAAAGTTAGAAGTCAGGTGCAGAAAGTAAAAGTTAGGAGTTAGAATTAGAGGGAATGGGGAATGGGAGAATTTCGTAACCCGTGTTCTCGTCACACGTTGCAATCCCCGGCAACGGCGCCAAAAACTTGTTACAACTTAATTTAATCCAAATTAATGGACATAAAGAGTAAAAATAATATACTTGCAAGTGCACAAGTGCCACAGTTGATGTATCTGGTGAGCACAGGGTCGAATCCACATGGATTGACTATTGTGCAACAAGAATTAAGGAAACGAAATCTAAAGAGAAGAGAGATTTAAAATCGGTTTTTCACTCAATGAGAATGGAGCAAAAATCACTGATAACTGTAAAGTAGTGAAAAAGAGGTCTAAGGCTTCAGGAAAATCCACCTATCCCTCCTTATGCTTAGATTTGGATGAAAACACATCTAAAATTAAATAAAGATTTAATCTAAATGGAAATCATACGATAAAACCACTGACCATTAAATTCAATTGAATAATTAGAGAAATTTGAAGAATACTCTGTATCTAACTCACAGGGGATCCAAGCATTCCATATATCAATAGATCATATGAAATCAAAGAGCATATAGAGAAGAACAATTAACCAAAATAAGAACTATTCAATTAAAATTAATGATCAAACCATCCACATCATCCACATAAATTGGAAAAAGGTTTCAAATCTCTAACCATAGAAAGGTGTTTAGCCCACCATGATTGGAGTTGTCATCCTCCTTAATGGTGTTCCAAACACTACAATAAAATAACTCAAAAAAAAGCTAAAAGAAGAAGAGAGAAAAGAGAATGAGAAAAGATCAGAGAGCCTCAAAAGTCTCTCACTTTAGGTTTATATAGACTAAAGGGAAGAAGAGAAGGGAAAAAAAAACAAAAGAGAAACTTCTAATTCCAAAATTCCAACCAAAATTGCACTTCCCTCCTCTTGATTACATGTTTTGACCCCTTAAACATCCGAATTAGGAGATCTTTGTGAAATATAATTTTGTTTCCCTTTAAGTGTTCTTTCCAAAACATCAAACCTTGCCTTAATCCGAATTTTGAGTCAAAAGTTATGTCCAAATTAGCAAGTACTGTTCAGATTAGGCGGGAATCCGGGAAATCCTCATTTTTTGTTTGGGATTGGTTGCTAAATAATAGCACTCCTTTAGCCATCCACGAAATTTCTTGTTTTTCTTGTAGATTTAGTTGGCCTCCATTAAGCTTCTTGCTTGAATTCCAAAATCCACCCAAAATAAAGAGTTCTTGTGACCAAAATAGGTTTTCTCATTTTTTCTGAAATAGAAACATCAATATAGCACACTTCTTCTTTCTAATTCAAGAGAGTTCCACCCTTTTTATGCCAAAATCATATTAATCCATATCTTCCTAAGATTCTCCAGCCATGTTGTAGAATCTTTCTATACTTGGTCTTGGGCTTTGCTCTTGGGCTTTGACTCTTTGACTTGAGACTTGGCTTCTTGGACTTTTGGCTTGGGCTTTGCTCTTTGGGCTCTAGCTCCTTTAGATCTTTGAGTTGAACATGGGGTATTTGAAACTTTGGACTTCTTGAATCCCGAGAGTAGTTTGGGGTTAGGATTCCTACAAAAAATAAATACACGTAATAAGTCTTTCTTAAAAATATTTTGCATGTGGCCTTCCAAGACATGTATGAATACATGCAAATGTATCATAAAAATTAAGAGAAAGAGGACAACGCAATGGTGAGAAGAGAATACACCACTTTACGTGTAAAAATGAAGATATAAACCAAAGAAGTATGATAATGTTTATTTAAATGGGGATAATTAAGCAAAATTAAGCACTTATCAGAGTCCCTACAAACATCTCCATGGGTTGATGCAGCGGATTAAGATATGATTGATAGCCTGGCTAAGGTCAGCCTCAGTGCATGGGAAAAATGGCCAACAATGGAAGCCATTTCCAGTGTCATTGTCCCATCCAGAAGAATGAGGGAAACGCCTATTGTTTTCCACTTCGTAGGACAAACAGCCAAAGCCACTTCCTGGAGTAATAGAAGGGGTAGAAGAATGAATCCTTATCAAATGAAGCATGTGATTAATCCGGCGATCAAGAAAATGCTTGAGAAGTAGGGGTTTAATACTGAAGAAGAGAATTAGGTTGAGCATGAAATCATGCCAGCACCCAGGACTTTGGTTACCTATAAGCAGGTTAGTTCTAACTTCGGAAAACCTGAAGTAGGAAATTCTAATCCTTCGCCAAATGAGGATCTGATTTGAACCGTAAATGCTATCACGGTAGATGAAGGCTCCTCTTTTGGAGATGAAATGATCATGGAAGAACCACCGGAAGAAACAGAAGTCCATCCGGGTCCTCCAGAATTTGAAGCAGGAGGTCAAGCAATTGTTGATGACCTTTTTGAAGTTAAACTAGGCTCAGAACAAGATCCAAGGCCAACCTTCATCAATGCCTCTCTCTCAAACAGAAAAAGAGGAATATCTTTGTCTCCTAAAAGAGTACAAGGATGTCTTTGCCTGGGACTACACAGAAATGCTTGGCTTAGATCCAAAAATTACAGTTCATCATCTCACAACTCGAGAAGATGCCAGGCCGATCAAGCAGGCACAAAGACGAGCTCACCCAGAACTGGTCTCTCAAATCGAATCTGAGGTACATAAACTCCTCAAAGACAGGTTTATAAGAGAGGTTCGATACCCTACTTGACTGGCCAACGTGGTTCCCATGAAGAAAAAGAATGGACAGATTTGGGTTTGTATAGACTTCCAGGATTTGAACGAAGCCTGCTCTAAGGATGAATTCCCTTTGCCATCATGGAAATGATGGTCGATGCCACAACCGGCTTTAAAACTGTGTCCTTCATGGACGGATATTCCGGTTATAATCAAATCAAGATGGCTCCGAAAGATGAAGAGCTTACAGCCTTCCACACTCCTAAGGGAGTGTTTAGCTACAAAGTTATGTCATTCGGCCTCAAAAATGCCGGAGCAACTTATTGAAGGGTCATGACTATCATATTTGTGGATATTTTCCGTGACAAGGTCGAGTGCTATGTCGACGACTTAATTGTCAAAACAAGGCAGCGGAGCAATCATTTGAATGATCTTCAGGAAATCTTTGACAGACTGTGACAACACAAGCTTAAGATGAACTCACTCAAATGTGCATTCGGAGTTGCGTCAGGGAAATTCCTAGGCTTTTTGGTACGCCATAGAGGAATTGAGATCGAACGTATTAAAATAAGGGCCATTCATGAAATGTCTCCTCCAAGAAATCTGCGCGAGTTGAAAGGACTTCAGGGTCGACTCGCTTATATCCGGAGATTCATCTCCAACTTGGTTGGAAGATGCCAACCATTTTCCTGGCTGATGAAGAAGGGAATACCGTTTCAATATGATGAAACTCGCCAAAATGCTTTAGACAGCATCAAGACTTATCTCTCAAATCCATCAGTCCTTATAAGTCCCATTAGAGGAAAACCATTTATCCTCTATATCACAGCGCTTGATGGATCTCTCGGAGCTCTCCTTGCTCAACATAATGACTAAGGAAAAGAAAATGCATTGTATTACCTAAGCAGGACTCTGGTTGGAGCAGAATGCAGATACAGCCTGATAGAGAAAGTCTGTCTGGCCCTCATCTTCGCTCTGAAGAAATTGAGGCATTATATGCTCGAGCATTCGGTGAAACTGATATCCAGAGCCTATCCTCTCAAATACATAATATCTCACCCCACTCTTTCAGATAGAATGACAAAATGGACGGTACTCCTGTCTGAATTCAAAATTGAATTCGTGCCCTAAAAGGCGGTGAAAGGGCAGGCCGTTGCTGACTTCCTGGTAGCACATCCGGTTCCCGCGGACTCGCCTTTGGTCACCGACCTCCCTGACGAAGAAGTTATGCTAGTTCAGGTCAAGCCTAGTTGGAAGATGCATTTTGATGGAGCTTAAAGAAGCCCTGATGGAATCAAATGCATCGACCAGAAGGAAAACAAGTCAGGAGTTGGTATTGTTTTTATCACACCAGAAAATGCAATACTACGTTATTCTTTTGCATTAACAGAAGGATGCTCGAACAATGAAGTTGAATATGAAGCCCTAATAGCAGGTCTTGAATTGGCTCTTGAGATCTCGATGGATGAACTAACAATCTACAGGGATTCAAAACTTGTTATCAAACAAGTCTGAGGTGAATATGCTGTACAAAGAGTTAGTCTTCTTCCATATCAGAAGAGAGTGGACCAGCTACTTGCTTAAATTCCAAGAAGCAGTCTCTTCCATGTCCTTAGAGGACTCAATAATCAAGCCGATGCTTTGGCCGGTCTTGCAGCATCCCTAACTCTACCAATAGACAGAGTGTTGACTATCACAATGGGGGGAAAGAAGAACTCTTAAACCCCTTCCAGTGATAGAATTCCTGGAAACAGTTTATTCTATGACAATTAAAGTAAAAGATGAAGATTGGCAACAACCCTTCATCAATTATCTCCAACACGATCGATTGCCTGGATATCGTGCCAAACGTGCTGAAGTCCGCCGACGTGTCACAAAGTTTGTGATGTTGGAAGACACACTGTATAAGCGATCCCTGGATGGTATCTTAATGAAGTGCATCTCAAGAAATGAAATCGAGCAGGCTATGGAAGAAACTCATGCTGGGATCTGTGGTGCCCACCAAGATGGGCCCAAGCTACAAATGCAGCTGAAAAGATTGGGATACTACTGGCCTACGATGATCACTGATTGTCTTGACTATGCAACAAATGCAAAGTTTATCAGCTCCATGCTGATTTCATACATCGGGCTCCTGAACCTCTTCACATGACAACATATTCATGGCCCTTCGCGGTATGGGGAATGGATGTCATAGGACCATTCACCCCACCATCATCTACTGGGCATCAATACACCCTAGCTGCGATGGACTACTTCTCAAAATGGGCCGAAGCCATCGCTCTCAAAGAGGTCAAACACCACTTAGTGGCAGACTTCATCCGGACCCACATCATATATCGGTTCAGAATTCCAGAAAGCATCATCACGGATAATGGGTAACCTTTTTGAAGCGCTCGTATACACAAGTTGTATGCCAAATTTGGTATCCGAGTTGACCACTCCACCCGGTACTATGCAACTGCGAATGGTCTTGCTGAAGCCTTCAACAAGACTTTGTATAAAATCTTTAAGAAAGTTGTAGATAAAAGCAAACGGGACTGGCACGAACGCCTACCCGAAGCCCTCTGGGCATACAAAACTACTCATCGGACTCCGACATAGGCCACGTCGTATTCCCTGGTCTTCGGCGGTGAAGCAGTTCTTCCCCTTAAAATTCAAATTCTCTCCCTACAGGTGGTAATTCAGCAGTCTCTCACAAAAGAAGATTCAGCTAAGGTTAGTCTTGCAGAGCTTGAAACTCTTGATGAACATTGTCTCCAAGCCTAACAGAGTTTAGAGATGTATCAGCAAAGGCTAACTAGTGCCTTCAACAAAAGGGTAAGCCTAAGGTCTTTCAAAACAGGAGATTTGGTCTTAATGGTCAGAACTCCGATCATCGTCACTCGTCGAACCAAGGGGAAGCTCGAACCAAAATGGAAAGGGCCATACGTCGTCGGGAAGGTATATTCTAACGAAGCGTACCTGCTGACCTCAATGGATGGAGAGCGAATTATCCCTCAAACCAATGCAAGATTCCTCAAGTGATACTACTCCTAAGGAATCGAAATGCTCGCCAGACTAAAACTTCAAAAGACGCTCTAGGCAAAATTTAGAGCACAAAATGACTCGCTAGGTTGAAAATTCTAAGGGGTGGCTTAGGCAAAAATTAGAGTCATGCTCGCTAAGTCGAAAAAACCTTAGAGGCAACTTAGGCAGAAATTAGAGCAACAATGACTCACTAAGTTGAAAATCCGAAAGGACGGCTTAGACAAAAATTGAGTCAAGATAAAAGACTCGCTAGACCAAAACTTCAAGGAGAAAGTCTATGCAAAAATTAGGACTACAAATAGCTCGCTAGACTGACACTCCCAGAGTTAGTCTAGGCAAAAATTAGAGCGATTTGATAGGCTCTTGAATACGAGCTAAAAAAGGTTCACGATTCTTCAAAAGTCTCTAGAATACCAGTCCGAAGTCCAAACCCTCCTAGGCATAAACAGAAACTGGCTATTCACTACTAAACTGCCAATCGAAGCTTCAAAAGCCCCCAAATACAAGGCCAAAGTCAAACCTTCCTGGGTACGAATGGAAACTACCTATTCGCTCTCAAAATACGAATGCCCCTTTTGAACTACGTTTGACTTGATCCTATCATAAGTACGTAGGTAACCTGAGAAAATTAACTTGGGTTCAGTCAGCTCTTCTAAAAGAACACCATCCCCCTAGGATACAGAATCATCGTCATTGGCCCTCAACATGGGTGAAACGAAGAAAACTTTTATCTAATGCATGAAGAAGAAACCATAATTCTAAGGAAGGACTTCTCACTATTGGAAGCATATCTGCTGCTAACAACGAACGGATAATGGAGTATGTCCCCCGACCAATGTAAGATTTTGAAAGCCCACTAGACTAAAACTCCAAGGAGATGGTCTAGGCAAAATTTAGGGCACCAAAATACCCGCTAAGTTGAAAATCCGAAAGGACGGCTTAGGCAAAAGTTAGGGTAACATGGCTCGCTAAGTTGAAAATCTGAAAGGATGGCTTAGACAAAAAAATGAGTCAAAGAAAAAGCTTACTAAACTAACACTCCAAGAGTTAGCTTAGGTAAAAATTAGAGCAATCTAACAAGCTCCTGATACGAGCTAAAAAGATTCATCATTTTTCAAAAGGCTTGTTCCCAAATTACAAGTCCATACCTTCCTAGATACGAATGAAAACTATCTACTCGTAAACTACGAGTCTAGAATCGCCCCTTCTGAACTATGTTTGACTTGATCCTATCATGGGTACGTAGGTAGCTTGAGAAAATTAACTTGGGTTCAATAAGTTCTTTTAAAAGAACACCATTCCCCTATAAAAAAGGGGAAGAAGAAAATTATGTCGTGAAAATAACAATGACATACACTGAATGATAAGATGAAAATTTTTCATTCATTTATGGGATTTACATCAGGAAGACCTTCATTTACAGGATGTATATCGAGAGGATTTTCTTAAATCAGAGGGGTGATATTTGAAAAAGATAATTTTTCTATCTTAGTGCGTTGTTGTTTGTGGAGACGTGCAGCTTCCTAACAAGCGTCTGCGAAACCCTCTTTTAATATGATAATTTTTCCCAGAGTCTTCTGACCTTGAAGCTTCACAGATTGTCCATCGGATAATTCGGAATTGACAGTCACCAGCTCTGTTTCCATCGATTCACGTACGCTCTTTATTTTTGAAGCTCTAACTATAACTTCTTGGTGTTGTTGACGGAGGCTCTCTACTTCAGCTTCCGCAGCCCGTTGATGTTCTGCAGTTCGATAGACTTTCTTACGCAAATCATTGGCAGATTCACTCAATTCTTTTATTTTGAAAGATGTGTCGCTAACACAATCCCTGGCTTCTACTTCAAGACCGCTAATCGGGTCTATGTTATTCAATCAGTATACCTTCTGAGCTGAACTAATTAAGGCTTCGTCCTCTTGCTGTACGACGGGATCTCTGACACCCAAGTAATCAAGAATATTAAACGTTGAAATACAATCGTCCTGCATCTGTTCGAAATCTTTAAAACTCCTGCTGAGTAATGAGGTTTTCAAGCCTTCGAGTACATGTTTAGCGCTCTCTATATAGGCATCATCCAATAGTTTGGATGGAGGAGGAACTGGAGCATGGTTGGGTACTTCGAAAGTAAACTTTGGAGCATTCATAATTCCCTCAATGATGCCTACAAAAGAAAAAGTTGGGATTTAGTAGGTGCGAAATTCATTTGATTGAAATAAAAGAAGCAATCAAAGTTACATATCGGGAAGTCCAAAGATTCTCCTAAGAAGGGAATCATAACTATTCTTGTCTGGCAACCATCTACTAGATGTTCGGGCGGAGGAGTAGATGGAGTATATTCAGGTGAAAGAGGCCTAGTAGGAGATGCTGAACTTGCAGGTTGACTGATCAGAGGAGTGGATGGCCTGTACTCAGGTGATGGGGTCATGGCGAGAAAATATAAGTCTTCAGAAGCTAACCCTTCACCAGTAAATGGTGTAGAATAAAGAACTATTTCCATTCCGATCGCATCACTATCCTGGTCCTCTTCTAGGATATGGAGTTCAGGAGTGTTCAACTCTGGCTCTTGA
Organism: Tetracentron sinense; assembly: GCA_015143295.1. Taxonomy (NCBI): domain Eukaryota; kingdom Viridiplantae; phylum Streptophyta; class Magnoliopsida; order Trochodendrales; family Trochodendraceae; genus Tetracentron; species Tetracentron sinense. The sequence continues at coordinate 18,903,188 of CM026560.1, read as the reverse complement.
ATAGCCTCAATAGTGACTTCAACTTCAGGCACGGTCCAGTCCCCGCATCCAGCTCAACATTAAGTTCAATGTTGGCTTCAGTTTCAGGTCCTATACCAACCTTGGCATCCATCCCAACCTCTGGCCTTGGCTCTGTAATTATTTAAGCCTCCGTCTCTGGTCCAGCTGGTAGTTTTGAGCTCAAATCTGTCTCTGTCCTTTCTTCAGGCCTCATAGCAGCCCTTGTCTTAACTTCAACAGCAATGCTGGCAAGCTCTTGTGTCATTTCAGCTATCACTGACCTTACAGGTTCAGTTGACGTGGCCTGTTCTGTATCAAGAACTTCATTGACAGGATTGATACTCGTTGTGTTCACTGTGACAACTGTCTCAATACTTGTAAAGCTAGGATTAACCCCAGCTGGTGCAGCCTCAGAAATAAATCCTACGGGTTGGATAATTCTCCATCACTCTTCGAACCCGAGGATTGCCCAGCCTTAAGAGCACGCTTCTTAGCTTTTTTAACAGCTTGCTGGGTTTGGATAGAGAGTAAAGTCGCCTCAGTTGTTTGAGCGACAAAAAGTAATTGCGCTCTTAATTCCCTTGCTCTACGAGCTTCTTCTAGGTCAACCGCCAAGCGAGCTTCATGAGGACTTGGGTCCACGAGAGCATCTCGACTATTCTCAGGAAATTCATCCGAGGGGCGATCAGGGGTGGATTGATGATCATCATGTGTCGGTGAGTCAGCCTCATCATCAGCATTATCAGTAGGGTCGACAACAATAGTCTTACCCAATCCTTCTAAAATACTAGGTCGAACAGGTACCCCGACGAAGGTCACAGCTGAAGGGTCTTCCGGACGAGCAATAAATTTTGTGGCATCTTGAGGTCCTTCTTACGTCTCCTCAAAATTATCGGTGTCAGCATAAATTGGTATGTCAAGCTCAGCCGCAAGAGCAGCTATCTTGGCCATCTGGATTTGTTCCTCAGTCAACTCAATGATAGGAGATGGGCTTCTCTGAGCACGCTTGCCTTTCCCCTTGGGAGTTGTTCTAGTCCTTAGATATTTATGGGCAGCGGCAGTAGTCTTTTATCTTTTGGCAGGTGCTTTGATCCTTAGTGACTCTTTTCTTTTTCTAGCACCGGGTGCGTGAGTAGAAGCAGGTCCACCTGCCTCAGCAGTAGCCGCGACAATCCTTGCCAAATGTTCTTTCATGACCACAACCAGAATATCACGGCCACCATACTTTATATAGGCGGAGGTGCAATTTCGCCACCATGTGGAAAACCTTAATGAAGGTCAACCTTCCTGTGCTTGAGAGGCAATGAAGAATCTTGAGCGAGTGTCAATGTGAATCAAATGATTCCACTCTCGTTTGATTTGATGGAAATCGGCTAAAGTACGATCAATAGTCTCCAATGCCAGTGGTTTTGCTTGGTCATACCCAAATTGTCGGCTAAACCTGCTCGGGTAATAAGGTTCCACAAAGCATTCCTTGTCAAGACGCCATAGAAGCTTGGCTGGATGAAGACTCATCATTATCAAGAAGTCACTGCTGGAGTAGCCTAGGCTCACATCATCTACTAGATAATTGTTCCCAACCAGCTCGGAAGCTCCTTTGAAAGGACGAGCTCTGTAAAGACCAGGAGCGGCGAATATGTGCTTGATTGTCTCCCAAGAGCGGTACTTGGCTGGCGTCTGACTAGCTATGTAAACCAAGTATGGTAGATCCATCTCGGCTTCGGTAGTTATCCGCCTCAGGTAAGAAGAAGGAAAATATTGACCGAACCAGCTGAACAGGTACTTTAAGGGGCTTGAGCTAGTTGATGACCTGGATATTTGCTCGGGCGATAACTCCCATTTCTCTATATAATGACGCCATCATCAAGATAAGCAAGTAATGCTTTATGCCAGTTGTCATTCTTCCAACCACCACAAATGTTTTGGGGTGGATTACTTCTCCCTGCGGGAAGGTAAGACAAAACTGCACAGCCAGCAAGACAAGAAGGCAGCCAAATAACCTTCTTTGCTGACCCATCACTGGTCTTGATCTCTGAATTTCTGATTCCTTCGTTTGAGGGAGTGATGTAAGTCGGCTTGGAATATTCATATGGCTCTCCCATGATGAAATATTCCAGCCATTGCCTAAGGGTGACTCTACTTACTTTGCATGCCTTCGTACCCTTGCTTAGCACTGATTCTTCAGCTTCTTCTTCAACAGCGGGAGCCTTGCCCTTATCAATAGGAGGTGACGCTTTATCCACATTTGATTTGAGAAGGGCATTATAAACTCTGTATAGTTCTCTAGTGCAAGCAGGAACGTTCTTTGAATATAACATTGTTGAAGGGGTTAAACTCATCATAGAAGGCCCCGCTGATCGGTAGCCCCGAAATGCGGTTCATCGCATGAATAGAAAATTCGATCTCCCCCCAGGCCATGTGCAATGTGGTCTCGGAACACCAGCAATTGAGAAGACTGTGGAATAGAAAAAGATCTCGCTTATATTTGTATCGAGCGAGTCCGACTGCTCCTCGAATGCTAAGGATTGTCAACTCATCACGAAAACGTACATATATGTCGTGGACCCATGATGGTCATAAAATTCTCTCGTCAACTGTGGAGCAACTCCTGATGACAGTAGAGATATCCCAAGCAACGTCATTAGTCCGGGTTATCAAGATGGGAAAAACTTCCTTCAGTACCCTCTTCGGGTTTTTGCCTGGCGGGCCTATTGCAGTACTGGAAGGTTTCAGATAACTACCATCAAGTATTGATCTGTTGCTGATCAAACCTTTCTCAGCATCATAAATGCAGACATGTATTCTACCGCGAATTACCCACTCTCTTGGATCTGCAATTGGAAGAGGCTCAATGTCCTCTGTTAGCCTCAGGGTTACAACCATGAGTACCCCTAATAATTTTGATAATAACATAACAATGAAATGAAATTATTTGGTACTAATGAAACCATTTAAGTGCGTGACCATTTCAGATTACATAAGTTGATAGCACTCCAATCATGAAATAGGATGGAAATTATCCAAGAGGAAGTTCAACTCAATACAAGATGAAGATTCAAGAAGAGACCTTAGTCCAAGTCAAGACCATTAAAGACAAAATGCAAAATCACAAGACCCAAGTCAAGCCAAGATTATCTCTCATTTTTCTAAATGTATTATTCTGAGAATGTATAGGACTTATGTAAAAAGTCCTCAAAAGAAAGGTGAAGTGAATAAGCTCAAGAACCATAGATTGACCATAGGAGCCTAGGACATCCTTTGAAATCAATTTAAGGCCCTAATGAATCATAAAAATATGATAAAAAGATAGGTAATTGACATAGGAAATCAATCAAATCCCTTCGGTCTGATCCTAGACTGAATTCAGAGTTTTTACTTTGAATTCGTCAACGAATTATTTGGGTAGATTGAATTCGGCGACGAAGTCATGACAGAATTTTTGAAAGTCTATTCTGTCTCATGAATTCGTCGATGAAATCTTTGGTTGAGTTAAGATTCGGCGACGAAGTCATTACAGGATTTTTTTTGAAATCCAATTCTGTCTTTTGAATTCGACGACGAACTCAAGTGGGAACTCCACTTCGTCGACGAAATCATGTCTGAAACAGAAAATTTTCTGTAACGGCTAGTTTGCAACGGACCTAAAAGCATTTAATGCTTCCCCAACGGCACTATTGGATCAAATGCTATAAAAGGAGTTTATTTAAGAATGAATATTAACTGTTGATCATTGCAATAACTCTCATTCATCCCTCACTCATTGCTATTGATTTTCACTCACTCTCACACTTAGAAAATCCCCAAAAGTTTCTCTTGAGTTCATTCAAGTCTACTTTCTTTGAGAGACTTTATTAGAGTTTTTATTTCACTCTTATCCAGCTCATTTAAGGAGCCTTCTGTTCGGATTTTTAATCCAAAACCTATTTATTGAGAGTAGTCAAGAATCCAGGATTCTTGCACTGAAGTGGTTGCTTCAGCAATATCAAAAGAGGGTTGTACTCTTGAAAGGTTTCAGCTCAGCCTAAAGGAGAGCTTGAAAGGTGATATCTCGACCTGTAAATAGAGATTGTAAGGGTTTGGACTCCACCTGGGAAGGAGCCTATACGATTAAGAAATCGTGGTGAATCCTCTAGCTGGAAGCTGAGGCGGGGAGTAGGCTGGTTTGCTGAACCTCGAGAACAAATCTTGAGTTTGCACTCTTCTTATCTCTTCTCTCTCTTTTAATATTTCATTGTTTTATCTTGTTGCATATTATACTCTATTCCGCTCTTTGAACTTGTAGTTCATACTTTTAATTTTGAAAAATCTGCCTTAGACCCTATTCACCCCCCTTTAGGGTCATTACCTGGCCAACATCCTCTACCCCGAATTCTCCCATGATCTCCAGTTGGCGATTCAGACTCGCCCCATTCTTGTCATCTTCGTCGGTGTCAACTTGACACAGGTTTTCAGTCCCATGAACATGTCTCGGAGCTCTGGCCATTCTACAAAAGGAAAAGACAGGACAAGCGAAATGATTTAGTGCAAGGACAGTCTATGAGAAGGACAGTCCACCAATGTATTTGCAACAAGCCTAGGAGAAGGACAATCCACCACTAGACCACCATTGTTTAATGGAGAAAATTATAACTATTGGAAAACTAGGATGATGTATATTGAAGCTCTAGATTATGAGTGTTGGAGAGTAATAGTCAATGGCCCTCATCTTCCCACAAAAACTGTGGATGATGTCAGAATTCCTAAGGTAGAGGAAGAATGGAATGAAGTTAACATTAAGCTCATTCAAATTAATGCTAAAGCTATTAGCAACCTCTACTGTGCTTTGAGTCCCCAAGAATTTAACAGAGTGTCTGGATGTGACTCTGCTAAAGAAATATGGGATAAACTGAAAGTCACCTATGAAGGGATTAATCAGGTTAAAGAAGAAAAGATTAGCATGCTTGTTTACAAGTATGAATTATTTAAAATGGAAAAAGAAGAATCTATCGGTGATACATTCACCAGATTTACTAACATTTTAAATGGTCTTAAATCTCTGGGTAAAGTATATTCTAATGCAGAAAACGTGAGAAAGATTTTAAGATCATTACCCAAGGATTGGACTCCAAAAGTAACAGCAATCCAAGAAGCTAAGGACCTCACCAAACTGCCTATGGATGAGCTGCTGGGATCTCTTATGACTCATGAAGTCATAATGAAGGATCAAATGTCTGATGAACCTAGAACCAAGAAAGGGCTGGCTCTCAAATCTACTCAAGTTGAAATCAGTGATGAGGAAACCAGCAGTGATGATGAAGTAGCAAATCTATGCCTCATGGCAAATGAGGATGAGGTAACTTCTTCCCCAAATGATTCTCTCTCATATGATGAAATAAGAGAAGCATTTGATGAACTTTATACTGAATTTGGTAGAATAGCTAAATTAAACAAATCCTTTAAAAAAGAAATCCACACTCTCTCACAATCATGTAAAACTCTACAAAAAAGAGAAGAGTATGTTAGCCATTGATAATGAGGAATTGAGTAAGAAATTAAATGATATTGAAAATATTCTTCATAACTCACCATGTGAATGTGATAAGCTAAAAGATAAAGTCAAGGACTTGACTAATACTGTCCTCACATTCACAAATGGTCAAAAGAACCTAAAAAGACTTTTAGGACAGCAAAGATGTGTTTTTAACAAGGCTGGACTTGGTTATAATACTTTTTCAAAACAAAAAGATTGTCAAAACTTATTTACAAAACTAAGTAGTCACCAAACTCCACCATCTACCTCATTTTATAATGGTAAAATAATTAGAAAAGTTTGGGTTCCAAAAGAAACATCTTCTATTTCAAAAACTAACCATAAAGGACCAAGAATGATATGGGTTCCCAAGGGAACTAATCTTCCCAAACCACAACCCAGATCATTTTGGGTACTATCCAAAACTGTTTGGGTATCAGGGGGAAAGTATCTTAGAGTTATTTGAATTGGATGTGTAGGTATGCTTCAAATCAAGAACTTCCAAGACAACATGGTTCTTGGACAGTGGATGCTCAAGGCATATGACTGAGAACAAGAAACTATTTGTATCAATCACTCCAAAGGATGGCGGTCGTGTGACATTTGGAGACAATGCCAAAGGGAAGATCATCGGCATAGGTAACATTGGTAAGAATAAATCTATATTTATAGAGAATGTACTACTCGTTAATGGTCTTAAGTATAATCTCATAAGTATTAGTCAACTTTGTAATAAGGGATTGAATGTTTCATTTAAGTCAAATATCTGCATGATTAAGGATAAAGATAATCTAAATACTTTGTTTGTAGCACATAGGAATGAAAATGTTTATACCTTAGATTTTGATGAACTTAAATCTCAAAACATGATATGTTTTTCTGCTATAGATGAAGCAAGTTGGCTATGGCATAGGAGACTAGGACATGCTAGTATGGATCTTTTGTCTAAACTCTCTAAAAATGAATTAGTTAAAGGATTACCTAAAACTAAATTTATCAAGGATAAAATCTGTGATGCTTGTCAACTTGGAAAACAAATAAAATCTTCATTTTAAACCAAGAAAATGATTTCTACCACTAGGCCCTTGGAACTTTTGCATATGGATATTTTTGGTCCAAATGAAGTAGCTAGCCTAGCTGGAAAAAATTATGCTTTTGTTATAGTGGATGATTTTTCAAGATACTCATGGGTACTATTTCTTTCTCATAAAAATGAATCACTTTTTCTATTTAAAAAGTTTTGTAAAAGAGTTCAAAATGAAAAGGTTATTCTATTAACAACATAAGAAGTGATAGAGGAGTAGAATTTAAAAATAAGGAACTTGAATCTTTTTGTGATGAAAATGGTTTTAACCATAATTTTTCAGCACCTAGAACTCCTCAACAAAATGGTGTAGTAGAAAGAAAGAATAGATCTCTTCAAGAAATGGCTAGAACAATGCTGAATGAAAATAAGTTACCAAATTATTTTTGGGCTGAAGCCATTAACACTTCATGCTATGTAATTAATAGAGTTGTTATAAGAAAAAAATTAAATAAAACTCCCTATGAGCTATGGAATGGAAGAATCCCTAATATAAGTTATTTTAAGGTGTTTGGATGTAAATACTTCATACTTAATAATAAACAACATCTTAAGAAATTTGATGCTAAATCTGTGGAATGAATCTTCTTAGGATACTCTACTAATAGCAAAGCTTATAGAATATTTAATAAGAAATCATTAATTATTGAAGAATCAATTCACGTAGTTTTTGATGAATCAAATCCTTTTAACAAAATCAATACTGATATGGATGATGAAATTGATAATCTTCCAAAAGCAATATCTAATTTAGAAATCAACAAAGAAAATAAAAATGATCAAGAAAAATAAAAATCAAGTAACAACTCCATTGAAATAGATAATGAAGAAGAAATTGAAAATGAAGAATCCTATCAACTTCCTAAAGCTTGAAAATTAATAAAAGATCACCCTAAGGATCTAATACTTGGTAATATGGAACAAGAGGTTAGAACAAGAAGAAATCTAATGAACCTTGCTTTCCTAAGTCAAATTGAACCTAAAAATACCTTGGAAGCTATTGAAGATGAATCGTGAGGCATTGCGATGGAAGAAGAGCTAAATCAATTTGATAGAAATCAAGTTTGGGATCTAGTATCTAAACCAAATGATAAATCTATTATTGGAAAAAAAAATGGGTATTTAGAAATAAAAATGATGAAAATGGGAATGTAGTTAAAAACAAAGCAAGATTAGTAGCTCAAGGTTACAACCAAGAAGAGGGGATAGATTATGATGAAACATTTGCCCCGGTTGCTAGACTAGAAGTTATAAGAATGTTACTTGCATTTGCTAGTCATAAAGAGTTCAAATTGTATCAAATGGATGTAAAAAATACATTTCTAAATGGGTACATTAATGAAGAAGTGTATGTAAATCAACCACCTTGCTTTGAAAATCATAAATTCCCTAATCATGTATTTAAGCTAATTAAAGCCTTATATGGATTAAAGCAAGCTCCAAGAGCTTGGTATGATAAGCTAAGTAGCTTCTTAATTGAAAATGGATTCACAAGAGGTAAAATTGATACAACTTTATTCCTAATGACCAAAAATGATGATATGCTAATAATTCAAATCAATGTAGATGACATCATATTTGGATCAACAAATGAATCTCTCAGTAGAATGTTTGCTAAAACAATGCAAAAAGAATTTGAAATGAATATGATGGGTGAATTAACATTCTTCTTAGGACTTTAAATCAAACAAACCAAACAAGAAACTTTCGTTAATCAAGCTAAATATACTAAAGAACTACTTAAAAAGTTTGGAATGGAAAATACTAAAATAATAGATACTCCTATGAGTCCATCAACTAAACTTGATAAGGATGAAAAAGGGAAAAATATTGATGAAAAACTCTATAGAGGCATGATTGGAAGTCTTTTGTATCTCACTGCAAGTAGACCTGACATTATGTTCAGTGTCTGCATTTGTGCAAGATTTCAATCCTGTCCAAAAGAATCGCACTTAACTGCTGTAAAAAGAATCTTTAGATACCTACTTGAAACAATTGATTTAGGCTTATGGTATCCAAATGACACAAACTTAGATCTAAATAAGCTATTCAGATGCAGACTTTGCTGGATGCAAAATAGATAGAAAAAGCACTAGTGGAACTTGTCACTTTTTAGGACATTCTCTTGTTTCATGGTTTAGTAAGAAACAAAATTCAGTAGCCTTATCCACAGCTGAAGCTGAGTATATGGCAGCTGGACTTTGTTGTGCTCAAACTCTCTACATGAAACAACAGCTAGAAGATTTTAAACTCATCTATACTAAAATTCCTATTAAGTATGATAATACAAGTGTAATTTGCATGACTAAGAATCTCATTCAACACTCAAGAACTAAACATATAGAAATAAGATATCACTTTATTAGAGATCATGTGTAAAATGGAAATGTTATCTTGGAATTTGTTGATACTATTAATCAGCTTGCTGATATCTTTACTAAACCTCTACAATCTGATAGGTTCAGTGCTTTGAGAAGAGAATTAGGAATGACTAGTCTAAATGATCTAACTTAATCAAGATCAAAAGCAATCAAAAATTGAAATCTTTGATTTGATCTGCCTATAACTTGCTTGATTGTTTCAAAGATTGATTTGAATACGATTTGACAAATTTAGTTGTCTTGATGTACCTTTGACTTAAAGGAAAACAGGTAGAAAACTAAAGAGAAATCAATTCTTCATACTCAAGACTGAATTCGGCGACGAATTCAATCCAGGACGTGATTTCGGTGACGAATCTTTGGGAAATATAGAAAATAGAATGTTTTCTGTACCCATTTCGGCGAAGAACCTGGATGAGTCATCCATTTCGTCGACGAAGTCAATTTGAAATCAAACACATTAGGACTCCCAACTCAATTTCTGCGACGAATTAAGGGACGAAACCCATTTCGGCGACGAATTGAGTCGTATGTATAAATAGTAATCCCCAAAAATCCACACTTTTTCAAACCTAATCTTTCCCTCCAAAGTCCCTATTCCATTGCTCGTGCATCCTTCTTCATTCCAAGATCTAGCAAATCTTTCTAATTCTCTCAGAAAATGTCTCCTAGAATGAAGAATGCATCGGTGGAGCCACCAAAGAAGAAATCTCGAACCGATAAAGGAAAAGAACCGGCCTCAAGTTCAACTCCAGTCCCAGCAAAGTTCAAGGAAGCAAAGTACGAGAAATTATTCAAAGAAAAATTCCTCTCTCGTTCTCCTTTGTACGGTAAAGTTGTCAATTTCATTAGTCTTGATGCCTATGGGCTCGAACCCATAAAAACCCTCTTTTTTGCCCTAAAACGGGATAAATTTCTTGAATCTAACGAACCCATGTTTCCTGAGTTGGTCAAACTCTTTTACACTCACTTCCATTTCAAACAATCCGAATCTCTTATTACCTCATTTGTCTTAGGTAAAAACATTTCTTTTCATTTAAATCAATTGCCCTCAATTTTGAAAATCCCTCAGATTACCCTTCAAACTTTTGTGAATGGTCAGTGGACCAGTCATGAAGGATTTGATGTGGTTGAAGCACTGAAAATGACGTGCATAAACCAAGATTTCACCTCTCCTTTTTAACCTAAGGTTAAAGATCTTACTCTCTCTGCTAGATTGATTCATCACATAATCACCTATAACCTAGTTCCCAGGGTTGGTGGTAGGGAGTATCTCACCTACTTCGATGTATTCCTTATGTGGTGCATCCTAACCACCACACCCATTGATCTCTCCTATATCATTGTCCATTGTATGGATGATGCATTCAAGAGAAAATCAGGGTGTCTCCCTTTTGGTCAGGCTCTGACTAAAATCTTTAAATACTTCAATGTTCCTTTAGCCTCTCAGATAGATATTGTCACCCCTGATGATTCCTCCATTTATAGCAAAGCAACCATTCAAAGAATGGGCTATATCTGGAATGACTCCCAGAAGGTTTGGACTCTCAAACCCTCTACTTCTTAGTCCTCCTCCCTTCCTTCCAGTACTCCAGTTCCTATTCATACTCCATCTATCCCTTTTCCTGCTTCCTCTTCATTTATTCATTCCTCTTCATCTGCACCCACAGTAGAACTTCAGGCTGAGCAACAGCAAGCATCAGTGCCAGAAGAGGAACCCCAGGCTGAGCAGTAGCCAGTACCAGAAGAGGATCCTCAAGATGAGCTTCAGGGTGAGCAGCACCCCAGAAATGAGTTGCCTGACTGGTCTGATTTCGTGGATGCTGGAGAGATTCCAGAGAGCTCTCATAGACAGAAGTCTCCTCACTATGAGGACCCTGGTCAGTTCTATGAGGTGCCCAGCAGGCCAGCAGCTTCAGATGAGCAGCTGAACATCATGGCAGGGCAAATTGCCTCTATGTCTTCCAGCTTGGAGCAGTTTCAGTTGGAAATGAGGATAAGCCAGCAGGCTTTTCAAGAGGAAATTAGAGCATCCCTGCTCTCCTTCATGACAGAGTCAAGGGAAAAGCTTACAGCCATTCAAATCGAATCAAGGGAAACTATTCAGAATCTCCATTCCTCTACTCTCTCCCGGTTTGCAGCTCTTGAGTCAGAGATGAGCAAACTCCCCAAGGAAGTTCAGTCTTCTCTTGCCACGGTGCATAATGATCTTAGAGAGTGTGCCAATGCCACCTACTCTGTCTTAGGGACAGTTAACATGGATACCTCAGTCACCAAAGATAGAGTTGACTCTGTGTCTTCCTTTCTTCATAGATTAGGGACAGAACAATCCGAAGAAAGTATCCGAATGGAGAAGGTCACAAAGACAATCCAAGGAATTGTAGAATTATCAGCTCTTCAGTTGAAGACTCAAGGCAAGCTTCTTTTGGATATCGTAGAGCATGACTCCCTAGCTGCCTCAATTACCTTGCGGGCCACTGATGAGTTGAAGAAAATGAATCATTTTCTGGTGAGTCTGGCTAGTGGAGCCACTCCTTCTCAGCCTCCTTCTCAAGCTCCCTCTTCTTCCAAAGGCAAGAGACTAATGAAGGTAACCCCCTCCAAAAGGGGTCAAGCTACTGATTCCCCTATCATCTCCCTTCCTTCCGACTCAGATTCCACCTACTCTTCCTCAGACTCCCATGATGACTTCGATCCAGCTGAGCCATCAGAAGATGTCCTCTCAAAGGTTGCAGACCTCATCAAAAAGCAGAAAGCAGATGGGCTGTAATTTTTTTTTATTTTTTTTGATGTTGACATAGGGGGAGAAATATGAAATGTAATGAAAATTTAAATTCGATTATTGATGATTGATAAATGAAATGACATTTGAACCATTTGAATTATGATGTTTTTTTTGCATCTTTAGCAGTACACACATAATATGTCTTTCACTTATGCAATTCTATTCTTGTCTGGATCTAATATGTTGTGAAGAGAAATTAAAATTGAAACTTATCTTTGTGAAACTTTTCTTGGTACATAACCAGGATGATATATCATTTAACTAATCATAAATATGCATCTAAATTATAACTGTGATTATTTTTACAAATGCATATGCTTAGGGGGAGCTCAATCCAATTTCATTACATTGTTATGTCATCATCAAAAAGGGGGAGATTGTTAGCCTCAGGGTTACAACCATGAGTGCCCCTAATAATTTTGATAATAACATAAAATTGAAATGAAAATATTTGGTACTAATGAAACCATTTAAGTGCGTGAACATTTCAGATTACATAAGTTGATAGCACTCCAATCATGAAAAAGGATGGAAATTATCCAAGAGGAAGTTTAACTCAATACAAGATGAAGATTCAAGAAGAGACCTTAGTCCAAGTCAAGACCATTGAAGACAAAATGCAAAATCACAAGACCAAAGTCAAGCCAAGATTATCTCTCATTTTTCTAAATGTATTATTCTGAGAATGTATAGGACTTATGTAAAAAGTCCTCAAAAGAATGGTGAAGTGAATAAGCTCAAGAACCATAGATTGACCATAGGAGCCTAGGACATCCTTTGAAATCAATTTAAGGCCCTAATGAATCATAAAAATATGATAAAAAGATAGGTAATTGACATAGGAAATCAATCAAATCCTTTCGGTCTGATCCTAGACTGAATTCAGAGTTTTTACTCTGAATTCGTCGACGAATTATCTGGGTAGATTGAATTCGGCGACGAAGTCATGATAGAATTTTTATAAGTCTATTCTGTCTCATGAATTCGTCGACGAAATCTTTGGTTGGGTTAAGATTCGGCAACGAAGTCGTTTCAGGATTTTTTTTGAAATCCAATTTTGTCTTTTGAATTCGACGACGAACTCAAGTGGGAACTCCACTTCGTCGACGAAATCATGTCTGAAACAGAAAATTTTATGTAACGGCTAGTTTGCAACGGACCTAAAAGCATTTAATGCTTCCCCAACGGCACTATTTGATCAAATGCTATAAAAGGAGTTCATTTATGAATGAATATTAACTCTTGATCACTGCAATAACTCTCATTCATCCCTCACTCATTGCTATTGATTTTCACTCACTCTCACACTTAGAAAATCCCCAAAAGTTTCTCTTGAGCTCATTCAAGTCTACTTTCTTTGAGAGGCTTTATTAGAGTTTGTATTTCACTCTTATCCAACTCATTTAAGGAGCCTTCTGTTCGGATTTTCAATCCAAAACCTATTTATTGAGAGTAGTCAAGAATCCAAGATTCTTGCACTGAAGTGGTTGCTTCAGCAATATCAAGAGAGGGTTGTACTCTTGAAAGGTTTCAACTCGGCCTAAAGGAGAGCTTGAAAGGTGATATCTCGACCTGTAAAGAGAGATTGTAAGGGTTTGGACTCCACCTGTGAAGGAGCCTGTACGATTAAGGAATCGTGGTGAATCCTCTAGCTAGAAGCTGATACTGGGAGTAGGCTGGTTTGCTGAACCTTGAGAACAAATCTTGAGTTTGCACTCTTCTAATCTCTTCTCTCTCTTTTAATATTCCATTGTTTTATCTTGTTGCATACTTTTAATTTTTAAAAATCTGCCTTAGACCCTATTCACCCCCCCCCCCTTTAGGGTCATTACCTGGCCAACATCCTCTACCCCGAATTCTCCCATGATCTCCAGTTGGTAATTCAGACTCGCCCCATTCTTGTCATCTTCATCGGTGTCAACTTGACACAGGTTTTCAGTCCCATGAAAATATCTCGGAGCTCTGGCCATTCTACAAAAGAAAAAGACAAGACAAGCGAAATGATTTAGTGCAAGGAAGTGAAATCAAATTATAAAAAATGTGAGATTAATCAGCTCCAGACTTAGGATCAAAATCCGAGTCTGTGAAATTTGGATGCCTCACTTAAAGCATGCATCCAAGGAAAAAATTGCTTAAAGAAAAGCAATCACACTTAGGATTTTTTCTAAGGCAAATCTCTAAGGACAAATGCTAGAGATATGAATCCATGGACAAGTCCACGGATATGTTTCTAAGGATTCTGGTCATGTGAATCTGTGGAAAAGTCCACTGATTTATTTCTGTTTCAAGGAATTGAAGTCATGTGAATCCATGGACAAGTCCACGGATGATTTTCTGATTCAAAGATTAACGTTCTTTGAATTGCCCATCAGTGGAAATTATCCACGGATATTCAAAATTTCCAAGGACAAAAGTCCATGAGAATTAAGTGTATCCATGAGTAAGTCCACGAATAGATGGTTTTTAATCCTGGGGTTATAAGTCCTTGGGTGTTTAATTCGTGAGGAATATACACGGATGCCCAAGACTTTTACAGACAAAATTTTATTAAAAGTTAGTGTATCTGTGGATACTTCATGGATAAATCTTAAACTCACGGACAAAAGTCCTGTGGGTGGTATGTCCATGGAAAATATCCACGGATACTCAAAATATTCATGGATAAAAATCCATGAATATTAAAAGCATTTGTGGAAAGTATCCACGGATACTCAAAATATCCACGGACAAAAGTCCATGAAAATTAAAAAGATCCGTGGATAAAATCCACGGAACATGTTTGAGCTCATGGACAAAAGTCCTGTGGGCAAGCTGTCTGTGGCCATAGACCATGGGCAGTGGGTCACCGGTCTGGTTTCCCATGACCGGAGAACTCAAAGGTTCCAACAATGGAACCAGAATCCCTACCGGAGATTGCAGAGAGCCCAAAAGGGCATCCCAAGCTCTCCCTGATCTTGGGAAAACCCAAGAAATGCAAAGAAACCCATTTCATGGGATCCCAGGACCAAAAAGATCCAAGGAATGCTCAAATGAGCTCCCAATCCATCGGAATGAGGTCTGTAACCCTCATTCTAGTCCTCGATAAATAAGAAATTCGAGGAAGAACACTAGTTCTTCTCCCCATTAACCATAATCAGGGTGAAAATCTCACCTCAAGATGAAGAGGGGAAAGGAAGGAAGGAAGAAAGGGATTCTTGCTTTCTTGAGAGAGAAAGGAGGCTCTGAACTTAGAAAGCTCTGAGTTCGGAGGGTTGGGGAAGGCAAAGTATCTTCCCCAAGCCTAAGGCATCCTTATAAAGGTTGTCTTTTGGCTGATCCTGACCATCTACTTCGAAATGGATGGTTCAGATGGTAGGGATGTCCCCCGCCGTTTTAGCCTTAATGGTAGAAGTGACCTCATTATGAGGGCACCTCAATCGAGGAACCCATCGTGGGTTTTCCACTAACACCATAAGTGGAGGGTAATCACGCCTCTCCGCTGTCACTACCAGATGTCAGGATCTAGATGGATGGATCATTTCTAACCATCCAAATCCTGATGAGCATTTATGGGCAGTGAAATCTCACCGTCCATTGCCCAAGCACACACCTGATCACAGTCTCTTGGAGAGACGGTTAGGTTCACGCATGCCTGTGGCACGCATAATACCTTTAGCTGTCAGCATTAAATGCTGATGGCTAGCATCATACCACTCAGCTAAGCAAGGTGAGGTTTGATCCGTGAGGATAAACCTCATGGATCCACCCTAAGTGACAGCTTCCAAAGAGCTGACATGTACCCCATCCGTGAGGGTTAAAACCCCACGGATTCAATCTTAAGTGTTGGCCTTCAGGAGGCTGACACATGTTCATCTGTGAGGACTAAAACCTCACAGATCCAACTTTGAGTGTCAGTCTCTAAGAGGCTGACACGTGTTCATCTGTGAGGACCAAAACCTCACGAATCCAGACTTGAGTGTTGGCTTTCATGAGGCTGACACATGTTCATCTGTGAGGACCAAAATCTCATAGATCACATTTAGTGCTAGCCTCCAAGAGACTGACACATTTCCCATCTATGAGGATAAAACCCCCACAGATCATATTTGGTGCCAGCCTCTGAGACGCTTACACGTGTCCTATCCGTGAGGATAAAACCTCATGGATCAAATATCATGTCCTGGATCTAACCCAGACCATGGGCAAGACCTATGGTCTGACCCCTCTGGTTCGTGGGCAAGACCCATGATCTTACCCTCTGGTCCATGGGCGAGACCTATGGTCTCACCTTTTGAATCCGTGGACTGACATAGGTTAGTCTATCCTAGCTGACAATCAGTATCTAACTGTCATGGGACAGAGAATACCTGATAAAAAGGATTCTCTGTCAAGCTGTGGGGGGATCCTAAGATAAGGATCCCCTCTTTTAAAATCTCATGGGATACCACATGGGAACCCATATTTATGATGAGATTAGGACTATGTCCTATATCCTAGGAAATGATGTGATTAAACATCCTTCTTTTCGAAAGGTACTAGGATTTCCTCCAAAAAAGAGGAAACCTGATACAAGACTCCTCAAAAGAAGAAGATTCTCTTGAGCTTGAGGAGTCTCCTAGATAAGGAAGACCCGTGAGCTGACATCCTCTAAGAGGAGAGCCCATCTTGACTTCCCTAAAAGAAAGAAGTCAAAGAGAGAGGCCAAATGAGGACTCTCTCAAACGTATAAAAGGTGTGTTTCTCACAAGAAACACACACGAAGAAAAAGGAATACACACGAAGAAATACAGGAAAAAAATGCAGAAAAGGAAAAAAAGAGAAAACTCTCTCCTCCCCTTCAAGCAGCAGCAAACAAAAACAATAAACAACTGAAGAAGAAGACTCCCTCAACATGGAGAATATAAGGTGAGCCCTCAAACATGACCATCATTCTTTTTCTTTTCTTCAAAAGACCTCAATGAGACACTTGTAATGCCTACATGGAAATTGGGCAGCCCCATTGAATAAATACACATACTTGATTCAATATATTATTCTTCTTCTTTTAATTTTTCATCTTAATCAAAGTTTCTTTCCGCAATATAAGGAAGGTAATTTAACAGTCTGAGTTTACTCAGATTGGAAGGATAGTCTCCCACACAAACAATAAACTCCATACAACAATAGAGAAAATTTGATAAACAAAGATGAATTTTGCGCTTACACCCTTCACCAACCATCTGTCCATTCTGCAATAATTACAGAACTCTGACAAAAAAAAGGACATGTGGTTGGTAGAGGCTAAGAGTATGGGTTGAATGAGAGTAGGGATAGCATTCCTCTATGTTGCTAAGTTTTAACCATCAAAAGCTACTTAGAATTTATTTTATACACGTGTTCTTTCCATAGAGAAAGCGGAGAGAAACTGAGACTAGAATTCTCCTTAGACTATTAGCAAAGTAAACAGATATTACACCGAAAGGGTTGACTTTCTGCTTTAATTTTCTAGTCAACTCAAGTTTAAAAATGCCAACCGAGGGATAGATTCTGATAATTTTCGTACATCAAGAGGATATCCCAGATTAGCAAGTGAGCTGATATATGGAAAGAAATGGAGAATCAAGAGCCAGAAAATAGAATTTCAGACAGCTTTGAGTGTTAATTTCAAGGCATCAACCTCTTTAAATACCCCATGTTTCACCTGTAACTTTCTCAATACAATCCAAGAAGAACCAGCACTACTCCATTTCTCTTTTCTTGGAGTCTTCTCTAGTAGATTTTCAGTAATGGTGAGGAAGCAAAGCATGGGTCGCCAAAAGATTGAAATCAAGAGAATTAAGGACGAGAACAACCGACAAGTTACCTTCTCTAAGCACCGATCTGGGCTATTCAAGAAGGCCAGCGAGCTTTAATTTGCACCCTTTGTGGTGCAGAAACTGGCATAATTGTCTTCTCCCCAGCAGGCAAGGCCTTCTCTTTTGGCCACCCATGCCTTGACCGGTTCCCCATCGGATGATGGTACACTTTAGCTTGTCGAGGCTCACCGGGGAGCTAGTGTTCGTGAGCTTAACCGGCAGCAAGTGTAATTGAAATAGATAATTATTTCCGTGTCTGATAGCATCAGTGACGAGAGCAACTGTCACGGTTATTATTTCCGTGTCTAATAGTAATAGACACGGAAAAATTATATCAGGCACGGAAAATTTCCGTTGCTATGCGATTGTTTTGTGTAGTTCACACTAAGGTTCTTAACCAGTTGGAAGCCGAGAAGAAGCAAGGAGAGACACTTCATCAGGTCATGAATTCTATGAAAGTAGCAGTCGATCCTAACGTGGACTTTTCTGAATTGCTCTTGGTTGCAACATTTTTTTTTATAACCAACACACATACACTCACGCGCACACACAGCCCCAATCTCAGCTCAAGCCTATAACCACACACACCCCTCAAAAAGAGGGGGTAAGGTGGGAGTACTTAAGGAGAAGGACCAAACACTGGTTAACCGTGGTGGGATAAATGGGCACCAAGCTCACTTTGTTGCAACACACACGACACACCCAACCCAGCTGTTTTGTTTCTTTTTAGATAACCAACACACACACATTCACGCACACACAAAGCCCCAATCTCAATGCATATTATGAAAAAAATCTTCTTGTACGATTCTACAAGATAGATATTATTTGAGTAAATCACATTCATCACATTTAGAAAGTAATCCCATCAATTCCACAAGATATCATCCATGACAGCTATATTACAAGGATAGAATCTAAATGTGATCCCATCAATTCCACAAGATATCATCCATGACAGCTATATTACAAGGATAGAATCCCTTCTATGGGATTCTGGATTCTTAGCCGTTGATGAGTAGAGAATGCTATATGTAAGATTGTAAAGGATATTTAATTACTGTGTTTGTTTCTTGATTGATATCTCTCTTGGAAGGTTATCCTCTTAGAATTGGAAACCTTGCCAACGTCTTGTACACATCTATATATTTGATATTCAAACACTCTAATCTCACCTTGAGTTAGAGAATTCCAAAAGGTTGTTGAACGTTCTTACTAAGTTCCTTGCTACTCCAAACCAAGAGGAACCAAAACCTCATTTATTCTTCTTAATCCTCTCATCATGGTGAACAAGGAGAGGAGGACAAGCATGGGCCGCAAGAAGATTGAGATCAAGCGGATAGACCACCAAGACTACCGACAAGTTACGTTCTCGAAGCGTCGCACCGGGCTTTTTAAGAAGGCTAGTGAGCTTTGCATCTTATGTGGTGCCGATGTTGCTGCAATTGTGTTCTCTCCTGCTGGCAAGGTCTTCTCCTTCGGCCACCCGTGTGTGGACTCCGTCATTGATCGCTACCTCGCTCGAAACTCCTCGCCCGATGTCAGTACATACCCACTTGTGACCACTAGTCATAGGGGTGCAGGAATTCATCATGATCAGGCCAACCAACAATACATGGACGTCCTTAGGCAATTGGAAGCTGAGAAGAAGCGAGGAGAGGCACTCGAACAATTGAGGAAAGGGGGTCAAGGCCGGTTCTGGTGGGATGCACCAATCAATGATCTTGGACTGCATGAGCTTGAAATGTTTAAGGCATCCATGGAAGAGTTAAGGAAGAAGGTGATCAGGAAAGCTGAATATTTAAGGCTTGAGGCCTCTTCGCCATCGTCATTCTTCAACGAGAACTCGGTTGGTGTGGGTGATCCTTTTGTTTCTCAAACAACTGAGGCTAATCCTTCTACTGTTCCTTATGGTTTTGATTTGGGATATGGGCATATCTGAATTTCTCTTATCTGCGTTGAGGGAGGGTTCAATATAGATGCTCTTGTTCTTCCTTTTTATATGTGATTCACACGATCTGCATTAGAGTATTGGATCTGTATTCATGTGGGTGAGGTCTGCAATTGCCTAAGAACACAAATATAACAATGAATTATGATTCATCTTGCAAGTTTGTTGGTCTTTTGATAAAAAAATTGTTACTTAATTTTCCAATAAGATGTGTTCATGCTGACCAATCTGGTAGGGTTATTTTTCTAATACGGCCATTGGCTGATGGAGGAAATCATTTTTCCATTATTTGGTTCTTTTGCCAGTTGTCTGGATAAATTACTTTGGTGAATAGAACATCATAGTATGTTGATCTTTAAATCCCTGGGGGTACCTCCCTTGATCTGGCACAACATGGATATAAGCATGGGATTTGTGCAAATATGGCTCAGCTGTACCAAAGTTGAGCCCCTATTCAACCTAATCTATCACAAGCCTGATGCATCTAAAGTAAATTGCTCTCGAAACCAACATTTATTTTACGGAAAGTAACTCCTTAAGAAGTATGAGGAAATTATTTGAGGTATAAAATATTGGTTGGTTAGCACATCATGGGGGCAGCAAGAGTGGATAGCATTGATGAAGGCACCCTTTGAACTTCAATGGTGTATGCAATTACATTATATCATTTGTTTCATGTATATAGACTCACAAATGTTACAAATGTTACGATTCAACAAAAAAAAAGTGTCCGAGCACACCTGTCCTTATAAGTTCCATAGCGTCCCAAACAGTTGGTACCCGTTTTCGGAAGCTCTTGGGTGAAGCTTATAAGGCTGCATGTGTGGTCAGTTTGCATGTGTGTCGTGTGTGCGTTTGCATGTGGGGTGTGAGTGTGTGTTTCCCTTCTTTGCCTTCAGTACTCACCTTGTGGTGTTACCGAGTTTACCAAAAAAGAACAAAAAAAAAAAAGTCTGTTTTTGTGAAAAAACCTCTATGTTTTTAGCTATTAAATACCCCTTATGTTTTCTGATTTTGTATTATGCCCCCATTAACTTTTAATTTGCAAATCCACCCTTCCATCCAAAAGCAAATCAACACTCACTAATTGTGGTTAAGATTCACCCCTACGGTTCTTGCATCTAATCTTGGTTTTAGAAAAAAAAAGTATTAACCTTAGACTAATTATATATGCTTAACCACAGTTAAAGGAGGCTCTAAAAGTCATCATGTGTCCTTTTTAACATCCACTAACAGTGGTTAATATTCACTCACCCATAGAGTTCATGCATCTAACACAGTGTTGTCAGAATCGAACCGGACCGGATTGGCAGATCGAACCGGAAAAATCGGGAACCGGTCCTCTCATCGGTTCCCAAACCCTCCAAAATCGGACCAATTTAAAAACCGATCATTTTTGTCAAAACCGGAAGAACCGGTCCAGTCAGTTGAACCAGTGACTTGTGGTAAAAAAAAAAGGTTGAGAACCGGTCAGAACCGACCATAAATTAGTAAAAATGGGAAAAATATTTTTTTAATAAAAAAGGGCACGGTCGAACCGGACTGGTCGAACCAGTCAAACCGGGAACCGGCCACTCAGTCAGTTCGATGACTGGTCTGATTCTGATAACATTTGTCTAACCTTGGATTTTAGAAAAAAAATAAACAAAAATATTATTATGTTTAAACACGGTTAAAGGGGGGCTCTACAACCCACCACGTGTCCTTTTTAACACCTACTAACTGTGGTTAAGATTTACTCATCCCTTGGGTTCATGCATCTAACATTGGTTTTTAGAAGAAAAAAAATATTAAC
This sequence comes from Tetracentron sinense, assembly GCA_015143295.1. NCBI lineage: Eukaryota > Viridiplantae > Streptophyta > Magnoliopsida > Trochodendrales > Trochodendraceae > Tetracentron > Tetracentron sinense. The sequence continues at coordinate 18,881,870 of CM026560.1, read as the reverse complement.
CTTAGATTGGTCATGCTTAACCACAATTAAAGGAGGCTCTACAAGCCGTCACGTGTCCTTTTAACACCCATGACAGTGGTTAATATTCACTCACCCCTAGGGTTCATGCATCTAACCTTGGATTTAGAAAAAATATAAAAAAAATATTAACCATAGGTTGGCAATGCTTAACCACAGTTAAAGGAGACTTTACAAGCCGCCATGTCCCTTTTAACACCCACTAACCACCGTAGTTAAGATTCGCTCACCCTTAGGGTTCATCCATCTAACCTTGATTTTTGATTTTTTTTTTTAAATATTAACCTTAGGTCGATTAAACTTAACCTTGATTAAAGAGGGATAAATGGGACACGTGGTGACCTATAGTGGCATGCATTCTGTCCAACTCATTAAAAAGATTAAAAACGTCATTTCTTAAAAGAAAATAACATCCATTAACTTGCTTTTAGATGAAATGGTGGAGGAAGAGATTGATCAAGTGATTGGGAGGAATACTAGCCCTACTCCATTCTAGGTAAAGAGTGCTTCAATCATTATAATTTGGAAAAGTAGTTATGGAAGGTGAGAGTAGGGCTAGCAATCCTCATAGATTGGTTGGTCCAAATGTTCGCAAATCACCATCAATTTCCCAGGGAAGTCGATATACCCACGGAAGTGGATATATGGACTTCCCCCGAAAGCTATAGTATCCTACTTTTCGGGGAAGTCAATATTCAGACTTCTGTTGACTTCTATTTTTTCGAGAAGTCATGATTACAATGGCAAACCAAACTATAAAGCCCGACTTTTGACTTCCCCAGACCCAGACAATCTGCTGAAGGTTGTCTACATTCCCAACAATACGATGCAAAAACATACCAGCTACAATCATTTCTAACATATTACAATGAAAATTTTTGTGTGGCTTTGGCTAACAATCAAAAGAAACAATTCAAATATCAGTTTCCTCAATTACACATAACAATTGCATTACCATCACTCGTGGTTAATATCAGAAACTAGCAAGAGAACACACGATATTTATCAGTTGCATCCTTAATTAATTCCTTATCCCTCAAAAATGACTAACTTCGAATATTTAAACCCAAACAAAGATTAGAACATACAATTATTGATCAGCTGCATCCTTATCCCTCAAAAATTAACTTAATACCAAATTGACTCAAGTCTCTAAAACATTGACACCTCCAAATAAAGTCCATATGAAAATGGCCACCTAATTATCAAGAACATTTTCCTACAAAACCACGAATTTCATTCTAACATCATTCCAAAACTAGAATTAAAAAATTTAGGTAAAGATACCTACCAATCATGTCATCATACAATTCTCATCAAACAAACAAAACAAAGACTTCTAGTTTGTGAAAGTTCTAGACATATATCTCACAAAAAGTGGCAAGAAAGAAAGAAATAACAAGTAGAAGCATTAAACCCAAATCTACTGCAATTCCATAGTTGATCAAGTGCATTGTCTGCATCTCCTGTAGATTAAATCATCAAACCATTATTCAGATCAACAATAAATAAACACTTGTCAAAGGAATACATTTTAATATGCAAGATTTCTATTGCAAGAGAATACAATTAAATCATTACCACTAGGTAGGTCAAGATTACTCACAACCGTGGCCTGAGAAGAAGCACGCCTTAGTGCTAATTAATGCTAGTGATGTGTCTGCTGACCATAGTGGAAGCAACAATCATAAGGCAATTGTGACTGCTTACTGTTAATTATAAATAGATAATGTGTTGCGTCTCTCTTGACCTAAGAGCCGCAAATTCTGTGTAGAGGGGAAATTCAAGTGGGCAATCCGTTTTTTTTTTTTTTTTGAAATTTGCAGCAGAGACTAACATCAAACAGTGCAAAAGGAAAAAATTTAGAATTTGGACAAAACCTCATAAAACTTTTTTAGAGAAAATGCCATTATTTGAACAGCTAGAAATGAAAACCTTTGGAGATATAGTAAATCATGTAGAATACAACTACATAAAGTAGGATCCTTGAGGTGTGTGTTTCCTTTGTCTTGCCTTCAGCTATTGCCATGTGGTGTAGTTGAGTTAACCAAAAAAACTTACCTTCAGGTGTTTAGTCCCACATCGGCTGTGTAGCTAAGCTTGCCTACCTCATAAGTTTCATCACACCTCAAACGGTTGGTACCCGTTTTGAGGAGTGTTTGGGTGATGCTTATGTTAGGTTGCAAGTGTGGTTGTGTGTGTGTGAGTGCATGGCCGGGGTGTATGTGTTTCCTTTGTCTTGCCTTCAGCTATCGCCTTGTGGTGTAGTTGAGTTAACCAAAAAAAAAAAAAAAGTAGGATCCTTGCCCTCAGACTAAGATGAAACCTGGTATGAATCATTTTCTTTCAGACTCTAGCATGCTTTAGCTGTCTATGACAAACTTATCCAATTTACCTTTAATCGGTTTGAAAGGTTGGCAGGGGTATTATTCTCTAAGATGAATCAAGCCAGTCATTGATCATAGGGTCATTGTTAATAGACTAATGAATTTACTGCTAACAGAGATTTGGCACCTATTTTTTTGGGACACGCATTGATCATGCGTAATAACCGAACTCACCAAAGGCAGTTATAACCGGAGAGGATTACGAGTCTAATTCTTTACATTGTATAGGATTTTCATACGGGTAATGCTTCTGAGACCGTACGCTCTCAGACCTAACCGAGACCTCGCCTCTTATTGGGGCGTCCAAGTCTACACCCACCAGCCACTTGGTTAATCGGTGAAGCAAGTGTAAGAGTAGATTGGAAATTGTAAAATTAAATTAAATGACCTTTTTCCTCATCCCTTCTTTCTTCCCACCTTTAGTGAACACTCCAGCGTTTGAGAGAGAATAAGAGAACTCGACCAGTTGAAAATTTCTTCTCGATCCTAAAAATGGAAACAACAAACAACATTCTCCTTCCATTTCTCCTCTCAAAGGTACTCTCTCTCGAATCTAATTTAAGAAAACAGTTTATCTAATAACTGTAAGAGAAATTTTAAAATTCTAGAAACTCCAATGAATTGTAAATAAGGAAACCCCAAGATTCAAGTGGGAGAGAATAAACATAAAAATAGCATTGTTTCTCACCTACCATTTTGAACTCAACTTAGAAGGAAAACAAAGTAAGTAAAGTGTACTGTTTATATGTGGTGTGTGTGTGTATGAGTGTTTGGGGTGTGTGTGTTTCCTTTGTCTTGCCTTCAGCTATCGCCTTGAAGTGTAGTTGAGTTAACCAAAAAAACCACAGCTTTAGGGTGTTGTGTTAGTCCCACATCGGCTTTGTAAGTCGAGCTTGCCTCCCTCATAAGTGTCATCACGCCTCAAACGGTTGGTACCTGTTTTGAGGAGTGCTTGGGTGATGCTTATGTTGGGTTGCTGTAAGACTCGAATTTAATTTCTCGGTATTCGTGCAATTTATTTGGAATTCCTAGAAATATATGTCTGATTTTAATGCATTAGTTCCCAAAAAAAAAAAATAAATAAATAAATAAATAATAATAATAATAATAATAATAAAAATAACAATAATGATAAATTAAATATATATATATATATATATATATATATATTAAGGCTTATTAATCAAGTAAAAAAAAAATGAAATGAAGAGATGTGACCGTGAGGTTCCAAGAGAAGGGAGATCACATGTGGCTTATGTGAAAAAAATAAAAATAAATAAATAAATAAAAGGGTGTTGGGAACATCCTCCTTAGGAATGCTTTAGTAGAGCCATCATTAGGAGAGAGAAAGAGAGGCTTTTCAAAATAGGACAAAAACACCTTTTTGCATAAAGAAGCAAGTGGAGAATCTCTCAACTCCTTGTTTTGGAATATTACTTTTTCTATTTTTATGTATTAGAAGAGATTTAAAAAAAAAAAAAAAACCCCACAACCCTAAGATTTCTCTTTTGAACGTAGTACCCTCTCCTAGGCAACTATGCTTTTACCTTTATCTTTATCTTTGTACTTATCTTTTATCTTTATCCTTTATCCTAGGAGATCTCAATGGTGGAGAATAACCATTCTCTATTTCTTATCTATTGGTCATGAATGCTCTTGCAAAGAGAAACAATTTTCAAATAGGAAATTAGCTACGTGACAAAAGATCATCATTGCTTTGAATGTGATCTTCATAGAGGAGAATAACCTACGGCTTGTAGATAATCTCTTGTACGGGGCTTGTTGCCATGAACCCAAGAGACTTTCCACATGAGATCAAGATTGGATCTTGATTATTTTGGGATAAATCTTGCTAGCCGTGAATTCCATTTTCTCCTCGTGTAGCTGTAACCTTCATCTTTTTTTTGATCTTGGATGTTAGATCTTGCTTCTTAGATCATTGTTGAGGTGTGACACTTTCCTTGGATCAAGACTTGGATGAGATACCATTCTTAAATTCAAGATTTGATTAGAGAAACCTTAAAGAAAGGCTCGAAAATCAAGATCAGGACCATTCGCAAGCGTAAAATCGTAGGGAAGCGATCAAGTAAGGTAAATAACAACCCTAGTCTTCAATATTTTGAATACTAATGTAAAAGATGGATTGAAGGAAGCAGATCTAAGTAAAAACATGAAAGTAAATAAGATGTGAAGAACTTTGATTTTATTTGTATCTTATTATTTATAGATTTATAAAAAAAATAGGATGTGAAGAACCATATTTGATTTCTACCTTATTATTTATGGATCTGATAAATTAGGAAGTGAATAACAGTTAAAATTATTTATGGTTGAACGAGGGATTGAGAAATTTTATTGAAGTGTATGGATGATTAAGGAGAATGGATCAATTGAATGGATAAAATTATTATGGGATTTTAATCGTAAGTAAGTTGATTTTAAATTTATATTTCATGAAAATTCTGATTTGGTGAATGGTATTATGATTAGGATGTTAATCTGGATTTAAATAAAAATAAAAAATAACAATAAAGGAATATTGATATTTACATTAAAATCGTGATTTATGTGTGCCTTGATATAAAATGAAATTTTATATTGCGAATTAATTGAAAATATGATGTTTTGTGTACTTTGTTTATGTCCCTTATACGTGATATACATTTGTATAAAGGAACCTTTGAGGAAAGTTAAGCTTGCCTAGGCCTGGTTAACATAGTGGGATGGGGCGCTATAGTGAGATGTCCTATGGCCCTTGACGGTTACTCTTAGGTTTAATTTAAACAAAAAGTGTATCATCGAGCACTCATAAATGAAAAAGATGCATAATGATTTAAAGAGAATCTAAGGCACTAGGAAAAGTATAAGTAAGACCGAATATAAAAGTAAGAAGAAGAACACACAAAAGCGATAATGTATGTATGTGTTGTGCACCACCAGATACCATCAAAGGGCGAAAAGTATGTCAAATTAAGTAAGCCGTCGTACCGGAAAATGTACTAAGCCGTCCGTGCCGGGTAAAGTACGAAGGGTGGTATCTTGGTAAAGTAAAGTATAGTAACCCCTTTCCTTATACGGTAAAGTGGTATTTTAAGTTATTAATAATGCATGTGAATGAGTTGTTCCCGAAATAATAAAGTATGTAGTAAGAAAAGTAAGAACTGTAAGAAAAGAAAATAAGAAAAGAAAGAAATTGATACAATGTATTTTGTTGTTTTTTTTGCATTCTGGTTATGTACGTAAACTAATGTATGAATTTGTATACTGCATAATATTCATTATATTGTCCTTTATGGTCTGTTATATACGCGGAGTAACTTGTTACTCAGCCGATGACTTTTGTTGTCGGCAGGTTCAGGTTCAGGCTTTGATATTTGCGCTCCCGGACCGTGGGAAGAAGAGGAATACTTAGAGGAACCGGAAGGTGATTATCCTGAGGAAGAACGGGATCTTGATCGTTGGCCTTACTACTGAAGTTCATTTATTAGTAGTTAAAATTCCAGGGAGACTTTAATTGACATTATAGTGATTTATGTCTAGTTTAGTTTTCATGATTATGATCATAATGAATGTTCAAGATTTTATTATATTTCGGTATGAATTATGGATTATGGATTTGGTTGATCTTATTAATTGGAGAAAATTTTTAGGTTCATATTTTTAATGTGCCTTAAATGCTTCTAATAGGATGATTATTAAGTGAGTCACGTGCCAAGATCTTACATCGTCCGAGGTGGGGTTTTGGGGCGTGACAGTTGCAGGTGTGGTTGTGTGTGTGGGTGTGTGTGTGTGAGTGAGTGTTTGGGGTGTGTGTGTTTCCTTTGTCTTGCCTTTAGCTATTGCCTTGTGGTGTAGTTGAGTTAACCAAAACAAAAAACTGATATATATTATTTTAACTGATACATAATATTTTAAGTGATAGATGTTAGTTTATTTTTACCACTTAATTTTAACTTAATCATATTTTTGTAGTTGTATCATTTTACTTGATAGGAGAATCACAACCCTTAGCTCATGCCCAGACAAATAAATCTACATCACTCTTCCAAGGGTTTTATTACCAAATTTATGATCACTGGCTAGTGCCGACAATTGATCACTATAATTGAATCTCTTACATGACATGCTACCGGATTCAAGTTTTTAACATGGATCAATTACAATAAACTGAATCATGTCATTTTAACTGATAGACATTATTTTAACTTTAACACTTAATATTAACTGAACCATGTTATTTTAGTTACGTCATGTTACTTGATAAGGGAATTCCGACCCTTAGTGTAACGACCCCAAAATCCTACTAAGGCTAAAATAGGACTTTGGAATCGTCACATTCACTTAACCTGCTTAAAACCATGCATACAAGGCTAATACACGAGTCTCCAAAAATGAGGATAATAAAATTCCGATATATAAACCCAATCCAACCTACACAAGTCTAAGGTCTATATATACAACTCACAATGAACCAATAAGTCTGATACACAACTAATAAGAAGTCTACTGAGCAACATCCTCTAAAAGTCAAATACAAAACTCTCTCAATGAAAAGAAATATAAACTAAGAGGTGTAGCCGCCCAAGTCTCCAGCTCCCTCCTTAGAAGGCTCACCTTCACCTCCTTCCTCGAGGTAAGTCTCCTCAACCCACGGCTCCGCCGTGTACTCCTGCTCTATACCTGCCAAGACAAAATCCGGCTGAGTACAAAGGTACTCAGTGTATATAAAATCCAACCAACAATAATGATATACCTGCACTTAGTCAGAAACATATCCAATAGCATAATAACATAATCAGAGTGCGGAAGAACGTGTGCGCATATACATCATATCATCACCTTGACTCGTGTACTTGTGAGAATCTTAGACTTAGAAAACCATACACTTATGAGGTACTTATGCTTACGAGACCACGTGCTTGTGAGATGCTTATGCTTATGCTTATGCACTTATTCAGATCATACGAGGATGAGACATGCCGTTCTTGGCGGATACGGACCATGCCTTATGCACTTATTCAGATCACACAGTAATGAGACATGCCGTTCTTGGCGAATACGGACCATGCCTTAAAAATCATATAGTTGACATGCCGTTCTTGGAGGATACAGACCATGTCATGCTTATGCTTATTCAGAATGTCATACGTATGCCATGCTCATGCTTGTGGTCCACATGTGTGACTTGTGAGACTCTTATCTTCGCATACACGTGCTTGTGTGCTTAAGTGTCGAAATTAATATTCGAGTTGGTAATTGCTTAGGTTCCGATCTCCCACCATGGAAACTCCACTATATGTCCCATACCAAATAGTTAGAGAATTCCCGGTTTGAGAGATGTTCCTCTAAGTTCTTACCTTCCCGACTATCAATTCCCATGCAAGTAATTAAGTATACTTAACAAACAATCACATATATATTTCTTATCATAATTCTTAACATCATTTAAAATCTATTTACCACCATTTCATAAAGGTATCATAGCATTTATCCTCACAAACATTTTCACAAACACCTTGAGTACACATAATATGAATCAATTGTTTCTCTACTTTTCATGTATTCATCAAATCATAATTTCATCCATACAATCCATATATTCATCCACATCCACAAATTAATCCCATCCTCCATACATTTCTCATCCTCCATACATTCTATCCACATTCAAATCCATATTTCCATTCACATTCCCATCCATAATTAGCTTATTTCATAGAAAATTAGGGAAAATGCATAAACTATCTATTTCTACAATTCTTAGCACATCAACATTCATAAAACCTTAAAATAGAGTTGATTAGGATAGTATATCGACCTTAGGAATCCTTCCCTTGGATTCAAAACGCTCCCGAGACGATTTGGAGAAGCTTTGAGGACGATCTCCCAACTTTCCTCTCAATCTTCTAGCAACCTCCTTCTTCTCCAAGCAAAACCCTCTCTCAAAACCCTAGGGTTTCTCCCCTTTTTGCCAAATTAAGTTAGAACTAGGTGGAGTATTTTAATATTTTGAGTAGGACCCCCTATTTATAGCCTCAAGGTCTGAGAACAAAAAGACCAAAAAGCCCTTACTAAAAATCAGCAAAAATACTCGAAGGACTGAGCGATCGGTGGTTATGACCGAGCGATCGGTTGCCTGCCGATCGATCGGTGTTTATGACCGGGCGATCAGTCAAAAACACTCTCTCTGGAAAATTTCCCCATACAAAATTTTGGACCAGTCGATAGATACCGATCGATCGGTTTTGGACCGATCGATCGCTACTTCTGACCGAGCGATCGGTTGCCTATAGATTTTTGACCCGCTTTACTGTTTTGGCCATAACTTTTTACTCGTTCATCGGATTTTGACGATTCAACTTGCGTTGGATTCGTCTCTCGAAAATGAACATTTCTTGCATTTTAGAATTTCAATTTCCACTTAATTTATAGACTAAAATATCCCCAAAGTTGACTGATCTGAAATTCCATTAGACAAAACTCACTATTGACTTGACTTAAACTCAAAATGAGGAAAAACACTAAACATGAACCTCGAAGAAGGTTTCAACACCTTTCTAATGGTTCAAGAATCACTCAATTCCCGTGAACGGTGCCAAAACTAGAGCTTCCTAAAGTTTAGGATGTGTTATGACATCCATCCGTTACAAGTTGATTAAGCCTAGTTTACATCACCATAATTAGATATAAATACACACACTTTAACACCTTATAAAGACTAAAAATACCCTTAATGCAATGCACTAAAAACATGAAAAAGATTCGGGTCTCTACACTTAGTGATGAGCACAAACTATCAAGCCTATTACAAAAGTAGTTTATTTTATACATTGCAATCTAATTTATGTTATGCGACCTCTAAAGTTTTTATTTATTATTTTTATCATAGGCTTCTCATTTTGAGCGTAGGAAGACTTATTATAGAGTCATCAATTGAGGAAAATGTAGGATGTAGCATGAATTCATATGCTGGAGACTATGAGATGACACCAAATGAGGTTATTGCGGATATCAATACATTAGAAATATTAGAAGGTAATTGCATGGTAGAAAATGAGATTACTGCAGAGCTGTCTACAATGGAGCGAATGGATGAATACTTTATAGTATATAATGTCACATTTGAAGATGAAATAGTTTTTTTTGGATAAAATGATGAAATAGTTTAACAGTGCAAAGTGATAGGTTCTGTTAAAGATTATATTTCAAAGGTAGGGATGGAATTTGAAACTGAAAAAGAAGCACATGCATTTACAACTATTATGCCATGAAAGAGGGATTTGGCATTAAAAAAAAGTCTTCGCATGTGAGAAAATCTACTCAAGAGTTGTGTCACATTCGATTCACATGCTGTAAAGAGGGTTTCACAAACAAAATTACAGTAACCCAATATTCAAGACCCGATACAAGAACAGGCTGCAAGGCAAGACTACGAATGAAGTTAAGAGATTATAAAAAATGGCGAGTGACTGAAGTTAATATTGAGCACAATCAGCAAGTGACTTCAAAAAATGTAAGATTTTATAAATCACATAAGCACTTGGATGCTTGTAGCAAAAGAAGGTTGGAGTTAAATAATGAAGCTGGTATACACTTTAATAAGTCCTATCACTCGCTAGTTGTTGATGCAGGAGGATATGAGAAATTACCTTTTGGAGAGAAGGAATGTAGGAATCATATTGATTGAGTAAGGAGGAGGAAGCTTGCAGAAGGGGATGTAACATCCATTCATCAGTTTTTTGTCGCATGCAATGCAAGAATTTTTCATTCATTTACTTGATGGATTTTGATGATAATGAGTGTTTGAAATATGTTTTTTGGATAGATGCAAAGTTGAGGGCCAGTGGTGGTTATTTTGGTGATGTGATTAGATTTGATATGACATATCTAACAAATAGGTATAATATGGCTTTCACTCCATTTGTTGGAGCAAACCACCATGGGCAATCAATTTTATTAAGTTGTGGACTGATTCTAGCTCCATGAAACTAAGGAGTTATTTAATTGGTTATTTAAGACCTGGTTTGTAGCTATGAGAGAATGTCATCCAAAAGCCATAATAACAGACCAGTGTAAGGCAATAGAAGGTGCAATCACTGAGACATTTCCTAGAACCCGCCATCGTCTTTGCTTGTGACCCATTATGAAAAAACTTTCAAAAAAATTAGGAGGATTGTCTCAATATCACGTGTTTAAGAAGTCACTTGGAAATGCGGTGTATGACTCTTAAAAATTGAAACTTCTTGGATAAGTATGATAAAAGAATATGATTTTACAAAGAATGAATGACTTACAAATTTGTATGAAATTCGACAGAAATGGGTTCCTATATATTTGAAGGATACATTTTATACTGGAATGTCAACTACTTAGCGTAGTGAAAGTATGAACGTATTTTTTGATAAATATGTAAACTCACAGACTTATTTGAAGGAGTTTGTAGACAAGTATGAAATGATTCTAAAAGACAAGTATGAAAAGAAAATAAAGGCAGATTTTGAGTCATTTAATGAATGTCTAGTCTTGACAACAAAATGCTGCTTTGAAATTCAACTTTCAAAAGTATACACAAAAGGAATATTCAAGAATTTTTAGCACGAGGTGACTGACATGTGTCGTTGTTTTACCATTGATCAAGTCAAAGTTGATGAGAGAATTATAACATATGTTGTAAAGGAGCAAGTTTTTTTACCAAATTCTTTTTAATATAGATAAAAATTAAGCGAATTGCATATGTGGTTTGTTTTATTTTAAAGGCTTTCTATGTAGGCATGCATTGTACATTTTAAACTATCATGGTGTAGATAAGGTCCCAACTCAGTATATATTGCAACGCTAGAGAAAGAACTTTAAACGTTCATATAACTTTGATAATTGTTATGGTGACAAGGTGGTTGGGGTCCCATGCAACGATATGATAATCTCTATCGATTGACAATTCATCTTGTGAAGGAAGGGGCAATACCCCAGCATACATATGAAGTTGCATTTCGAGCACTGGAAAATGCATGTTCTAAGGTTAAAAGTGAAATTGAGTATACAAAAAATACTCATGTTGGTAGCACTAGTGGGAATGAAAACATTTGTGAAGGAATTGAGTGTAATCCATGGAGCGAAGATCATAATATTGTTCGTAATCCTTTGCAGGTGACACGAAAAGGGCGTCCGATTGGAAAAATGAACAAGCCTGCATATGAGAAAAAAACTAACAAAGCAAAAAAGGTGCAGTCTCTTGTTAAAACTTTTTTGAAAAATCATTCAATTACTTAGCCTGTATTAATACTTTTTTGGTGCAGCAAAAAACTGGTCCTACCACTCTTTTACCTCATACCAATCAATATAACACTCAAGAGAACATCTAACATACAGTAAACAATCTCATAATATGATTTAACTTATTATAATTAATTATGCCCATTTGATTGTACAACAAGTGGTGTCGGAACTTGCAATTGGAAATGAATCTTTCATGCAATTATTCATGGTATGTTTTGTTTTAGTTATATTTATATACTATTATATTCATACTTAAGCATTGGACTGATTGATGTCTCTTCCTTAATTATAGAATCAACTATAGACCAAAATCTCAAGTTTTGTGAGAAGATTTTTTAAATGATATTTTGTTACACAATGGGTGTATTTTGTACAAGGAGTCTGTGTAAACAATGTGAAATGAAACTCTCGTACAATTACTAATGGTATGTTTTGTTTTAGTTACATTTATATACTCTTATGTTCATACTTAACCATTGAACTGATTGATATCTCTTTCTTAATTACAGGATCAACTATAGACCAAAGTCCCAAGTTTTGTGAAAAGCTCTTTTGAATACAATATTTTGTTACACAATGGGTGTATTTTGTATAAGGAGTTCGTGTAAACAATGTGAAATGAATCTTTCATGTAATTAATCATGGTATGTTATGTTTATTTATATTTATGTACTCTTATGTTCATATTTAGTCACTAGGCTGATTCTATCTCTTTCTTACACAAGTGGTGTATTTTAGTTAAATATATGCACTCTTATGTTTATCCTTAGTTATTTGACTGATTTGGATTGATTGTTGTCACTTTCTTAATTACAGGATCAAGTAATGAGGTTGGGCGTGGAGTACTATGACCAGTCATTCTCAATGAATTAATGAGGCCTAGAGTTCAAGTTTTATGAGGAATCCTTCTTTTGAAAACAATTTTCTGTTACGCGAGTGGTGTATTTTAGTTAAAATATGTATATGTTTATCCTTATTCATTTGACTGATTTGGACTATTTGATGTCTCTTAATTACAAGATCAAGTAATGAGGTTGGGAATGAAGTACTATGTCCAGTCCTTCTCAAAGAATTAATGAAGCTCAATATTCAAGTTTTATGAGGATTCTTTTTTAGAGGAGTATTCTAGTAAAATGTATCTTTTGTATAAGAAAACATTGTAAACAATGTTGAGTCAGTCTATGGGTACTCCCAAATCTACTCCGTAATCCTAACTGTTTATAACCAACCACTAAAGGCTAGGATTTGAGTTGGCTTATTTTGTCTTTTCTAATGCCACATCAACTCTAATCCTAACCGTTTAACAACTGAGATAAGCTGTTAGAATTTGGGAGTATATTTGGGAGTACACCTCGAGAGTATCCCTAGACTAATTCAACAATGTTATTTATGTATTATTTGAATTATTGTGAAAGAGTTTCGCATTGTATATAATTCAGTTTCAATTAAGTGATAGTGTTAAACTAAGAGTGATGTATTTCTTAATGCCTACGAATGAGAAACATTTAAGAGTTCGAATTCCCTTTTCAAGTAAAATAAAACAACTATTTTAGGTGTAGATGTTATATTCTAGGTGTAGATGAACAACTATTTCTTCCTCTGCTTCCCCCGCTCCCCTTCCGCCCCTTCCTCCTGCTCTTGTTTTAGACACATAAACATGTTAAATTCTAGGTGTAGATGAACTTCAAACATGTTCGCGATTCTCTTCATTATCTACATCCAATGCATCAATGTCCATATTTGCAAGATTTTCAAGATCCCCTAAAGCTCCTTGAATACCAATATCATCACTCCTACAGAGGACGGGTTGTATCACACCAACAACTTGTTTGATTACCGATTGTTGTTATAGAAAATAATATAAGTCAATACATTGTACAAGTAAAATAATAACAAAAGAGCTTATAAAATAATGAAGCTTCCTATCTTGATCTCCAGTTTCTATCCTTGCTTGTGGTGTATAGGGTTGAATTCATATTCATATAATGTTTTCATACAAACCCATGTAATCTCTAGATACACTCAATCCATGTGTGGCAGGTGGTCCACCGAATAACTCCTGCTCAGATTGCCACCTATCCAAAGTATGTATTTCTTCATGATATCTAAGGCGCCAATCAATATAACCACGAGCATCTTTACGGTACCAACGTGGGGGATTGATAGGAATGCTTTATCTAATGCCAAATTGTTGTACACATCTATCTGAGGTATACCGTTCTTTAATGTAGAAAAATAATAACCAAATACTTGCTTGATCAGCAGTTTCAAAATCTAGCAGTATTTTCTGCCACTCATCAGGAACATCATCGAGCATTATATTTTTATAAGGCTCCCAATTACCTAAACAAAAATAAATGGTTTAACAAATATATATTCATAATTATACAATTTGGAAAGACTAGAACCATATGAAAAGATGCGTGATACATACTTGATCATCTTTAATTTCATTAAAGTGTCTTCGATATTGAACGTGGCTCTTCTCTCTCTGAATGTTCCATCTAAGAATTTGTGGATATAAAACAATGTTCTCCTCTACATCTAGTTGTACAATATTTAAACGTTCATATGCCCAACACTAGTAAAAAAAACATAACAATAAATGTAATTAAAAAATAATACAATATTAATTACAAAAACAATTTTGATAAGATCTTATTTTTCATTTGGAATAGACTAACCTGTAATAGGGGGAGGCTACCACCAAAATGTTTTATCTTAGTCTCACATGCTTTGGAAAGAGATCGATATAAAAATGCAAGCGCAGTTGCACCCCACGCATATTCTCCTATAGCTTCGATGTTGTTGAATAAGCAAAGAAAATTAGGTGAGACCATGCTTCTTGATGGTTCTGAAAATAAGGTTTTTCCTATCAACCATAAAAGAAATGCTCGGGTATGTTGAAGCACTACATTGGGATTTGTCCTTGTGATACAATCTTTGGCAAAATTCTCTTCCAACCAACGAAGCTTAATTGAACCGCATTTAAACTGACCAGGTATCTTCCCCAGTAGCCTATTACATAAATTTCTTGCACCATCTTTGCATATGCTACTACCCATTACAACCTCACCAGTTACTCGCAGACCAAGTATGTGGGCAACATCTTGCAGGGTTATGGTCATTTCACCACATGGAAGGTGAAACGTATTCGTTTCACTCCGCCATCGCTCGACTATTGTTGTAATAAGTGGGGCATCAAGGGTGAATGAATGCCACTTGAAAAGTGAAAGAAGACCGGCTATTTGTACAAGTTGAAACTGACCACTTGAGAGAGGCCATGATGTGAGGTCATAGGCATTCGAATGAAGACATAGCATAGATCTTTCTTGTCATAAAAAAAAATAAGAAAGTTTAGTAAGCTATCATTAAATTTTTTGCTAACAAATAAGAGGTCATTATACAAATAAATTGAGATTTAGCAAATACACCTCCCCTTTATATATTGCCGATGCAATATGTGTCCTTTAAGTGTAGAATAAATATATCTCTAGGGCCAACATTTGTATTAGTCATAGACAACCGTGTGATATAATTAAAATAACCTAAACAGTCACAATAACACAATTCAGTTAAAATTACATATTCAATATACAACACAAACATGCAATAGATAATAGATTATCACATGTAACTAGGTAATAAGCAAATCTATTTTGTAGGTCAATAGGAACAAATTTTAAAGGACACATGTGTCCTTTTTAACCCTAGTTAAGCTCAAAACATGTCCCCTAAAAGCAGTCCATATTAGTAGGCAATAGCAACAATTCCAAAACAAAAAATATATATATAATAAGTAAATAACTAATTCAGGACATCGCTAAGGTTTTACATTGGGCTGGTTAGGATCCTGTGGGTGGTCAGCCCATGGTTTAAGGAGCAAGGCTCGAGCCTAGATCAAGAATGAAACGGAAAGGGAACCTGGTGAGGACCTGCCGACCTAAATGTTGTCTACAATCAAAAGAAACAATTCACATATCAGTTTTGATACTCAATTACACAACAATTGCATTACCATCACTTGTGGTTATTATCACAAACTTCAAATATTTATCAGCTGCATCCTTAATTAATTCTCTATCCCTAAAAAATGACAAATTTCGAATATTTAGACCCAAACAAACATTAGAACATACAATTATTGAACAGTTGCATCCTTATCCCTCAAAAATTAACTTAATACCAAATTGACTCAATTCTCTAATACATTAACACCTCCAAATAAAGTCCATGGAAAAACGGCCACCTAATTATCAAGAACATTTTCCTACAAAACCACGAATTTCATTCTAATATCAGGCATCAATTTAAGGAATTTCTTAATTCTAAAACCAGAATTAAGAAATATAGGTAACGATACCTACCAATCATGTCATCATACAATTCTCATCAAACAAATAAAACAAAGACTTCTAGTTTGTGAAAATTCTAAACATATATCTCACAAAAAGTGGCAAGAATGAAAGAAATAGCAAGTAGAAGCATTAAACCCAAATCTACTGCAATTCCATAGTTGATCAATTGCATTGTCCGCATCTCCTGTAGATTAAACCATCAAACCATTATTCAAATCAACAATAAATAAACACTTGCCAAAGGAATACATTTAAATATGCAAGATTTCTATAGCAAGAGAATACAATTAAATCATTACCACTAGGCAATTCAAGATTAGTCGACAACCGTGGCCTAAGAAGAAGCACGCCTTAAAAGCTAATTAATGCTAGTGATGTGTCTGCTGACCATAGTGGAAGCAATAATCATAAGGCAGCTGTGATTGCTTACTATTAATTATAAATAGATAATGTGTTGTGTCTCTCTTGACCTAAGAGCTGCAAATTCTGTGTAGATGAGAAATTCAAGTGGGCAATCCCATGCTATAAGTTTTTTTTTTTTTTGAAATTTGTGGTTGAGACTAACATCAAATAGTGAAAAGGAAAAAAAAATTAGAATTTGGACAAAACCTCATAAAACATTTTTTAAAAATGGACTGGAATGAGTTGGATCTTAAAGAAAATGCCATAATTTGAACAGCTAGAAATGAAAACCTTTGGAGGTATTGTAAATAATGTAGAATACAACTACATAAAGTAGGATCCTTGAGGTGTGTGTTTCCTTTGTCTTGCCTTCAGCTATCGCCTTGTGGTGTAGTTGAGTTAACCAAAAAAACTTACCTTCGGATGTTTAGTCCCACATCGGCTGTGTAGCCGAGCTTGCCTACCTCATAAGTGCCATCATGCCTCAAACGGTTGGTACCCGTTTTGTGGAGTGTTTGGGTGATGCTTATGTTGGGTTGCAAGTGTGGTGTGTGTGTGAGTGCATGGGGTGTGTGTGTTTCCTTTGTCTTGCCTTCAGATATGGCCTTGTGGTGTAGTTGAGTTAACCAAAAAAAAAAAAAGTAGGATCCTTGCCCTTAGACTAAGATGAAACCTGGTATGAATCATTTTCTTTCAGACTCTAGCATGCTTTAGCCATGTATGACAAACTGATCCAATTTACCTTTAATCGGGTTGAAAGGTTGGCAGGGGCATTATTCTCTAAGATGAATCGGGCTAGTCATTGATCATAGGGTCATTGTTAATAGACTAATGAATTTACTGCTAACGGAGATTTGGCACCCATTTTTTGGGACACACATTGATCATGCGTAATAACCAGACTTGCCAAAGCCAGTTATAACTTGAGAGGATTACGAGTCTAATTCTTTACATTGTATAGGATTTTCATACAAGGAAAGAAACTTGTAACGCTCTTTTGAGGTAGGATTTACGCCAGGCACAAAGGATAAATAGAGGGATAAGTGGTTTGAAAGTTTCACTTTTTCTACATATGATATACTTCTTATATCCAAGATTACAAGTCTCTAGCTGTACATCACATTTTTACAGGTATGAGATAATATAATTCTTGAAGATAAAAAATAATATATATAATTCAAATGCGAATGCATCTAATAAGATACCAACTAGATAATATGAGAAGTTCCTAGTTCCCACTAGCAACTCTTATAGTATATATTCTACTCTAAAATAAATGGAGTATATATCATCAGAGATATTTTCAAAAGTTATAATAATATTTAACTGAAAAGTTAAAATAATATTTAATAACATACTTGTTTACCTTAGGGTGTGTTCCGTTGGGGTGAATGTGAGGGAAAGTGAGGAAAAGTGGAGAGACTTCCTTGTTCGGTTCACCAGAAACCCTCATTTTCTTGAGAGACAAGATGCTCAACAATGCCTCCATTTCTCTTACTGTCACCTATTTTCGATTCCAGCTCTTTGATGGAATAGTGAGAGAAAAGAAAGTTGAAAAATCTGTTTCAACCTGATGATCTATTCTCTACCAACTATACCCCTCTCTGCAACGTCTCTATTTTAGGGAAGGAACATCTTCTTGTTGAACCCGTGAGCATCATTTTTGAGGGGGAGGATGGTGCCTAACTCTCCCCTCTGTAACATTAAATCTTTTTGGGAAGAACATCTCCACTATTGAACCCATGAGTATCATTTTTGCACGGAGGACCGTCCCTCCTAATTTTATATATATGGGCAGAACCTATTTCACTCCCCACCTCTCACCCTCTGAAAGTAGTTGGAGCTTCAGCACATAAGTATTTTGTAAGTAGTTTATTTTGGCTTTTTTATAGGGTATTTGGGGGGGCGATGAGGAGCATAAGAATGGTGTTTTAAATTTTTTTGTTTATGTTATTTTTTCTTCATTTAAGCTTGAAAATGGTTGTTATTATTGAAATTTGTTACAAGGGGCAAGTTTTAATATGTTGGAATCTGTCCTCATGAAATGGAAGGATTAGATGACATCACACGCGTACTTGTGTTGGAGTACCTCAACGATAATCAAGCCAAAGCAAAGACATTCATGAAACTCAAAACTGATGCCAAAAGGTCGTTCTTCCTCTTTAGGCACTTGTCCGATTTCGTTGAAAGAAGGTCTTAGTTACATCTACTTCTTCCTTTCGTATGGATGGTTTCTAAAAATCCATTAAGGGTTTGTGTACTAATTGTGGCTGCCAGCCAAAACTTTATGATGTATGTTTGCTTTGCTTATCTACCTTTTAGAACGTGTAGTGGCTTTTTCATGTAATATTGTCATTATATGTTGGATCTCGGTTCTTGGTCTTTACAAATGGTCGCTTTCTAAATATAAAAGCCTACTTGGTGTCTTGTAATCTTATGTCCTTTATTTTCTTGGTGGTGATCATTTCTGTTGTTACAATTTTTCCAACAGATAACATGTTCATACGTATGAGATTTATGATAATATTTTTTAATTAAAAAATGCTAGCATTAATCACTGGTGCAAAATAAAAAGTCTCCTAATGCTAGCATTAAGAGTCTTTTTGGATGAATAAAAAATTTGGTGTGCGGAGCGACTAATGCTAGCATTCCCCTTCTTGGTCCGTTAGATTTGTCATCTAATATGGGTGGTATTTATGTGTTAATTTAGATGATGGGGCATGATTCATGGGGTATATAGGTTATGTTACAACCCGTAGAGTATGAGTGGTGTACGCGTATACCATTAATTCATTTAATTGTGTTTAATTAGTCATATAATTATTAGAATTATGTATACGAGTTAAGATTTTGTACAAGGGGCAATTTTGGAAAAGTTTACTTTTCGTATAACTTTTCCATTCAACTTTCTTTCAAACCAAACACCAAAAGTAAAAGAAAGTGAAACTTTCCCTCTCACTTTTCTCTCAAACCAAACATCCAAGAGAAACTACACTTTTCTTTTACTTTACTTTCTCTCATCCATTTATCCTCCAACCGAACGCACCCTTAAGTATAAATTATCATGGTGCTTACTGTATGTGTATGTGAGTGTAATTGTTTATTTGTAAGCATAAAGTCATCTCTCAACGACGTAATGTGTGCCATATGGCATACATTGTCATCATCAGAATTATTGATTTGGTAATCCACCCCTTAGATTAGCTACAATACTAGGAAAAGATAAAAACAAAAACTAATTTTAGTAAACTCCCTCATCTAAATTAATTGTCTCATCAACAATACTGCGACATTTGAGATCGACCAATTGCCCAAGGTTCCTTTGACAACCCAAAAGAGTGTTCTTGAATGGATCCTTGAGAGAACCTTGTCTAACAGCCATCATGTAATGGTTTTGATGTATTTTAATCCATGGTCCTATCCTCTTTAAACAGTCTGGAGGTCTCATAATTAGAGAATTCGGAGACAAGTTAGTTGGATAGAGGTTTTGAGGAGAGGAAGGATCTAACATCTAGTTAGGTTTTGGAAAGATGTGTGGTGACTGGAGATGATCAATGAAGCTCAAAGGTGACTTTGGCAACATCTTTCTATTAGTCATCGATAACGGCGCGTCGGCAAGGGACTATCTTGAGAGCATAGTCACAAAGTCGGGGTTTGGGAATAATTCGGCAAGGGTCAAGTACGAAAAAATTCAAAAAATACGAGAAAACTTCGGAAAAAAACGGAGATAAAATTAATAATTATAAAAATTAGAAACGATGCTAATTAGTATATCTAACAATTTGGTGAGATAATATATAAAAATAGTAACTATAATCAACAATAATAAGTTCATAACATCATTTTAACATTCAATTCATTCCATCAACGCATCAAAATTCATAAAACATCAACTATCAATATTAAGAACAAGACTATAATATATGTATTATTAAAATCACTCATTCCTTCATCAATCTCTCAAAAGCGTCATCAAAGTCATCAATATCTCCATTATCTTCATCCTCAAAAAATTTCCAAGATTATCAGTTTTTTTTCCCGTATTATTCGTTTTAAACGGGTTTTTTTTTTGTATTATTCGTTTTAAATGCATTGTAAACTATAATACGCGTTTACAATTTAGCTCTCAAACTATTTATGTTGTCAAGTAATCTTGAACTGTACCTAATTCATTTCTTGTTACCATAATTCTTTCTTTGACAATTTAGCTCTCAAACTATTTATGTTGCACCTAGGAAGTTGTTTTCTTTTTGTAGTTTGGTAACTTCCTCAGACAGCTCAAAGTTTTATTTAGCCATTTTCTGAAGTTTACTTTCAAAGTCGATGACTTTTTTGACTAGGCTAACTTTATTAGCTAGAACTGTATGAAATTCTCTCTCAAGAAATGTAATCTTTTCATTGAGAACTTCTTTGTTTGACTCTATCTCAAAAATTAGGATTCTCAAATCCTCAGTATTTTGAAGAAATTTGTCAATATCATTCTCAGTTAAATTGACCATTTTGGTCAGAGAGACATTAGTTCTTTTGAGTTTGAGACTCTCCTCATACAGTTTTTTTGTGTACATTATGGATATCATCCTCCTAGTCAGAGTCATCCTAACTCTCCATTCCTTCATCAGAGTCCTTTGACTTTTTTTTCTCTTCCTCATTGTCAGATTCTAGACACTTGGTATCTTGAACTTTATTACATACAAATGAGGGTAGTATGATTCCAATCTTCCTTTTTAGTAGGAGAATTTTTCAGACTTTCAAAATCACTATCACTCCATGTGGCATTCATTGCCTTGTCATTAGACTTTGGCTTGTTAGGGTATTCAGGCGACATGTACCCATATCCATGGCATTCATAGGACTGGATATTCCGGAGATCCTTTTCAGTACTTGTGGGATCTTTTCTTTCTTCCCGGTGCTTAGGCCTTGATTTCTCAAATGGTTTTCGGCCCATCTTAAGATTAAAGCTTTTATATGTTTTCAAGAATTTATTGAATTTTTTAACAAATATATAAACAATATCTTCCAACCCAAATTCAGATTCACCATCTGAATCAACTAATGATTCCTTGATAGTTTTCAATGCCATATTCTAACTTTGGGTTTCTGGGAGGATTTAAGATTGAGTTCAAAGGTTTGGAGTGAACCAACTAACTCCTCAATCTTAAGAGTATCAATATTCTTGCTCTCTTCAATGGCCGTAACTCTAGCTTGAAATCTCTCGGGAAGAGATCTTTAACAATTTTACACTCAGAAATTATCTCCTAAAATAAAATAGGAATTAACAATGTCACTCAAATTAGCATAGAATTCATCAAAAGTTTCATTGTCATCCATCCCAAGGTTTTCAAACCTAGTTGTAAGCATCTGGAGCTTAGAGATTTTCACAATTGAAGGGTAATCTCTAAAATCTCCCAAACCTCTTTCAATATGCCACACTTAGAGATTCTCCAAAATTCTTCGGGTGTGACAACTTTGGATATGGCATTAAGATCTTTGGTGTTCCAACCACCAATCTCCATATCTTATTTACTCCATTCTTCAGAGCTTTTAACAACTGTTAGTTCATTGATAATTTTGACCGGGTTTTCCCAACCCTTCTCTATGGTCAACCATACTCGCTCATCCATCGATTTAAGAAAGGCTCTCATTCGAGCTTTCTAATAAGCATAATTACTCACATCAATTAAGGGAGGACGAGCGATGGAACTACCCTCTTTCATTGAAGACATACATAGGGATATATGAACAAAATCACACTAAAGTAGTTAACTTTATTAGTGAACCCGCTTTGATTCCAATTGAAATTATCCCTTTATGTATCAGCAAGACCTAGATGGGAGGTGTATAGGTTTTCTAAAGTCTGTCTACCAATTTTAATTTTATTAATTAAAGATGCAAAAACAGTAAACAACCAATCAAGCACACAAACCACAACACTAAAATATTTTACGTGGAAAACCCTCTCAGAAAAAACCACGAGACCTCGTATAGATGAAAGAGATTTAACTAAGAGCAGAATCAAAAAAACTTACAGACTCGGACTGTACCCAACTGGACTTTACACAACAATCCTCGATAACCTGTCCTCAATGTCTCAATAAGCAATCACAAGCTCGTAAGCCAACATGATCAACCAACAACTGAATGTGCTCCTCTTAAAACTCTACAACCATGATCGATCTCTACCTACAACGACTCCAGATTACTCCGACCACAATAACCACGATCCGTTACAGAGACCGATCTCCTTCTTCGAAGGCTTTAGTATGTGTCAACCGAGTTTATACTCACGAATGAATTTGAGGGGTTTAATTCAGTTTTAAATGCCAACCAAGAGTGATCTCATGAACAGTGAGAATCAACAAAGCAAGGTGAAAAATATTTTTGATGAAAACTTGCACTCCGGTCTAGAACATGAGAGAGAGCTCAAAGGGATAAACCATCCATAATGTGGGAAACCTTAGAACAACTTTGGGAGCCTTCCTCTCAGTCTCAAAAGCACTAATTCGGATTAGGGAATAATATTATATATAGGCAAACCAAAAATGGGAAAAAGAAACCTTCTAAAAGTGTATTTCCTGTAAGGTGGTTCGAACGCCTAAGGGGGTAGTTCGAACCACCCCATGGTCATTCAAATGCCCATGGGGTAGTTCAAACCACCACATAACTCAAGTTACTAGAATTTTGCCCCATACATTTTTGGCTCTGTGGTTTGAATGCCCATACCATGGTTCGAACCACTAACGTGAAATTTTCTCAATAACTGATTTTTAATACCTTGGCTTGTTTCTAACCACCTAGGGTTCATCAAACATTGTCTAAGTCAATTCCTTATAGGGTAGATGTCATCTAAGTCACTTACGATTCCTAAGAACTTTTGCGACACATGAACAACAGCTTTGTCTTCTTCTTCACATGACTTTTAGCGCTCGAAGCTTTTTGGACTGAGAAACTCTTTAATCATGGTTTGTTTTACGGAATTAGCCAATCCAAAACTGGACTTTACATATTAGGCATTTGCATTTTGGAACGTTGGAGTGTAATGTTTATGTTTTTTTTCATGGGCTAGATGCCCCTCAATTGTAGTGATGTGATTTTCTATGAATGGAGAAAGAGATTTTTGGGTGCAAAAAAAAGTGTTAAGGTTAGAAAAAAAACATCAACCCTAAAGATTGAAACTTCTTAATTGAAGTTAAAGAGCAGTTAAAGGGGCTTTGTGAGTGTGATTGAACTCTCCCGAGTTCAATCGCAATTAAGCAAATCCGGACTCAAACTTTTATGACATATACAAATAGGACGGATTGTAGACTCAATAGTAAAATTTGATCACTCACAGCATAACACGTGTTCCTTTAACTACGTTTAAGAAATTTTTGTTGCCCAAGTAATGAACCCTAGAGGGGGGGGGGGGGGTGAATAGGGTATTTGCAAATTAAAATTTTCTTCCTAATCCCTTAAGCGAAATTTTAATTAATCTAATAACAAGAGAATGAAAAGCTAGCAATTCTATAATTAATAGAACAATAAATAAAGAGAAGGGAAGAAGAGAGCAAACACAAGATATGTTATCGATGTTTGACTTCCCGCCTCAAGCTACATACTTGAAGACTCAACATGATCCACTAATCGCGCGATCTTCTTCACTGGTGAAGACCAAACCTTTACACTTGCAAGAGAATCCCTCTCTTGGCTTCCTCCAATGAAGTTTCCTGTTCCAATGACAAGAATCCACCGATTCTTGATTTCAAATACAATAGATGTATGAAAGTGATTTATAATCAGAATTTACTCTTAAAACGACCTGGATGATCACTTGAATGTTCACTAAGAGTCTCTCAAAGAATGGAGTTGAATACTCAATATAGACCTAATCAATAAAAGCTTTGGAGTGATTAATAAGATTTAATAGAATGATTAGAGTTCTTCACTTGTTCATAAAGGATCCTATTTTATAACTCAGGAAAAATTATGGCCCTTGGAGATGCATTCAATGCAAAAATGACCGTTGAAAACTAGCTGTTACCAAGCATGAATTAAATGCCTGTCTCTTGAGCAAATCAATCGACTGATTTTTATCTCATTGACAAATCAGTCGACTGGTTTTTAGCCAATCAAATTTTAGAAAGTTGAGAGCACAAATCACTCAACTGGTTTTTGTAACCAATAAGAATAGTCGATTGGTTTTGATAACAATGTCTAAATAAGACACAAGGCATAAACCAGTTGACTAGTTTTAAATGCCTTAAAGGAATTAGTAGACAGGTTTTTTGATTTTCACAAAAAATTCCTCCATACAAGCCTAGATGATTTGATTGATCCATTTGGTCAACTAACTTGATTTTATGAAGATTATAATCATTCCATATGATGTCTAAGGACCTTATAATGATGTGCAAAGTTGCTCTTAAGGTTCCTATGGTCAATCTAGGCATTTGAGCTTTCAAATTTCAAAATTTGAAGACTTTTTACAAAAGTCCTAACTCTCAAACTATAAATATAAAACCTTTAATCTTGGAGAGTCTTAAATGTCCTTCAAACTTGATCTTGATTTGTCTTTTTTGATTTCATCTTCATAACTAAGATTGCTTCTTAGTGGATCTTCTTTATGTCATGAGTTTGATTCTTTTGCTTTGGATCTTTAATTTGATAAGTTGGTTTGCTTTGTGGATCTTTTTTATACTTAGTGTCATTTCCATGCTTTATGCATTGGATAGTGTACTAATGCTCTTATACACTGATTTTCATAAAAACTTAATAGAGACATTAGTAACACAATGATCATTTCATAAAGGTTATGAAAACCATGGTTAGAAATATTAACATAAAGGTTAAAGTTCTTAATCGAAGTTAAAGAGACATGTACTGCGTTGTCCATCGTTGTGGTTGCGATTGAACTAGGGAGAGTTTAACCACAATTGATTGTGATCCCAACTCAACGGGATGGGTCAGGATCTGGAATTTGGATGGGTATCACCCAAATGGAGCACTCTATTATAATCCTACCCATTATCCCAAATATGTTCCCTCACTATGAGATCTAATTAGGCATGTCAACAAATATATGAATTATACGTATCCACGTGGCACCCTCCACTACTCTCCATTCTCTTCAAATTTGGTGCCACGTGCACACTCTCCAACCAATAGCTTTACACCATGTGTACATATAAATTATTGCCATGTGTCACCTTCTAATTTAAAGCTTGGCAACCCACTCATTTCTAATTAAATATCTTTAACCCTTCATCTATCCCTAGCACCCTAATTCGGTATTCCAATAACAAAAGGTAACATTGATTCTTCTTCCCTAAGCAACCTTTCGATGGCCAATTCATGCCTCCCTCCCTCCCTCACGGCTTAACTCTCTTCATCTGCCCTGTTTGTCTCCCCCAACAAAGCACCCCTCCCCAAATTCAGTTCCCCAACTTAATACATTATCTCTCTCATTCATCTCCCCCAACGAACTCATTTTCTCACTCTTCATCTCCCCAAAGAAACTCTCATTCTTTCTCCCTCCGATTCATCTCCCCAACCTGCTATGATGAATATACATCTTCCATCGATGATTCTTCTTCCCTAAGCAACCTTTCGATGGCCTATTCATGCCTATAAAAGTCCATGCCATTGTTCTAAAGTTGGTTCATGAAAAATGATTTTGGGAATTGATTCTAAATCAATATTTGTGACTTAGTTTTCAGTTTGATTCAGTTTAGTTGAAGTCATGGAGAAGAAGTTGATAAAGAGAGAGCTTGATTTATGAATTAGAGATTTGGCAATCTTCTTTAAAGCTAATTACGATTCTGAGTTCGATTGGCTAGGTTGATATGAGTGTTAAGCATGGCTGGATACTCCATCAAAGATGGTTTTGGTTTGATATGACTTAGTTACATGTCTGTTGGGATCCTATTCACTGGTCTATGATTAAGCAACCTTGTGTGATTTTGATTTGGAATGTTCACCATTCAATTGCTCTAGGCATGGTCCAAGGCCTCTCTTTCATTCACAATGACTATGTGCCATGAATCATTTATAGAAATGTTAATTCAGGATAACATTTTGATGGATTATGAACCGAAGCCAAAGATTGGAGATTTTTTAATGCCAAAATTAGTTAGTGATTGTGATGCATGCGTGAAGAGGTCTACAAATCCAGGTTGGCTTTTGTTTGCTTGAAATGAATAATTATATATATATATAAGAAAATGGTCACACGACTCGGTTGGCCAAGGGAAGCGATGTGTACCGTCTATGTAGTTATTTTGCTTTAGCTCATTTGCAGGAAATGCTAGTATACTTTGAAGAAAGCCTTGATATTGTCTTCTGGACAATGAAAACTTACAGAGAGTTCATGAATATTACCTCTTTGCATCTTTACAAGATCAGTTTCCGGAATGGAAAATGAAAAATTAAGCCGTTGAAACTGCTTGGACTTTGCTCTTTGAGAGATATAAGGTAAGGTCAATGATGGAGTTGAATGGTCAAGATGAGAGGAAAGCCATACATATGAGTAAAATATTTTAACTTTTAACACTCAAGCCTTTACAACTTTTATATGAAAATGGGACCATAAGTCTTTCCAAAGCAATATTATGTGATGTTGGAGATTACATTCAAGTATTAATATCCCTCAAGAGAGTGAAGGCTAATATATCGAGTTAGTTTATTGTGGTTCTCGCTGTGAAGAATGGGAGAGCACTGACAATGTTGCATTGATGTATGTTGCCAATGCAGACTGCTTATAGTTGTTCCGGTCCTCGGAGGAACTCTTTCTATTAGCAAGGCCACACAATATGGCTCCAATGGGGACATTTGGGTTGGATGAGCCATAATTGCAGGCTATATGATCAGGATGCGAATGTACATATAACAGTGATGGACCCCTGTCATGCACATGCTATGGATACAACTCGAAGCCCACCATGTATGAAAAATTCTGATTTAATTAAAATGTAGTAGATCTGCTTCTTAGCAAGTGAGATGAGGTTCTCGATTGTAACAGTTGAAGTCCCACACGAGGTGACTCCCCCATTTAAACCCCTAATACTTGTCATATATCAAGAAAAGGAAAGTTGTGGAAGTAATGTACTACATATTGCTCTCTTGCTTCATTTGTAGAGAAGTTCCCCTGTAACACCTCTTAGATAATATTTTACCATTGACCTCCTGTTTAAAAGGAAAGAGAGGGGAGCACTACATTACAATATCTCCATCAATCACAATTATAATATCTAAAACCCTTGATCATATATGTTTGCTGATCCTGGTGGCAAGAGGTTTCCACAAGGAGAATGGTTGAAGTTCTACTTTTTTTTAGCGAGATCTGTCTTCCCAAATTTTTTTTTCATATATATGTTTGTTGTTTTGCATTTTTTTATATAGTTAACCAATTATTAGTTTAAATATATCTTTTCTTACTTTTTTTAACAATCTCGTGCATTGCACTAGGTGTTTGCTAGTTAGTCATTATGCTCATTACTCATGAAGCAAAGCACAATATAATAAACAGTAATGTAACACAACACAAATAGATTTACGTGCTTCGGTTGCCAGTGAAGCACCCTACATGCACGGGAGAAGAGGAGAGGATGTTTTTCTTATTCATTGTAAGAAGAAAAGAATTACAGAGCTGACAATAAATATTGCAATTACAGATAAGTAAGTTTCTGTATTTGGCAATAAAATCAATCTTTTCCTTTCAAAGGTAAGATATTATTCCTCAAAATCAAAATATTTCCTCTTCTCCACCAACACTCCCCCTCAAGTTGGTGCGAAAATATCGATAGAGCCCAACTTGGACAATAACTGTTGAAATTTTGTTGTAGTTAAACTTTTTGTAAATATATCCTGCCAGCTGTTGATCACTGCGAACAAAGGGTGTACAAATTACATCTGCTTGCACATTTTCTCGAACAAAATGACAATCCACTTCGATGTGTTTTGTTCGCTCGTGAAAGACTGGATTGGAAGCAATATGTATAGTAGCTTGATTATCACAAAATAATTTGGTTGGTCCTGTAGCACCAAAATTCAAATCCTTCAACAAGGCTCTAAGCCAAATAATTTCACTAGTGGTAGTAGCAATAGCACGATATTCAACTTCTGCGCTTGACCTGGCAACAACATTTTGCTTCTTACTCTTCCATGTGACCAAATTACCTCCAACAAAGGTGCAATATCCTGTAGTAGATCGGCGATCAATCGGACATCCTGTCCAATCAGCATCAGTGTAAGCAAAGATGGAGGTATGTCCATTCTTACACATTCATATACCTCTCCCTGGTGAACCTTTTAAATACTGCAATATTCTATTCACAGCATCCGTATGTTTAACTTTAGGAGCATGCATGAATCGACTAACCAAGCTAACAACATAGCAAATATTGGGGCGAGTAATTGTCAAATAGATTAGTCTTCCAACTAGTCTTTGAAATTGACCAACATCAGGAAATAATTCACCATCATCATCTAGCTTCCCTCCACTATCTGTAGGTGTCTCCATTGGTTTTACCCCTAATTTTCCAGTTTCCTATAACAAATCTAAGACATATTTCCGCTGATTAAGAAAAATGTCTTTCTTTGAATATGCAACTTCTATTCCCAAAAAATACTTTAAGATACCCAAATCTTTTATAGCAAACCTTTTGTGTAACAGTGCCTTGAGCTTTGAAATTTCTTCTTCATCATTGCCCGTAATTCTAAAACAATTAAGATGCCGGAAGTACCTTTTTTCACAAACAAGGAAGAATCTGCAACACTCCTTTGCAACCCACACATCATGAGAACGGAACTAAGCTTAGCATACCAAGCTTGCGGTGATTGCTTGAGCCCATGTAACACCTTCTTCAATTTTCACACAAGACTAGGTTTTGACTCTTTTGGATGGCCAGGTGGAATGCTCATATCTAATTCTTCTTCAAGATCTCCATGTAGGAAAGCATTTTTAACGTCCATTTGGAACAATTTCCAATTTTCATTAACTGCAAGAGAGATGAGCACTCGAAATGTGTTCATTTTTGCAACAGGTGCAAAGGTCTCCTTATAGTCTTCACTGTATGTCTGAGTAAATCCTCTTGCAACTAATTTGGCTTTGTGTCTTTCAATGGTCCCATCATTTTTGTATTTTATTTTGTATATCCAATGACAACCAATAGTTTTCTTTCCCAACGGCAGCTGAACAATATCCCATGTCTTGTTCTCATCAAGTGCTTCAAGCTCTTCTTGCATAGCTTTTTTCCAAATAAAATTGGAATTACCTTCCTTGAAAGATTTGGGCTCTTGACTGCTAGATAAAGTAGTAAGGAAAGCTTAATGAAAAGAAGTCACATTGTCGTATGTCAAATAAGCCTGTATAGGATGGGAGACCACATGATAAGTAAAAAAATCCTTCATTTTTCCTGGCGTGCGAATTTTTCTACTCGATCTTCGTTGGGGTTGTTCAGATGTGGGCACCACATTATCAATTGTGAGAGGTACATCAACCTCTCCCCCTGAGATTGATTTTGGGACAGCAACTTGTTCAATTTGTTGAAAGTCTTCAATTGAATTAATATCATTATTTGTGATGGTTGGTAGAGGTATCAAATCTGATAACTTCTCCCCTTGAGATTGATTCTCGTTTCTACCTTGTTGGAATTAGCAGTCCGACTCAAGAAATCTCACGTCACAGGAAATGATAACCTTTCTAGCTGCCAAATCATAGCAAATGTACCCTTTTTTTGTAGAAGAATACCCAAAGAATACACAACGAGTTGCTCGAGGATCCAATTTATCACGATGAATAGCCTGTTGATGAACATAGCAAACACAACCAAACACCCGAAGATGTGAAATGTCGGGCTTCCGATTTTTCAAGACTTTCAATGGAGACTTGAATTGAAGTACACAACTAGGAAGTCGATTAATCAAATATGTTGCAGTTAGAACACCATGAGACCAATACTTCTTGGGAACATTCATTTAAAACATAAGAGCTCTTGCAGTTTCCAAGATGTGTTTGTTTTTTCGTTCCGCCACTCCGTTTTGTTGTGGTGTTCCCACACAACTTGTTTCATGGATAATCCCGTGATTGCGAAGATCATCATGAAATATGCAATTTGTGTATTCAGTTCCGTTGTCAGACCTGAAAGTTTATATCCTAGCATCAAACTGATTAGTTACCATGTTATGAAATTCTTTAAAAATTGATATTACCTCTGTTTTTGATTTCAACAAATATGTCCAAGTAGCACAAGATTTATCATCAATATATATGGCAAAATATTTATATCCAACATAAGACTCAATTGGTGCAGGACCCTATAAATCAGAATGTATCAGCTCAAATGACTTGGAAGACAGATAAAGATTTAACAAAAGGTAAACGAGTTTGTTTTGCAAATTGACAAACATCACAAACACTAGATTTAACAAAAACAGATGGAAAAAGATTTGACAAAACTCGATCTGATGGATGGCCAAGTCGTTTATGTAAAATATGACTTTCTTCAGAACTTTTTGTAAGACAAGCTTTTTCAGTTGCATTCAACAAGTACAGGCCATGTGAATAAATTCCTTCACCAATCGTCTTCCTCGTTTTTCGATCCTGAAATATAACGGATGATGGAGAAAAAATGACATCACAATTCAAAGAGTTAGTGATTTTTCCAACCAATAAAAGCTGAGCAGGAAACGAAGGAATTGAACAACTAGAACATCAGAAGTTGAACTTTGAGGGGAAAACTTAATTGTTCCACTCCCAGACACAAGAACTGTGGTTCCATTGGCAATAGAAATCTCATGCTTATTTTTTTTATGAATAAAATCATGAACAAAACAAGAATTATTGGCCATATTAGTGGCTCCAGAGTCAATAATCCATGAATACGTATTGCAAGAAGACGTAAGATAGGCTTGTAAATTACCTGAAATGTGAGTAGAGGCAGAGTTACTAGTTTCAGGCAGCAAAGACTTACTAATTTGTTGGAAAAATTGAGTTAGCTAATTCATTGAGACTGATGTGTCTGCAACAGCAGCATGATCCTTCTTAATCCTATCAAAATTAGTCTTCAGGTGTGGATTCAACTCCCAACATCTATCTTTTGTGTGACCATTTTTCCCACAGTGATCACAATGATAAGCTTCCTTTCTTCCTTTACTTCGAGTATTGTTCCTCCATTTTTCCCTTTTATCATTTTTTTTAGTCAACAATGCATGAGATTCAGCCTTCTTAGATGTGAATTTTGACTTTGTTTTCATTGTTTTGCGACGAGTTTCTTCTCGATGAATAGTAGCACAAACACTGGTAAATGAGGGAACCTAAGAACCCATGAGAATATTGCTCCTCGAGTTTTCATATTCTGGCCTCAAACTGCTAAGTAGGGAAAAGATTTTATCTTCTTCTACTCTTTGTAAAATAATCTTAGCATCAACAGTATGAGGACGATACATGTTTAGTTCATCCCATAATTTTTTAAGATGCCCCAAATGCTCACTAAAGCTTTTATCTCCTTGCTCAACTGCAGCAATTTTCAAAAATGCGTGCAATATTGTTATTACTGCCATATAACTCAGACACTGCATCCCACAAGTCTTTTACAGAATCAGAGAAGGTAAAAATCTCAGCAATATGAGGCTCCATAGAATTGAGAAGCAAAGATCTAACAAGTTGATCGTTAGCAAGCCAGTCCTCATATGTTGAGTCTTTAGAGTCAGGGCAAACAGATTTGCCATCAACATAATCAAAATTTTTCTTTCCATCAGACAATTTAACAGCCCTTGACCAAAGGACATAGTTCAAACCATTTAAAAGAACTGATGAGAGTTTCCAGCTAGGATTAGAATCTGAATCACCCATATTGACAGAGAAAATTTTTTTGACAAGAGCCTTACTCAAAGAAGATGCAGTGGAACAAAAAAACAGATCACAGCAGAATCCACACTTTCTTTGAGATCACTTGAAAGTTTGATCAAATGTTCTTCAGTGACATTTAATCGAATAGATGGTAAGCGGTGGTAACCCAAGAACCGAGCTCTGATACCATGAAACAAATCACAATATAATAAATAGTAATGTAACACAACACAAACAGATTTACGTGCTTCGGTTGCCAGTGAAGCAACCTACATGCACGGGAGAAGAGGAGAGGATGTTTTTCTTATTCATTGTGAGAAGAAAAGAATTACAGAGCTGACAATAAATATTGCAATTATAGATAAGTAAGTTTTCTATATTTGGCAATAAAATCAATCTTTTCCTTTCAAAGGTAAGATATTATTCCTCAAAATCAGAATATTTCCTCTTCTCCACCAACAACTCATTATGGTTTTCTTCTCTTGGTGTGATAATCAGTGGTAGTGTATCCCCTGCTTTGGGGGGAGGTACCGGGTTCCATTCCCGAGAGGGTGGGAGTTTGTATATACTCTCCACCCACCCACTAATGGAACATATATTAACACCTAACCGACATTACGGCCTAAACATATATCTCGAACCAAATTATTTTTTTTAAAAAAAAAAAAAAAAAAAAATCAATATTTGTTTATCATATAATTATATATTATAGCCGTTGGAGGATGTTTGTTTTAGGGTGACAAAATGTGAAGTTTGGTGGTGCTTATGTGGTGGATGGCATGCTTTACTTATATGTATATGTATGCATTTTGTACACTCATGTTTGAAATGAAGCAGCAGATTGTTTGTTACTTTGCATTTGAATGGCTTGTGTTTAAACTCTAGTATGATTTTAACATAGCTCTTGAAAGTTTGTTACTGTAAAAGGTTGGTAATTTAATTTTTAGTTTTCTTTAAATTAGGTATTGTTGTAGTGTTGGGTAACCTGCAATGGACTTGCTTCTTGTGGGGTTGTTGACTTGGTTTGATTGTTTGCCGCTTATTAGTGGGAAGAGTAATATAACTTATTATTATTTGAACCAAGATCACATCCTAAACAATAGTAGTTACATTGTAAGAATGTATTACTACTGTTTAGGAACCGTGATTTAATCCATTTCTATATGTTGCAAAATTTCATTGAGAATTACTTTGCCAACATAAAGTGCATATGAAGACTAAAGAAATAGGGGAGATAGAATAATGGGGGACCAAGCATAGTGAGTATTTGAGGATAAGCATTTGGAAGTAGCTTCTTGTAAGTGCAAACCAAATAACAATTTTGACTTACTAAATTTACAAAAATTGCTTTTTGCTTGTGCAAACCAAATGTCATTTTATTTTCGGAATGACTTCTGCAGGTTTCTTTAATAAGAGTCACTTCCTCTAAAGTAACTCGTGAAGAAGTTTTTTCTTCAGGGTCACTTCTCTAGCTTGTCCATCTTGAGCTAGATAACCCATTTGTGTTAAACTTTCACCTGCTGAATGCAAGGCTGAGTTATGGTAGACATGCTAGTGAGATTTCTTCAAGATTTGCTAATCCTAAACCTTCATCTGCAGGCTGAGTGGATTCAATTGCAATCTGCCCAAAGTTGGATTATTCCCATAGCAAATACTCTAGTGTTAAGGTCATTGTTTCATGAGAAATGCTAGCCTTAGCTGCACACTTCCACACTCTCACCGTGGTAGTGACATGTATTACTACTTTTCATTGTTACCTTTAGAATTAGTTGAAGTCGTAATTGTCTCTTTTGGAAAAAATGTTTTCTTTACTTGTTGAAGGGGTAGCAATGACAAGTGTCACCATCACGATGAGAGTTTGGAAGTGTGCGTCCGGGGCTAGCACTCCTCTTGTTTCACTGATTATCAATCTTATGGCCAATAATATTATAGCATTTGGTTTTCCCATCACTAATTGTCTCCGTAGTACCTTCTCACCACAATAGTTTGATAAATAGGCCATTGACTGCCCCATAAGCAAAGTTATCTTTTGAAATGAAGAGCAGTGATCGCCTTTAAATGCTTTGGTACATCCACTCTCTTATAAAACACGACATGTGAACATACTTTTTACGGATGCATATTTTTGCAATCAGTTAAACAACATATAATTTGGGAAACAATCGTTGTTTTTATTGGTTGCACAAGTAATTAAAAGATATATCATAGCATTTAATTAGTTGATTTGGGACTGGACCCATTATACTCATGGCTCGGGTTGTACTAAAAAAGGTCTCACAACGGTCCGACCCACGAGCAACTTATCTGGTGGGGCTCATGCCGAATTGGTAGGGTGACCGACTTCAATAACAATTAACAAATGAAAAACGATTTGTTTTTCGTTTCCTAAATTTGAAAGTTGGACTCACTTTCATCCATTAAACCAGAGGCCAACAGTCAAGGAGACGACAAAGAGGTATGCAATTTTCTTTCAATACTTCAATTGCATTTGCAGTTTTCGATTAGGTAATTCAGGTTGTTATTTCTTTATTCTTCTGCTCGGGATATCTAAGTTCTTAGTTACAAATTAATGGCAACTATTTATTTATTGATTTTAATTTTTTTTAAGTGTATATTGAAGTTATAATCTATTGATCAAATGTTAAAACGACTAACAATTTGTTACTTTAAAAAAAAAAAAAAAAAATGGAGTTTCCTGTCATTGCAGATGCCCTAGGTTTCTATCTCTGCAAACATGTCCTGGTTTAGGCTTTCTGGGAAGACCCATCTCTTGCCTGGGACCAGGTATTCACTTTCTCTTTTTTCTCCTCTTGTGAATAAGGTTGCTGGTTGAGATTTTTAATCCACCAAAACTGATTTTTTGTCTTTTGATCTAGACGAGTTTTGGAAGCTTTAGAACCAGCTTATAATGGTAGTGCTAATATTGGATTTCCCCACAATCTGGGTTATCAATTCTGGGGTTCCATGTCAAGCAGTAAATTTAGTACGGGACCATCTGTTAACTGTCACCGGGGTTCACCATTTAGCTCTCGGAGTTTTGAGAGATCTTGTTCGTTGGTTGGTTTTCGGCGCTACTATGTTTCTCATACCGCCAATGAGAAGAAATCACGTAAGATGCTTTTATACTTAACGGCACTGGTTTGTGCTATGGTGGGCTGTACATATGCATCTGTCCCTCTATACAGGAGATTCTGTCAAGCTACTGGATATGGTGGTACAGTTCAACGGCGCGAGGTACGATGGGGATTTTTGTTTTGTCATACCGGAAGAAATTCATGTGAATTGTTATAGTTTTGTGCTCAAAATCATTCTATATCACTTGTGACAAGGCTTTAAATCTCTGCAGAGCGTTGAGGAGAAAATTGCTCGCCATGCTAAAGATGGAACTGCCCCTACAAGGTGTGTTTTCCTTTAAATAATGGAATTATCTATTCTGATTTTTGAAGGCATGGTTAAAACTTATTCATTTTCTTTGTAAATTTAAGCGAATGTCGTAGAAGTTAGAAACATTTGCAAATTTGCAAACTGAACTTATGTGTTGATTGAGCGCTTTTCCTTATGGACTGATTGTTAAGGTGGTATTTTTGATATTTCTTTCATATGGGTCTTCTAGGGGTTCTCCATGATTGAAATTTCTTAAGAACTGTCTCATATTTGAGTCAGTTTCTTGGAGCAGTGGCTTCTTGGCAGAAGTTCACATGGAATTACTTAAGTTGTTTCTGTAGTTGGAGTTGTAGGTTGGGGGGAATGGTGAGACTAACATGTTATCCAAGGAATTCGTACAACTTGGTATATCTTTTGTTATTGTTGAAATTCCTGAAACTTCCTTTATATTTGTTTATTTTCCACATATCTTTAAGTTGCTAATTGAGTTGATGCAAATGAGAATGGGTGAATTATTTCCATGCACTAGAAATGACAAAAGTGCTACACACCAGCATTCTAAAACTAGCGGAGACAACTCAAAACTAGTTGGCTTGACTGGAACAAATTTCGATTAGAGTTGACAATAATACAGGGTATATGATACTCAATCGAGTTTCAGGTCTACTTGTTGAGTTTCTCAAAAACATGGTCGATGAGATAGAATCCTAAAACTGTTTTCAATTTTCTTTCTTTGAGTGAATTTTTGGAGTTATATTGCAATGATCAACAAATAAGCGGAGTACGGGTTTTGACCCTCTTGTCTAGAGAGAGTTTCCAAATCTTTTTGGTAAATTGATGCTGTAGAAATACCAAAGTCCACAATAAAAAAACCCAAATACTATATAATATATTGTGGTATTTGTCGAAATAGTATAAAATACTAAATTCAGGTCACTGAAATTTTAGTGACTTGCTAAATTAAAAAATGTTAGCATTGCTTTTTTTTTTTCTCTCTTTTGGAAGGATGTAAGAACATTTCTCAATCATAAGTAACGGTGATTTTCCTTATTATAGTCAACTCCATCCTCAGAAATTCCTTAGCAGGTGAATTATTTTTGTATTCCTAGGATGGTGTCAGGAAATATAATCTTGAAAATGGAGAAAAACATGAATTAAAAAAATATCTAATAGAATATTAACATAAGGAAAACAAAAACAACAAAATATAAAAAATTAAAGAATTGGAAAACTTATAGAAGTGATAAATGAAGATAGAATATACCAAGTTTTTGAGAGGAAAGCTTTAAAAAAGAAAATTTTTGCAAGAGTTTGTGCAGATATAATCTTTTTTCTTTGTTGTAAATTTTCATGGAACACGTAGTTAGAGGAAATAGAAACCAAAAACTACTTAGGTCTAAGTAGCTAATCTTAGCCATCAATCTAGTTTGACCCAAGTCTAGCTCTAATAAATGACTTGTTCTCTTAAATCTTGTTGTGAATACCCTAGCCAATTACACAATTGCTTAATTAAATGTGATATGTGAATAAAAATCCCAGATTTTCAAAAAGGAAAACCTGTGAAAACCCCTTGCAAAGATTTCCATGAAATTATTGCCATGACATGGTGTGTACAAAGGCTATGGATGAATGATGAACCAATGGCTCATATCTAAGAGGAGGTCCCTTGGCGTATGATATTTGTTAATAACATGGTGATGAAACTTAAAAAAGGGGGGTGATGCAAAACTAGAATGGTGGAGGAATACCTTGGAATGTGAAGGTTTTGAAATAAGTCAGACTTAGAAAGAACATATGGAGTGCAAACATGAATTAGTCAAGATAGAGGACCAGCAAAAATCCCAAACTGACCAGTTTTGTTATCTTGTCTCAGTTATTCATAAGAATGGACAAGATTGAGGTGGATGTTGCCCATAGAATTATAGGTGGGTGGTTAAAGTACAAATGTGCTTTCAGAGTGTTAGGTGATTGAAGCATATCGATCAAACTAAAAGACAAATTTTATAAGACAATGATAAGATCATCATACTTTTTGGAGCATAGTGCCGTGCTACAAGGAGGCAACACATTAATATAATTAGCATAGTCGAGATGAGAGTTTTGAGATGGATGGGTGGAAAGGTAAGGAAAGATAAGAGTAGAAATGAGCGCCTTCTAGAGCATCTATGAGTGACTTCAATAGGTGATAAAATAAGAGAGTGTCTTTCGAGATGATTTGGAAACGTTCAACGAAGACCAATAATAGCTCTAGTGAGGAGTGAATTGATGCAAGTTGAAGGCTCTTAAAGGGTGAGGGGATGGAAAATATGACTTGGATGGAGATAGGGAGGAAAGATCTAATAACACATTATATAACAGAAGTTATGACTTTAAGTAGAATAGAATGGTTGAACATGATTTGTGTTTCCGACTCCAACTTTTTGGGATTAGGCAATAATGATGATTATTATAACAATATTCATATTGCCCGGTAAAAAGCCCAAAATAATCATTTAATGTTAAATAGCTAATCATAGCCACCCATCTAAATTGGCCTGTCTAATTTTAAGGACGATATTATTACTCTTAAATCTTGGCGCTGTGTTTGTGCTGTAGCCGGATTTCCCACCTTGTTTTGAAGCTCATAACCAGTAAATCTTACCAGCTAAACTAATAATAATAATTATAGAGATTGAAAAGTATTGTGATGAGTTCCCAAGGCCCGCCTACTAGACTTGAAGATTCAGGATCTCTTTCTTGGTATCTGCTTGTTGAGGGCTTCATTTGGCTATCTATTTTTGACCATCAGCTTTTTTGATATCTGCTCCAACCATCAACTTCTTGCATGAAATATGAGATGATTAAATTCTTTGAGGTATTAATAAGCTTCATGTTTGCAGTTTAAATTTCATCCTCTATGCCAAATATGGCAATAAAAGCATTCATTATGTGATAACAATGAAATCTACATGTATTGACTTGTAGTAGTTATGAGAAACATAAAAATTGTGTGTCAAGTTAGTAATTTGCAACAAAAAATATATCGTATAATATCATATGATTCATATTATTATATATATAACAATAATGATAATATGATTCATATTATTATATATATATCCCTCTATTTACCGATCAAAAAATTTTTATTTACTTCTTTAGTACCTACCACCAAATCACCATAATACACAGGTGACCAGGACAGGACGGCCATACTCTCAAGCTTGAACTAAAACAACAATCAGAACACACGGAAATAAAGTTCTGGTTCGAGATTTTGAATAATGTCAAGTCCTTCATTAATACCAAGACCCATTTCTCGTTGTTTTGATCATGAAGTTTCACTTTCAAGAAATATTTATCTTATCTCTGAGTGTTGGTTGATTGAAGTTCTTGCGTATCATTATGAAACATTAAACCAAGAATTTCTTGAGAGGCACGTGTGATAAGGTGCTAAATAGTACGTTTATCGTCCTCATTCCCAAGGTAGAGGGTGCTAATGAGTTAAAACATTTTTGGCCCATCAGTCTAGTCGGAAGTGTTTACAAAATCATTGCTAAATTGTTAGCATCACGTCTCATTCTTGTTATGGAATTAATCATTTCTCCACCTCAAGGGGCTTTTGTGAGGGGTAGACAAATTTTAGATGGCATACTAATAGCAAATGAATGTTTGGATGAAAGAATTAGAAGGAATACCCCTGGGCTTATTTGCAAGGATAGATATGGAAAAGGCATATGACCACGTCAATTGGGACTTTCTTGAGAATATTATGAGTAAAATGGGCTTTGGGATTAGATGACGCAAATGGATTAGACATTGCATCTCATCGGTTTCTTTCTCTGTCTTGGTGAATGGATGTCCTGCTAGGTACTTCAGGAGCTCTAGGGGCCTACGTCAAGGAGACCCACTATCAGTGTTACCTAGGCACTTCAGTTTTCCCAAATTTTGCCGTGCCGACACTTGGACACGACACGACACTCCATGGCACGACACGACACTCCTTGATACGTGCCTATACCATGTCATGGTGACATTAACATTATGATTAGGCGCATGGTGCTTCAAGTATGCCACATCATTTTAAAAATACAATTGCAAGGATTTTTTTTGTCAATTTGTGTTGTTTTTTTGGAAACATAGACGAAATTTTACTAGAGTAGCGGCAACAACAACAATCAATATGTACATCTCTCTCTTCTCTTCTCTCTTGTAGCTCATTTTTAGTATATAATCATTTTTAAAAATATGTATGTTCGTGCCGCCGTATTTGGATTTTCAGAACTTGCCGTGCCGAACACCCCTAGACACCTGGACACTTGGCACCCGTACCACGTGCCTAGGTAACACTGCCCACTATCTCCGTTCTTATTTCTCGTTGTTTAGAAATAATGGATCAACTTCATATATTATAGGTTCATTGAGAATCTGCTAGGGTTTTAGATCGCATTCTCTGCTACGGTCATCTTCATGGAATGTGCTAGACTCCAAGTTATGTCAAATTTTTTTTTTGGTGGTAGGGTGGTCCTCAATTGCTTATGTAGTGGATTTTAGGAAGCTGGGAAGCATAATATATTCACTTATATATATATTTTAAACGTTTTAGGCATCTTTTTGAAGACGTTTCCAAGATCTTCTGAGCTATATCTACAAGTTTTCATTGTTTTTGCCCTTTTAGGTTTTGAGCTATATCTACAAGTTTTCATTGTTTTTGCCCTTTTAGGTTTGGTGGGATATGTTGCATGATTTTGGTCTAGAATTCACTAATTAATGGTTTCGTTGGAAGAACTAAATGGATCTCTTAGCCTTGTTTCGATCTGTATGGAGCGATTGAGCGACCATCACAGTTTAAGAAAATGAGAACGAAGTTCATGCATGTTTTGACCATCGATAATTCGTTGTTGTGTAGCAGAATAACATTTTTGCTTTTACAATATTTTTATCATTGATGTGTGAGAAAATTTGTTGGGATTTGTATGGACCTAAAGCAAATTTCTAAAACAAGGCGCACACAATACTTGATTTTAGGCCAACCCTTGTGTTGGAGTCAACTTAAAATCCACACTGCACTGTGGAACTTGACCGTTTATCGAGGGCTCAAGCATGCTTGTCATTGATTGACATTCTGTACTGTGATAGTGCGGTCTTGTACTCTATCCTTCTTACCACTAAATAAAACTGACCATTGAGTTGGTGGTTGGATCCTCTCCAAATGAAGCCTCTTGATTGGTTGTTGGAATTGTTAGAATGACACATTTTTTTGGGCCTAATCCAA
Organism: Tetracentron sinense; assembly: GCA_015143295.1. Classification (NCBI taxonomy): domain Eukaryota; kingdom Viridiplantae; phylum Streptophyta; class Magnoliopsida; order Trochodendrales; family Trochodendraceae; genus Tetracentron; species Tetracentron sinense. The sequence continues at coordinate 18,840,968 of CM026560.1, read as the reverse complement.
GGGATGATTAGGATTTGGAAGTGATTACGCTTTAGCCCCATGATTTTGGAATATGTCACGATCCTAATTTACACTAGAACTTCTAAATTGAAATTCATTTATATGTCCGGATTGTGAACTCAATAACAAACATATGTGGAAGCTAAAAAATGATAAGATTTAAAACCTTTTGGTTGCAACAACGATCCACAACATAGAAACCAATTCATGGTAGCTATCCAAATAATCCATCATACCCAAATAATTACATTAAGACATATAGCTTGAGATAATACTAGTCATTTCTACAAAAAAGAATCTTCAATGTGCAAGAAACAAGAATTCCTCGAATCTAGGTTCCCGTCGTCTCAAAAATTATGTATCACCTTACGCATTATCCGTTGACATAGAAAGTCGAATGAGCTATGAGGCTCAGGAAGTAAAATCAATGTCACTTGCTTTAATCCATTCATTACTCTTACTTTAATCTTCATATTGTCATCTGGTCGTGTGTCATTGTTACTTATTACACCTCATACGTAAATCTTTCAAGTTTCGTAATTCTGATAGCTGATTTATTTGCTTGATTATCTTTTGCTTGCCATGATTTAGGTCTCATTTTTTTTGTCTTTGCATAACATCTTATTCTTTGTTAGTCATAAAATCTTTGTTCACATCTTTTATCCTGGGCTTAACATATCTCCTGTCCTCAGACTCAAGAGTCATCCCCGAACCAACCCGCCTTGTCTTGGCATTCATCGCTCTTTCACGGATTTTGTTCCTCATAGATTATTGTTAGTGAGTAATTAATCTGTTGACCCATCCAGTCTTAGAAATCACCAGTCTTTCGCAAATTGTCCCTCAAGGATGATTGTCAGGTAGTAGCCTTTGACCCCCCCTGTCTTGGAACTCACATGTCTTTCATGGATTTTGTCCCTCAAGGATGATTGCCAAACGACTTGTCTTGACTTTAACCTTTGTCTTTGGTGTCATGCATTTTAGTTCGGTATTTCCTGTGGTCCGTAAACCCTTACCAATTCTGAAACGATCTTTATGACCTTTCGAATGAGTCTTACCTCCCAAGGGAGTATTACCTTATGTCGGAGTCTTACCTCCTCAATGAGTCTTAATTTTTTTCTTCATTTGTCGAGAGATCGTGTCATTTCGTTCTTCCAATTTCACTTTTATTTGAACTTTCATTTTAAAAACATCTATCTACAAATTGCTTGTATCATTCTAGCATAATATTATGTCAGGTAGAGCATAGTGACATAGTTGGGGTTCAGGAATAATTGGGCAATGGTCAAGTTTGGAAAAATTCAGGGAAAATTAAAAAATAATTTGATAATTATAAAAATATACTAAAAAATTTGATTAAAAATATACAAAATAAGTAGTTTAAAAACGAATTATTCGCAAGTTTGGGAATAATTCGGGAAATTCGCGAATCCAAAAATTCGTGAATTAAACGGTGACTAGGTGGCAGTAAAAAAATGCGTGAAATTTTGAAAAAAACGACGTTTTTTGTTACTAGGGGAGAGTAATATTTTGCTAATTTACATAATCACTCACAAACCCAAGTTAATTACCCATTTCTAATCAGTTCATAACTTGCATGTTAGACAACTAACTTCTTATACTTAGATTGCAAACATTAATAAAAGATTTTACAACACACATTGTACAATAGTTGCATGCATGTCAAGAATATGTTCACAAGTTCAATACAAAAATTTCAGCAAGATAACTTATTACTTAAAAATTCATATCTCTAAAAATGACTATTAGATTCACATGATTCTTACTTTATTTGAAAGCTAACTTATATGCGAATATTTTTTAATTGAATTCACTAAGTTCAGAGTAAAGAATATCAAGTTACAGTTCTGGAACGAGGGTCAATTTTTTTGTCTGTAGTTGCTGACACTGGCATAACACATGATGGGCTTCAAAATGGGACTTCCTGAATTCTGATTTTTCCCAAACCTATGCTATTTTGAAAGATAGGGAAGTCTAGATAAACCTATAAAAATATCGGGTAATTTCATTGGGTATTGGGCATATTGGCTGAGATATGACCCCATGAACAGAGAGGAGTCGGACTGTGACTTTAGCCAGACAGATTTTCAAGGGTGTCTTCCATGATTTTAATTTAAATTCTAATCGTTGGATCCTCTTCTTTCACCATAAAACCCTCCCTATTCTATCTAACTTAGGTAATAATCTTACGGGGAACCTGTAGGTATAACTCCTTTAAATGGGTTCTCACAATCTGGTATGTGTACATCTCTCTTTTCTGATTTTTATCAACTTGCTGAATTTTGCCCAATTTCAAAGAATATCATGCATGGATGTAAAAAAATTCCTAGAATCTCATGCATGCTTACCACATTCTATAGAACACCATGCATGTTTCCAACTTCAGAAATATCATGCTTGAACATAAATGAAATTAAAGAAAAATAGAGAAAACAATTGCCTTCTTTCTCTCATTCCTTTCTTTCTTTTCTTCTATTTTCTCCTTCCTTATCTGTCTTTTCTTTCCTCTCCTTGGCAAGAAATGGAAAAACCAAAATGAGAGGAGAGGAAGGGACAAAGGTTTTAAAGGGTTGTTCTTGTATTTCTCCAAGTGGCTAGGCCACTCATGCACAAATGCATGTGCCCCCAAATTTCTAAAGTGTCATACATGAAGGCTTCTTATGTGTCACTCATGTAGGTTATGGGCTTGCTTAGGTGTCATACATGTAGGCTAATTTATGTGTCACTCATATAGGGTACAAGCTTGCTTAGGTAAGGCCTACAAAGACATAGACTCTAATGGACTTGATTAGGTAAGGCCCACAAATACATAGATTCTAATGGGCTTGTTTAGGTAAGGCCCACAGAGACAACTTATCTACTATATATATATTTTAAGCCGTTTAGTGTCTTTTATATTATTCTCATATTGATTAATCTTTATGTGGTTAATATTATTATATTAATATCAAAATTTTGGCACTCTTTATTACTACCAATACCATTTTAATATACAGGTCACGCATAATATATTGATCACCATAATTTTTATAATACAAAAATATGGGTCGTTCGTTACAATCTAAGGGGTTTAAAATAAGTTGGACCCAGAAAAAATATACGGAGTGCAACTTTAGTGAGAACACAATGATTAATTGTGGTTGTTAAGAATTAATATTAATGATCATTAGATACCCAGAGGTGACCAGTTTCAGTATCTCAGTTAAATTATTTATAATAACAGAGAGATTGAGGAGGATGTATCCCATAGAATTACTACGCATTCCAACCAAACTAAAAGGAAAAGTTTATAAAGCAGTGATAAGGTCAGCTATGCTTTATGGAGAATAATGTTTGGCAATGAAAGCAACATATTAACATTTTATAGAATTAGTGTAACCAAGATGAGAATGTTGAGATGATTAAGTGGAAAGACTAGGAAATATAAAATTAGAAATGAAAACATTTGAGAGAATTTGGAGTAGCTCCAATATGTTATAAAATGAGGCAGAATCGGCAAGATGGTTTGGCAGGTTCAATCTGAAGAACAATGACGTCATTAGTGGAAGGAGTAAGTTGGTGCAGGTTGAAGGCTCTAAAATGTGATGGTAAGACACAAAATAACATGATAGCACATGATTTAATCGAAGCCATGACTTTTAATAGAGTTAAATGGTGAAACAAGATTCGTGTTTTCGATCCCAATTATCTAGGATAAGGCATTGATGATGATATTATTATTATTATCACCATTCCATATAATAGGTTTTTGGTTTGTGGTTGATATGTTGGATTAATGCTTGGAAAAATTGATTTATTGACCATGTGTGCCATGTGTTGGTCCATGCACTAATTTTTTTGATTTCTTATGTTTTTTAGTCTTTGTTTTCATTGTAGTCGTGTGAAGCCACATGAAATATGACACATCTCTATGGGCTTATGAAGTTGCATTTCACTTGTCTATTGATTGTTGTGAGATAACCGGCTCGGGATCCCGCTGCGTGGTGCGGGGGCCTTCACTCTCACACTAGTACTTTCGCACTGATATGAAAGTGAACAGAGTCAATACCAACCATGAGATTCGGTGTGTTGGTCACTGTTGACACAAATTTCGTGATTAACGAATAGATCACGAAATAAGGGATGCACAAATATTTATTTATTTTAAAGATGGTACAACTCTCAAGAATCCTCTGATTAACAGTCAGAATTTTCTGAAGTAGAAGATGAGGGCCGATGCGTATGCGTGATCTCGATCTTCTTGAAGGTGTTGATGTAGCTTTTCCTTTCTTCTGGGCTTCGCGCTTGATCAGTTAGAAAGTGTTTTTGGAGGAGAACTGGCTTCTTTGTAGCTTTGTCTTCTCTGGAATGCTGTGATTTATTTTCTCTATTTGAAGATTTTATTGCTTCTCTCTAGAGAATGTTTGACTTGTGTTTGATGATTCTTTTGAATGCTTCATTCTAAGTCTTATTTCTCAATTCTCTTCTTTGGTTTCTTCTTAATCCCAAATCTTTAGCTTTGAGTCTTATTTAGACTTTTTGAGATAAGGATCCCAATAGTCTCACTCCATTTAATGGTTTAAGGGACATAGGGAACTTTAGTGGGCCCTACTCACTTTCTTGGGCATTAAGTCCACATCTAGACTTATTGTGTTGTGGATCGACCCATTTAGTGAGTGTGTGATCCATTTAGATTTGGACTTGGGTTTTGGGTTTATGAGTTTTCTACTTCGTGCCCAAATCCGAGCTGTAGGAGGCTCATGCCTTGTCATTAGGCCCAATTTATATGTGTAGGGCTTTATTATTTATGATTTTAGGCTATTTGTACAATTTTACAGGTGTATAGGGACCTTTGTGTAAAATTGAGAAATTTTAGGGTTCTATAGTCACCAATGAACAATAATAAAAAGGACTCTTAGATCTGTGAATTAGAGTCACGGGTTCGGGGGTTCCATTATGATTTGGGGAAGGTGTTAGGCATCCTATATCATTCGTCAATCGACGGTTGCCTCTATTTTCTATGTTGTTCTAGAAGTTCCAAAATATTCTAAAAGGAATCCTCAAACCATGTCTCTTCCATTTCACTTTTCGAAATGGAAATGCACCATTCCTTGATTGATTCAGGGTGATTTTATCTACATGAGGATCAAAATCTCTCCAATAAATCGGTGAAGGCTAACTCTTTCCTTGACCAATTCGAGAGAGGCCTCACCTACCAATGGAGGAAGACAGAGATCCGCAATCCTTATGCATAAACAAAGAAATTAGAGAATCTTCTTCAACTATTTTTCTTCATCCAGACTTCAAGTTCCTCGCATGCCTCTTTGAATGAGTTCCTAGACTACTAATGAAAAATAAAGGAAGAAGAAACTCGAACGAGGTAGAAGGAGAATTACATAAAGCAAACTACTTAAAGGGTTAGGAATATACTAACATTGTCGCAAATCCTCGCTCCTTAATCGCTTTCCAAAATCCTTAGTTCCGAGTACCTAAATTGTAGTCAACAAAAGATGTGAACTCCGGGGCTCCTCCAAGATTTGGGTATGAATTCCTAGTTCTGAACCAAAATTCAGAGTTTTTAAGGTCTTCAGCATGTTATAGAGTTCTCCAAGATTTTCCTGTGTTGAAATCAAGGTCAATCCAAAGTGTAAGTTAGGGTTTTTCCAAGTGAGGTGAAAATGAGGGGGATGTGGACTTTTATAAATGTGAAAAAGAATGGATTTCTCTTCTCTGGCTGATGTGGGACTAAAATATTACCAGAAACTCGAAATGAGTTGTCAATAGGTGATTGGTTCAAACAGAAGAAAATCTATACTAAGAAACTATGGGCATTGTTCAGAACAGCGCCCCTGCATTTCTTTCCTTTTTTTAACCATGCGCTGAGTTGTTTAGTATGTCGAACAAATTTTGAACTTTTGGGGAATCACCAAGGGGCAGTGTTCAGAACAACGTCCCAATGGTTTCAAAAAAATAAAAAATAACTCTCCCCCCTTTGGGCCTGGGTTGGTTTTTTAGACATGGCTTGGACTGGGTTTTGGCCACGGTTATTCGGAGTTTGGATCTTGTAATCGCGATCATCTTACGGAACTTCGAGTCATTGGACCGCTGTGGCCCAGAGGATCTTGGCCCTGCAAAATAGGGCGTCTACAATTCTAATAGGAAAAGTTCCTTGTGATGGGTGTCAACATCAGCACTATACTTCATACTCTAATGGTCTAACCTGTGGTTATTTGAATTTTCGTTACACGCAATTCTGGTACGGGTTAATTGTTCGTGGTTTGACACTTTCCAGAATATGTTGGTAGAATGGGATAGGCCTAGTTGCTTACTTGTTGGATGGTTGGGTTCAGTAAATTAGTTCGATGTGATTTGCTAAGCGTAGTAATTGCTTATGAATCTCACAAAAATTTTGTGACTGCCATCATCCATTTAATCCAACTGTATTAGCTTTTGAGTTATTGATAATATTTGACATACTATTGTGAATTTAAATTTCAAAGATCACTGTGGAAGTCGAATTGAAAGTATAGGGGAGTGAGAGTATTAATCTATTTGGTAATTGGTATAAGGCTAAACAGGAATCAAATAATTGTTAAATTAAATTTCACCATTTTGTTGTACATATCTGAGGCTGCAGCATTGTGTGTGTTTGTGTGCAAGCGTACGAGGCATGTGTGTGTGCACGCTTGTGCATGTGCGTGTACTATGTAGAAGACAAGCAGGTTAGGCTTTAGTGGGTGAAGACGGGTTGTGTGTTTGTATGTCTCTGCCTATGTGTGTGTGCCTGTAGAAGGCAACTGGGTGAGTGGTTAGTGAGTGAAGATGGGTTCCGAATCCAGGCTTAATCAGTATTTTTTTTGTTTATTGATTAGTCTTAATCAGTTTCTTTAGCATCCTTGCAAGGGTAATCCTGTGTGTGTGCTTGTCTAGAAGGCAAGCAGGTAGTGGCTAGTGGGTTTGAATCCAGGCTCAGTCAATTTCTTGAGACATCTTTGGTAGGGTTGTCTTGTTAAATTTGTTCTCTCTAGAGATTAGTTCTCTTTTATTTTAATCCTCTAAAATTCAATGTGAAGACCTTGTTCTAAGGACTTTCTAAGATAAGGCATCTTAATGTATTGCATTACTTCTGTGCTTAACTCATCCTTGATAGGTACTTGTTTTTGTGGTTACAGGGAACTTGTGGTTCAGTTCAATGCTGATGTAGCTGATGGGATGCAATGGAAGTTTGTTCCCACACAGAGAGAGGTGCTTTCTTCAACTCAATTCCATCTATGAAATATGATCCTATTATAATGTCTGTTGTTTATATTCTGTAGGTAAGGGTCAAGCCAGGAGAAAGTGCCCTTGCATTTTATACTGCTGAAAATTGTAGTTCAACCCCTATAACTGGTGTTTCTACGTACAATGTTACCCCCATGAAGGTACTGGTTTTTTAATCTTGTAGTTGCATAGTTGGGATGTGGAGTGTGAATTTCTGATCTCTGCATTGAATAGTACCTTTATAATGAACCTCAGAATATGATTATCTGTTCATCATTTTTTTAGTTTTGGATCAAGTTTGTAGTCAATTGGAGGTAAGGTCAAGTTTTTTCTAGTTGATTACTATGGGTTTACATCGGTTATCACCAGAAAATAAGAACATGTTCAGTAAAAAAAATTATTCCTTTGAGAAAAGGGGTAACATACAAGCCCAGTTGTTATGTGTCTCATAATTAGCCCCAATATGAGTAAATTCTGGATTTGTACTCCAATCTACATATAAGTCAAAACAGGAGAAGGATGGTATAAAAATATAAAAAGAAGAAAGTAATGATGTTTTCTAAATGAAGTTAAGCCACTCTATGCTGTTCTAATGGAAAAACTATCATTAATTGGCTTGAATTCTGCATGATCAAGATCTTGAAGCTTTATATAGTGAAATCGTGATTGAAAATCTTTAACCCTCTAATCCTGTTGTCTCTTAATTAGACCCGATGATTTTTTCTTGTGCAAGTTGAGAATAAAAGAAGCAATTTGATTCACTTATGCCCATCTTTAGTTTTCAATTGAAACTCTTTCAATCTATTCAGCATGGTGCAGAGATGTAATGCTGGGTGTGGAATTGATACACTCTCCCTCCATTTTATTGTTGGGTTCCTTTGCTGAGTTGTGACTATTAAAATGAACCAAAGTATATAATGTATCCATATTCCATATATAAACCCAAGTCTAATACGTTTTATTTACAGGATTTTATCAAGGATAGGTGAAAAAATGGTCATGCCCATCATCTTTTAAGAAAGGACACCGTTTTTGTCTGTTTCTCCCCATTGACCATATGCACTATATATATATATATTTCCTGTTACAATTATGCTTGCTTATTTTCTAAGATATAAAGTGGTGACTAGCAATGCTCATCTAAAATCTTTATTGACTTGTATTTTTCCTGAGTATTAGCATATAAATTGCCTTCAGAGTGCATTTGTAGGCATGTGGGCTTTTACTGTTTTCTTATGCTGTCCCACATTTGCACACATTTTTTGGTTTGGCAAAGTCAAAAACACAACCTAGAAATAGCATAACTGCCATGGACTTTAATTTTTAACTCAAAGAATGGCTGGGAAATATCTCAAATTCTTAGTAAAATGTAAATAATTTGATGGGAGTTCTTAATTTATCAGTAATACTTCTTTCACCTTCATGAGTTTCAGATGCAATGCAAATGGTATGCTAGAATTTGGATGGACAACTATCTTGCATAGTTGGCATCATACACGGGTAGTTTTGGGATTTGGAGTAGGATGACATTTCTATAAAAACTAGAATTGGTCTTTTTTTTCCTAGCTTTCAATATTGTTCTAGCTTCCATTGCTGTCAAGCTGGAAAGGTTGCAATGGGATTTCTTATGGAATGAGAAGGTCGTGGTAAAAGAAATTCATCTTGTGAGGTGGAAGAGGGTTTGTCGTCCTAAAGAGAAGGGGGGGCTAAATGTTTGGCCTATCCGGGTAGTCAACCAAGCTTTGTTGGGAAAATGGTTGTGGCGCTTTGGGGTTGATCGTGATAGTTTGTGGAGAGCAATGACTGTGGCTAGGCATGGATGCATAGATAGGTGGGAGCCAAGGCCGCCGAGGGGTCCTCATGGGGTGGGCCTTTGGAAGGTAATCGTGGCGGGTTGGGCCGAGTATGTCAAGCATACGTGCCTAGTTATTGGGGATGGGGCAGATGTTAAGTTCTGGTTTGATCCTTGGTGTGGGCCTTATCCTTTGAAGCAGGTGTTCCCCACGTTCTTCTCTATTGCCTCTGATAGATTGGTGTCAGTGGCAGATATGTTTGATAGGGCTTCTGGGGTTGGGGCTTGGAGCCTCTCTTTCAAGCGGCCGTTGAATGATTGGGAGGTTCAGGATTTGGCTCTGCTTTTGGGTATGTTAGATTCAGTGCATATTTTATCTTCGGCGAGGGATTGTCGAGCTTGGGTCAGGAACTCGAAAGGGTGTTTTTCCGTTAAATCTTTCTTGCAGGTGTTGAAGTTGGGCCCTTCTTTAGTTTTCCCCCACCGGGCGGTTTGGTATTTGGGAGTGCCTTCAAAGGTTTCTTTCTTCCTGTGGTCGGCTGTTTTAGACAAGATTTTGAACCTGGACAATTTGAGAAAGAGAGGGTAGGGTCTTCCTAATCATTGCTATTTATGTTTGATGGAGGAGGAATCGGTGGATCATCTATTGTTACATTGCCCTATTGCGCAGAAGCCTTGGATGTACTTTCTTCTCCAACTAGGGGTTGATTGGGTTTTCCCTGCCTCTCTTCTGGGACTACTATCCTATTGGTTTTCTGTGTCGTTAGAAAGCCCTTTCATCTCATTTGGGCTTCCCTTCCAGGAGTGGTTTCATGGTCTCTGTGGAAGGAGAGGAATAAGAGGGTTTTCGATAATTCGTCTCTATCTATTGAGAGACTGTGCTCCCGATCAAGGTTGTTGTTGCGTGATTGGATCTCTTCGAAAGTCGAGGTGGGGGAGATCGAGTTCGATGAGTTGATATCTTAGTCCTTGTAGGGGATTGTTGAGTGGGGTTTGTTGTTGTCGTTGGGTTGTTTTTGGTTTTTGGGGGTTTCTCTTTCCGCTTGTTCTTGGTGATTCACTATTTGTGAATCTGTTTTTTGCTCCTCTTTTTAATGAATTGCATTTACCTATATAAAAAAAAAGATGTTAAAGCTACACCAATGGAACATATTGATTTTGTCATCCTTGACAAATACAATGATGAGCTTGGGATGTTGGGTGCGCATGCATAAGTACAAGTTTGAAAGCTTTATGATTGTTTGAACACGCAAGATGAGAATATACTTCAGAAGGTTGCAGTGGAATCATGAACAAGGATTTCTGATGCAAAGGAGAATTAGAACTCGAGGTTGAGAAGAAGCTCAGAAAGGAGGTACTGATGCAACAACTAAATGCTGTTAAGAAGATCAGAAAATTTAAAATTTTATGTTATGGACTCCTCCTGGACTCACCCATAATTCGACTAAGGGATATGAGCTTGTCCTTTAATGGGCAAGATTTAATTTGGACTACTTTCATTAGTTATATGGGCTTAAGTCAAAGTCTGTTAGTAGAGTCTTTCATTTTAAATTAGAAGTTTATTTTAATTAGAAGTCTTTTATTTTTATTTTTATTAGATCTTCTTTTGTTTCTAGAAGCTGGATATTCTGTAAGATGTTTAAGAGAGCCATGGTTCAAAGTATCGGTTTTGGAGGGAGTCTCGGTCATATGATTTTAGGATACGAATCGGGGATATGGTTGGATAAGCTGGAAAAAATTAAGATACGTTAAGAAACACTATGTTACGCAAGGAAAAACGTGGATACCTTGCATAAAACTTCTTTTAATATAAATATAAGCTAAAAATAAACTAAATAAAGTCCATTAGCTACATTTATAACTATAAATATGAGAGTTAAGAATTCTATAAGTTAAAAAAGACAAGTATGCTGCTAAACATGTATGAAAACACAACCGTAGTCGCATAGCCAAGCATACGCATATAATATAAATATGAAAACCTTACATTTAATGAAATATATAAAATAGTATTAACTCTACAACCATAAAGTAATGACATATATGACTCAACCTTATTATCACATTAAATTACGTGCTAGATCGAACACTGTGGGCTCAAGAAATGAATAGAGTGGTACATGATAAGTGTGCCAGACATGATTACAATACTGTGACCAACTCATGTAAACGCGATATATGGGGTTTGGTACATCTGTATGTATGTCTGTTGTTGACTGGCATTTGGAGAACACATTAGCCCAATCGGGTGCAAACATGAGAACTATGGAATCTGTCTATAACTCTCACTTGATGCTTGAGACTGAGCATCATGGCCATAAGCTCCAGATGAATGGGACTGGGCATCTTGACCATAACTATACAAAGTCGAGGATATATTTATGGTTACGGCCAATACGATGACTACATTTGTCAACACCGACTCTATACATCCCATTTATAATGTCATTCATGCCTCGTGGATGCCTATAATCATCCGCCCGTCCAACCTGTTGCTCACTACCACACTGTCACCACTCGTACGTCTGGCGTCCATGACCACGAGAGGACATCTGCAGCCATGACATTTTCTTGGGTGGCATGGTTAAAGTACTGGTCCTCTGTAAATATTATACCATGCCCCTTGCTCACAACTCTCCTGTGCATGTGACTGGCCATTCGACGTCCCCCCAACATCTGCTCTATCACCATCGTCGTCATCATCGTGACTAGCATTTGCATCTCCTCCCTGATCCTCCTTGATATGAGTCCTTGGAGTCTCCATCAATTCATTGAATTCGTCATCACCATCATTACCCCCACTGGTTCTAGCCCCACTAGTTCCAGCTCCACTTGGCTCACTCACTCAGTCCAACCCCACTAGTACTAGCAGCGTCGCTATGCCCAACTTTACTATGTCCTACTTCGCTCGGCCCAACTTCACCTAATCCCACCATACACTCATCCGCACACCTCTCCCAAAAAAATTGGGCCCGAAATGATCTCCCTATTCATCCATCTCCCAAATCACCAAACCACTCATCTAATGGATCATCCTCATCAAATACGTGGCTGAGGTCTATGGGATTGAATGGTGCATTGCCCTTTCGAGTAACCTTAGTGAGGTGCTTCAGTCGCAACCTCATATTATAATGTGCGTACACCAATCACTCAAACTTCTCATAATTCAACCGGTTGCGAGACTTTGAATGAATCAAGGAGAACATGCTCTAATTTTTTTCGCAACCGCTAGATGATGCCGTTTGGATTATTATCTTAAATCCCCAAAACAATATTTGGTCTGTGATACTGGTTTAAAAATTGCTATTGATTTGCAAGAGTATGCAAATAATTTGTTTCAACCAATAAGCATGAAAGTAATACTTTAGGGGTGAGAAGGCAGAAGAATCGTAGGTTTTGATCGAGTAAAGAGGAGGATATTTATTATCTTTGTTCAACATATGTCTATTGAATGCTACAATATATGTTCAACATATGTCGACTGAATGCTATGATATATAGTACTCTTTATTAATGCTTTGTTTGGTTGCTGAGGAGTGGAAAAGAAAATCAAAAGAAAGTTTAGTTTTCCATCGTTTGGTTACCAAGAAAGTAGAAGGAAAAGAAAATTGAGAGAAAATTTTCTACCAAATTATGAATTTAAAATCTTAAAAAAAAAATCATGGATTTGTAGAGAAAAGAAAAGAAAGAGTAAAGAAAGGGAGAGAAAAAGTACTGGGGGTTCTATTTCTAACACCCTTCACCCCTCTTCCTCTTTTCTTCTTCCTTAGCCCTCCCCCCATCTTCTGTTGGTTTTCGGTTACTATACTCTGGCGACTCTGGAAGCTCCGATGACTTAGATTCAGGTACCTCTGTGTGTGTGTGTGTGTGGTTTGTTGTTGAGTTAATAAAGGTTTCTTTGACTGTTCACCATCATTCCTGCTTCGCTCTACATTGGAGACCTCCACCGACGGGCATCTTGTCAATGGCTTCTCTAGCGGCAGGGAACTTATTTTCGAATCTTAATCACATTTCGGACAGTGTTTGACGAAATGCCTCAATGCCTCAATGCCAACAACAGCCCTGTTGTTGGAGAAACTTCACCATACACGGTGATCTATGTGGAACATGGGATTGATGAGATTGAGTTTAAACATGGTCTTTTCAGGTTTCTAAGAAATGGTCCAACACTTGTGCTGGTGGAGAGTCTTGTTTCATGTTTTTCACTTTACAATTAACTACTCTGCGAATTTAAGTCATAAACATGTCTTTTGTTCTGTATCATAAACTTGGTCTTTTGTTCTGTATTGATTTCTATTTATTTCTCTGTCTTAGCTTTGTTCTGATTGTAGTGGTGTTTGTTTAAAAAAGAGAAGGTGGTGTTTGGACATGAGGGCACACTATACAAGCTGAGTTAGTGTGTCAAAATACTATTTTTGTATTTTTCACTAAGGAAAAGGTCCTTGAAGTTTAAGTTCCCATTTAGAGTGGAGGACATGGAAAACAAATGGAATATTGCGGCAAATAGCGAGGATCACCATGAGAAGATCATTGAGAGATGGAAATCGTCACTGTTTAAATTGTCACCAAGAGATTGTGTTAAATAAGAGAGAGAGAGAGATGGACTGATGAAACCAAAGAGATGGTGTTGAGTGACTGTATTCACTTGTCATATCTACTATTATAATGAGAGAAGGAGGGGTAGGTGGCGTTGATAGTCTCTTTTTACTATGACAAAAAAACAAATATTCTATTATGTAGTTACTATTTAATGAATAGATATTTAATGATATTAAAGTCATTTCTAATCAATTAATTTCAATCCCCTTAGATAGGGCTAATTCCCTCAACTATCTACTCCTATTTTTTCTCTCCTACTATATGTATTTTCAACCACTGCACAACTCACCGTTTCTAACACAATCTCTCTCCCATGCTCCCCTCTAACACGCGTATCATGTGAGTCTCACTAGATTCCCTCTTTCCACTATATCACGTGTGGCCCACTAGTTTCTAAATTAAGTGAATGCCAAATTTATGTTGTGTGTGAATATGTATAGGGTGCCATAAAAGTTGATGATTATGTGTTTATAGGTGGTGGTTGTGTATGCGTGTGGGTTGGGGTGGAGGAAGAATGTCCATGTTGTTTATATGTATGTCACTAAACTCGAGGATGGAGTATTTTTTGTATTCCACAATTCACTTGCCTTTATATTGTTGTCTTCCATCTGAGTGGGGTGTTATTTAGGATGGAATATTAATGGAGTTGGGATGCATAATTTGTTTTTTTTTATTTGTTTTGTTATTGAAGTGCTTCAAGTATTGAAACAAGATTCTTGAAATTCTAGATGGAAAACCAAGACCATTTAAAAAGGAAAGAAAATTTGCTGCTGCTATGGCAGCTGCATTTGCAGCTTCTGTGGCATGTTGCAGTAGTACATCACCAAAAAAAATCGCTTAAAATGATATTCAAAATAGTTTGATCTTGTTTAGTATGAATTATATTCTATGAAGATGTATAATGCAAATTATAGTGATTTGTAGTGATTATAAGTATTTAGTTTTGTATTTAAGAAAGATTGTTGTGATGAAAACAACAAATATGCCATTTTTATATGATTTCTCACCAACCAAACAAGAAAAATTACTTTCTCAGCAAATTTCTCTTTAATTTTCTAGACAACCAAACAATGGAAAATTTGAATCTCTTCTTTTCTCTACTTTTTCAGATTTCCTTGGCAACCAAACAAAACATAAGGGAATTTTGACATTCGTTTAGCATTTTCAATATGTGTGGATGATTTCTCAGTTATTTTCTTATTTTTGTATTCTACAGACTTTGTATTCAGACTATGTATATGGCATGTGTTGAAAGAAAAGTTGAGATAACAGACAATTTTTAAACCAAGTCATTACTTATAATGGCAATTAGATGGAAGAATGTTTTTAAATTTCTCAAGAAAATGAAATTTCCACCGAAGTTTCCTAGTTTCCCCACTCCATGAAATGAAGTCTGGGGGACATTCCCAAAGTTAATATTCTTCATCGAACATTTCCAAGATATCTTCTGATATTTCATATTTCTCAAAACATTGCAATATTGAAACATATTTCTATTATACAATTACAAAATTTCTGGTTGAAATTTTGTGATATTTCGATTGAACACCCATTGTAGGTGGAAATTCCATAGAAAGACTCATATGCTTGCTTGGTTCTCTAAGGAGAATCAACAACTCCATTAGAGGCAGGGGTGTCAATGGTCGGGGTTTCAGTCCGGACCTGAACTCACCGGATTATTAATCAGATCATAGCATCATGTTCGAACCCTACCCGGTCAACAACAGGATTGGACCAGTTCGAACCTAAATTTTACAGACCCAAGTGCCGTCCGAATTATATTCAGGCCACTCTTGGGCTGGTGCGGTCTTAAGCAGTGTAGTCAAGGTGTCGCCTAGGCGACTTTGGGCCTGCGTCGCCTAGGCGCCCCTCTAGGCGGGCGATCCTATAAAAAATTTTTTTTTTTTTTTTTTTTTTGCTTAAAAAAAATCCAAAAATTCCCAATAAATAAATAAAAATATAAAAACATGTAATGAAGTAGTAATAAAATTCTAAATCGTTTTTTTCACTAAAAATATCAATTTTTTTCACTAAAAATATCGTTTTCGACGCAATCTGGGCCTAAAAATATAAAAACAGGTGATTCCCCCCCTGCCACCCCCCCGGGCAATTGTAGGGGGCTCTGCCTAATATTATACATGGACGACACAAATTTGGGTATTTTGCCCAGATTTTGAAGTGTTTAATACTCCCCTATGTTAACATGTCTTTGGTTATGTGATGAATACTTGTAATAGACTTTTTATTTTATGTTTTTGTGGAATGTGGGTGTGGAGTTTTGATCTTTTTGATGTTATATATATACGTGATATATATATAATTATATATATATTTATATTAAATTTATCGCCTAGGCCACGCCTAGGCTTCGCCTAGGCCACGCCTAGGCTTCGCCTAGGCAACGCCTCGCCTAGCCGGGGCTAATCGCCTAGGCATCGCCTAGACGCCTTGACTACACTGGTCTTAAGAACAGTCTGATGCACATTTAGTGTATTTCAGGGCAAAATTCGTACCAGCTCAGGCCAAAAAGCAATCCAAATATGCTATTATGCATTATAAATATATATTTTTTGGTCCCTTTTAATTCCTATTTTTTTCAAAGCAACAAAACAGAGAATTAATCATTAACTATTAAGCAACAAATTTTATATTTTCTAAGTTCAAAACAGAGAATATTATTATTCAATTAAAAATTATCACAAGAAGTTTGTAATATACAATCTATTTTAAATAGAACTATGAAATATACAAATATTGTCTTGCTGATAGTCTAGTGAAACGGTGGAGATTCTGGAGAAAGTATATTGGCACAATGCACTGAACTATACTGCATGTAAGATGGTTAACCAAAAGGTCTCTGAGAATGGAGTCAGGCTGCATTTGCTGGCCATGGGAGATGGAGCGATGGAGGTGAACAATAAGATTTTGAAATCTTAAAAAAAAAGTTTAACAATATCCAGATTTTAAAAACTAAACTAAAGCTGCTGACTGGATTAAGTACAAGCTATCTTAAATGGCCCAGGATTCTCTCAAGTTCAACTTGAGAGAATCTCTCAAGTTTGAACCCCTAGAGGTCGCCATGTGTCTCCTTTGACACCCCTTAACCATGGGTAAGGTTCACCCACCCCTAGGGTTCACTCACTCATCCTTGGTTTTTTTTTTTTTAAATATTAATTATTATTTTTTAAATTAAAAAACTGTTTTTAATATTAAAAAACTCAAAAAACAGTTTTTTTAATTTAAAAAATAATAATTAATATAAAAAAAAAACCAAGGATGGGTGAGTGAACCGTAGGGGTGGGTGAACCTTACCCATGGTTAAGGGGTGTCAAAGGAGACACGTGGCGACCTCAGGGGTTCAAACTTGAGAGATTCTCTCAAGTTGAACTTGAGAGAATCCTGAGCCATCTTAAATTGCCCGATAGCTGTAGGTTGTGCTGAAAGCAAGCAATAACATATTTTTAGTTGAACCTTCCCTTTGCCAAGCTCCAGTTCTTCAACCCAAATTGAAGAAATCACATTTTCATTACACTTCCATTAGAAGATTTCACAAAAAATATAACGGCTTCAATTACGAAATTCCTTTTGAGCAAACCTAAGAAACATAAAAGGTGGTGCGGCAGTGGTTGAAAAGTAGGACCTATTTCAGCTTACCTACTCAGAAAGGAAATAATTGAATATATGAGTAAAATGAAGTGAAGATATCACTGATAAAAGAATGTGGAGGAACTGGTATCACCTACTAGCCACTAACTTAGATTTCCTGATGCCTAAGTGCCTGCATAAGGAAGGTACCTTTACTGAAAAAAGAAAAATGAAGAAAAAAACTCTCAGTGATTGTATTGCACCTATGAATATGAACTACTCGATATTCTTGGTCTTAGTTTGAATTGGGAGAGAGTGATGAGGTTGCAACTGTGCAGGCTGCAGTATACTTCAATAAAATACAGTGCTTTTGCTTCGAGGAGCAGCGACTTCTTCCAGGGGAGCAGATTGACATGCCTGTAAGTTTTCCAACTTTGTATAATGCTACTGCTAAAGTAAAATTGTTTTTTCGCAACTAGTGATGGTTTCCACAAAATTTGCAGGTATTCTTCTACATCGACCCTGAGTTTGAGACAGATCCTAGAATGGATGGTATCAACAACATAATATTATCCTACACCTTTTTCAAAGTCAATGAGGAATAGAGACGCCATCATTGTTTGTGTTGGCGCCATTGGTCATAACCCATTCGTTGTTGCTTCTATTACCCAAGCAACAGGTAATATCTAAAGATAGCATTGCGTTCATTTAGTTCTCTGATTAATCTATTTATTGTTATCCTTTCCACCTGTTGGTAACGGAGTTTTTAGAACTACCGTATCACATATTAACAAGTGGACTGGCACAACTTTTTTTTATATGTGCTCGTCCGACCGACTCAGTTTTTGTTTATTTTGTGGCATAACAAATTATCAAGAATAAAACAAAATGGAATGGAAAAATAAATTATAGAACACATTAAGTGTTTTACTTGTTAAGTGTCATATAACATATTTATATTATATATAAAATAAGTTATTATTTAATATATGAATTGCTTTGAACCATAAATCGGGCTGAGACAACTTTTTTTGTCTGAGTTTGCGCCTTGTCTTGGGCACTTTGCTCCGAACTGACTCGGCGAGACCTGGATTTCTCTGATGCGCTGCCTGTTTCTCCTGTTTCTCGGGCTACATAGGCTCAGCTCAGACTACCATCTTGGTTAAATCCTCTCTTGTATGCATCATCCAAGTTGATCTTCTCATGAGAAGATTAGGCAGGGTTGCTAGATGCCATGGTTTTACAATCTTTCCATGGAGCAGCCCCTCTGGTTCTTTATTCTTGAGATAATAGCATGGTGGGTTGAGATAGCCCGCATGATTTATTTATTTGTTTGTAATTTTTGTTTTTGCATAGGCTAGATGGTTAGTAAGTTAAGAGTTTTGAATCCAGGTCGTGGTTTCAACAACCAGCAACTTCACCAAACTTAATGAAATTCTTATTCACTGCATCCCCTTCCCAGGGTCTCTGTTCCGTCGACCCCTTCATATTGTCGATGATGGCCTGTCTGAGTTCATAGCTAAGGAAACCTGTCTTTGATTCTTGGACTCCCTTTATTCATCAGGGATCCGTACCTCCCAGTGCTACATAGAAAGGCATGTTTTAGTTGTAACCAATGTTTTCATAACCAGACCTGCCGTCGAGTTGGGTGGCTGATTCCCGGTTCGATCATTCCTCGATTTCATCATTTAATAATAAAACGAAAAGATGAACGAGCTGATTGCTTGGTCAAGCTGTACCTCTCCTGGTTTTCGTTGAGTATGGTTATTGGCTTCGCGAAGTCTGTTTCAAAGGCTACCTTTTCAACTATCCCCACGAAGGTGGCAGATCTTGATCGTATCCTTGAGGTGTGGCCTTTTATAAGTAAAAGTGTGACCGAGCCTACATATTAAAGTCATCTCCATCCTCCCAAGAGTTTGATAATCAGAATTTATTTTTACCTTTGTCTGCAGCCACAGGTACAAAAGCAATACTGGCTACTTGGATTTTTTTGAATCAGGAGTTTCCAATTATACGAACATTGATATTTTCATCCAGCATAATTTTGGATTTCTAATACAATTCTTAGTTATCATCAAAAAAATAATAATACAATTCTTAGTTGTATTTTGTCTAATTTTCCATTATTTTCCCTAGTTTTACATATTTTCTCGACAAGCAAACATAGGGTTAAGGATGGGAGATTACTCAATTGCATGCTACCGTCATTCATGAGAGATGAGAGGATTCGGGTTCGAGTTTAAACTACCGTCCAGTGGTAGGTATCTTTCATTCGATTCAGGTTCAAGTCTAGGGGTGTGGCAGTTGAGACTTACCATTAGTACTAACTCACTCCCCCCCCAAAAAAAAAATAAAATAATAATAATAATAATAATTTAGGGAGGCCCCCCCCCCCCCCCCCCCACCCGAAAAAAAAAATAATAATAATAATTTAGGGATGCCAATGGGCCAGGTTGGGGCTTGAATTTTACTGAATTTTGAATAGGCGCCCGACATATTTACAAAGGCTTTGAAGCCTGAATTAGGCCCGAAAATAACAACAAAGCTTTTAGGACTGTAATTGAGGTCTTAGGGTTGAGACTGAGCCTTGAAAAAAGCCATCTCAGTAGGAAAAAAAAAAGTGTTAAGGTTTTGGTAGCAAGCCGTCTATTATTTTAGGCACTGCTCATGATGCAGTCTCAACCCTAGAACCGCACTGCAAAGCTCAAAGAACGAGCATTTGCATTATCAGCAGGCAGTGTGGTTGGCCTTGGCCAAAGTTTTTTCTAGCAACAACAAGCCATGTTCCATTTCTATGACACTTTGAATGGGTACCCTAGCTAATTCAAGCAGACCAACAAGCTAGTAATGTATTTGAACAATGATTATGAGAAAAAGGGTTAGCATTCAAATGTCAAAGAATCAATTGAGAGTTTGTGGATAATGATTGGTGGGAGGGGTTGAGGGGGTGAGCCATCACATCCTTTAACTCATATATATAGTCTCGTATTAGGGTTAATGTAAAATTTCAGAAGGTAGAAAAACATAGATGTCTTGTCGAAAACGAAGATGAGAAAATGAGAGTCGTTCATCTTGTTTTCAAGGTTTATTCTATTGGTTTTTAGAAATAATGAACCAGTGTAAATCTCCGTGAACGTATCCCACATTGGGTGAACTGCAAATCGTTGTGTTGATTATTCTTGTATTTATTTATTATTATTATTATTTTTGGCATATCGATAAAGGCATTATTCACAAGATCAATTCCCCTTAGCCATTAGACAGCGCAACTTAAAGCAAACAAGCTCAGTCCTGTCTTCTGGTTCCCTAGTCAACTACATCAAAGATGTAATCTATTAAAGCCTTGACGATGACAGCTCTATAACCACATATTTAGACACTACCCTTTGTTTTTTTGATTGATCACTACCCTTTTCTCAAAGACTATCCATCATACTAATACATCTCTCTCCCTCCAAGTTCTCCAAAAAGCTGGTTAGATACATTTACTCATGCACTAGGAACATGTGTTCAAGTACACTACCATAGAAAAACAAATGCAACATGTATTAAAACAAGATTATACTAAACGTTCTAATTTAGTTTGATTAAACTACCCTTGCTTCTTCTTATCAGACAAGAACTGAGGTCCATTTGGATCATGCATCCAAAAATAAATGTTTTGTGCACGACATGTCGCGCTTAATAGATTCTTTTAGTATGTCGGGAACCAACCGAACTTAATATTATGATAACTGTTTTTTAACAGTATTAAACATTATAAGATCTCAACTCTCAAAAGACTGCTAATCTCTATATAGAAGTTCATGAATTGGTCCTAGTTTGTTTTTTCAGGTGATTATCTTTACTATTGTAATGGGAGAGCCAGGCGTAGCCTGATTTTTCCGAAATTCCCAATCTATCCTCATATAAAATAAACTTTGATTTAATGTCTTTACTATTATAATGGGAGAGCCCGGCGTAGCCTGATTTTTTTGAAATTCCCAATCTACCCTCATATAAAATAAAACTTTGATTTAATGTTTTACTTTAATTCCCAAACTACTCCTTGCTCATCTATCAATTTAAAGAATAGAATTACAGCAATCGCGATTGAACTTGGGGAGAGTTCCCTACGGGTTAACACTTGTCCCTTTTAACTCTTGTTAACTATGGTTAACTCTTTCTCCTCACTCTCACGTGCATCGCACGTGCCACCCGCTAGTTTTCTGATAATGGAATTGGTTTTCTTGGATTTTTTTTTTCATATTAGCGATCCAAGTTCCATTAGGTTCATGTATTGAGAGTAGCTCGAACCAACGGTTGGCCTTACAAGTGGTGAGGTTGATGAAAAAGAAAATTAGGGTTTCCATGTATGGCAGAGACCTCTCTCGTCCATAAAACACCAACTTTCAGTTTTTTGGGGATTGTTTTTTCATTTCATTAACTCCCATAGGGCTTCAATTTGTTTGGAAGGAAAGTAGGTCCATGAAATTATATTCCACGGAAAACTATACGTTGTGTTTGCAAACTGAAAATGAGTTTTTTTGTTGCAAACAATTCTCCAATAAACAATTCTCTGAAAATGGAGGAAAAATTATTTATGAGAATTTTCCACAATGTTTTCCCTCAAAACAACATAGCCTAAATGTGCACTACGCAACAAAATTTTGGGTCGTCACTTAATCATAACATTTTTGTCAAATGATTAAATCACAACTTTTTTTTTAAAGAACTTGCGTTGTTTTGAAAAGTCCCGATATAATTGCAATTTTGTGGATTAAACATAAATTTCACAACACATTGACTTAATAAATATGTAAAAACTTGAAATACATATTTAATACGCCATTTTTAGTTATTATTCTCATAATTAATTTTACTTTAAACATTTTTTTCAACTTTTAAAATTATGTCTCCCCCGCCTCCTTTTTTTTTACCCAATAATTTCCAAACTCCAACTTTATGACCATGCTGTGAAGAACTTTTTATAGGGTTCAAGTCACTTGCAAGTCTCATTAATACAAGGTAAACTAGTCTTAGAATTTTGGGAAATGTTAGCGCCCCATTTTATCTTTTCCACACTTTCCCTAAGAGAGGATCACGTCTTTACTTGTTCCCACTATTTTCCTTAGTCGGCTAAAGGGAAGGGTTTAAATTTGTATTCTTGCTTAAGCTTTCTCCTATTGTTAAAAAGTAGTGGGAAAGGGCGAAGACGCGTGTTCTTTCCCTAGAAAAAGTGGGGAAGAGAGAAATTAGGGTTTTATAGAAATTTTTTCTCTAAACTAGTCTTAGAATTGACTTCTCAACTTTATGTACCATGAGATCAATTTGGACCTTAGATTTTAATGACTGGTGATATTAGACCAAACGATTTGAACGCATCAATCATAATTTTTTTTTTGATTTTGCAGAAGTAGTTCATCGACAAAATCGTTGGAATCATATGGTCGATGCATGTTTTGAGTGAATCTTACTGTTGATAACGTACTAGTCTATCATAATACAAGTCCATGTAGTGGGAGCATATGGTGTTCCAAGGAGCATCAAATCAATGCTTCTCGTTCATGTTACTTTGAATTGCAGGACCCTAACATGTTTCGTTTTTAATAAGCGTCATTCTTTTGCATAGACTAGGCGTTATCATGGTAGTGAGGAAAATTGGGTAATTTTGTCAAGATTTCTAACAAAATTAATTCTTTCCATTATGAGATTTCATGTCTTATTATTTTTTATGAGATTTGAAATCATTGATTTTGCCCTATTTGAAGTCTTACGGAAATTACAAGCCAAGAGATAAAAAACACGATAAGCCTAGTTTTGAAATGAAAAAGCATATTGTTTGACAAAATTTACAAAGTGCTAAACTTTATAAGTCTCAGCAAAAGAACGGATCACCCAAATAAACTTGTTTGGATGTCGTTGGTTGGAAAATATTTTTAGGGCCCAACGCAACTTTTTTGGGCCCCCAACATGTGTAAAGGTACAAATGAAGACTAATATATGTTATTAATATGTTTTTCAAGTTTGGGGTTGTTCCCCAAATATCCAAGTTTTTAAAAACTTTCTCTTAACGCCCATGCACACATGCAAAGGTGTTCGCACATGCAAACTTTTTTTCTTCTTTTTAGACCATTTTATCCAAATCATTTGACGAAAAAACATTTGTGTCCCCATCATAGTCCCGATGAGAGAGCTTCGCTCTAGGTGTATGCAATTCATGTAGAAATGGGTTCCAAATTGTTTATGCATGTGCAAATCTCATTAGGTCATACTCACTTCCAAACAAGAGAGTTTTGTTCCAATAAGATCAAACACCAGAACGAATATCAACCACAATTGTGAAAGAACACCATTAACCCAAGAAAAACCTTCATTCCTGGGTTTCTTATATTTTTAAAAAATTTGATTAATTAAAATCACTGTATGTATGATTAATCTAAAGAAATTTTTTTTACAATCATTGCATTTATGATTTCACCCCATAGGGATGGTCTATAGGGTTCATAACTACTCTCTAACTATAGGATGCTTACCTAGCCAACACTTAGATCTGACTCTACCCAAACTTTTTTGATTCACCTCAACATTACCCACCTGTCCGACTGTTGTTGAGTAGTTTTTGGATATCAAACGGACCTCCCCAAAGACAATTTTAATGTGATTTACCCTCTTCATTGTTTCCCCACATTGTTCAAGAAATCGTCTAATATGGGGCTCCGGGTTTCCATGACCCTTGTACTTCATAAAATTTTGTAACTAATACCCTTCTGGGAAGGGTCTATGATAAACAACCTGTAGAAATAGGTCCTTTGGGTGGTAATCACCCATATCCCTCAATGGAATCTTTATGCTCGAAACCCTGATTCAAATAGTCATTTATTTGGTACCTCCCACAGAGCGAGAACTTCAATTCTAATCCTTCTCAGGGGATTCCATCCACAAACGCAAAGTCTATGGCTGACTGATATGGCTTAGTGCACCCCTATTAGTAAAAGGCGCATTAGCGCTTATCCCGTTGCTTGTTTAGTAAGGGCAAGGCACTCCTATGTGAGTAAGGCCATTGCTTGTTTGGCCTATATTGCTTGGCTTGAGAGCTGTAGTTTGCTGATTCTTCAACTCCCTGACTTTTGGACCGATCATCACATAATGGCCAAATGAGGGTGATAGAGGAGTAGGTAGGAGAAGGAAGGTAGTCGAAGAAAAGGTTCAATAAACATTCAAATCCATGTTATAAAGTTTTACAATTTTTTTTCTAAATCATTTTTTTTTTTATGGTTTATATTGTAAAGTTGATATTTAGGAATTCCAGTCGATATTGGTTGTGTTCCACAGTTGAATATAGACAATAGTATCGACCAGTATCAGCATGTATTGGCCTGGTGTATCGACCTATACTAACATGTATTGATCAGGTTTATCGTCTTGTATCAACTGATATTGACATAGTTTTATCAACCGGTATTGATATTGATCCTGTGTGCAAAAATTTCATTAAAACTCAGAATTATGTGGATTTTTAAAAAAAAATCTTTTTTTAAGAACACTCCTATTTTTTTTTCCTAAACCACCCATTAACCATTATTTTGAATTGTGAAAAGGTACAGGAATAAAAAAGGTGAAAAAAATCAAACAAACATATCGTTTTTATGTTAGGATAATGTAAATCATAAATAATCTAAAAAATATTTTTATAAATAAAAAGAAGTGAGGAGCTGCATGAGATGGGAAGATGACAAAAGTAAAGAGATTCTCCCATCTCATGCACATACGTAAACCCTATTTCCTTAAAATAAACAATTTTT
This sequence comes from Tetracentron sinense, assembly GCA_015143295.1. Lineage (NCBI taxonomy): Eukaryota > Viridiplantae > Streptophyta > Magnoliopsida > Trochodendrales > Trochodendraceae > Tetracentron > Tetracentron sinense. Next base: position 18,815,951 of record CM026560.1, on the reverse strand, counting down.
AAAAGTGTTGGTGGTATGTGGGGTATTTAAGACATTTCATAAATGTTAAATTAGGAGAAAATAATCGTAAGCCTCTTTAGGGAATAATTTTTAAAGCTTGGATATTTGGGGAATAATCTCAGAGCTGAGGGGCAATGAAGAAAAAACCCTCTCTTGAAACAACAAAGAAAAGAAGACGATTTTTATAATTACAAAAAAAGTAAGAATTTTTAAAGATTAAAAACAAAAGAAACCGTTTTTGTTTTTTCATAAACGTTTTTGTTGTTTTTACAGCTAAACATGTTTCAGCATTACTATTTCTATGGCCTAGAAACATTTGCAACCAAACTCAATCTTATTATGAGAAAAAAATAAGTTCAAGCTTATGTATTCCAGTTAGTCCCACATTCCTCCCAAAAGAATTTCCTTCTCTTTAAAACCCTATGGTGGCCAATTATCCATGTGGGGTAAATACTCACAAAAGCAAACAAAGGTTTGCTCACAGTATCAGGGGTGTCACACAGGATCCATCTTGAGCTTGCATATTTTGTTTAATTGTTTAAAAAAATCTAAAAATTGGTTAGGAATATTAAATCTTAATCTGAGTTTTGTTTCTAGAAACAATTTTCAATTCATTAACCTTAAAAGTTTGTGAATATTAACCATAGTTAAAGGAAACACAGACTAGGCCCGTGTATAATACTTGGGCCTTGGCCATTGGAAATCCCTAGCCTTGTAGTTGTAGCAGATCACCTTAGATTTTCAATCTAGGATTGTCTATGGCTATGGCCAGAGAGCAATAGTTTGCTCCATGGGCGAAGAGCGAACTATTGCTCCTTGCTCTCACAAAGACCCTTCTATGAATTATGGTTAAAATTTTTTTAACCCTGAGGTTATTATTGAGTGAATCTTAACCATAGCTAAAAAGAAATTTAGGAACACATCACAGAAAAGGGGCCCGAAACGCCCTCCCTTCTCTCACCAACCGAGGAGGTGATTATTTTTCATGGCCAAAGACATCTT